>JALPQD010000388.1:1465000-2075559 GCA_023101885.1 Typhlomys cinereus | reverse complement strand
GCTTCTTCAGCTTTCTGACATGGATTGAATATTCCCCAGGAATCTTCTAGGTTTTTAGCACCAGACTGAGACTTGCTGAGATATTTAGCTTTGTGGATTGAGCAGTTACTGGCAGCCATTGTTGGACTATCTAGACTTTGTTTCACTAATAAGTCTTCCTTTAGTATCAATCATTCTACTTGTTCTGTTCACATGACTAAGAAAAATGTTCTCTAAATGATTCTTTACACCATTATTTTTCTGTGATTTCTTTTACTTCAACAAGTTGAATTATCATCCCCACACACATACATGAAATTGATGCTTAAAACATTTTGATGGGTAAGAAAAATATATAATATTCATTTCTAATACACACAATTATAAAATCCTCAGTTCTTAGGTAATAGTGCAATGTGAACTTAAATAGTGGGAGGAAATTTTAGAGGGTGTTGGGAGAATGAAGTTCAGTGTTTAAATCTGAAAAACTGTGAAAGAGTAAGGAAATGGGTCAAAGAATAATGTAAATGCACTTTCTCTTAAGAAGGGAAAATTGAGATGCTTTGAATGACCTTACATCTTTAACAGTTTGGTGAAACAGTGCCAGTCATATGTTATTGAATCATGCATGGCTTTCCTACTCCACAACTAATAGAATAATGTAGTCACCAGTGTTTCCAACATGCATGATGTATACAATGAAAACGTAGATCTAGCTATTGAACTCACTGTTGTCTTGCAAGATCATTTCCTCTTGAGACCTGTCTTCCTTCATACTTGGCTTTTGGCTCTAGAGGAGAGATATAGTGCATTATGTGGGAATTTCATGGTAGAAGGCATGGTTAAGGGCAAAAGTTAGAGGCTGGCTTCGGTCACCACCACTATCAAGAAGTCAGAGAAAGCAAAAGTAAGTTGAAGCAGGTCTGGGGCACAAAAGTCTGCTCCCTGTGACCTGTCATTCTCTGACAAAGTTCCACCCCCTAAAGGTGCCATGACCTTCACAAACATTAGCAACAACTAAGGAGTCAAAATATAACTATGATGGGACCTTTGAACACCATCAATAGTGTTCAGATTATGAGATCTCTACAAGGAGAAAGAGTGTGAATGAATTCCTGCACTGAACATCTATCAAAACAATTATCACCACTCGCTGGACTATTTAGCCAATCACTATTCTCTCTAATTCATGTTCCTCAACAGCCAAGTGTAAAGTATAATACCTTACCTTCCTCTGCTGAAATTCCTTGAAATATTCAGGGCTAAATGCACCTGAAATAGTTAAAAGTACTTGCATTTATATTTAAAATGATAGTTTGTGAGAGGTGGTACTTAGAGAACTGAAATAGGAATTATTGTGATTTTTACCCTTTACAGATATTTTCCAAAGGTTTTTTAGTTCACTGTTAAGGATGAAAGGTTGGTATTGAGTCTGTCTCTGTGTCTGGAAGCTTAATTGTGGAAGTGTCTCCTGTGGAGGGTTCAGATCTCTTTGAAACGATCATGAATAAGAGCATTATTAATGTGACCATTATTGTAGATTAAAGAGGCTCATAATTATTTAACATTCTTCTCATTAAGAAGTGGACCTACTGTCCCTCCCATTAAGTCTGCAACTCTTTAATCGAAAAGTATAGTTAGTATAATATGGAGGTTTTTTTTAACCAGATAAAGCATTTTGGAAAATCCACAGTTCCTGCTTTGGACTCTTGAAGTCCTTATTGCCTATGTAGTAGTTTAGTTTGCTTTAAATGTCTTGCAAAGAAGAACCTTGAATGAAGAGACATTCGGTCGTGTCCAGTCTTTATGTAACTCAGCCAAGGAACTGAGTGTGGAAACAAAGCTATCTTAGGTTTTCCAGACCAGTGGAGCTACTGGACGAACATAACCAAGAGATCCCTGTTGACATCAGATGGAACAGGAGAATTTTCCAGGTCTCTGCAAGCTCCAAAAATTTGTGACATGTGACAAAATAACATCTGTTTAATTTGGGGGCTGCTTTTTATGCAGCATATTTTTTATCATTGTACTTACCATAAGATATATTGTAATAGAAGGATATGGAGCAAAGGGTTAGGGAGCATGAGGCAAAACCCAGGGAAAACTAGGATCTAAGTTGTCAAGTCCTCATTCACTTGAGTTAAACAGGACATGATCAGTTCCTCAAGGCAACAGTAGTGATAATGCATGTGAAATATTGCTGTCCCTGGATATACCTTAGAGAACCAGAGTCCAGGGTATTAGTAAGCTTTATTCATGTGGGACTCTACGCACCAAATTTCTATGTGTTAAACACATGCACAGAAAATCATGCAGAAGATTTGGGAACTAACTGATGGCTACCAAAGGCCAACAATTCTGTAGAGTCCATAAGTAAAAACATGGGGGCATCAGAGGAAGTTTTCATCTTTCTGTTTTAAATGGAAGGTTGATTCGTTAGCACCAAATATCGTTTGGCATGTGAAAAGAGACAACACTCTGTATAATTTAACTAATTCTGGTTTTAAATTCAACCAATATTGGCTTCTAATAACCTACTACTGAACTTAAATAGGCTATATAATATCTTTAGTACTGTTTCATGCCCAGAATCCACTTCCAGATGAAAGCACTTGAACTTGCTTAGTAGCGACCATCTCCTATGTTTTATTGTAACTTGCTCCTCAGAAGCCGTACACATTCTAATTAATTAATCTTCGCAATGCCTCTGTGATAGCAGAAAAGGATAACAAGGAATAATTCTACCCACTACTGAAATGTAGTCACCTCTTGGGTTGCAGACAACAGCTGTTTAGCAGCTGCAAGGGAATCCTGAACTCTCATTTTGGGCAGCCATGCTAAGGAGAATAACATATCTGATTGAAATTGCAAAGGAAATTTGAGCAGACAGGATGCAATTACCTGACTTGGAGCCCAGCCAGCTCACCAGGGCTAAATGGCAAGCAGCTCGAGCTGGAGAGCTTGCCTTCTGCATGTTTCACCGATTACTAGGGATGCTAGGTGCCTTGTGTGGACAATAATCAGGGGCTCTGTGAATCTGTGATCCTGAACCTCATTACACCTCCCTTGAACATGTGTCTCTCTATGTTGAAGTTATTTATTAGCAGAGACTCACATGAACCCTAATCCTAAGCAAGGATAGCCAAGATAAAGGAACTTGGGTTTGAACCTGGGAATTGTTCATCGAAAGACAGGACACAGATTTTCCTTTTATTTATTTTGACAATGATATACATGCATCGACTGTGTTGTGATCATATTCATCTCCATGACATTTCCTTACACCTGTCTCATTCCATCCCTCCTCCTCCTCTTCCTTTTCCTTTCCTCCTCCTCCTGCTGCTGCTATAGTATATATGTGTTTGTGTGTGTGTGTGTGTGTGTGTGTGTGTGTGTGTGTGTGTACCTGCACAAGTCTTGTAATTACAACTGCTCTTTTTTCATTAGTGTGACCTAACTGCCAAATTCAGAAGACAGTGTTTAATCATGCTTTTCTCCATCGTACAGCATTTAAGATTTTTTTCATCTTTTCTTCTGGAAAGTTTCCTGGGTTTGAAGGGGATGATATAGATGCTTCATTTACAGCCAGCACTTAACAATCACTTATTCCTAGCACTTTGGTCAGTTGTGAGTCACTGCATTAACTCTTATCTTTTGCAAAATGTTTTTAGTAATATGACAGGCAAGATGTAATTAGCATTGCAATATTGGCAGACTGCTGTGTGTAACCAACTATTCTCTGACTGGATCTTAGGTCTACTTCACAGAAGGGAGCAAGTGACTGATGTCCTAAACTGTCAAAACCCCATGCCTCAGGAAGTCATTGGCCTAAATGGGAGAACGTACTACTGTTGTTTAACCTAGCTAACAGAGCAACAGGCTGCCTGATAAATATCTATGCAATAACCACAGACCAAACTCATCCTCAGCCTTAATCAAAGAAGTCTTTCTATGCACCGTGGTGCTTGCAATAAGGAAGTTTGAGGCTTCAGTCTTAAACAAGACATTTTTACCACCCCTTCTAGGATTTAGGAAACATCGTGGAAGAGAATGTAGGAATTATACACATACCGGAAGATAGAAGAAAAGGTTACAAATGTCATTCTCCAGGAATGACACAACCAATACATCCAGGAACTCATCAGGCCTGCAATGTCCTTGCCATTCAACAGTTGGGCATGAGGGGAAGGTGCTCAGAGCTCTATTCATCACTGCTGAGCTATTGGCTACTGGTAGATTCTGGGGCAGGGTCAGTCCTGATTTTAGTTTAGACCCCGGCAGACAGCTCCAAATCCATGATAACACATATGACCCCGGTTGTTCCCATTGTGTCACAAAGCAAAACAGATATGAATGTGAGAAAGGTATTTATAGAGAGGAAAGCAGAAGAACAGAGATGGTAGGGAGAGGAGAAATGTTGGGGCTGAGAATTATTGGAATGCATCATGTAGATATATGAAATTGTCAAAGAACAAATTTAGTTGATAAATGGAATTGTCTTTGGTCTGGAAAATAGTAAGAGAAATGTCACAAATGGTTATGTGATGCTTGTGCATTATACACTGATAATATGCTCATGAATGTATTATGAGCATTTTTAATAAGCCAGAAATCTACAAGATAAGCAATATCTGGGTTGAAGTTCAAGGTGCTAAGGTTTACATTTTCATTTAAAGTTTCAAGGAAGCCTGAGGAGACCAGTTCTAATCTTGGCCTTATCAAAAAGTTCTTATGTGAAAATAGGCTCTATTCATCCACACAATAGCTAGCAATGTAATATCCAAGAAGTATTATAAGGACATATATCAGCATCTGCTACTTGGCTCTAATGCATGTAAAAAAAATCCATCAGATACACATGCCTATAATAATGACCACATGATGTTAGCTACTGATCTGGAAAACAAGAGCTTTAGTTGATTCATATTTGGCTGGCTCAGCTGCTCAAGCCTAACTTTCATCAACTTCCAAATTGAAAGATTTAACTCCTGTTTTATTCATCAATTTATTTATTTAATTTTAAAAAGTATGATTTTTATGAGCATGTCTAATCTGAAGATTTTTATAATTATCAAAGGGGATATGTGTTCATAAAAGTTGAAAAGAACTACACTTGCTAATTTCGTGAACAGTGAAACGCTAGTTTTGTGAAACATATGGGTAAGACTAATAGGAAGCAGACGGAAGTGAATTAAAATAAGTTTGCTGCAAAGACTTTCTGCTTTGATATTTAAAGAACCTATTGCAGAGAAGCCTCCGCTATCACAGGGACCCTCTGCTAATATTTGAATATTAAGGCTATGGAATTTTTTTACTTGATGTAATTCACTTACAATGAATAATGAAAGGATACGTACAAAGCACTTAGCCTAAGTATGGATGAGAAACTGGAAAAGGGCTGAAATTACAGACACATTCCATTTAACAAAGGGAAGTTATTTGTTACCACTTTTTGTAATGAGATGATTGTAAAAATTTTCTCAGTTTTTGCAACAGATGAGTACTATCTATTCAGATTTCTTATGTGAAGTCCGAATGTTTTCTTCTCCTTTTGTAGTGTGATTTGAGTCAACAAGCTTGGTACCCCAGACCTGAGGAATCATGGTCAAAATTTCTAAAGGATTCTTAGGTGAATTGAGGTCAAGCTGAAGTCTGACAAGCTGTTATTTGATTATTGAATTTTAAGGATCCCTATCTTCATATAAAGTACCTGTCATTGAACTCAACCTCTGTCAACGTATATCATCAAGTATATAAATTAAGCACACAGTGTTCTTTCATGGTCCCCAAGTTTCTTTACTTTAGGTTTTTTCAATTATGTACACTTTGTTTTCCAAGTACTTGTTGAAACAAGCTTTTTTTTTTTTTCAGTTTTGATTCTCTAGGGTCATATATTTAAGGAAAGCTTTAGGCTATAAATAGTTGCCTGGCAGACCAAAGACTCAGTAAATTAAAGATCCTTTAATTTCAGCCTTCAATTGCTCAACCACAGCAATTATTTCCTTTATGTTTTTAGATTTATACATTTGTGATAAATCATCATGTTATGTAGGCCTATAGTGAGTTGTAATTTTACATAAACTTATTTCATTTAGCTTAATAATATCACTTTATATCTCTGTTTATAATATATTTTCTACTTGAGAGTAATAAAATTGCATTTTGTTAACAAAATGTCTATAATTTAGTTTTGTTACTGAATCATATTAGTCTCATTATTCAAAATTAGTGAGGCTTTACTACATATACCAGGCTACAAACATTAGTCAGAAGGATGTGGATAATATCAACACTAAATATGAGATTCTGAGTTTGTTTACAGATTGAATTTTCCAGGGCGTGGAAAGCCTCTTTAATCCTCTGAACATCTGAATTCTCTTTGGAGACCTCAAATCTTTGGGGGAACTTTATGTGGAACCTTTATACCAAATTTCATTTGAAGAAAGTTTTCCTTGTGGAAAGGCAAAATGACTCAAGGGATAAAGATAACTGCCTGCAAACCTGGTGACTTAATTCCATCCTTGGAATTTCCCATGATAGAGTAAGAGAATTAACTAATGAAAATTGTCCTGTGACCTCCAAATGTGCCCTGTAGCACACGTTTTCTCTCTCTCTCACTCTCTTACTGAAAAATTCACTTAAAAAAAAGAAACAAAGGATTCCACAGCTGGAATCATGAATTTGCCTGAGTGATGAAAGATAGACCAATAAATTATGTGTTCCGTACTCTGGGACTTTAGAGTTACCTTGACTTTCATCACCAGTAATATGCACATTGAGCACAAATCATCTCCTATAGAAAGAGAAGCACAACTTGGCCAGCCATGATGGTCTGGCAAGTAAGGATTGTCCATCTCTCAGCTATTATGTGGTGATGGTGTGGCCAGTTCCTTCAACCCTGGTGTTGGTTCATGCTCTCCCATCAAGCTGGACTATGAACTGTAACCAGTAATCATAAGAGAGAATAAACTCCTTGTTCCCTTAAAAAAAAAAAAAAGAAAGAGAAGCACAAGAAACATTATTTCTTTTCCACCACTAAGAACCTCAGAACAGAAGTTTGCTGCTTCTAAACCACTTTTAGCTCCCCTGTCAAAACGACTGCAGTGTGTGAAATGTCCCAGTCCACCAAATCTTACCATGCATCCTGCTGAAGTCATCTTGCCTCTTCACTTAGCTGATGATGACTCAGCACCTGGATCACTGTTTTTCCCCCCCCCGCCCTATTTTTATTTCTGAGGCTATTTTCAGTGATTTTGATATACCTTCTATGGATTTCTCATTGGCCTTTATTTTATTATTATTATTTCCGCTCATACAAACTTAACAGGTACACCGGTCTCCCTCCCTCCCTCCTCCAGTGGTCTGTTTGTCCTACCCACTTTGCATTGCTAATTTTTAATCTTATTGTTTATGTATTCATTGTTATTTTCTAATTTTATATATCTTCATTAATTTATTTTTAATTTTTTTGAAAACTTCATAAATGTATACAATGAACTTTGATCATTCCCCCCTTATTTCTAGATTTCAGCCTTCTCTTTTTCCCATTGAAAACCCTATAAAATATAACAAGTCTCTCTCCTTTTTTCTTGTCCTTTTGTGCATGCTGTGGCCCACTCATGCCACCCCATAACTACAATAGAGCTAGCATTTTGTTTCTTCCTCCTGCATCTTCATTATCTTCCTTTACTCAGTCTTCCCTGAAGAGACATACTTCTTCTAATATCATCTCTCTTGAAAGTTGAGAGGAGGACCTTCTGTAATTCCACTTTTCTTCTATCTGAAGCCCTCCCTGCGCTCCTCTTCCAAGCAAATATTCTAGAATTGTAACAGCACTTTTACTGTGTTGATCTTCTCGTCTCACATCCTGTCCTGCTGTGCATTCACAGATCATCTTCTACCCAGTGAGACAGTTTTCCTTTCATTGCCTCGAATGCTTAAGCTCTCATAGCCATTGGACCTTTTTTGCTTCGATCGCTGTATCTTTGTGTCATCCATCCCTCTTTACTTTCTGGTGCCGGATCTTGAACCCTGGTCCTTGCATATGTTAAGCAAGCCCTCTGCCATTGAATTTAGCCCCAGGACTCCCTCCCTCCTTGACTTCCATGTGCCATGCTTTCTTTGTGCCACAAGTGCTGTGTTATCTCAAGCTTGCTGCTATTTCCCCTTCTCAGCTTTGAGTGTACATATTGGAGGACTTCCCAGATGTCTCTCAAGTTACACTCTCCCCCAAGTGGACTCTCAGTGGCATGGCATTAAATGTCCACACATCTCATGTATCTCAATATCCACACTTTACCTCCCTTTGGGTCCCTCATGAATGTTTCTTTACATAGCTATCATCTCCACATTGTCTTGCTAGTTTCTCACATTTCCCATATCTTGAAAACAACCCTGTCTTGCCTTTTTCCTTGCATCCCTATCTTAGGACATGACACCATCATCTTGTCAGATTGGTGCTTAACATTTCTCTTTCCATTATTACATCTATCTCCAAGTAACATTTTTAGTTTTTTTCTCTAATTTCATTCTTCCTGAATTGTAATGCTATATTTATACTGTGTACCTGTTACTATAGTGGATGTATATCTCTTTGCCTTGAGTGTACAAAAAGTAAGATCAACTGGCTCCATCCCAACTAATTTCCATTTCTGTGGGACTAATACCACCCTCTTTAAGAATATGAGCATATAGTGTTTCTTAGACTTCATTTTTTTTCTATTTTCTCATACACCAGATAGAGCTCACTTCTAATCCGGATAGATTGTTCTCTGAATCTGACCATGTTAAAATCCCTAGTCAGCCAGTGTTGGGTAAAGCACCATCACTTTACATGGACTGATGGAAGGTCAGATCAGCTTCCTCTTCCACTCCAGCAAACTGAATACCTTTGAAAGTCAATCACATTGTACCCATCTCACACATGAAACTCACCAATAATGATTTCATTGATTTTATAATGAAAGCAAATGCTCACCCCCCAGGATAAAAAGTACTAGTAATCTTGCTGATTTACTAATTCCTGTACACATGGGTTCCCCCCTCCAATGTTCCTTTTTTTCATTCTACTCACTAATCTCACTTTACTACCCTTCTTTTAGTTTCTGTAACATGTCAAATTTTATTTTTATACTTTTAGGGTCCAAAAAGTTCTACATTTAGGTTTTCACAGGCCGGATCTGTCTTCTCAATATTTGATTTTTTAAAAATTTACTTTTCCAACTCAAAAGAGACAAAGAACCACTTCATCATCCTGCTTTAAATTTTTCTTTATTAAATTGGTCACTGACAAGTTCTTACCCCAAACTGTATTTCCTCTCCTTAATACTTTTGCTTATCCGCACTCCTTTCCTGTAAATCTCCATTTCACATTCATGTTTGGTTTGATTTGGTTTGGGGAAAAAAATCTTAGTTCAACCAAGGCCATCTATGTTATCATAGTTTAGCGATATTCATTGGGACATGGTGGATAGCAGTAGGTCTCACCTGGAGTCAATCTCTCAGGATTATCAATAGTCAATAGTTCATGAAAAAGGAGTAGGTTCCCTTAATTGTCTCTCCTGTCTGTGTCTAATTGTTGACTCCACTAATCTTGTTCAGGTTGAATCCAGGTGACCAAAACTGATGCTAGTTAATGATTACATTATTTACTTCATGCCTAGGGGATGGAATTTGGGGACTTGTCCCTATCTTCCAGCTCTTGTATGCTCCCACCCCCACCATCTCTGTAATGTTCTCCTGACCCTTGGAAGGGATGGGAGTAAATATCTTGTGTATATCTGAGTCCTTTGCATAGCTAGTATTACTCATTTTTCTCTTTCCTAATTAGAAAACCAGCTTCATGCCACTTGATCACATCACCCAAAATGGAGACCAACACAGAGTAGTCAATAAGTACTCATTGACAAATAAATGGTATTCTTCTAGATCTAAATGTTTACCACTCAAAGCTAAGATGTGCCAATCTTTAACTTACTGTTCTTTGAACTATTCAAACTAATGAACAAATTCCTTTTTCTGCTTTGGAGATTGGATTCACTTGGTTTTGATGATAATTGTTTTAATTTCTTCTTATGATACCCTATTATATTAACCACTGTTCTTTTCTTTAATGACAGTCTACATGATCTTTGCTCCATGCCATCCTAGTTCTTTTCCTGTCTGTCTTTTTTTTAATGTCAGATCTCTTTATTCTCTGTACTTCGCTGCAGTTTCATTGTCTTCCAGCTAGTAGATGGTATTGCAGTAATCTACAAGCTACTGTGTCCCTCCCTGTCTCTCTACCTTGATCAACAGACCCAGCAGGAGGTCATTTCATCACCCTTTCTAGCTAGCATTGTGAAAGTCTACCAAAGTTTCCATTTTCTCTAGGTAATTGCAATTCAGGATAGAGCCACACTGGTTCCCTTTCACATACACTGTAGGGTTGGCAAAAGAACTCTTTGCTATGACTAAAATCAGAGCTATACCATGAATCTGTGTAACACTCATTTTTTTTCCATGGACTCCGTGATCTCACTTTGTTATTCTATTTTCATGGAAAGGCTCTATTGGACACATCATGATTTCTTTATGCTTCCAGAATGCCTTTCATCTATGCTACCACAATTTTCACATCAAATCTGAGCAGCATCATAGGTAACATTCCAGTGTAGTTGTGGTGAAGCACTATGCTCTTAGAGGACATCATTGATAAAAAGATGGCTTAATACCTGTCAGTGCCTTCCAAAAACCTTACTGCAGCCAATCATAGAGGAATGTGGATGTGTCAGAATATCGATGCAAGGCAAAAGGAGAATATGTTAGGACAAGGGAAGAAAAGATGTCACTGGTAGGCAGATCGTTGCAGTAATTTTCAAGCATATCCACAGGGCGGGTCAGGGAGTGTAGAATTCTACAAAGTGTGGGTGATACCTGAGGATCTACAGGAATGGAGGCTCCCCAATTTTTTTGATTAAGAGAATCACTTGGTTTTCTTACTAATAGAACTCTGAATGTCTTCTCTGTGGAAGTGTGATTTAGAAATATGGAAATTATGTGGTTAGCAAAGAAGCTGTGATAATTGGGTAAATTTGGGAAACACTACCTAGATGAACTTCGTGATATTTCTATGGGGCTGCTTTTCTGAGTCTCCTATGAAGTTATTTATTCATTAGACATTTATATTCCTTGAAATGGTTTTTTGCTCACTTTTTTCATTTTGTTTTAATTTTCTGTTTCTTTCCACCCCTTGGTAGCTAAGTAATGTGCTAGGTTGATATAATCTCACCTGTACTATCAAATGAGATAGATGCTTGTTCTTTCATTGTGAGGAAAGCCATGGCCAACAGAGGCCAAATGAGTTGCTCAAGCTGCACAGGAGGAGAAATTCATGGAGTTGGACTTTGATACTTACCTCAGTCCATAGCCTGGCATTTAGATGTGAATGTGTAACTCTTAGTATCCCTCATTCTTGCTCATGATACCCCTTTGTGCCATCAGAAACTTCTTATCTCTCCTTGATGCTTTCTGCCATACTGCACTTTATCTCTCCTGCTTAGGACATGGCACTCTTAGATTTCTACTTGTTCTCTCCAAGGCTTCCAGGCCTGAAAATCAGATCTGTTTCTGACCAACACCAATGTCAGTGCTATTTAGCACATTGTCTGTGGTATTCCTGACATTCACATTCATCTGGAGAAAAATCAGAAGTGTGATGTGATGGTTTTATGGTCTTCAGCCCAGTAACCAAACATTCCCTTAATCACCTTCCAATTGATCCCAGCAGTTCTTTCTAGAGTCCTGTGGAAGGGTTGGTGAAGCAAAGAAATCAGTCTTCCTTGATTTTTTAATAATGGGTTTCACTGATTTTTCTTGTGCCTGAGTAATTA
Organism: Typhlomys cinereus; assembly: GCA_023101885.1. Classification (NCBI taxonomy): domain Eukaryota; kingdom Metazoa; phylum Chordata; class Mammalia; order Rodentia; family Platacanthomyidae; genus Typhlomys; species Typhlomys cinereus. Next base: position 2,063,710 of record JALPQD010000388.1, on the reverse strand, counting down.
TTAGTGCAATTCTATGGGGATCATGTGTTTGTTTAATTAACAAATGTGCATCAAGTACCTTCTTGGCACTATGTAAAGTCCTGGAGATGCAGTGCCGAGTGAAAGTTGACACAGATGCTGTCCCTGTGGAGCTCCTGATTTAATGAAGGAGATAGTTTTAATTAAATAATCACAACAATGAATATATGACTGCAATTAGAGATCACAGCTATGAAGAAAATGAACACAGGAATAAATAATGAACAAGTAGTAGAAGTCATCAAAGAGCTGGCCAGGAGAATCTGTTTTTCTCTTGATACCCTTTGGTGGAGCTGCAATGCTTATAAATGCATGAACAGTGAACATTTATTTAGCTATGAATATGAGTGGGTACCTTCATGTAAGCCCTTGATATGTCTCATGGTATTGTATTTGCATAGAAATGACATCATGAAGGCCCCAGTAACATTAAACTTTAGTTGGATAGATGAATTCAAACCTGTTAGGTTTTTTTTTTTTTTATTTCCGCTCATACAAACTTAGTAGGTACACTGGTCCCCTCGCTTCACCCCTTCCTGGACCCCCTTGCTCCCTCCCCCCTTTTCTCCTTCTTTTCCCTCCCTCTCTCCCTATCTCCCAGTGCCTCCTCCCCCCCCCATCCTTGGAACATCCTCTAATGTGTATGTCAAACTTTCCTCTGGGTCTTCCTCTCAGTGGCATTTCCTAGAACTCTTTCTTGTGTTCCCCTTAAGTATAGGAACACTGTTGTGGCTGTTAATCTCTAGCTCTAAGGATCCTAGTGCCTTTAGTCCATGCTAGACTTTGAGGGGTCAATAATGTGTTGGACATTGCGCAGGTCATGCAAAGTCCTATTATGATTGCTTCAGCCCTAACGTGTGGAATATCGTGCATGTCATTACTCCTCCCATCCTTGTGCTCATACAATCAATCTCTTCCGCAAATTTCCCTGAGCTTCAGGATGGGGAGAGATTAGGCTGGCCTAGTTACAGGTGGTTGATATAGAGTCTCTGATGTTCTAAATTATTGTTTGTTGATTTTTTTTTCAATTTTGCTGCTCCTGCAATGCCCTTGGCTCCATCCTGAAGGGTATTGGATGTCACCCCCTGCCAGAGATAAAAACCTGTTAAATTAGAGTCTTGCTATAAGAGTATATTCAAAGGTAGATGGAATAAAAGTAGGAGATCGCGGTGAGGGAAGGGTCAGTCTCCCATTTGCAAAATGGTTACTTTCTATCTGCCAGACTATATGCCCTCCCCCTCTGGTGAGATCATACCCCATCATGGATTGTTTGTTCCCCATCTAGAGGCACTTCTTTGGGAGGCTGTGAAATCCTCAGGAGGCATGTCTTTGCTGGTAGGAGTAATCCACTAGGGGCAGGCCTCTAACAGTTGTACTTGGCCCTTGTTCCAGCCCTGTACTCTTTGCTTCCTGGTCTGCCATGGTGCACAGAGCCTCTGTCTTGTCCTTCTGCAACTATGAACACCACCTCTTTCACATCCATGATGGATTGAGATCATAAGAAGCTATGAGGTGAAATAAATCTTTCCGCTCTTAAATTATTACGTGAGGTATGTTTTCATAGCAATGTACATTAGTACATTTTACACTAATGTAACTAATACGCCATCCATGATCATTCAGGATCATTCAGTGAGTAGTGCATATTGAATCAAACACAATTCTATCTGACCTGAGTGCACAATTGTGTAATTGTTAACTACTAACATAAGCAACTACTAACATAGGTAACCCAGTGGACAACAGTATGATGGAAATTTCTAGTTACATGACATGGTGTTCTATTCTTGATTCTGTGTGGTTGTTTGTCTGTGGTCATGGGTAGATATGGAATACGAGGCTTCCTCACATTTGCAGATGAAACTCCATGAAGGGAAAGCGAACACATTCACTGGAATGCAATCTGCAGTCACAAAATCCTCACCAACTGAAAATAAGGTATGAATTAAATAACATGAAATTGAATGTAAATGAAAGTAAGATCTCAATACATTGAGTTCAGGATATCAACTACACAGATAGAGAGCTGGGAAGATAAAGCTTAACATTTTCATGTGAGGCTGGAACTCACAAGATGAACTAGTAGGTAATGGCCAATAAAAACTGTAGTAATTTTTTTGCTTCACCCTGAGATGTACAGAATGCAGGGAAAATTAAAAACTGTAGGTAGGAAGAGACAGTGTTGCTTTATCTGGGCTGGCCATGTATGGAAGGAGTAGTTTCCATGGTCCTCCTTCATCATGTTTTGAAGCCTATCTCCAATATAGTATTAGTAATTAAGATGGTATTAGGAGGCAAACTTAGGAAGGGAGTAGATCAAGGGAATGGAACTAGCCCCCTTATGAAAGAGGATTCATGGAACAGAGTTTCTCCTTGAGAAGGTCACACAAGGACAGATCTTCACTGGACGCTGGATATGCCAATGCCTTGATGTTGAAACTGTGAGCAATGCATGTTTGTTGAACAGATTTGTGTGATCTGGAGAAAATAAGCACAGGATAGTCAATAAGCTGTCTTTCGCATTCAGCTGCGTGTAGAGGCCCAGCAAGATGTCAAGGTGGAGTAGTGGGATATTGAATGATGCAAATGAGCACAAGGAAGGGATGAAGGGATAACAGTCATTATTCTTAGGTTAATTATGAAGAAACTGGTCTAGAATGTATGAATGACTTAAATTTGAGTTAAGAGTTTATTAGATAAACCAAGAAAGACAAAATACAGAGAAAGCAAAAAGAAATTCAGGGATGCTTCTAAAATCAAACCAGAAGACAGACCAAATAGGAATGTATCAATAAAGACAACTGTAAGAACACACTGATCTTAGCATAGATCATTCTATAGCAGATTTTACACACCTGACTTTACTTAACAGTTTTAGAGACACTTGTACCCAATGTAAAGATGAACAGGAGCAAGTTAAATTACTTGCATGCACACAGCAGAACCAGGAAAGGAAAGGAGACTTCAGAGCTCATGTCAGTAGACAGTCCTCTGTGGGTGTCATTAGCATAAAGCAGGTGAAAAGCTAAAGGTTAGAATGGAAAAGGAAGGAAAACTAGGCTAGGAAAGGTGTGGCATTTGCTGAAGGAGAAAGATCAGCAGCATCCAGCAATAATACATAATGCTGGAGATCCAAGTGGTCTGTATGCTGTAGGGATGGTGAAAAGTATGGCAATATTTGGGGATCAGAAAAATCTCAGCTTGCTCATGGACAGCACACACACACACACACACACACACACACACACACACACACGCACATACACACACACACTCACACGGCAAATATACCCAAGACATCTCTGCATTGGTGTCCTTCCAGGAAAACACCACACTGCTTGAATGCTGTTTTCACTTCTTTTATCCAGGTTGTCTGTTCTTGGTTTTTAATGGAAGAATCCTTAAGGACAAGCAGGATAGTGCTACGAACAGCAGGGCTTTCATGTGACATAATTTGTATTATTGTAACATCTGCTTGCTTAAGCTTCACATATTTTCTGTCTTGTAAGCTTCAGATGTACAGCATGATAGACATCATCTGTCTCCCTGGGTGCCAGTGGGAGTAAAGGTCACTCTTCCTTCTGATATTAACTTAGTTCTGGAGAAACCTAGGCTGTTGGAATAGATCTGATTCCATAACATCAAAGTCTAAGACACAAAGAATAACTGGGCTAGTCTCTGCTTCGGGGACTCTTTCTCTCCCCTCCCCCCAGCTTGCTGCCTCTCCTACTTAATCCAGAGAAATAATTTTGTCTTCTAAATTCTTCACTCAGAATGTAATGTACCCACTTTTGGAACAGCCCAGGGGCCTATTGGTGGATAAAGTATCTCAAGCCTACTCTGTTGGGTTCTTGCAGCTGGAGATCTCTTTGCCTTACTAGGCAACAACTGCTTTGTGAGTTAATTTCTTGTTCCTTGGCATCGTGCTGTGTGCTGCTTTATTAAGAGGAATTTACTCTTCAATTTCCTGTAGTGATTTCAAATTCCCAAGGTTATTGCAGAGCCTTGCTTTATAGCAACAATTACACACCACTCCCTAAGGTTGTAAAAGATTTGAAAATACATCTTCGGTGGAATGTTTAGATGACACCAGCATTAACTCTATCATTGGAAATTCTAGCATGAGATGCTCAGAGCAAGGCAGAGGAGGGCAAGGAGTCCCACAAGAATAAGAGCAGGATCCTTCAATATCCTGGAGAGGCCTCAACACACAGGGAGTGTCTTAAGCGAGGGTATCATGCAGGTGGTAATAGTCTAGTAACCATTAGTTTTTCTCTTGCAGAAAACAGTGTCATGTTGGCAGAGTGTCGAGTTTCTTTCCTTCCACTTTTAATCACATGGTCATATAACTCTCCCTGTGAAAGTTTTGATATTAAATATGCAATGTTTTTAAGGGAAGTAACTGCTAAGTCTCTTTTAATCTTCAGGCATAGGTGGTAGAGAGCCACTACTTTGGTTATTTTATGATATTCTAACCAGTATCTGGAAGACTCACATGCCTTCACATCAGAGATCTCAAGACAACTTTAGACAACCAAAAATAACTTCTGTTTTTTATTGAAAGGGACATGGCAATTCATTTGACATGCTATCAACAAAAGTAAATTTGGCATGTTCTTGTAGATTTAATTTTATATATCTCCACCCAGAAAAGGGAGTATTCCAGGTATTTTATTATGTCTAGATTCTTTTTAGTTTTATATTCTCTGAATGACAACCTGAATTTGGTGAACTTATGTAAACCATAAATCAGTGAGAAACCCTTTGTTATCAGATTAATAGAAAATAACATGATGTATGATTCCCCACTTAAGATGATCTTTGGAAAAGACCCAAGGTTTTTTAAGGGATCATCAGTGGAATCTCAAGTGAACATAAGAGGAAAGGGTAGCATTTACAAATTTTAATCTATATGCTTTTCCCAAGCAAAAGAGTTGAAAGAAGTTTGCAGTTACCCTAATGATATGACTCAAAGTTTTTGTGTTTTTTCCCCTCAATTTTTTCCATCAACCTCTAGCCTTCTTTTAGTTATAAAATAGTAGAGATATTTCTTGATGAGTGAATATGTTTTTATTTCATACAAGTATTTTATAAATAAAATCACATAATTTTTTTGCTTTCTTCTGACTATGCTAGCAGTGTGGATATTCTAAAGAGAAAACAATTCAGGGACTGTGTATCAATGCTTCTTGTCTGTAGAGAGCAGAAGATGGAAGGAACATTTGAAATATGGTTTCTGATAAAAATATGAACAAAAGTTTCTGATAAAAATATGAACAAATTTCTTCTCTCTGTTCTGCTCTGCACAGTGACTGTCCATTCTTATTCCTTTATTTTAAAAAGAAATATTTTAACATATTAAAAACATAGGAATTTCCTATGTGGTTGTATCCCACAACCTTAGGAGTTTTCTTTTAGTACTTCAGCTTTTCATACAGCCCAGTGATAATTAAAAACAATGCTACAAGTAACAGGTATGTGATACTTTTTGGTAAGTTGTCAATCAAAGAGTTCTTAAAGGCCCTTCAGATAGTATAGGCTTTTGTCATTGCTCTTGGTTACCCTTCAGAAACTGACAGTAGACGTAAGACCCTGTTACTGAAGATGCAGCACACATGGATTATAGATAATGGACAAAAATCACTGGCTAGAACTGGTCTGGAAACTTCCTCCTTGTTGGATAACTTACACTGTACCAAAGAGTACTATGGAAGCTACTGGAGGAGAAAAGCAATCAAAGATCTCATCAATCTATGAAGTATGTAAGTTGCAACAGCAATCATCATGGCATCAAGGTGGCAGCCATCAAGTCATAATGGCATGAGTATCAAGGAGACAAGCAACAGCTTTCTGATCAGATTTAAGGTCCAACCTATCAGAATGGAACACATTCCTGTTACTGTAAACTAGAATGAGAACCTGTAAAAAAGGAAGGAAATTGGTGCTAGAGGAAGAGCACACTGTGAATGTTTAGCTAGGAAGATGATACACCATCTGCTCTGTGAATATCTGTTATTATACCCATAGAATGGAAGAATACTCAGCATTTAACCTAGAAACCCTCTTTTACAGCAGAAGGAATTTATTATTGAAAAACATTTCCCACCAAAAGTCAGAAAATAAGTGATTGTATAGATAGCTTGTCCATAAACAGGACATATCTACCTCACCCACCCCCATCCCAAAGCTCAGGGAACATTGCAAAAGAGAGGGTTGCAAGACTATAAGGGGCTGAAGTGGGGTAGTTATGGTTCTGATATTTATCTTCTGGGCACGACAAGATTGTGATATATAAGATTTTGTGACAGAAATGTATACGTACAAAAGAATTTCATGGGAACTGACTTATAAACATCTCACCATGACATCAGAAAAATCTCAAGAAGCTCCATACTTCTCTGAGAGACTGATGAGGACTAATGCTAATGGGGATGAAAAGGAGGATGTTTTCCTCAAAGATGCCCACTGATCTAGGATACTCGCTGGAGCATGAATTATGTCAGACCTATGTCATCAAAGACAAATAAGATGAAACATGGTGAACTGCACAAGCAATAAGATTTAACAATAGGATGGAGTCTGGCAGGGGAGATGGAGGGTTGTGAGTGGAAGAAGGAAGGATGGAATTTGGGACTAGGTACTGAAGATATTATAAATTCACTACATTCATGGACTCAACATTGAAAAATAAGAGGATAAAAAACCAATTTTGAGAAGGATGAGGGAATGCAAATGGAAGACAACAATGCAGAATAACCTATGATGAAATTCTGAAGTAAAAGTTTAGGAAGAGAGATGAGCATCTAATAGTCCCCATCTGGGTCCTGGAAACTGTGCTGGATGCTTTATGAGCAGCCTGTTTCTCTGATGTAAATGGCTTCAACTGTACTTTTGGTACAGAAAACTTAATTACATTAGGAAACTTTCCAAGGTTCTATTGTTCACAGGTGATCTGAGATAGAAACTCAGTTTTATTTGATCTCAAAGTCTAATAGTTTCCGTTATTCTATCCAGATACTCTTTAATACAAGACTTATACATGTATAAAATTTAATCCAACCCCCATGTATATCAAAATGAATACTTAGAAGGTGTGTCTCAACAGAGTATAGTCTATAACTATCTATGACCATATGATAAAATGTCACATAAATCTAGAGCTGGGAAAGATGAGAGTGATCTCAGTGCTATCCTTTATTGAATGAAGAGAGAGAGGAACTGTAGAGATTTCACTTGTTCCAAATCCCATGAGGACAGGCAGAGTGAAGACTAAAAGTCATATGCTCTAACGTCTACAGATCTGAATATGTAATTTGCCTACCTCAGAGAAGGTAAGAAGTCCCAAATAGGAGGGATGTATAGAAGAGAATGTATTTCGTATACCTCAAAGACTAATTATAAATATACCAAAGTCCTTTGACTATACTCTCCATTTTGAAAATAGGTTCTTTCTGATCCACAGTAACAATGCCAAAAAAATGGTATAAACAGGGCATTTTAGAAAGTTTTTCCTATGATATGACATGAAATAGAAGGAAAAAGATCAGGATCATTAAAATATTTTTTAAAAAAAAGAATCCAGTTTTATGATGACCAGTGAAACCACATTGCTTAGAATTCTCCTAGTAATCTAGATGGCCCTTCATCCTACAAACAATGCCCCTACACACACACTCAGCTGGATCAAACTAGGATGGCTGGTCACTCTACATAATAGAGAGTTTATCCCTTTGATGAACCCTGTGTTAAAGTTCTTGTCTGATGCTTAATTTGGGCTCTTTGGAAAATAAATAGTTGCAATTGTAAGTAATAATCAGTATTCCCTCTGGAAATTCTGGGAAATAAACATAGGCATATGTGTTATAAATCAAAAAGTGATCACAGGATATAAACATAATTCATAAGGCATGGGGTTTTTGCAAAACGATCATTTGTGGCACTTACGGATCTAGTGAGCAATGATCAGGAACTGGCAAGAAATACAGAGGGCTCATACCCACTGACAGAGACAGTGACATAAGTGCTGAAGCACTGTTATTGCAGATGTCTGTGGTACAGGATGCATTCCTGTTGAGTTAATGAACGCAAGAAGAGAGGAGAAGAGAGGCATCTCAAAAGCTACCCAAGTTTAAGAAGGTGTTTCAATGTCATCATTTCTGGATGTTTGTGAACAGTGGATTTAAATGAGCTTTCTTGGCCAGCATGCTCTCCTGCAGTTCCCACTTGAAGCCTTGTCCAAGGTTATGACTCATTTGCATCACATCTGGTGCACAACATCAGCTTTGAAAACCCAACTCTGGCACAGTGAGATCCTGATTACACTTGTGGTGGGAAGACATAAATATGGAAATCCCAGTCTCTCATCTTTCCTGTGTTGGATGGCATGAGCTGCTAAGATTCTGTTTTTCTGAGTTTCATCATCTGAAGGTGACTTGAGTGACTGATTAGTTTGCAGGATTTTTTTTTGTAGTGAAAAGTAAGTATAGAAGAAAGAGTGAAATAAAGAGAATCCAGAGACATTATTTTGATTGTAATTTACTTTCACAATATTCTACAAATTTTAATAAAACTTAATTAGTTTTGTTATATGAAGTGTTTTCTTCTAAACATGGGTAGTGATGGGATAGAAAATTATGAATCATGAATCTGTAAGTTAAAAATAATATCCAATATTTTATAATATTGACATAGCATACGGTTTCTATATTTTAAAACTAATGCACAAGTCACTTTACATTAGTGAATGTTGTATGCTTGGTCATATTACACATATCTATACTATATATATGTGTTTAATATGAGTTATATATAGTAATATGTATTTATGAGAAAGAAGCAAAATTGCATAGTCAACATCAAAAACTATCTTGTATTAATAGTCATTAGATGATCCATTTATTCAACAATTTCTTATCACTGACCATGACAACTATCATGTTGAAAACATAGATTTCAAACTTCTCTTGACAAACAACTAAGGTATCATTCAGAAAAGAGGTTAAGAAACAAATTAAGAAGAAAGAAAAGTGGTAAGAAAGTACCAGGTAAGAACTTTCTTTTTGATTTTTGCATGCACATGCCTGTGTGTGTGTGTGTGTGTGTGTGTGTGTGTGTGTGTGTGTGTGTGTGAGAGAGAGAGAGAGAGAGAGAGAGAGAGAGAGAGAGAGAGAGAGAGAGTGATTTTGATACCATCCTGTATTGCTCTATCGCCTTTTGGCTTTGCTCTGGAGTTCCACAGCTAGACGTGTAGGCAACTGCCATTTCCTCTGGGTATTTGTATGTGGGTTCTGGGATCAGAACCCAAGTCCTTCCACTTGCAAGGCAGATATTTAACACCTGAGCCAGTCTCTCCAGCTCTGACCTGATGCTTTTCTTGACCAAGTAAAATTGGTAATGTTTCAATCAGGCTAAGTTTTACTAATTATTTGACTTCCTTTAGAACTTCATTACAAAAATCAAGTGGTCATTAACATAGCAGCTTCCTCACCAGCTGGGAGTATGTTAGTGCTGAAGAACTTCAGATCTCATTCTGACTTACTGCTTTCAGATCTTCAGCTTGACAAGACTCCGGGTAATTTTGATACTGTGTTAACTTTTGAGACACACTAGTCTAAGACAGTTCAACCTATTCTTAGACATAGCTAGGAAAATCGCTTTCATAGGAAAAAAATTCCACCTTTGATTATTTAAAATACACAGTAATACTCCTCCTGTAGCATGTCAACACTTGGTGTGTATTTTAGGATTATGGCTACTGGATTGCAATACAGACTGTCAAGAGACAACATTTCCAAGAGTACTATACTTATAAAATTTTAGTTAATTCATGTCAGTAGTAATAATTTTTGAAATCAAAAATACTTTGTATTTCCTCTTTTTATTATTCAGAGTGTAGAAAAAAACCAAGAAATGTAAAGTTTTCCATTTTCACCATTTCTAAGTGCATAGGTCAGTAGTGTTGAGGTCATTCACAGTGACTAGACCTCTAGTGAGTTTTCATCTTGTAAAACTGAAACTTGACACATATCAGACAGCTCTTCGATTCTTCTTCCACAAGTTCTTCACTGTATTTAGAGGAGGGAGGATGTCACATGAGAGGGCCTTAGGAAGCTCTCCTGGTGGCAGGCTGGAGGTGCCTTTCAAAAGTGTGAAATGAGTGACATCTTGATTGTAGCCTTTTGAGACATAATGTTTTATATTACACACTATTTAAAGCAAGTTCCTTCATGCTAATTTGTTCTGTAGCCATAGAAAAATACAGTGAGATACAGAAGTTGTGCAAATTCCTAACAAGATTTAGGTAATGATTTTATTATTAAATCTTTCCCTTCTCTTGATTATTGAAGTATTATGGACTGGTATGATAATCATTTCCACTGGTGGTAATGAAGACTTCCTTTATTATTATTTTTGAAAGATAATTTTTGTTTATTAAATATAAATAATCAATGTCCCTTTAAAATTCCACATTGTTTTTCAAACACAGTGCTGTGCACTTATTTCTGATAATGCACTAACTGAGAAACTGAATTTTTTTCACTGATGTTGTATGTAAAGTCATGGTCTTAAATAAATTACCATTAGTGGAAGGGGTGCTCTAAACATTTTTCTGTGTGTAGAAAAAGATGCTCTTCATTTTTTCATTACTCAGGAAACCCAGAAATCTGGGTGTCCATTTGATTCTGTACATCTTTTCCAAATATATATAGAAGTTCAGAAAATTCTATAGTCAACTATCTCTCTCTATATAAAAATATATGTATATATACACAAACACATATATGTGTCAAAAGTAACAATTATATATATATATATGTATAACTGCATAATAAGTAGGTTGTCCCTGTTCCCCATCCTCCCTCCCTCTTTTCTCTCCTACCTTCCTCCCCTCCTTTCAACAGTTCATCCCTCTTCCTGTGACCCTTCTGTCTGTCTGCTTCTGTAGACCCCAGGGTTCCCTTTGGATCTGCACTAGTACGGGCTCAGGCTTTATGCCTTTACAATTTCATAAATTGTACAATGCATCTTGATTATATCCACCCTAAGTTCTTCTCTCACATTTATGTCTTTCTTTTCTTTTCTCTCTTCTCTTTTCCTTTGATTTTCTTCCTCCTCTCTGTCTCTCTGTCCCTGTCTTTCTCTCTCCTCATTCCCACTTAGTTCAATTAGCATTACCTACATGTGCATGCATGTTGGTAACTATTGGAGCATGAATAACCTGCCATCAGTCACGAACCCCCCAAAAGGATGATTTCTTGTCTCTTCAATTATCCATTGTCTGTAATTCTTCAGTACAGGCGGGGCTCCCCATCCATGCTGGAAAGCTCATTTGTTAATTGACTTAATTTTGAGCAGGGTAGGCATTCACAGCCCATATGAGTTAATTGGTGCAACAGTCATGTCATAATCTCCCAAAAAAAAACATGGTGGGGGAGGCATTGGGGGATGAGAAGGGAGGTGAGAGGGGAGGTGGAGTGAGGGAGGGGACCTGTGTACCTGTTAAGTTTGTATGAGCAGAAATAATAATAATAAAAAAATTTCACAATGTTTTCTCATGTCTCCATGTTAGTGCATTCTTTCTGTTCATCTTCTGTGATAATTTCTGGGCCTCACAGGGGTTGGTATAAAATATCTTGGTTCGAACTGAACATTCAACTATCACTCTCAGCAAACTGAGCAGCCACATTTATCTGATTTCCCTGCCTTCATTGCAAAGAGCAGCCTCTCTGATCATAGGAAGAATTACTATCTTGCATCAAAAAAACAGCAGTAAGTTCAGTGCTGATCTCACATAAAAGTGCCTGGTGGAGATTGGTGGTGTCAAGTAATTCTGTCCCTGGAAGAGAGAGTTTAGAAAATCCCAAAGCAAAGCAATATTGGGCCTTCATAGGCACACACACTCAAATGCTCTTTTGTACAGACACATATCTCACCAATACATACACATAAAAAAACAGAAAGAGAGAGAGAGAGAGAGAGAGAGAGAGAGAGAGAGAGAGAGAGAGAGAAACAGTAGTAAGGTCATTCCTAAGACCTAACATTCATTCAGCAATGAATTTTTGGGCTTATTGTGCCAAGTAATAATTATTCTTGGGGTGCAGCTGGTTTCCCTATCATAATCATGTCATTATTGTACCAGTGGGCTCATCTTGTCTGGCAGATTGATATTATAGGTTTGAAGGTTCCTTCCTGGGTAACACCATTGACGCCTCTCCTTTTCCAGCCTGGCAGTACTTTCTGTCACTGTGAAAGCAGCCAGCAGGGAGGAAGTTTCCAGCTTAGTTCCTGCTTGATTTCTCTACACCATGGACTCGTGGTGAGGGTATTCTTAGCCACAAGACCTTATCAGCTAGTTCTGACGGACAAGACATTTTTAGTTTTAAGATATATATATAATAATCCCATCTAGTTTCACAAATTATCATTATCCTACTTGATAACATACAACATAAACTTGAGTACTGGCTCCTGATACACCATACTTTCCAGTGTTTTTTTTTTTTTTCCCTCTTAGGGAGCCTCCTTCTGGCCATAGCTCTACCCTGTGTGTGTGTGTGTGTGTGTGTGTGTGTGTGAGAGAGAGAGAGAGAGAGAGAGAGAGAGAGAGAGAGAGAGAGAGCATATAGACATGTAGTCTGGAGAGTATTCCTCAATTCCTTGAAGCACCATTGCCCTATGTGCACAATCCTCTACTTTTCAAGAAATTGAGTCCTTGTGGAGACACTCAACTAACTTTTCCAGTCTTAGAAAAAGCAAAGCTTGGAGTTTTCTTGACAAGCATAAAAATGTCATTTTCCAGAAGAAGAATAGAACAAAATGAATAAACGCTATTCTTTCAGAAGCAGTAGACAGATTGCGCCAAACACAAATACGGCATCATGAGCATGCATATTCTTTCAATAAGCTGAGAAAATGTTCGTTTCAATAGGACCTAAGAAATTCTTTTAAAATGAAAGGTAAAAAAAATCACTCATATTGCCCAACGGAAAGTCATTGAAAAATGAAAGAAAATTAATATGAATTTCATTAGTTATGTATTTTTTAAGTTACAGGATACTTGACAACCAAAGAGCTTTGTAATACTGGAATTAAGAAGGGCTAAATGGAAATAGACTCAGACTATGATAAAGGGATCTGAGTTCTAGTCTTTGGTTCTTGCCTCTATTTTTTGTTTGTTTTTCTTATTGTAGGAAATTGTTATCAATTTTTATTTTTATTCTTTTTCTGTTCATATTTATAAACCTTCCTAGAAATGATTTTGCTATATCTGTCACAACTGTGTCTGATAATACTTGAACCTTTTCAAAGGATAATAGCATAGCCAAACCAGAAGAGGTCTAATTATCCATGAGTCAAGCATTTTGTCTCTGTGGGTCTTTATTGGAAAATGATTGAAGTGACATGGGCTCATGTTATAGTGGGAACTTACATAATATTATTTCCTTGCCCAGGTATACACATGGAAGAGCATTCCTTAAATCTCTCCCACTTTTCCTTGGGCCTTTAGGTCTCTGATAAACATGGAATGAAAGATAATCAAAGGGAACAAATTCTTCTAATTTTAGAGAACTGTTCCATAGAATCATAAATCTCTTGGATTTTTAGCAAAAAAAAAAAAACAACACACACACAAAAAATCAAAAAATCCACATAAAGATACAGATTTAACATATTGAGCATCTAATTTTTAAAAAAATTAAATAATTTTCTATTTCTATTTTCTAAAGTATTAACTTAATGATTTTAATTAAACAAATTTGGGAAATACAAAGGTATGATGGAAAATACTAAGATCATATCAACCCAGTTAGAAAGAAGTTATGGTTAACATTTTTTTAACCTAAAAAATTCAGTGTTAGAATTCCATGAACCAGGATCATATGATCTTGATTGCATGCAAAGGAATAAGAAATGTAGTTTAACTTGCACTACTGTCTGTTTCTTAAATTTAAATAGCTCAAAGCCAGTTACTATAAAACATAGAATAGAGCTTTCTTCTTCTAGTCCCCAGTAAAAGGAAACATATAAATACAGATTCCCTCGTGAAAGTAATCTTGGTCCAACCCTGGAGCCCATATGGTAGAAGAAGAGAAAGACTTCCAAACATTGTCCTCTGACCTTTGTATGCACACCTCTCTTCCATATTCCCTCTCTTTCTTGTTTTCACATTCCTCTATGTCTCTAAAATAAATACACTATTTCAAAACCAGAAAGAAACAATGTAAAGTACAATCCCCGTCAGCTCTTACTCTTGCTCCGTGATTTGTTCTTACACCTCTTTATTCTGAAAGGGAATCTGCTTGGTCACAGAGCTAAGCTTTTATTTGGTTTTAAAATTTTAATGGTGGTTAAAAATAATAATGCATGTTTAAGGCACATATTGTCTCAGTAAATATTTAAAGTATCATGAATCTACCATAACAAAGTTTCCCAACTCAATGAAAAAGGGTAGCGAAACTGAAATATTCACGAATTCCCTTTAGAAGAATGATCCAAGGAAAGACTACTATTTCTCCACATCCTTCTCGCCCTCCATCTTGATCTCAGGATTTTTCATGCTTCTAGGCCAATGTTGCCTTCATATGTACTAAACAGCCTCTGTTTTTTCGATTATCTCTAGTCTAAGGACTTCCATGATGAAACGTATCAGCTGAGGTCCATGTGAAGACTGCTACTCATCAACTGATTTTCCTTCAGTTTCTTCCAGGCCCACAGGGCTATAGTCAACGTTTCTGCCTCATTCCAATCCAAATAATTCATAATTTACTTTTTCATTTATCTTCTGTACCTAAACATATGTACATTAACATATTTATGCATGTATGTACATTAACATATTTATGTCTTTATGGGAATATATATATATATGAATGTATATTTATGTGAAACAAATTATTTTTGCTTTACTGTGTGTAGACTAGTCTGCCTGTCTTTTTTTGTATATGTGGCACTGTATCATGTATGTGTGGTATATGTGGTATATACAGTGGCTAGTGAGTGTATGTGTTTGTGTTCATGTATGCCTGCAGATGCCCATGTACATATATGCATGTATGTATATATATGTGTCAGCCAGAGGGCAACCTTTTATATCTTCCCTTGATTGCTCTCAAGTTTGAATCTTGAGACAGGATTCCTTACTGAACATGAAACTCATCAGTT
Organism: Typhlomys cinereus; assembly: GCA_023101885.1. NCBI lineage: Eukaryota > Metazoa > Chordata > Mammalia > Rodentia > Platacanthomyidae > Typhlomys > Typhlomys cinereus. The sequence continues at coordinate 2,048,530 of JALPQD010000388.1, read as the reverse complement.
CAGACAGGCTGATACTCCAATGAACTTCAAGGATGCACTTCTCTGTCTACCCCAGTGCTGGGGTTACAGGCATATATCACAGTACTTGGCTTTTCTTATGAGATCTCAGAATTGAATGCAGATCTTCCTGTTTGCACAGTAGGCACTTTCTCAACTTAGCCATCTAACAAATTTCCAGCTTGTATTTTTTTAACATACTGGATTGTTATTGACTTACCAATTTCTCAAATACAAGTGTGTGTTGTAGTGTATGTGAAATACATTAAAAAAAGCATATTACATATTACCTTATTGTCCATATATACTGTACAAATCTATATTTTTTGAAATTAAAGTACTTGTAGAATAAAACAGAAGAGAATATAATTGTGTAAGACAATTTCCAAAGTGCTTGTGTAACCTGCATGACTAGTCTTTGGATGGAACTGTCACAGGATGTCATGTGTCACCTACCAGTATGTACGATAAGGCAGCATGTGACTTTCCACTAGTGGATATCTGACTCACATAGAGCCAATTAGACATCCTCCCTGTGGCATTTTGGCATTTATTTCTTTGAACCAGAGTAGTATGTACTTGGGAGCTATGAACATTATCTTCCAGCTTGGCATGAAAAAGAGAAGAGGAATAAAGCCGATGTGTAGAGAAAGCACAAGCCAAAGAGCTTTGAGTGAAGCTGAGAGGCCTCAGGCTCCTTTCTGAATTCTTTTCCAATTCTGCTTTTAGTCCTATGCCAAATCCTACAGTCCTACTTGCCTTTGAGGCTTGTAAGAAAATCATTTTATCTTAAACGCATAAATATACAAACACATACCTCATTATTTTACCTAAACTTCTTTGAAACCAGTTTTTAATTTTTGTTTGAAAGTCAAAGCAAGTTAGGTAACAATTTCAGGGGTTTATGTTTGTAGCATGAAGAGTATAGAGCATAACTTGTCATTGTAAGTAAAGACCATGTATGAAAAGTCTTGTGCACTGAGGTCAACAGGACCAATAGGAATTTGTTAGTAAAGTAGCAAAACTCATCTAGGAAGCACATGCTGCCTTATCGTACATACTGGTAGGTGACACATGACATCCTGTGACAGTTCCATCCAAAGACTAGTCATGCAGGTTACACATTTATATTGTTTTGTGGCTTATGAGGAACTATCCACAATACTCACTCTTACCCTGAGGGCCCAACATAATTATTTCCATTATGCAGAGGAAAAGATTGCCTGGAGGATTTTAAGTGGATCTTATGTGGCAGGGCTGTATCAATGTACAAAGTTCAGTACAGAGAGAAAGTCTGCATATAGTTAAAAAAGCACAAAATTTATCTATGTACAATGATTGATTGCTTGTTTGGCAAGGTAGCTGTTTAATGACAATTTTTGGTGATCAGAGTGATGAAAAAAATATATGGATGGCAAAGAAGGATGAATATCTGTTTGAAAGCCAATCAATCAAGCAACAGATAACAAATGAAATAAAATGAAAAAAATAAACAAATCTGTGTTTCCAATTATTTGGTGAAAGGTCTTGTGTGCATAAAAAAATGCAAGGTGAAACAGGTTGTGTTAAAAGAAAATGGAGTTTCATACCAAAAAAATACAATTATTCTGCTTCAAACAGATGTATTTTTGAAAAAATATGATGAGAGTAAATTCTTATTTACTCAGTAAACTTTCAAAATGGCATGTGCACATTTACTGCACATGCTTTGATCTTTCCTTATGACAGTCTGTAATTCAGAGTTGGTCAGAAACTGTTTGCATCCAATTTGGACCCAAATGTTTATTCACTTATTTTTATTTTTATATGAAACAAGTAAACATTTATGTGCATGATAGAATGAAGATTGGCCTTTTCTAGCCACTAGTCTCTGAGTGTCCCTGTGAATCTGTTTTGATGTCTGCTCTCCCTGTGCTTCAATCAGCCATTCCCTCCTTCATCTGAAGCAAAAGAGAAGAATGCAGAAAGGGCCTAGTTATGGGTAAAGGAGACAGACTGACAGATGGTTTTATATATTCAGTGATAAAATGTTTAATACCAAAAGAAATGGCAAAGCAGAAGGGATGAGAAAAGGCACCAAGAACACACACACACACACACACACACATACACACACACACAGAGAGATGAGTATGCCAATGTTATAAGGTCTAGGCCATCTTGCAAATGATAAATGTAAGTTGAGAGCCAGAGTCAGGAGTTACTGTTCCCAAAATAATGTAAATAACAAGAAAACCATACTAGAAAATTCAGTACAATTCTAGGGCTTATGACATTTGCATTTGGATGTGAATGTATGTGTGCATGTGTGTTTGTGGATGTGGCAGTATGAATTTGAACATTGTGTGTGTATACACATTTAGAGTGTCCACTATGTGTGTTTTTGCACATGCATATATGTGTGCTTGTACATGTGTACATGCATGCATCCATCTCTATTTGCACAAGTGTGTATGTGTCTGAATGTATGTGTTTATTGGAATTGTATACATGCATTCATGCACTGGTGTCCATGTATGTATTCTATTTGTGTCTAGAGTACAGTCCAAAATGTCAACTGTCAAAATGTCAAATTGGGTGCCAGGCTGAGGCACCAATGGGAGGAGACAGAGACATTATGATATAAGGTGTAGAAGAAGGAAGGTGCATCCCTGATGGAGGTAGTGGTACTCTGGCCCCATCTTCTGTTTCTCTCTGCCTCTCAGCTGCCATTACGTGAATAGCTATGCTCAACTGCATGTTCTCCACCATGATGCTTGGGGTCCTGATCCCCAAGCAATGGAGGCAGCTGGCTAATGACTGAAAACTGTGAAAACGGAATCTAGCATTACAGGTCTGTAACCTCAGGGATTCAGGAGTCTAAAGCAAGATGATCACATGTTGAAGGCTTACCTGGGATACAGATGAAGTATGAGATGAGTTTGAACCTTGTCTCAAAAAATTTTAAATTATTTTATTATTATTATTTTTTCCACTTATACAAACTTAATACAAACTTTTATTATTATTATTTTTTCCACTCATATAAACTCCACCCCTCCCTGGACTCTCTTGTTCCCTCCCCCCTTTTCCCTTCCTTTCACCCACTCCTTCCCTTTCTCCCAGTGCCTCCCTTCTTCCCCCCAATCCCTGGAGCATCCTTTAGTGTGAATGTCAAATTTTCCTCTGGGTCCTCCACTCTAATGAAGTGTAAGAACTCAGTAGCATTGCCTAGAACCCTTTCTTGTGCTCCCCTTTAGTATGGGAACACTACTATGACTGAATCCCTTGCCTTTAAGGATCCTAGTGCCTGTGATCCATGCTAGACTTTGGGGGTCATTGATATGTCAGTCACTGCGCAGGTCATGCAAAGTCCTATTATGGTTACTTCAGCCCTAATTTATGTGGTATATCTTGCATATCGTTGCTCCTCCCCATCTTTAGGCTTTTACAATCTTACCGCCCCCTCTTCTGCAAATTTCCCTGAGCTTTAGGATGGGGAGAGATTAGGCTGGCCTGGTTCCAGGTGATTAATGCAGGGTCTCTGATGTTCTGAATTATGTTTTTTTTTTTTTTCAGTTTTGCTGTTCCTTGTCTCAAAATTTAAAATAACTTGTGTGAAAGGTGGTCAGCGTCTCAATGTGAGAACCTAGGTTCAATTCTCAGCACCAGGTTGGAAAAAAAAAATACAAATAAGCTATCTCACACTCCTGCCACTAAGGCTTTCTAATCAGGTTTCTTAAGTGTAAGACAAAGTAAAACTTTCCTTCTGCAAGTTGTTCCTTGCTGGATACTTAATTTTTAATTAGCAAGATTTGAGATCTATACCTACTTCTGCAGGTGGTCCCCTGGTTGTATGAGATAACAATTCTCCATTTAGAAGAAAGCAACCAATACGTTTCAGTTGGGAAGATCTACTTTTTTGATGGATTCTCAATAAAATCGCTCGAAGTTGGCTGTGCTGAACACATAACAATTCGATATATGACTTGCTAGATGAAGATTCAAGCAACTTTAAAATCTTTATGCATGTTGAAGTATAGCTCTAAGCTTTGGATAATGCTCATCCCATTTGAAGGGTAGTCCCTGAACTTCACAAGAAAAACAATTATGCAGAACACAGTCTTTACACCAAGAAGACACTGATCATGGACAGACATTGAAGTGATAAGTTCTGAAGTATCTACATGTCTCATATTGTATACTTCCACCTTGAGTCATAACACTAACCGCGTAGTATATTCTAGAATGTACAAATGGATCTAATTTTTGGGGGGGGTAAAATTGTAATCATTTAAAGACTTCAGCTAAATTACTCATCTTCTCTAGGGATAAATAAAACATTAACCTACATTTTATAGTAGCACATACATTAAAAGTCTTATATATGCTAAATAAATTTAGAGGAAATCATGCAGATTGGAGTCCATGTTGCTGGTTCTGAATTAGAAGCACATTTGCTGCGTCTAAATAATGCAAGTGGAGTCTAAGTCAATGTGACTTCAATGTAAACTATGTTTTCTGTCTCCTATGAAGTGCTGTCACAGTGCAAGACTTAGCAGCTCTTCGGATCAAGGAGACCTGCTAATTTCCTAAGCCATCTTCAGGCTGAACAGCCATCCACCAGGAATTCAATCTTTGGTAGTTAGTATGAATATGACCTCTGAGTGCTATGGCATTCAGCAAGGGTGCCTAGTAACCAAGGTACTATTACATGGGTCGGTCCTAAGCAAAGGGAAATTGTGAATCTGTACAAGAGAATAAAGAAGGTTCCAGGTAGCAATTGACTTTGAGACACTACAATCTAATCATTAGAGTGGCAGGGGAAAAAGTGTGTGTGTGTGTGTGTGTGTGTGTGTGTGTGTGTGTGTGTGTGTGACATTCTCTGGGTGGTACATTATGTCAGAGGGGACATAGAAAGTCTTGTAGCAGTGAAGGACAACCGGTTTCAAAATCTGAGATTTGCAATGAGCTGGACAGGGAAGGCAGGAGGGGAAATGAATGAGAACAAGGTTTTGAGGCCAGACAGCTCAAATTTCAACTTCATCACTGCCACTTTTCAGCCATGTGACCTTGGCAAGTTAATTAACTTTTAACTTTTTTTGTAGCTCAGATGTCTCATCTGTAAAATGTGGATGACTGTTGGGTTCAGATTTATAAAGCATCGAGAACAGTCCCTGGCAATCATCCATTTCCAGTAATGGATGAAATCTCTACTCTGTCTAAGGGGAGAGTCAGCTCTGGGAGTGTTTGTTTAGCTACAGACGTAGAACTTCAGTATTTATTGAAGGGCTCCATGAGAGATAGAAATACACTCTCTGTGGTGCTTTAGGACACTGTCCAATCTGGGGCTCTTCAGGAAGATCACGGAACAGAGCAGAGCTATAGGTGACAACACAAAGCTACCTGTCAATCTTAGCATCGCTTGGTGTGAAGCATTAGGTACCCCCTGGAGTGGCCCAATTTGCCCACCTGCCAGCATTTTGGCCAAAAGTGTTTAACTGGAATCTAATGAAGCCTTTAGTGGTATGTTCCAGCCTCTGCTCCATTTACAGTGGGAGAGATGGGCTCAGGCTGACGACATTAAAGAAACAGTGATCTGAATGAAGAATATGAAGCTTCCCTTGAATAGCTAACCCAGAACTTCCAGCACCACTGAAAAAAAAAATGTGAAAACAGAAAAGAGGAGAGATCATAGTCACCATGTGGCCCAAGGTTAAGACACATGTGATGATGCTTCCTTTCTTATCAGTGTTAAAAAGAGTCATTTTGGAGATGATCATGGACATTCATAAGTATTAAGGGACATTAGAGAAGACCTGCTAATTTTATTACCTTTACAAACTGCCTTGTGGTTATGGAATCCAATTTTTCTTCCTGGAAAGGAAAAAGGGAAATCTTGAGTGAAGCAGGTGCTTTGTTTTGACTTTTTTGTTTGCACTTAAGAGACTAAATTGGTAAAAGTAAAACTGAGTGATATAGAATTTGAGAGGTAATTTGGGCTATTTTAGAATTAAGTTTCTTCTGTCCTTTGCTCGTGACCCTGATGAAATCCCCCTGAGTATTCCAGGCCTTTATAGAAGCCAGCATCTTATCTGTAACTATGTTTTATTTGAGAAATCTTAAACACTTTACCTGTAGAGAGGAGCTTATCTCTGTGTAGGAGCCAGAAGGAAGATTAAGAAAATGGGGAAAAGGTCAGAAGGTGACAAGAGAAGTAGGAGGACTGGGGGAAAGAGAGCCAAAAGTAAACTTTAAAAATGACTTGAATGTTGGAGAATTTAAGAGCAATGCTGGAGGGATAGGGTGGTTAAGGCAGCAGGAGATCAGAAATTAAGGTTATAATAAAGTCAGAGGTATCAGAGAGCTCCAGAAAACATCATCTGACCCTGAATTTATTATATGCGAAGGAACTGGGGCTTATACAAAAGGAGAAAGAACACAAACAAGGCCAAAATTAGGACCTAAGGGAAAGGGAAGTACAGTTCTAGGTGTTGTATTTAATGTAATACCATGAAACGTGCATCGTCCTTAACACTGGGAAACTCAGGATTCAAATCCAATTGATCTGGTTTCAGCATCTTGTGTGAAGCCACGTCTACTTTCCTAGGGTCTTCATAGAACTATAACTGGGCTCTGCATTAACCACGGTTTAAGTTTATACGTGCACAGAAATTTATGTTTGTAGCTGCCCCTCACTGCTGTCTTCATGAGCCATGAGAATGAATGCTATTCCATTCATCTAAAGAAGAGAGTGGGTAGGGGCATACTCTGACACTTTCTTGGGAATGCCAGTTAAGTTTCATCAGCAGCCCAAGAGAATGTGCAGGTATCACATGCACAGAATTATAGTGCTAAGGCAGATTTGGAATATATTTAATCCAATTTATGTCTTTTATTAAACACATAATTTACTTTAGTTGAATGCAGAGTTAAAGGTATAAAATTTGAACAGAAGAATTCATATTTTATGAGTTGGAGAGTAAAGAGTTTGCTCTACGAAGAGGCAGCAGGTATCCCAACTGTAAACTGTGAACTATTAGAAAGAACCACACAGGTCAGCAGCTTCATTTCTGGGTGTATGAGCCAATGAAATGAAAGCAGGATCTTGAGCAGAACTGTTTTCTGTTGTTGAGCACTGATGTTCACATAGCAGTGTCGCTCGCAGTAGCCACTGTGAGGATATCAACGTGTGAGCACATGTGCAAACGTGGCATGTGTGAGTCTGGAATATCTTGCATTCACAGGCAGGAAAGATAATATGACTCGTGGGAGGCCTAAAAAAGAAACTAGTCATAAAATGCACAAATATCACAGAATTCTGTTTACACAAGGTACCAAGAATAGTTATATTCATAGAGAAAGTACATAGAATGGGGAGTTTCCAGGCACTGCAGGATTAGGAATTGTTTAATGAGAACATTTCAATCTTGAAAGGTATAAGAATTAATATTTCAAGTTGACACGATTCAGAATCACCTAGGAGACAAGCCTCTGGACCTGCCTGTGCAAGATTATCTGGATTAGGTCGATCTTCAGGTACATTTTTGCGGGTTTATGTAGATTAATTAAGTTGGAAGGAATTTTCCTAATTGCCAGAAGATATAAAGAGAAAAGGGAAATGAGCACAAGAATTCGTGGTTCTCTGCTTTCTGACTCTGGAAGCAATAACGACTCTCTGAATTTTCTACTACCATGACTTCTTCTCATGATGGAATGTACCCTCAGACTATAGGCTGAAACAAACCTTTTCTTCAATTAAGTTGCTGCCATCAGGTATCATGTCATAGCCACAGGAAAAGTAACTAATACACAGGTGAGAAAGTGTTCTGTGGATGGATGGTGATGAGGGTAGTACAATGTAGATATATCGCTATGTACATTACATTAGTGATAGAGGTGGACTGTGTTATATTTTGCCATAATAAAATATGCATCCTAGGAGCAGTCACATAAATAAAATGAAGGGTGCTTAAAAAATAATTCATTTTGATGTGAAACTCGAGGCTACTTCAGACTTCCAACTGTGTCCTAAGATCTTGCCTGCAGTTTATTCAGTAGCATGGTAGGAATGAAGATTCTATGTTGAAAAACTATAGGAAGTAATTTTGTGTTTGTACACTACATCTGCCATTATCACCCTGCCACAAAATCTAATATTAATTATGTCATGATTAATATTAAATTTAAAGTATGCTTTCAGGTCTTGAAGGGACATATACACTCTGAAACCTGATTTCTAAGCTCTTATTTTCCTCAGCAACACTCTGTTCAGAAGTCCTCAGGTAGCTCACTGTTTCTTGCCTGAAATTAAGATAGTCCTCTTATCTTTGTGTATATTTTAGCTTATATATTGACATATGTGCTTTGGTAATTGTGCTAGAAGCTCTTTGAGAATAGGTATCGACTTTCACCTCTACACGTCTAATAACCAGAATTTTACACTTTGTAGAAAATTTCCCAGCAAGTTAAGGAATGACTAAATGGAAGGAAAAAAATTCATTGCAACCTTTTTTGTGTCTGGCTTTCATGCTTTTTATGAGGCTCTTGGCCCTTGGATTAACTCATCAGTGTCAGCTGGAATTGTCTCTGACATCTAATAAACCAAACACACTGCCCTGTGTTCACACAGTGCTGCCTTTAAATATGTAAAATGCCACAAGAGACAGCCTGGCCTTCTGGAAGACAATGATTAAGTGCATAATTAATGATGTGATTTCTTTTGACACAACAGTATCCTGTTTTTTCTCTGTGGTATACAAACGTAGATGAATACAGACAACAGGTTGGGTCCCTGATCTTGGCACAATCTGCTCCTTCCCCTCTGGAAGGAGTAAAGTTCTGGTGTCTTTCTTTAAAAAAAGCACTTGGGAGGAACCATAAAGCTGCTGGCTTTAAAAAAAAAAAAAAGAATTTCTGCTGAGATGCAGCCTTTGTATTGTTTCTGTGTCATTGCGTTTGAGATCTGTAGAAAAAATACAGCTGTGTGTGTGTGTGAGTGTGTGTGTGTGTGTGTGTGTGTGTGTGTGTGTGTATGCAACCAGTATGAAAGGTAGTCTTATGATTATTTAAATTACCAAAAGAAAATGATGAAGACTCAAACCATAAAACAGAGTAGGAGAAAATTATTTAGATAGAACCATTTCTTTGAGGTTGCTAGGTGATATTCCTTCTATAGTCACCCAATTTTCTTCTTCAATTTCAGATTTTCACCTACAAGCTGCTTTTAAACATTTTTTTATTATTTATTCAATTGTGCATGTATGCATGTGTATGTGTAGAACCACGGACGAATTCGGGGACCACCATGGACGCCTCCACCTCCTTGTTTACTCTGCCCAGGGATTCACAGGCTCCACCCTACCAGGACCAGAAAGCCGCCCCCGCTTCCGCCCGGCGTCTATACGTGGGACTAGGATCAGAACTCGGGACCTTCCGCCTGCAAGGCAGAGGCTTAACCCCTGAGCCACCTACGAGCTGCTTTTAAAGTGGGAGAATACTTACTTTTTGCTCCTCAAATGCTACAGGCTGGGTAATTAGTAAGTGGATATGTAGAAACAAGAGATAGTAGGACAGAAATGATGATAAAAAGTCAAGAAGAACAGTTTTGGTCTCCATTTCTTTTTCTTTAAAGGTTCATGTTATAATATGCATCAGAGTTAATCTTTATTGTACAATTAGAAATATAAAATGATAATAAAAAATTTAAAGAAATAATCCATAGCCACAGAACAAAATTGGCTATATGCCACCAAAGAGGAAGAAACTAACGAAGAAAGAAGCAAGCACTTGAGTTAGGCCTTGAAGAGCAGATGAATTATTAAGAACTGCCTTGGAAAGGGTGGCTGGCTGTACGGTTAGTTGCACAAGGCTGTATACTTTTGATGCTTAGTGATGCTGTTGAATTACTTTCTCAGAAACAGAAGCAACAAAGTATTTCTCTTTGCAATTAATTCTTAGAAATGACCATTGATTATCATTTTCCTTTCATTTTGAAACAACTGGACCCTAATCTTCTTGGTTTCTTTATTTTTCTATAAGTATTAAATATTTTTAAAAGATAATAAGAACTCTAATGCAAAATGCAATGTTTGGTGCTCTGAATTTGAAAGTACCTAAAAGAAGAATTTGATGAAATCTTAGTATTGATCAAATCTTAGAAAATAATAAGGATAAACTATTCAAGCTTCTTTTTAAATTTTCTTTTTCTTTTTTCTCTCCCTTTAATCCTCATCCCATCCCCCCTTCTTTTCCTCTAACAACCCTTTGTCTCCCCTGTCACACTCACTCCTATTTTCAAGTTTTTTCACTTCATGTGTCCTTTTATTCATGCTCCAGCAAGTGCCATAGATCAGTGGGTACCACTGAGGATAGCATCTTCCCTGTAAGTGTAAGTGATGTTCCTTTCACAGATGGATGAGGCTCATAGTCTCTCAGGGATGTGTGGAACTTCTTGAGACCCTTCCCCTTTGCTGGTGAAATGTCGATTAGACGGTTCCCTTGCATTTCTTATCATGTCCAGGAGATAGTGTCTGATGCACCCCTGTGCCACTTTAGGAACTTAGACTCTTACTGCCTCCCCTTCCCTGATGTTCCTAGAGCCTTGAAGTAGAGGTGAATATGGCTTAGACATCTTCATTAGGGCTAAGCAATCTTCGATCTCTTGTTTTCTGAAACTTGACCAGAAAACTTGAGTTTTTCTATAGAAAACACCTTCTGTTAAAGAGGAGGCTTTGAGGCTGAGTGTTGAGTGCTCCTTCAATCTATGAGTACAATAGTAGGTGTTTAAAAGGCAATTGGTATAGTGTCTTCTTAGCTAAACTGTCATAGCCTGCCCTTCCTCTGGGATCTATGTTCTCCCCTTTCATAGTTTCTCACTCTAGTTTACAGTGACAGGACTGTGTTTCTTTCTTACAAATGGACCTTAAATCTGATCAGAAAGCTGTTGGTTGTCTCTTTGATAGTCATGCCACTATTACATGGATGGTCACTTCTTGATTGTTATTACAACTTGAAAAGTTCACAGATGGATGAGACTTTTGATTGATTTTCTCCCCTGGTAGCTTCCATAGTACTCTTTCGTACTTTGCAAGCAATGTATCATGGAGGAACTTCCTCTTGTTCCAGCTTTTTTTTTTTTTTTTGTCCATATCCTGTGATGCACATGTGTTGCACTTTCAGTAACAGATTTTTACTGTCAGTTTCTGGAGGGCAACCAAGAGCAATTGCAAAAGTCTACACTATTTGAAGGGCCTTTGAGACCTCTCTGGCCAACAACATATCAGAAAGTATTACCTATTGTTTAATTATCTCTGGTTTCTAGGTGGAGCAGCCCAGGACATTATTTGTTTTGATCTATCTTCCTCTCTGTTCTCCATTCCATTGTGGCAATTCTTTCTTTCTTCCTTTCTTTCCTCATTCCTTCAATCCCTCCCTCCTTCTTTCTTTCTTTCCTGATTTTCTTTTTCTCCTTTCTTTGTCTCTCTTTTTGAATATAGAAAAGTAATGGGCTACTGAATATTTATTTTCATGATATTAATATAATACAGGAAATAAATTAATTTGAGTAAGCTACAGTTAGGGTTTAGATCTAAAGATTAACTTCTAATTCCAAAACTGTTTCTTTTCTCTTCTTCCTCCTTTTCATGATATTCTTCCTCCTCCTTCCTTCCCTCTACTTGATGCTCTTTGTCCCCCTCCTTTTCCTCCTTCTCATCTTTTTCCTCTTCTTCTTCCTCCTGCTGCCTCTCCTATATTGCTATTAATACGGTTACCACTTGTCTTTTTTTAACTTTTTTTAAATTTATTTCTTCCACTCATACAATGTTGATACGTACCCCATTCCCCTCCCTCCCTCCACCCTTCCCTGGATTCCCTTTGCTCCCTCCCCCTTTTTCCCCCTCTCTCCCTTTCTCCCAGTGCCCCTCCCCTCCATTCCTGGAGCATCCTTTACTGTTCATGACAAACTTCCCTTTGGGTCCTCCTCTCTGATGAGGTGTGAGGACTCAGTAGCATTGCCTAGAGCTCTTTTTTGTGTTCCCCTTTAGTATAGGAACACTATTGTGGATGTTATTCCATTGCCTGTCAGGATCCTAATGCCTGTGATCCATGCTAGACTTTGGGGGTTCAATAATATGTTGGTCATTGCGCAGGTCATGCAAAGTCCTATTATGATTACTCGGGCCTAACTTGTTTGGAGAATCTTGAATATCATTGCTCCTCCCCATCTTTAGGCTCTTACAATCTTACTGCCCCCTCTTCCACAAATTTCCCTGATGTTTAAGATGGGGAGAGATTAGGCTGGTCTGGTTCCAGGTGGTTGATGTAGAGTCTCTGATTTTCTGAATTATGATTTGTTGATTTTTTTTTCAGTTATGCTACTCCTGCACTGCCCTTGGCTCCATCCTGATGGGTATTGGATGTCACCCCCTGGGCAGAGATAAAAGGCTGTTAAAATAGAGAGTCTTAGTATAAGAGTAGATTCAAAGGTAGATGGAATGAGAGTAGGAGACCACTGTGAGGGGATCTCTGTCTCCCATTGCAGGATGATTATCTTCCACCTGTCAGACTCTACGCCCTCCCTTTCTGGTGAGACAATACCCCATCAGTTGCAAGTGACCAGGAAGGAAAGTCTGTGAGCTTAAACAGATGTCTCATTACTTACTTCAGTCCTTGATGGTGGCCTATTTATTCTGCTGTAGCATGATCCCCTCTGTTCTTGTTTCTGGCGGGGCCCTCCTTCCCATTTTCTCCCTGCTTATAATCTTTGCAATTACTGTAGGTATTACAGAGATTTATCTTTGAGTGTGTCACTAAGTGGGTTTGGTACTAGGATCCACCTATTAGGGAGTACCTGTGGTGCTTAATTTTCTGTGTCTGGGATACTTCACTCAATATAATTGTTTCTAATTCCATCCATTTCCCAGCAAATTGCATTAATTCATCATTTTTGATAGCTGAGTAGTATTTCATTGTATAAATGTACCATATTTTCCAAATCCACTCGTCAACTCTTGGGCATTTGGGTTAATTCCATGACTTTGCTATTGTAAACAGTGCTGCTATGAACATGGTCGTGCTTGTGCTATCAAGGTGAATTTTTGCTGTATGGGGGTTATTCCTAAAAGTGGAATAGCAGGGTCATATGGCATTTCAATCTTAAGCTTTTTTAAGAATCGCCAGATGGCTCACCAGAGTGGTTGTATAAGCCTGCATTCCCACCAGCAATGTAAGAAAGTTCCCTTCTGGCCACATCCTCTCCAGCATGTTATTGTTTGTATTGTGGAATTTTGCCATCCTGACTGGGGTGAGATGATATCTCAGGGAGGTTTTGATTTGCATTTCCCTGATGGCTAAAGATGCAGGATGTGGAGCATTTTTAAGATATTTGTTAGACATTTCAATTTCTTCCTTGGTAAAGTTTCTTTTGAGTTCCAAGACCCATTTTTTAATTGGGCCATTTGTTTCTTTGGTGTTTAGTTTATAAGTTCTATGTGCACTTTGGATAGTGGAACTCTATCAGATATGTGGTTAGTGAAAATTTTCTCCTATTCTGTGGGTTGCCTTTGTGCTTGGGTTACAATCTCTTTATCTGAACAGAAGCTCTTTAATTTCATAAGATCCCATCTGTTGAATGTGGGTTGTATTGACTGTGCTATTGGATTTCCGTTTAGGAATTGTTGCCCTAGTTCAATCAGCTCAATGGAGTTCCCTACCCTTTCAACTAAGGCTTTTATAGTCTCTGGCCTTATATTGAGGTCCTTGATCCATTTGGAATTAAGTCTTGTACATGGCGACAAATATGGATCCAGTTTTAATCTTCTGCATGTGAATATCCAGTTTTTCCAGCACTATTTGTTGAAGATGCTGTCCTTTTTCCATTGGATTTTTGGGCCCCTTTGTCAAAGATCAAATGGCTATAATTGTGTGAGCTTATATCTGGGTCTTCAACCCTTATCCATTGATTTATGTGTCTATTTTGGAGTCAGTACCAAGCTGTTTTTATAACTATGGATTAGTAGTATAGACTAAGGTTTGGTATGGTAATACTTCCAGCAATATTTTTGTTACTCAGGATTGTTTTTGCTATCCTGGGTCTTTTATGAATTGTGAGATTGTTTGGTCAATTCCTTTAAAGAATTGCTTTGGGATTTTGATTGGTATAGCATTGAATCTGTATATTGCCTTTGGTAAGATAGTCATGTTTATGATGTTGATTCTGCCAATCCAGGAACATGGAAGGTCTTTCCACCTTCTGGTCTTCTGTAATTTCTTTCTTTAGGGTTTTCAAATTTTCATTGTAAAGGTCTCTTACTTCCTTGGTTAGGTTTATACTGAGGTATTTCATTTTTTTAGGGGGTATAGCAAATAGGATTGTTTCTCTCAGGGCTTTCTCCCTTCTTTCATTCTGGGAGTATAGGAAGACCACTGATTTTTGTACATTTATTTTGTATCCTGCCACCCTGCTTAACTTCTGTATTAGTTCCAGGAGTTTCCTGGTGAGTTTTTGGGATCACTCAGATATAAGATCAGGTCATCTGCAAATAGAGATAACTTGACTTCTTCCTTGACAATTTGAATCCTTTTATTTCCCTTTCCTGTCTTATGGCCTCAGCTAAGACTTCAAGTACAATATTGAAGAAATGGTGAGAGTGGACAGCCTTGTCTAGTTCCTGATTGAAGCAGGAATGCTTCAAGATTTTTCCCCAATGAGTATAGCCCTTGCTGTGGGCTTGTTGTATACTGCTTTTATCATATTGATAAAGATTACTTCTATTCAAACTGTCTCTAGGGTTTTGATTATAAAGAGCTGTTGGATCTTGTCAAAAGCTTTTTCTGCATCTATTGAGAGTATCATGTGGTCTTAGATTTTGGACTGGTTTATGTGGTGAATTACATTTATTGATTTGCATATGTTGAACCAACCTTGTGTTTCTGGGATAAAGCCTACTTGATCCCTGTGAATGATCTTTTCAATATATTTTTGAATCCAATTTGCTAAGACTTTGTTAAGAATCTTTGCATCTGTGTTCATCAAAGAGATTGGCCTATAGTTTTCTTTTTTAAGTGTATCTTTATTAGGGTTTTGGGATATTCTAGCCTGTCCCTATCAGATCACCATGGTCTAAAGCTTGACATCCACAACACAACAAACAACAGAAAATTCACTAATTCCTGGAAACTAAACACTATGATGCTGAATGAGAATTGGATTCAGGAAGAAATTACAAAAGAAATTCAAGACCTCCTGAAAGCAAAGTATAATGAAAATACAACTTATCAAAATCTTTGGACACAATGAAATCTGTCCTAAGAGGTAAGTTCATAGCTCTTAATGCCTACATCAAAAAAAATAGAAACATCACAAGTAAATAATGCAGCTTTAAACTTTAGAGACACTACAGCAATCTGATCCCAAAAGCTGTAGAAGAAAGGAAATTAGTAAAATTAGGGGAGAAATTTCCTGAAATTGAGATAAGGAAAACGATATAGAGAATCAACCAGTCAAAAAGCTGGTTCTTTGAAAAAAATCAATAAAATAGATACACCCCTAGCTAAATTAACCAAAAGCAAGAGAGAAAACATAAATAAACAAAATTAGAAATGAAAATGGCATTATCACTACTGACACTCAAGAAATTCAGAGAATTATAACATCATATTTCAAAAACTTGTACTCTGTGAAACTTGACAACACAAAAGAAATGGATGAATTCCTAAGTCAACACAACTTACCTAAATTGAATCAGGAAGTTGTGAATTATTTAAATAGTCCTATAACATATGAGGAAATCGAGGAAGTAATCTCGAATCTTCCTACCAAAAAATGTCCTGGTCCAGATGGATTCAGCACAGAGTTCAACCAGACATTCAAGGATCTAATACCACCAATACTCCTTAAACTGTTCCATCAAATAGCAAAGGAAAGAACACTACTAACTTGTCTTTTTGAGACAGGTACATTAAAAAATCTCTTGCTTCCATCTCTAGAACCCTGGCATTGTAAATATTTGCCACCATTTACTACACTTAGTTTTAGTTCTAGATGTTGTGGTATTTCATATGGCTACAGGAGATATATTTCATCTTTTTGACCCTTACTTTCTTCTATTTTTCACTTGTGCTTATCCTGTATTTGGATGAGACTGATGGACCAAGAGAGGCAAATGTGAAGCCAACTTTGAGTTAATGGCTATGATGAGGGGAAATGTGCCACCTCTACCTCCAGAGCCTCCAGAAAAGATACTTAGAGGAGCAGTAAGGGAATAAGATTTACTCAGATGGATCTACTTTAACAGAGAAGCTGAGAGATAGGGAAACACATATCAGATACTCAAACAATTAAACATGATACTGTATCTATTTACATTTAAAGTTGCCTTCTTATCTAGTAAAAGGAAGACTAAAAAAAAAAAAACAAACCACCATATCTGAAATGAAAGACTACCAAGCAGCCCTGTTATTCATTCTGCATATAAGGTGGAGGGGGGGGGAGGATAAATGCAATTAAACTGTCAATAGAGCTTGGTTTACATTTGGCCTTTCAATACATCTTTGCCTGGGCTGTCTCCCTCTGCAGCATTGATTGGGTATTGTTAACCTTTATCTATGGCTTGTTTACATTTCCATATTAGGGCCAAACATCAATATCAAGCTTTTAGAAAGGACAGAAGCAACCAACAAAGAGGCACTGGGAAAAGGTCAAAAATGAGATGAGGGGTGTTAGTCTCTGTCTGTCCTGAAAAACAGTTGGGCTGTGAGAACTAGGTCAAGGTCCAGAGGCTGGCAAACCTGATGTCTGCATTTGGGGAAGAGGAGAGACAGGCAGCAATTAGTAGAGTCTTTTCTGTCAGGGTAGCCAGAGACAGCATCCAGTCATGGGGAGGCTAGGATGCCTGATTGGGCAAGAAGGGCCAGGGATGCAGTGAGAGAAGCTGAGTGAGGAACAGGCAGGTGCTGCAAGAACAGAGGAGCAGGGTCTTCCACTACCTGGCAGTTCACCTCGGGCATCCTGTCTACTCTCCCCTGACTTGTTCTGAAAGGCTGGGAGCTAAGTGCCCACTTTGCCTGGCAGGATGCTAAGGCTGTGAGAGGATGAGACACGTGTGTAAGGGCCTGCAGGGGTAATGTCACCTTCCGGATTCTCAGTTGTGAGATCATGGATCAGTCTTTGAGAAACTTATTAAACTTCTTCCCTTTCGTACAGTTAGGTGTGTGCCATACACAACATACACTCCCAGAGTCCATAGTCGTCCATCCATCCATACTATATACTTCCTCAGAAACTATATATATATATATGTGTGTGTGTGTGTATATATGTGTATATATGTATATATATGTGTGTATGTATGTATATTTGTCATACTACATGTATCATGGAAAACACATCTATTCATCTATCCATCCATCTATCCATCCATCCATCCATCCACATACATTCCAAGAATCATATGCATGCATTCATAAATACATACTTGCTTGCATGTCACATACAACCCCTCAAGCCGCATGCATAACACATACACCCCAGGAACCTCATGCATCTGGCAGTGTTTTCCACCTACTATTTTAAAATGTATTTAAAATACTTCAAATGCTGAAGTATTTCTTCAAATGGCTGCACAGATTTCTGTCTGATTACCACTAGACTTTTTTCAAGGGTGAGACAGAATCTACTCTAGGAGGACTTACACCTAGAAACAAAATAGCCAGTGGACATACTATAAAAGACATAATTAGTCTGCCAGGTCATGGGCCAAAATAATTGTTCTTTATAAGACACCCATCATCAAGTTCCGTGTGACAATGCTTTCTGATCCTTATTTCTTCATCTGTAGAGTGGAAGTGATAACTGCACTAATATTTTCCCAATCCAATGAAATAAAAAATGTTTTAGAAAGAAAATACTGGGTAGAATTCTATACACACACACACACACACACACACACACATCACTCTCTCACACACACAAACACACACAAGAGGGGTGTGTGTTGAGTGTGTATCAAGTAGTGCATGCCTGCAGAGGTCAGGGATCACCTTAGGCGCTGGTCCTCATGTTGAACCATGTCTGAGACAATGTCCCTTCTTCATGCTATGCACTCCATGCTAGCTGACTCCTGAGCTTCAGATGTTCTCCTGTCTCTGCTTCCATCTTGCTGTATAAGTACTGGAGTTACAAATGCACACTACCTTGTCCCAATTTTAACTCCTTGGGATAGGAACTTGGGTCCTCAATGCTGGCCTGGCAAACACTTCACCCAGTAGACTAGTTTCCAACCCATGGATCCAATTTTTTTAAGCTATTAGCAGCTACATTTAAATGAAGTGTCCTCAGACTAAGCACCTAACTGACCTCACCAACAAAATGGCACCGTGTGATGCTAATGTTCTCTTTCCCTCATTTGGCATCATTGAAAGGAGTGTATGCCTTCATTTAATGACCTATGCCAATATATCTGTTGACATCTGCCAGTGACATGACACTTTTGCACAACTGGATTTCATCTTTGTGTTGCTGATAAATACACAATGTCCACAGGAATTGCTGAGAGATGGGCAAACCGCCTCACTTGCTAGTCTATGAGTTTGCCAAAATATGCGAAACTACTGAACCAGCTTTCTCCATCTTATCCACCTACCCAAGAAATGGTCATATCTATTGTGGGTTGGATTCTTCCACATCAATTAGTCAATCTCCCATAGAGCCTGTCTTAACTCCTTACTAATCCTTCACAAATGTGCTCAGAAATCAGCCTTCAATTGTCAAGTTGACCACTATATCTAACTAGCACTCACATGTAATCTTTGCAGCTGGCAACATTCAGCCAGATGTATTTTCTGGGGTAAATCAGGTGTGCGGAAAGCAGACTCTTTACCTGCAAAAATCTTACATTGTACATTTTCCATTGAAGTTCTGAGTTCAGTTGCTCCTTCTCTGTCCCATAATTCTGTTTCTGTTTGTCAGACCACATACTTTGAACTTGTGTTCATCTACATAGTTGTAATGAATGTACTGTCTGGTTAAGGAAAGACCAAGCATTTGACTGCAGTAATAAAGGACCAGGAAGTGCTTGCTCTGCATCTCTGGCTTTATATGGGCAAAATTCTAATCTATCTCATGGTTGGACCTTTCAATTTAGCAGGGTTGTACTATGGCTTGGTGACAGGTTTCCTCTTGATTGAGGGAGGAATAAAGAGGGATATTTTATGTGTGTTCTTGTTCATGGTTGACTTGACTGCTGGATACTACAGAAAGATCTAACATACAAATGCTTGCTGTTTCCTGAAAAGGCACTTTATTCAACTGAAAAGTTGAGACACATGTTCAGATCAAAATGAAACTTCTCTGGATCATAAATAAAATACAGTGTTCTGTTCATTAGTGATTTTGGTAGTAAAGTATTTCTTTTTCTTTCTCTACCATTAGACAGCAAGTGGCTGTTAGCTTCCTATTTGGGATTAGAGATGCAGCAGATCTGATGACTGTGAGAGACAGAAAGAACAAAGAACAGAGAAGAAGCCCTGTGGAGAAACTGACATGGATCTATCCATGAAATATCTGGAACTATGTTAAAGGGGAATTTAGTATTTCTTGTTCCAATTATAGTAAGTGCCAGAGATTTTACTAATTGCTTTCTATCCATCCAGTGTTTTTTGAGTTATGCTGATTCCTGAGATTTCATTTGTGAAAGAGTAAATTTCCCTACCCTTATGGTTGAGGTAGTTACACATAATAATGATAAAGCTTGATAACAATTATCAGTTGAGTAAATGAATCCATTGAAGTAGGTAGGCTGGATGCCATGTAATGCCACTATAGGGAATTCAAGGAAAGTTATAATACTTCCTTTTACTTAAGTTTCTTGCTTGTCCTATGTTGCAGTTCACCTGCATGGTTGCTGATAAATGACCATCAAATAGCTTACGGAAACAAGGGGTTTATTTTCTCTTATGATTACTGGTTACAGTTCTTAGTCCAGCTTGACAAGAGAGCATGCACCAACACCAGGGCCAAAGGAACTGGCCACGCCACTACCACATAATGGCTGAGAGAGGGGCAATCCTTACTCGCCAGATCACCATGTCTGGCCAAGTGAACAGAAGGATGCCAACTCTCTCAACCAGCTCTCTGTGATTTATTCGAGGGCCTGATCCCACCCACCATGGGCTGGACCTTCCCCATCAGTTAGATGATCTTTTGCAGGTTTGTTCTGGGCCCAACTCAACTATTAATTCTCCACGAATGTGCCCAGAGCTCAAACCCTCAACTGTCGAGTTCACACTTGTGCCTAATTATGACACCCTACATGGCTTTTACAGGTAAAGGAACCAAAGTACAGAGAACACAGCATCCATAAGAGTAATTGAGAGAATGACCGATCACCATTCTTTTATTGCCAAAGTCTCTACCTGTGACAATGAATAGCTTTGAAGCATGGAGCTGTTAATATTGAAAGTCCAGATCTGAGTCTGATGTGAAGCTGCTGTCTTCATCATCTATTTGATGAGAATGAAAGAGAACAGATGGGTGTGTGGCTGGTGGGTCGGGAGGCTGAGCTCTGAAGTGAATGGTGATGGCCATTCTTAATTCCTGATGACAGTCATGCAAGAAAATATGTACAAAGACGGCTTATCCTCAAGTGACTTTTGTGTAGCAGTCTTTAAACAAAGAGCATAGCAAAATCACATTTTGAAAATGTCACAGATTCCCTAACTGCCCTTCTTCTTGAAAGAGTCTTGCTATTTTCCTTCCTTCACCAAGTTGATTGTCTGATTGGGGCTGACTCCCTTCCTCCCACAGCTTTTCAGATAAAGAGGCCATGGGAACTGCCCTTTCGAAGTCCTTGAGACAAGAAGATGTCATTTCCTTCCTATACCCAGAAGACACTGGCTTAATAATGGGTTAAATAATGTGTATCTGCTCTATGCACCACCCTGGGATGCAACACAGGAGTCTCTGTATTAAAAAGATCTTGCTGAGTTTAAGAGATTTTCCTAGACATTTTAGGAACAGCATTTCTCTGTTGGCTGTCAAGAATTAAGTCTCAAGAGGACAAAGAGCGTGGAATTGCTGTAAGAGGATTTGTGAGTTTTAAGGGAGGAAAACCTGACCTCCTTCCTCTCAGGGTTTGGAGGAAGCCCCGTCTTTGAAAGTAACCCTGCCCTGATTGTTAAGAAGCAAGCGGGACCCTTAAGACTATTCCCGCTGACAGCGTTGGTTGTTTGCTACACTGGCCTGGCTTAGTTTGTGTGCTTGCTCTCCAAGCTAGCAGTTTGCTAACGGTGCAGTTTTATAAATCACAAATAAATAAACAAACAGGGTTTTATTGAGGAAGCTTCCAAGGCAGGTGACAGGAGGTGACAAGAGTGGCTATAGGTATGCAAAGCTTTTGCTCAGCCTATCATGAAGGCATAAATACTGCTCAAGGAAGGGATGTAGAAGTAACTCAGTTTTCTTCTTCTTTCTCAGCCCCTCTGACTTCTCTGTGGTCTTCTATTGCTTAGTATTGAAAATATTACAGAACAAAAATAAGAACATGAGACATGTTTAGCTACTCCCCAGGTTAGGCAAAATCCCCTTATCTTGGGAAATGTAATCACTATCATCAATCATGGAAGATAGGACAGTACTATAGAACCATCAAAGGTCAGGGTTTATACGTATTCATGAAATTATAGGAAAGAATCTCCTGCCCCTCCCCACTGATACCCACCTACCTCACACTGTTAGGCTAAAAGTTACTGTTGCTCTAACTCTATCATCAAAATAAAATAATAAGCTGATCATATACAGCACCGAAACCCATGGTCACAGGTCAATGAACACATTCATGAGCTAGTGGCAGAAATAAAATCACTCCCTTGGGTTTTCATAGCATCCATCTCTCTTAATTTGGAAAGCCAGATGTAATCATCAGAGTCAAATCTAGCTCTTCAGTAGGGACAGTGGGAGGGTAAAAAGCAATGGCCAAGAACTATGTAATCATATTGTGAAGCTGTTTTGAGGTAGGACTGGATATGCTTGAGCTAAGAGCAACTTTAACAATTTGTCGCAAGATAAAGAATTTGGCTGTTCTGAGGATAAACTATGAATAAAGCTGTCTGCCTCCCCTTATACCTGACCTAATGAAAACATCTTGCCGGGCCGTTTAATACAAGATTCTTCTCCTTATGCAGAATTAGAAAACATGAAGCTCTCCAGGTTAAGTCAATGCTTTCGAAAATCATGAATATAAATATACTCAGATTCACTATGTATTGAATATATACATAGTCTTTTTATTTGGAAAGCCTTTGTAAATTTGGAAGAATGTTGGTGGGTTAGCCCATTAAGGAAGGGAAAGCATGGAAGAGTCACAGTTGGTTGCTAGAGTATATGGATTTATCACATCTCATCTAGACCAGGAAACAGAGAAAAGGGATACTAATACTCAATTGGTTTGCTCCAGTGTCCTCATTTATTCTGTTTGGAGTCTCTCCTCCTTAGTTAGCCTTTTCTGGAAATGCCCTCAAAGACATTGTCTTCTAAGTGATACTGAACCTAGGTAAGTTGACATTGAAGATTACACATTACACATACTTCCTCGATGCTTTTTAAAGGGAAAATACAGTATGTATAAAATGCGAAGGGTGGATGGTTACTTAAGCCCTTTGATGCTAGTAAGATTGTAGAATAGGATCACTTTCTTGGAAAACACCTTGAGAATGTCAGTTGTCTTAAAAAAGAATCCTGTTTTGATAAAGCTTTCCTAGGTAAATATTATAATCAGAAAAGCAGATAAAAAGCAAAGATTTATGCATTGCTATGTGCAATGCATCCATTTTTACAATGAGTGAAAATTCAAAATCAGAGAAGTGTCAGACAATGGTAAGCAGTTTGAGTAAATTATAGCACATCTCACTGTGAGTGTCAATAAAATAATGTGTTTAAACAGGATGGGAAATTTTATGATACAAATATCAAGTGAAGGATGCAACATTATGTTTCACAAAGAACTATTACAGAAAATAGTTGGAAGGAAATATATCAATATATTATAAATCAATATGTTTACAGATGTGTTCAAAGAATTTTTGATAGACTTTTGATGTCCTTTTCTACATTGTCCATAATCTCATTTTATTTATTAACTTTCACACAAGCCAAACTTAATCGCAAACAAATAATAGTTAAAGCAGAGACTCTTCTGAATAAATAGAGCAAATATAAAAATGCCAAACAATTAAGGAAGAAAGGACATTTAAATTCCCGTTTTTAAAAGATTGGGCATATTTACTAAGTGATTTTCACTGGAGGATGTTTATGGGCCTCTCTGGTTTGCAATCTAAGAGATACAGGGAAACGCTCTAGCTGAACTTTCTAGCTAGCCTCTGCTTCTTTTGGAGCATGTCAGTAGCCAGGCATTCATGAGTCGACACATCCATTGCTTGCATCCTGACTTGTAACAGTATCTTCTCTCCTGGTAATGTAGACTGTTGGGTTCTAAAGGAATCAGAGAAGACTTTGGGGGGTGGGGACACAACCTTACTAAACAAATGAGTCTGTTCGGGTGCTTCTCAAAAATCTTCATTCAATTCCTCATATGCAACACATATGTAGTTGACTTCAAGCCAGCAGTGCATGGCGGGTACTAATAGCCATTTCACTGCTAAGTTACAGTGACAGGAAAGATAGGACTAGAGTGAAATTCTTTGCTGGGCCTTTTAACCCCAGGTCCTATCTACTCATCAAGCATCTAATCTGCCCACATTTAAAACTTTGGATGCTAAAACATTTGATTTGGGCCCATGGACCACTGTGCTTCCTGATGACCAAAGATCAGAATGTTTAAGATTTAAAAGAAAAAAAAAACTTTCAGAATTCTCTGGTATTTGTTAATTCACCTAATTCTCACAATGCTAGCATTGCATATAGTAAATGCTCCAATTTCTTGGTTGACCTGCATTTTAAAGTTAACTTTAGTAATTTTGTTTCATGCTTCTTGGGATCACACTCGGGGTCTTGCACATGGCAGACCAGACCAATACCAGTGGGTATCCCCTTAATCTATTTTAGTATTATCCTTCATTGTTAGCGACTGAAGCAAAGAATAGGTTAAATAACCAGTTAAATGACAGATTTGGGTTCACACACAATAGATTCTTTTCAAGAGTCCACACTTAGAAGATGTAGTAACTGAACACTGATAATCAGCATTATGGTTTGTCTTCATGTTGTGGATCTATCTGTCTGTCTGTCTATCTATCTATCTATCTATCTATCTATCTATCTATCTATCTATCTATCTATATGTCTGTCTATCTATCATCTATCTGCATATAGATAGGAGAACAAGCTAGGGGAACAAAGGATTTATTCTTGCTTATTATACTTGTTTACAGTTCATTCCAATATCAGGAACTGAGGGAACTGGCCATACCATCTGCACAGAAATTGCTGAGAGATTGTCAAACTTTCTTGTTTGTCATGATGCCGGCCACAGTATGCCCAAACATATGATGACTTACTTAATCAGCTATCTCTATCTTATCCAATTACCCAGGGAACAGGTCCTACTCACTATAAACTGGATCTTCCCTCATCAATTACACAATCTCCCAAAAACTCGTTCAGGACTTCCTGAGCTGCTAAATCTTCAAAAATGTGCCCAAAGATCACCTTCAATTGCCAAGTTGGCACCCATATCTAGCAAGCATACTTAGGTTTCCAGACTCAACTTTGTTGTGATTACTATAGATGTTGATCCCAGCACTGGTTCTAGAATGAACTATGTAACAGGTATTTCAAATCCTTGGGAAGTAAAAATCCTTGAAAAGATTTGTACTTGCTACTGTAAGTTAAAAGTGCTGATGCAGGAATCAGATATAGATTTGAACCCTGAGTTCTTTCTGTGTGATGGGGAAATTGCAAATACTATAAAACTTTAGATATCATTTTGGTAATATGCTGATATTAACAAAAACTCTCACTGGGAAAGGATAAGGTTATAATGAAAAAATTCTTAGAAAGATACCTTGAAGTACATAATAAATTTTGCTAGAATCAGTTACCATTTAAATTAAAGTTATGTCAGTTAAAATTAATAAGTCAATCAATACAGATATTAGTAATAAAATTATTATTGTGATCACATTATTATTATTATTATTATTATTATTATTATTATTGTAACTGGGCTTTTTGCCATTGTGAAGATCTTTGGTTATCTCCAAGAGCACTGCCAAGTAGGATTTCCCCAGGAGAATCCTACCTGACCTAGTTAACTTCCAGAAAACATCCTGGAAGACGTAGGCTGCAGCAGCAGTAACGAGGAAGTATCCCACATGTTTACTCATGGCCCATGCAGCAGGCAGCCAGCGCAGCCTCAGCATTATCAATATGGATTTTGAAATCACCCACGGCTAATAGCCCAAATTAATAGCCTCAGGGTGACTTTGGAGCAATTGAGAAAGAAAATCCATAACTTCTCTAAAGATGCCAGCGGCTGCTTAGAGAGAGAGGTCTGTATTAATTAACAGCTGGGAGTACTGTAAAAATTAGTGCATTGAGGAAATATAGAGAGAAGCAGTTAAAATTAGTCAAACAAGCTCATAATGCTACCAGGTGAGACCGTAGATAGATGCTTAGGGAGATGTGCCTTGGGGTGCCACCCTTCTCCATATGGCTGCTGATTGGCATGCATGCTCCTACCAAAGGGTACCCTTTTGCTCCCAGCAGCTCCTAGAACAAGCCCATATTTTACATAACAGCTACAAACTTTGTGAATGTCAAGAAACTCTGTGATTCTTTCATTCTGTATCAAAAGCATTCAATGCCAGTGGCCTCCTTTTCTGAGGCCCCTCTAGGACACTTTGGAAGACAGGAGATTTTGTGTCAAGATGATTCCACCAATAAAAAGGGCTGAGGATCTTAGTGTAATACTGATTACTTCCTACAGCCTTTCCCTTGAGATCTAAAAAAAAAAAAAAAAAAAAAAACAAAAACAAAACAAAGAGGGAGATCTGCTCCGTAGAGGACTTTTCTTGTCTCTGAGGGCAAAAAGAAGCTTTAGAGTAAAAAGTGGGTCATAGCATCTGATAATCATGGTGGGGTCCTAAGAATGTGGTTCAAAACCAGAGGGTTTGGCTTTACAAACTGCTTGGTCATTTTCTACTTGAACGAATTTAGACAAGGCACTTAAACACCCTGAATTTCCTGTCATGAAATGAGACTAATACCACTTACCTTGTGGAGATAATATAAGGATTCCTGCAGATGTAAGATACATTAGTATATATAACATACTTATGTATTATCCATGTTTTCCTTTATATTCTGTTAAGACTTTACACATGAATTCCTATCATTTTCATCCCTTGTTACCCAATCCCCTAATTTCTCCCATTGCAAACTTTATTTTTCTCCACCTGTCTGTGTCCCACTCTCCGCCCTTCTGTGCATGTGACTTACCAAGTCCCATCTGGGTTGCTGTTAATGACATGTGTCTGGGTGCTTGCTGAAGCAAGGATGGTACACCCATGGGCATTCCACTGAAGAGAATAGCTCCCCTTCTGTCTCATGCAACATTAACCTTTATTAATCTCTGAGGTAGATGCGGTGCCTCTTGAGATCTGTCCCCTTTCACAGTGCAATGTTGATATGGCAAATCTTGTTCAGTCTCATGGAAGTAGACAGCTGCAGTAGGTCCATAGATGTGGTTCTTCTGCAATATCATGAAGATACATTCAGGCTATATCCCTCCCCTTCTCTGTGATACATCCTCCTAAGTGATTCACCCTATCCTGCAAAATTAAATACCATCCATACCATCGGTAAGCTAAAGTCTGCAAAATTTATATTTCTGTAACCTGTGTCTTGAGCCCCAGACCTAATCTACTCACTATCTGTTTTATCAATATTCACTGGGCATCTCAAACTTCAATTTACAAAAATGAGTTCCCACCATTCCTTTCTCAAACTCGCTCCTACCATAACCATCCTGATTACAGATGATAATTCAGGCCCCAAATCTTAAGAGTGTGCTTCATCAATGCCTGTCATCAGTTTGCAGTGGTTTCATCTTCCAAACATATGCAGATTTCCACTACCAGTACCCTGAGCTGATTTTCCATCATTCCTCAAGGGCTACCATGTCGTTTCCCAGTCAGCCACCCTCCCAATCCCTACCTCTACCCTCTCTCACCTCAGTGGGATCTAGTCACTTCTCAGAAGTCAGAGGGAGTTCTTTTTTTAAGGGGATGTAAAATGCTGCCTGTCAAAACCTTTTTATGGTTTCTGAGTCCCTTAGAATATAGGGTAAAGTTCCAGCCTCTATCTCTAGACCCTTATACAGTTTCCTCTGCCAGTCGCCAACTATCTGACCCCTCCCGTGGTCCTTGTCCACTCCAGCCACAATGGCTTCCTACTGTTCTCTGCACAGGACAAGGAAGCTTCTCTCTCAGGGGACTTGTTCTTGATGGGCTGCTTCTTGGAACTTTCTTACCCAGTATGCATTGGAACACACCTTTCCCACTACTTCTAAGACTTCATTCTCACATACATCAGAGGAATGGACTTGCTTTGACTTCTACTCAGAAGTACCTTATGGGCTGGAGAGATAGCTCAGGGGTTAAGTTTCTGCCTCACAAGCAAGAGGACCTGAGTTCAATCCCAGATCCTGTATAGAAACTGGGCAGAAATGATGGCGGCTCGAACTTCCGACCCTGGAAAGCAGTTTGTGAGGCCCTAGAACAAAGCAAAAAGGAGGTAGAACAACACAGGATGATTCTCAAAGTGAGCCTTGGGCTTCCCCAGGCACGTACAGTGCCCTCTTAGACACACAGACACATTCAGAGAGATATGTACAAGTCAAGAAAAAAAAGTACCTTGCTTTGTTCCCTTTCACACTTACTCGCTTGCTTTGTTGCAGGGCATTTGTCAGCGCCAGGCATATTATTTATTTATTTATTTATTTATTTATTTATTTATTTATTTATTTATTGTAATTTACTGCAATAGGAACATCTGTGTATTTTAAACTTGCATTCATACAACATAGATTTGGTAACTTGCATACCTACACTAGCATGTAGCCATAAATATAAAAAACAGCATTACATGTATTTATTGGGAAAATATACATACTGTAAAGTTTTGGAAAGTTGCAAAGTATTACTATGTTAACTTTACACTTGCATGTAAGAGAACTATGTGGATATAAGACTATATGTACATATGTATATAATTTCTTAGATACTTGAGATATAGGTACTTACAGTTACCTCTGGTGGTGTCACATGCCACAGGGCAGCCTGACAGACTTGGGATCTCTCACGCACCACTTCATGCCTCATGTACTATTTCAGTGCCTTATTATTCATTTTGTTATTTTTCAAATTTAAGTTCCCTGATTTTTGAAAGGAATTATTATGCATCCTTTCTTGAATATAAGGTGCATAAGAGTATTACCCTCTGTGTTTTGATATCTACCAAATTCTCAAAATCCAGAACAAAGGCTGGTACCTAGTATGAAGACCATGATGTTTTTAAGCATCAGTGTACATTTGAGTAAAGAGTTGTCTTTCAAAGTTCAAAGTAGGCTCCCAGAATTTTCTTTTGAGATATACTTTTGGATAGAAGTAATGTTCTCTTTGAAAAACTTAAACTATAAATAGACAGATAAACTGAATTGTCACTCTAAATTTTAAGACAAAATGCATGTGAAAACAAATTCACATGCTCATTTTCATATTCTATTCATATTCTCTATCATTTATCATCTACCTATCTCTATCATCTAGTTGTCCAATCATCTATCTGTTGCCTATCATCTGCTCAATCATCCATCTATCATGTATCATGTTTATCTATCTATCTATCTATCTATCTATCTATCTATCTATCTATCTATCTATCTATCTATCTATCTATCTCTTGCTCTCTATCTGTCTATCTAATTTGTATCTATCATCTATTTATAATCTAGCCATATTAATCAACTATCTCTTGATACTCCATAGCCCCTATATTGTTATTTTTTTCATTCCTGTGGAAAAAAATACCTCATGAAAGTAACTTAAGGAATGCAAAGTTTACTTGGTCTACGGTTTGAGAGTATAGTCCATCATGGCATGGAAGGTGTGGACACAGGACCAGGAGGCTGCTGGCCACACTCAGGAGGAAGACTGAGGCGAAATGGATGCTGGTGCTGAGCTGTCCTTTTATTTCTCATTCAGTCTTTGTGATAGTTACTCTTCTTTATGCGGTTGTGAGACAACACTCCTGCTCAAGTGGAAAAAGGGAGATTTATTTGGCTTTGGGTTCCATAGGGGAGCTATAGTTCATCATGGTGTGCAAAGCAGAGTGGGTGACAGAAACAGGAAACAGCTCATTTAGGTCACTGCAGTCATGGAGGCAGAGAGAGCAAGATACAAACCACAAGACAAAGGAGGGCAGGAATACTGAACCTCAAGGCCTACCCACCCCTCATGATGTGCCTTCCTTCAGCAAGGCCCCAAGACCTTCCAAAATATTATATTAGCTAAGAATTCACACACATATACCCAAGAGGGACAATATGCATTGCAATGATGACAGTCTTGGACATCAATCCTTGGAAACATGTCTCCCATAGCTAAAGTGAGTCTTCCCATCTCAATTAACCAAGTCTAGGTAGTTATCACTGATTTTCTCAGAGATTCGTTAAATTTACAACCATTTTATCTATCACAACTTGTTCAACAAATATACTTAAAAGTACAGCTTTAGTGCCAATCTCCTTAGCACTAAGAATTTAAATGTGTCACAAGCATCATGTAGCAAGCCAGGTAGCCACATGAAGAAGTTTCATGTCTGTCCAATGAAGGTCATTAGTATGTAGGGAGGTTAAAATTTGTAGAATCCAGTCAAAGATAATTATAAGGCTTTTTATTCAAAACTCAGAGTGAAAGTATCACTTGTGAGGTATAGGTACAAGTATTTTTATTTACTGATGTTTGGTATTTAATATAGAAACATTCTCATGGATGACCAGGAGTCCCAATCTGCCATGAAGTTGTCAGTGGATCATCTGGTCTTAAGCAACATATTCTAGTCTAACCAGAAAAGTCAATTTCCCTTTCTGGGACCCTGCTTACCCTATCTTCTTGTTGATTAGTGATCCCAAGTTTCCCAAGATCAAAAGTCCTTTACCTCTCAATAGGTGAGAGACTCTAGCTCCCTAAGCTTCTGGGAAGTAGGCACTTTCTCCCTTTATGCCAGTCTTATGCTTATTGATACAGAGGCCTCTGCCAGCGGGTAATGGCTGACTTCACTAGTGTCCTGGGGACAGAGACACGGGCTGGAGGCCAAGTGTGGAGAGCTCATAGTACTTGGGATCTGGGATGAGCAGCTCAGAGCACACCCCAGGGAGACAGAGCTGAAATGACCCAAGTCTTGAGGCCTCCTGAACACACTGTCATGTCTAACTTGGTTTATAAAACATACTCATTGATGAAAAATTGTTTTAGAATTTCAAGAAAAAGATTGTATAATCTTAAAGTCCAAGTTGATGCCCTATGGAAACAGACCCTGAGCTCATACCCTAGAGAACTTCATACAATCTATTTGCTAAAGTCATTTTCAAATGACTGTAGAATGTGTTCTACTACCAGTGTGTAGTTAGTTCTCAACAGAAAACACCTTTTAAATATTCAAAACCAGTCACATTATTTCCCTCTTACAATAACTCAGTTGCTTTCCCTTTCTTTATATAAAGGTTGAAATCTTCATGTGGTCTGAGAATCCTGCCACAATCCTCCTGGACCCACCTTCCCCCCTCAGCTTGTGCTTCTCTTCATCTTGTTTACCTCTTCTATACAATTGCTCTTTGCTTTGCTGTCAAGCTTTTACAACTATTGTTCTTTGGTTAGGGGAAGGGAAATGGAGATGAAGTGATCTGAACCAAGCCTTCCTCATTTTCTTGGGGAGAAAACATCCCTTGATAATAGAGGTTTTCCTTAAAGTTTTTGACTAGCTCAAATACTAACCCCCAACCCCATCTTGTGGAATGCTCTGAGAATATTCTATTCTTTCTTTCTTTTTAAAATATTCTATTTACTTAGGAGAGGGGGTTGGCATATCCCTCAATGGCATGGTTTGAAGGTAGAGGTCTGAGGACAGCTCTTTCAGAAGTCATTTTTCTCCTTTAACCATATGGCCTTTAGGGGACAGAATGAAGACACCAGCTTTGCTAGCAGGTGCCTAGCATGCTGAACTATCTTGCAGCTTCTGTTTTTTTTTTTTTTTTGTATAGAACATTTTGCAGTTCTAAACATCATAAACTATCTTAAGATGACACAATGACATCCTTTCTAACTTAATGTAGGCATCACCCAGATAGGTTCCATACCTCTCTTATTCAAGGCCATATTCCTGTGTCTAGTTGATAATCTGATACATGGTATATTCTCATATACCATAGTTTGTGCATAACTACCTGAGAATAAGAGTTTGGTAAAGAATAACCTTTAATGTGGATGAATCCTGCTTAGGTATCAGAAAGAAGCCCAGGTTGCTTTCTATTCTCACTTGATGTCATGAGTTGTGCTGATGATCGCATCACATGACATGATGATAACTCATGTATTTGGATACTAGGGGTTCTAACATATAAAGTGGATTAATCCATTGATAAGTTAAACTTTGAATTAAGAGAAAGTGGGGTTTTGTTACAGGAACTAGGTATGTCATCCCTGTCCTCTTCTCTTTCTCTCTCTCTCTTGCTATTTCATGGTGACCATGAAGTGAGCAGCTTCAGTCATAAATACCCACTTCCGTGATTCTCTGCCTCACCTCAGGTCCAAAGCAATGGATCTAGCTGAACATGGAGACATATCTGTAGGTGAATCCAAATGTACCTTTCTTCTCTTAGGTTGCTTACGTAGATATTTTGTCATCATGAAGAAAAGCAAACAAAATGCTCATTTCTCTGGATCTTTTGAATCCTGCATTGGTCTTGGAAACTGTTCCTGCATTGTACGTTGTCTCTTTACTTCTGCTCCTCTGTTCCTGGCTATCACTCCTTACCTCAGCAAAAGATGCAAATCGGTTCACATTCTCTGGGTTTTTATTCCATTTCTCCTCTGTCATTTCTCCAGTCACTGAGTCTCCCGATTCATTCAATTCAAACTATCCTGCTGCATCCTTTTCTGTGCATTAGCTAAGAACTGTCTCATATATGAAAGTGGAAGAGCTGTGTGTTGGTTTATACCTGCAGTCCCAGCACTGGGGAGACAAAAACAGTTCAAGGCTGTCCTGGTCTATTCAGTGAATTCCAGACCATTCAGGGCTACATAGAGGGAATAAACAAACAACACTAACATACAATGAAAATCTCAGAGAATCAATGGTGTCTCTCACAAGAGTGTCCGTGAATATGCAAATAATCTTTTAAACAAAAGATAGGTACTCTTTTGCTTAAATAACACACAACAGTGGTAGGCATTATCTATGCATGTCAGCTGTTTGTACTATACAGATTGTCTATCACAGCATGGGTGCATAAAGCGTTAGTCCTCAAAGCCACTCGGTTTCATGGAGCATTTTGAGATGGTCCCTAATTTATTTGTCATTGTCTACAGTCCAAGTTTATGTTTTCTCTTCACCTTTGTTTTATCACTGTCTGTCATAAAGGGATGTATTAATTTAATCTATTAATGCAGATAGATGGTTTTATCCACTGGCTGTGAATGGTGCTTTAAAATAAAGAAGCAAGATAATAAACCAGTCTGGTAATTTGCCATAATTACAGCAATGAAATATTACTTTGAATTAGTCGTGGCAGCAAGGCATGGATCAGGAACTTTCAGTGGAAGCTGCCCTGAGGAAGAACACAGGGAGAGAATGGGTGTGGCCTGAGGGCTTTCAAAGCTCCTGACCACTCAGGTAGGCAGTTGGGAAAAAGTAAACACTAACTTCAAGATGGGAAAATCTTCCCTGGGCCAAGGTAGCCTTGTTTTCTCTGGAAAGCTCACTAAGTTTAGGAGATTCACTGGAATTTAATTAAAACCTGCGGCCTTTGTGAAAGCAAAAGAGAAAAAGAAATTAGGACAGCACAAAACTAACAAAAGTCTAGAATCCATTTTGAACATTGCACATAATGTGAAAGAAATATGACTTGTGGGATATGTCTCTCTTCATCTTGAGAGACAACACTCTCAGGAATGTTCTAGACAGAAGACCTGTTCCTTAGGTCACTTTCCACTCACCTCCTACCAACTTCTATTGTTCTTTTAAGTAGCAAGAGTCATATTTGTTTAAAACACATACACAAAGAAAAAATAGTGAGATTTGTGATTTATACTTTTGCAGTTGCATTTGCTGAGAAAATCTGTGATTGGTCTAAATACAAGGGCATGTTTACAGGTTGATTTTCTTTTTCTTTCACAAGCATAGTGAGTATTCATCCCAACTTCCCTCTCTATCCCCTCCCATTCTCTCTCCCTTGCCATCACCTTTCTATGATTTTTTTTGTTGATTTGTTTTTAACCAGTTGGCAATTGATTACTGCAGGAATTGAACAGGTTTGTAATTAGCCTCATGGTGGTACATAAGACTTCAAGACAACACCCATCAGCAAAAGAATGAACCAAAGCCACCAACATTGTGTTACATTCAGACATTGTCACTTGTGGGGACAAAGTCCCCAGAAAAACAAAGTTCAGAGCACATGTTCTATTGAGGCAGCTACCTAGTTAAAAAGGCAGAGGAGGATAGCAATTTAGAAAAAAGTTGCAATTTCTGTATGTGTGTGTGTATTCATGTGTATGGATATATGTGTGAGCATAAGGTGCAGATGTTGGGCATATGGTACATATGTGTGGGGTCTGGAGGGCAGTCATGAGTCTGTCATCTTCAGGTGTCATCTTTTTTTTTTTAAGACAACATCTCTCACTAGCCTGAAACTCACCAAGCAGAATAAAGTGACAGGTCAAGGAACCCCAGACATTCACTTGTCTCTGTCTCCCCAGCATGGATATTACAAGCACATTTGATCATTTTTACATGAGTTCTGGGAACTGAACTCAGGTCCTTGCGTTTTCAAGGCAAGCACTTAACTAACAGTTCTGTCCACCGACACAATGTTAGGAAACAATTCCCATTTTGAGAAGCCTATATCTTTGTTCTCAAGACCCTAGATTGATTGAATGAATTCTACATTACCAAGCAAAATCTTTTAACCAGAGTCCATTGATTTAAATGCTAATTGTAGGTAAAATGTATACCTTTAAAGTAATGGATAATCTGGTATTTGGCAGCTGGTCACCATAGCTTGGCTAAGATGACTTATCAGTTATCACAGTACATACTATTGGAAGAGTATTGGAATAAGAGCTAGTTGAAACAAGAGGACTGGGGCTTGGAACATCAATCCCATGTAAAATTACAGGTGAAGGTTACAGCCAAACTGTAACTCCAGTCTCAAAAGGTAGAGAGAGATTAGAAATCCCCAAAGCAAGCTGGTGAACCAGACTACCCCTATTTGGTGAGTTCAGATTCGGTTAGACACCCAACATCCAAACAAAAGAGTAAAAGAACAACGGAGGAAGATTCTTGATATCAACCTCAGTCTTTCATGCATTTGTTCTTCTTTTATTCTTGCACTATAAGCTACACACACAAGTGTCCGCACATATACAAACACATAAGCATACATGCACTCCCACAGACATGCATTGACAATAGAAAATTTTAAAAAGAATGATATAATTGTATTTTTCTAGCACTCTGTATTTGCCAGGCTTGAGGATTTAATTTAATTTTCACAGCAACCCCTCAAGATAGGCGATATAATTATTCTCATTATATGGGTGAGAACATGAGCTTATATAGAAAAGCTCAAGAGTGTCCCATAGCCACAGGTAATAAGATACAGATGTAGAGCTTGAACTCAGGGAGTGTCGTTCTAGACTTTTGAGTTCTTAAGTACCACCATATGATGGATTTAGGTAATTAAATTGTCTGGACCTTTGATTCTTTCTGGGAACACATATCTAACAGCAAATAATGTGTGGTGGATTTGAGGGGAGGATTAAATTAGAAAATGCATTTAAAGATTCTAGCCTGTTACCTGATAGATGGTGGATACTGAACAAAATTTAGCTCTCTTGCACCTCCCCTAGATTGCTTCCATTTATATTGTGTTTAGAAGTTCCTTCTCTCTAGAAAGCTTCACTACATTTTTGAGCTCTCAATGTCATTATTTTCTCTTTGCTGCTCTCTCTGTCTTTATTAAGGGGTTGGAGAAAGTATTGCAAACACAAGCGATTGCTGTTCTTGC
This sequence comes from Typhlomys cinereus, assembly GCA_023101885.1. Taxonomy (NCBI): domain Eukaryota; kingdom Metazoa; phylum Chordata; class Mammalia; order Rodentia; family Platacanthomyidae; genus Typhlomys; species Typhlomys cinereus. The sequence continues at coordinate 2,013,251 of JALPQD010000388.1, read as the reverse complement.
TGCTGAATGAGCATGCCTCACCACTTCCCCCACCCACCAAAAGTAAAGAAAAGTCATTCCTCTCAGGGCACAGTATTTTGTGAGGGATAGCTTTAAGGCTACACTTGAGGATGCAAATCCATTCTTATTTATTTAATATTCATTTCTCTTGAGAAATTAGGCTAGAATTGCAGAGCCACACTTAATCTTTGATCTGTAGTAAAGTCTTCAATTGACTAAACAACTCAGTGAGGAGATTTGAAATTAAGAATTTTTATTCATTTTGTTGAAGGGTGTGTGGATCCCTTCGCGGTTACCAAATGTTGCAGGGTTCTTGTATTCAGAGTCAAAGATTGAAACCAGAACACGTGTAAGGGATTAAGCTCGAGTTTATTAGAGGACAGAACAGAACTCATGGACTCCAGGCATGGAATCCATGAGGGGCATGGAACTAGAACCAAACTCATGGATTCCGCTTGTAGAGTGCTGGAAGGGGCGGGCCCCAAAGACAACAGCGTCCAGGGTCTGGACTATTTATACACTTAGGCAAGGATTGGGGGGAATGGCTTTTCCTCTCAGTTAGCTCCATTGGGGTCCTAATCCAATTGATCTTGGGCCAACCCAGTTGATGTGCCCACTTCCACCTCCAGGTGGGGCTGTTTCTGGAAAAGATAACTAATCTCCGGTGTTCTGAATTATGGTTTGTTGTTTTCAGTTTTGCTGTTCCTGCACCGCCCTTGGCTCTATCCTGATCAACCCCCAAAGTCTAGCATGGATCACAGACACTAGGATCTTTAGAGGCAAGGGATTAACAGTCATAATAATGTTCCCATACTAAAGGTAGCCCAAGAAAGGGCTCTGGGCAATGCTAGTGAGTCCTTACACCTCACTAGAGTGGAGGACTCAGAGGGAAGTTTGGCATTCACACAAAAGGATGCTCCAGGGAATGGGATGGAGGGAAGGGGGAAGCATTGGGAGAAGGGGAGGGAGGGAAGTGAAGAGAAGGGGAAAAGGGGGGAGGGTGCAAAGGGGACTGAAGGATGGAGGAAGGGAGGGGACAGGGTACTAATTAAGCTTGTATGATTGGGAAAAATAAATAAATATAAATAAAAAGGGTTGCTAATCTCCATATCCTTTCATAAGCAAAGGGTTAGTGTGCTCCTTCGGGAGTGTGTTATCCCAGCAGTGGTGATGACCTTCAAAGACCTTCGGAGACCCTCCCAGCATGGATCATCTAAACCTGCCTTAATTTGACAAGAACGAACCTAAGGGACACTGTGACTAAAATATTTGTTCTAGATGTGGGCAACTTATGGGCAAGTGTATACTAATGTATTCGGGTCTCCAGAACCAACCCTCACTTTGCATTTTTTTTCTCCCAGAAAAGAGATTTGATTGTTGGCAAAGACACACAGCACTCTTAAGTTTCCCTTTGTCTTTCTAGAATTTGAAGGCTGGGAAACTTTAAATAAAAATCCCACTCACTGTGGGTCAGAGGTACTGCAGTATCTGAGTACATGGAGCCTGGTTAGTGTCTAGGAGCTGTTGACCCCAAGAACTGATCAGGCCAGTGAATAGCTTTGGAGATCAGTAATTAAGGTGTCATTGATTTAGACAAAGAATGCTCATATTTAGACCCAAGTAACCTCACTTAAAAGAAACTGGAAGAAAAGCCCGCACCTTCTATAACTTTCATTGTTCCCGTTCTCCGGCTTTCCTGGAAATGACTGAGAGGTACCTCTGTAATTTAAGCCTAATGACAATTAAAGTGCAAAGTCATTACCCATTTTTATTGAATTGTCTTCTGCTTAATGGACTAATTGAAGGAGTGACACATTGCTAGAGAAATTGGTGTGTTCATTCCCAGCAACCCTTGCTTCTTCTTGCCTCAGACTTGCAGTCTTGGCTGTAGGAGACAAGTCTTGGACCTCAAAGTTCAATACTGTGGAGCAATACTGGCTCAACTGCTGATGCACCAAGTGATCTTGAACAAATAGCTAAGTCTCTCTCTGCATCACTTTCCTCACATATAAGCAATATGTTTTGCATAATTTCTTATTACAAAGATTTTAATGGGATGATTTCATTAGTATCACTTGGAGAAGACAATGACATATACATAAAACCCACAAAACGATGCAAGCAGAAGCTTATAATTAATTTTCACAAAGGAAAACATGTTCTCTAGAACACTGAAATTCCTTTATACTTTAAATTCAAAGCTGAAATTTTGAGTACAAGGAAATCAAGAAGCAAGTCACAATCTTCTGGAAATCACCTACTTTGATCATTTTGATTATGCTCTGAATCCCAAAGTTCCAATCAGTCACCTCAGAACTGCACTTCTTGGTTCCTATGATTTACAGTTCCATTCCCATCCCCAATACCATTTCAAGACATATTTTTTGACCTAAAAAGATTTTTTGTTTTCCCATTTTTAGACTGATCTTTGTAATGGCTTTCTGTGTTCTCAAGAAAGTTCCAAATCCCTCAGGTCTACACAATTTGAACCTTTTGAGTCATTGCTATTTTGTGTTTCTCTGTGCCCCAGACAGCATAGTAGTCTCATTGTTCCTAGAAAATAACTCCTTGTATCTTTGCCTGTATACCTTTTTTAGTGAAATTCCATTGAATGGCATGCTTTATCAATTCAATTTTTTTCACCTTTGGGCTTGCATTGTATCTCTGTGGTAGAGTGCACTTTCAGCATCAGCAAGGACATAGATTCAAATCCCCAACATTAGAGACACACAGAACACTTTCCACTTTTCACATGGAAACTTTGTCTATCACTCTGCAGGAAACTGACTTCATGTTGACTGGATTTGATCCACAGTAGAACACTGTATTCATTAAGGCATTTTTGGAAATCATAAATCATGATTCTCACACATCATAATTGGTAGCTCTCCTGCAGTCATGCTAGGAGGTCTTGGCTCTGAAGGTCTTTGAAGGTCATCTCCCACTGCTGGGATTACCCTGAAAGAACACACCCTATTAATATCAGGAGACTATTTTAATCATTCACAGAGGTAATGTCACCAACTTCCCCCGATCTTCTGTTTATGAAAGGACATGGAGATTGGTTCTCCATTGTAGTTAAGCCCTACAGTGTAAGCTACAAGATCAATTGGCTTGGGCTCCAATTCGAACAGACCAATGAGATGTAGAGGACCAAAAACTCCAATTAGATTTGCAGAAACTCGACCCAGCCAGTGAAGAAAAACCACTCTTCCCAGGCCAGCTTAAGGCTATAAATAACCCTGACCCTGGTAGCCATCTTTGGCTCCCTTGCTCCTCATGAACCGCATGTCTGTAAGTTCCTTTTTGGCTTCTTTGTCTCTTGTGGGACTCCACGTCTAGAGTCCATGAGTTCTTCTTGGCTCTCTTGCCCTTTACAGATTCATGTTCCTGAGCTCCATTCTTTCTCTTCTCTAATTAACTCTGCTGTAATCCTCTGTATATACTCTGGTTTCAGTCTTCAACTCAGAACGCAAGAACTTGAAGACACAGAAGACCCCAGAGAACCTGTGACAATTACATCCACTATGTTGTGGATATATAACATCAGTTTATCTGACCTAGAGTTCCTTAATCTCACGAAACAGAAACAGGAAAAGAATTTGCTTTAAAAGCTGGAGAGGTGGTTCAGAGGTTAAGCCTCTGCCTTGCAGGCAGAAAGTCCTGAGTTCGGATCCTAGACCCCACGTATAGACGCCAGGCGGAAGCGGGGGCGGCCTGCATTTCTGGTCCTGGTAGGGCGGAGCCTGTGAATCCCAGGGCAGAGTAAACAAGGAGGAGGTGGAGGCGTCCATGGTGGTTCCCGAATTCGTCCGTGGTTCTACACACACATACACACATACACGTGCACAATTGAATAAATAAAAAAAAATTTAAAACACAAAAAGCAATCCAGGCAATGCATATTCCTTTCTTTTTATCACGATACAATTTGCCATTTTAAAAATATAATCTGATATATTTTTAAAGTTTTTAAAATACATTTATTTACTCTCTGAGAGTTTCACACATGTATACGCTATATCTTCCTCGTATCAGCCCCTTCTCCTCCCATATCTCATGAGCCCCTCAACATATTCTCCCTTCTACCTTCATGTTCTTTGGAATTTTTATTTTTTGTTGGTGGTGGTTGTTTAAAAAAATGAAAAAGAACATGAGTCGCCTTAATACTGTTGGTATGCCCTTTGATATGGAGCTTGATGTAGTTTGGACAGTATATATGATTGCATATCTGACACTCTGATGGTTAATTTTTATTATTGACTTGATTGAACTGAGAGAAGGACCAGATTATGTGTCTTTGAAAGTATTTCCAGAGATTAACAAAGGAAAAGGATTTATGCTAAATGTAGGCATTTTTGTAATGAAGGCTAAGGAATTAGAATAATAAGGTGGGAAAAAAAAACTTGCAGTGTATTTATACTGTGTTTTCTGGCCACCATTGTGTGAACTGCTCTCTGCCACCACAGTTTCTCTTCTGTGAGGGCCTGACATCTCAGAAGATGTGAAGCAACACAAATGTGAAGCAAAACAACAACAAAAAAACACTCCCTTCAGTTATTTTCCTCAGTCTGTCACACTGGTGAAGATCTAACTCATTCACCATGTGATTCACCAAATGATCTAAACATAGATCATTTCCATTTCCCCTTCTGTCTGCAACTCTGATAATTATTATTTTTAATTAATATTAATTGTGATGGTATGAACATTCCATTAATTGATATACTTTCATATTTTACTTATTGCTTATTTTAATGTAGCTAGAATCAACATTCATGTACAGGTTTTTGAGAAAAATTTCCAAAATTAGTTGTTTTCAAAATTATTTATTATATATTATGTATTAATAATTGTGTTTGCATGTATGTTTATGTGTATGTGTGTTCAAATGCATGGGAACATTCAATTAAAGGCTAGGCATTGTATCTAAGATAATAGAAAAACAGATATTTCATTTGCTTTTGAAAAAGGAGTGCTTTCCATGTCTCCAATTATTAGCACAGTGGTTGAGTCAACCCAATTAGTTGAATTGTGTTTGGGTTTATGTGTTGCCATAGTTACCTTCAGTGCTCTGTAGGTTACCATTTCCAACATCTATGAACTAACACGTCTTTGCTTGAGACCTACAATAGTAGGAAGTAATTCTTGCTCTTGCCCTACTGTTAGCTTTCAATAGTTACTACCCCAGTGTTAAAGTGTGGGTGGTCATTATTTAGTGGAAAGTTCCTAAAGAGGGCATGCAAATTCTTTGCTTCTTCTCTTAATTCTTGTATCTCTGTCTTCAGCAAAACTTAAGGGCCTAAAGCTCAACAGGGGGAATTTTTTTCAACTAACTGCCTGTTCTACAGTGGCAGAAAATCTGATTTCTCCTTATTTCTTGGTGCAATACACAGACAAGTCTCCCTATGTTTTTCTTGGTTGCAACTGGACTTTGTGGTGTATTATTGAAGGACTGGATATATGTAAGAAGATTCTTGCCTATTCTATATCAGAAGAAATTGTTGCAAATGTATTATAAGGAGTACAATATCTTCCTGTGTATATGTGTGTGTGTGTGTGTGTGTGTGTGTGTGTGTGTGTGTGTGTACCAGAGGGCACTTGAGAATATGTGCCTGTGGAGGTCCAAGGATGACTGCAGGAATCATCTCAGATTGCTCTAAATCCTTATTGCTTTACTCTGATATTTATCTGGCTCTGCCTTCTACTGCTGAAATTGCAGGCTGACACCATATCTGCCAGTATTTTTTTTAATTCAATTGCGCGTGTGCGTGCGTGCATGTGTGTGTGTGTGTAGAACCAAGGATGAATTCGAGAACCACCATGGACCACCTCTACCTCCTCCTTGTTTACTCTGCCCTGGGATTCACAGGCAGCGCCCTACCAGAACCAGAAACACAGGCTGCCCCTGCTTCCGCCAGGCGTCTATATGTGTGGCCTAGGATCCAAACTCAGGACCTTCCGCCTCCAAGGCAGAGGCTTAACCTCTGAGCCACCTCTCCAGCCCCATCTGCCAGAATTTTTCACGTAGAATCCGGGGGTCCAAAATCAGGTGCTTTTTTCATATAAGGCAAAGGCTTTAACCCCTAAATCATCTCTCCAGCCCACATATTTTTTTTCTTGACCAACTGGACTTTAAATCATATCATTCAGTATGAATCCATACAATAGAGTAAGCACTTTTAGGATTGTTTCTCTACTTTCACATACATCTGTCAAATTATTTCAATTCTGAAGAAATTTATAGGGAATACAGATTTCTAAAGGTTTCTAAAACTTGAATTTTCATTCTAAGCAACCATGAAGGTGAATTCCAACAGTCACTAATTTAATACCTATATTTTACTACTTCCTGTAAGCTAAGTACTCTGTTGGGTCCAGAAAATTCAGGTGAGAAAGTTGATGGGATTAAGAAAGACTACAGAATTGCCACAAAATGTGAGAACTTATATTTATGTGATATTCCTGAATGCACAGAAGAATGTTACATGGTATGAGGTCAGAGAATATATACTCAAGGAGTTAGTTACACCCGAGTAAAATTTGATTGAATTATGGATTAATATGCCAGGTATACCTTAAAATAGTACTACATTCAAACAAAGAAAATGTGTCTTCTTATGATTCTGAAGGATATGCGTCTGATGTCAACTTCTTAGCACCTTGTCGACATCTATGAATATCTTCCTCCTTGGTTTCTAGACAGCCATCTGCCATATCTGTACACGGTCTTCCTTTCTTTTGTCTGTGCCACCAGTCATAAAGAACTGGGGTACACCCCCAGTGACTTCATTTTCACTAAAGTACCCCTTTAAGGCATTTTATCTCCAAGTCTCATCCCAGCAGGGTCAGCTGGATGCTCCTGTCGCCACGCATAACCAAGCTCTTGGCCAGGGTACCCACGTGGACCACACCCTTCAGAATCCGAGGGGTGAGGGCTCCAGGCCACTGTGGAGAGGGAGTCACGGGGCCACGCGCCATCAGGGAAGGTGTGGTTGAGATTCCCCTGGGACCTGGGCCACTGCTGGCAAGGTGACAATATATTCTAATACAGTCAAGACAGGCTTAGGTTTATTCCAACCATCTACCCTTTTCCTCATTTTGCCAGTTCCATTTGTTCTAGTTTTTCATCCACTCTGCAGTGACCGTACTCCAGAGTTCTTGTCCCACATTTCCAATTCCCGAGTCCATGTTTGCCTTTGTCAGTTTTGTCCTTGAGTCAAGTTCCATCCCCTGGTCTCCTGGACCACCCTGGTTGTCATGGTTGCTGATAAAATCATAACAAAACAGCTTAAGGGAACAAGTGGTTTAATTTTGGCTAATGGTAGTCTGGTTACAGTTTTTTTGTCCAGCTTGGCAGGAAAGCTCGCAGGGCTGAGGGAACTTACCATATCCACATAATAACTGACACAGGAACAATTCTTATTTGCCAGAATAGCATGTCTGGCCAAGTATACAGAAGCCAGTTTCCTCCATCTTATTCACCTCAGGGACTAGTCTCACACTTTCCCCCATCAATTGGACAATCTCCTGCAGGTTTATTTAATTCAACTAATAATTCTTTACAAATGTGCCCAGAGCTCAAACCCTCAACTGTCAAGTTGACACCTATATCTAACTATGACAGTAACTACTGTCTTCTGTCACAGAATATAACCTCTTTGAACAAATGATCAAAATATTATTTCTCTTTTGTATCATGAATGGGAGATTGGATTCTAAGTAGGCATCAATGATTAAATTACCACATTTCTCACAAGTGTATGGTTATGCACTGTCCAACTGCTCTTATTTCATATTTTTTCCTTCTGAAGTTACTTTCTCTTCACAATAAAACTCTCTTCATAATTTAAATTTACATTTACTCACACACATACACACATACACAAACATTCTCACACATTCACACACATACACACACTCACATATACACATACTCACACCAAACCCACATTCCCATTCCTTTCTTTCATGTTCTTTGCTATTGTCTTGGATAGGGCCTCACAGGTTTAGATACTGGTTGTTACAAACTCATGCATGCGCATTGTGACATAGGAGTTACTCATTTTATGGAAATTTTGCAGTCATTATTTCTTTTCTTCTCTATAAACCTGAGAGGTCACAGTTCTTAGACCAATACCCATGAGATGATTTTCAAGTTCTTTCATGACTAACCTGAGCTAATCCCCCAAGGAGCTATGCCCGTCTTCCATGGATACCCCAGTGCCGCCTGACCATGCTCCCTGCCCCTTTTCTCTTCCCAATTTAATTTTTCTTCTTTGTCTTCTCTATCTACCTAAATTCCAGAAGTTTTTTTATGAAAACATCTCATGTAAAATCTTCCTGTGAAGCTTTCTCCGTTGCTACCTTTGTTGTTGTCTTTTGCTGACCTCTAGAATGCAGAGGGAGTCGTTTGGTTGTAGGAGAAGCAAGAGCCTTGTTAGGAAGAGTGCCTTGCTTGGAGTCACATGGCCTCGGCTCAGAATTCCAGTTTAGTAATTAATACCCTTGGACCCTTGGGAAATCACGTAAGTCATTAAACTTTTCTTTCCTTATCTTTAAAACAGGAATATTAATTATAACCTTGCCTAGATTACTGTGCTAGAATGAGGCACTTTATATAAAACATCTGCTGTGTAATAGGCATTAGATAAGTGGCAGCTACTATGGTCAGGAGTACCACCTCTATTGCTGTTTGGTGTCTAGCGTATGCCACTTTGTGTTTCTGTTTAACTTCTTTGCGGGTTTTTATCTGTCTCCTCTAAAAGGAGCTGCCACAGAAGTGGTACATGTTTTATTTGTTTTGTGCAGCCCAGAGTGGTAAGCACAGTGAAGGTGTCTTCCCATTTATCAAAATACTTAAGAAACTCGTCCTTTGAGAATTTCATTTCATCAGTATGCCTTGCTACTTTAAGTACATGGAATTAGTAATATAATAGCAGAACTAATAACATGTCTCCAGGTAGAAATCTGGATTAATCAGGTACATTCATTGAGAATCACTATGCAGAGCTGTCCTGTTGCCTTTATTTGAAACTTAAAAAAGGACTCAGACCACTTCTTGGCGTGCTAATATATTCTTAGGCCTCTTCATTTCCATTCTGAATCCCAATAACTCATAATTCTTGCATATAATAAGCACATCGGTTGATTCACAGTCACCATGAATTCTGAGAACCCTTAATGTGCCAGAGGAAATGTTTGTTCTGGGATCATCGACCCAGATGCCATGCTTTGAGCTCCATCCTCATCCTTTCTGAATCTCAATTTATTATTTTAAATAGATTGATTACAAAGATTCCTCACAGAGAGCTCTTGGTCCACTCTTACATAGTAGATAACTTGAAGACAGTATTGTTTGTTTTCATTTGTTAAATGGATCCTGTGATGATTGTGTTTTTTTAAAAAAATCCTCCTCGACCCACTTCAAAGAGAGTCTGCCCGTTCGTATATGAATCTTTGCTATTGAAGGAATGATCTTAAGCCAGCAGCAAGGGTAGCCCCTGAGAACTGGTTAGAAGTGCAGAGTTTAAGACACCATGGCTAAACAACTGAATTGGAATATGAAGTTTGACAAAAAAAAACTTCATGTTATAAGAAGGTACATTAGGGTTTGAAAAATGCTTGCTTAAATCAGATTCTGTAACAGTGGATATAGCAAGCAAGTTAGGACCATGTGTATCTGGCAAGTTCTCATATAAACCTGGCAACCCATCCACCACTCCTTGAGCTGCCAGTTTAACTCACTAATCTCAAAATTATCTGATCATCTGAATCAGCTTGAACTAGTTCTTCTGAATATAGATATAACTGCTTCCCATTTAAAGATTTTTCCCGTGTGTGTCTGTGTGTGTGTGTGTGTGTGTGTGTGTGTGTATGTGTGTGTGTGTGTGTGTCTGTCTGTGTCAGAGAGCACTGTGTATACCTGTGAAGGCCCAAGTGTGAATTTGAGAATTAACTTGGATTTCTCTACCTCCTTTTTGCTTTGCTCTGGGATTTACCAGACTCTGCCCTCCAGAAGTACAGGCTGCTGCCATATCCTCCAGGGTTTTTACATGAAATCTGGGATCCAAACTCAGGCCCTTTTGCCTGCAAGGCAGAGTCTTAACCCCTGAGTCATCTCTCCGTCCTCCACTTTCAGAGATTTAATGGCAAGGGAGAGACCAGATTTACTGTCAGAGCTTTTTTAACTAAATAGTTCATTTTAATACTCAGAAAATTCCAGAGACACTATGGAAGATTAATTTGGTACAACTTTTGTTATCCATAAATCAAAAGTAGTATTTGAAAGAAGATACTACATGAATCATAATTTAATAAGACCCACATCATTGCAATTTTACCAGACAGATTTTGGCAAGAGACAAGTGTAAACACAGATATGTACAAACACACAGACACATTAATCAATTTAAATCCTTTTAACTCCTGACTTGGTCTTGCACAGCAATAACAAAACAAAGTCAAGAGTCTGTGAAAGCTATTATTCCAGGATGGAGTGAGGGTGTAGACTAAGCTGGACTAGTTTGTAAGAAAGCTTCATTGAGCATTTGAAACATTAAGGAATTTGCTCACTGTGTTTCTGCATCGCTGGATTTTTCACTTGTCAGTATATCAGAATTAAGGCTGAGCCGGATAGATGGTTAACAATGTCAAATTTGATCGTTACAATATGTTCTAAATCATGGCTGCCAGGGGTGGATCTTGCTGACTTTTGCATCTTCCTATCTGAGTCTCAAAAGAATGATAGATGGGCAGATTCTTTTCAAAGTGTAAACATAGAATTTATTTAGAAAACAAGTGACACTTTAGTGGGTGGACATGTGTGAAAATATTCCACCTACTGGTGAGACCCAGGAAAAATTTTTCTGAGAGTTTCATCATTACAAAGGAGCATGTTGTCATCACTGTGAATATGTTTTTCTTAGTTTTATGCAGAATAGTAGGTTTCCAATAAAGCCATTGATTGGTGCATCTCTCTTTAGACATTTCAATGGTGACAATACTACAACTATATGTCTTCTGTCAAGAAAATCTCAAGTTTAAAAATATATCCAGTTTTAAATTCACAGTGATAAGCTTAGAGACAACTGTGAATATACATGATATATTTTCACTTTTTAAAAACTAGACTGACAGTTGATAGCAAAAACAATTATGAACAGCATACTTTAGAATTCAAAATAGTTTTTAAATACCTGCTACATGCTAGATCCTTTTTTAAAAACACATTTGTTTCCCTTGTGTGAATGTGTACATGTAGCGTTAGTGTGTCTGTGTGTGTGTGTGTTTTTGTGGGTGCATGTGTGCATGTGTGTTTGCAGGGATATGGGTGCATGCGTTTCTGTGGGTGCATGCGCATGCATATGCCTGAGCATGAGAAGGCCAAGGTTCATAAGAAGAATGTCAATCATTCTTTGCTGTACAGGTTATTCTTTTGGGCTGCTGTGAGACAACACTCAAAGTCAAATAACTTATTGGAGAAAGGGAAATTTATGCAGGTTAAGGTTTCATAGAGGGGAGACAGTCCTTCATGGCAGAAAAGGCATGGCTGGTGGCAAAAGCTGGAGGAGGCCTAAGTCGCCTCTTACGAGGCTGAGAGTGTCACTGCTAGAGCAGACCTGGAGGTAGGGCGGAGCTAACCCACCTTGAGGCCTACCCCCTGTGACTACCTTTCTCCTGCAAGGCTCCACCTTTTAAAGGTGTCATGACTGTCCCAAACACAGGAGTCTGTGTGGGACACATTTCAAACCACTTTATTTACTGAAGTTGGATCTCTCAGTTGAGCCTAGGACTTGCCAGTAAAGCTCATTTAACTAGTTGGTTTGCTCTAGGGATCCCTTCTCTCTGCCTTCCTAGTGCTGGAATTGCAGGGGAGCTGTTACACCCAGCCAGCATTTATGTTGGTTCTGAATATTTGAACCCAGTACTCATCCTTACACAGAAAGCGCTTTAACCTCTAGCCATCTCCCCAGTCCCTGTGCTTTTTGCCTTTGGAGGCCCAAGGGTGACATCAGCTTTGCTTTGCTCTGGGAATTCCCATGCTCCACCTTCCTATGTCAGAATGACAGACCTCTGCCAAATCTATGAGGTGTCTTAGCATGAGATCTAGTATCTGAACTCAGGTCCTTTTTATTACAAGGCAAAGCCTTTGACTGCTGAGTAATCTCCACAGCCCCTACGCTAGAGGCTTTTAAAAGATCTGAAAGTAAACATCTAACATTCAATACTATTACTCTTTCATATAAGATGATTATACTGAGGGCAAAGGGTGATATTAGTCATATCAATAATACACATTTCTTGAGAATTAATACATGCCTTGTGCTGTACATAATCCTTAATGACCATCATCTCATTTGCTGGTGGCTCCTGAGGATTCGTGAAACTAGAATAATATGAACTTTAGGAAGGGGCACATAAGATTTAGAGTGACTCAGTGGCTGTCAGATACACAGATCAATTTAAATCCTTCCAACAGTTGATTTGGTTTTATGCAACAGCAGCAAAAACAAATCAGAAGGATTGTGAAAAAAATATTCTTCCAAGATGGATCCCAAAGCAGTCTGGAACCCCAAGAATCTGAATCAGACTGCAAAGTTCCTCATAAACTGTGTCTGGCATGTTGGTTGGGCTGAACGTTTGTTCATTTAAGGCATTATTACGTAAAAATTATTATTATTTAAAAATGCTTCCTGTTCATAGGACACTTTCTTTTCTTCTCAGCCTAGGAAATTTTCATTCGTAAAAGCACTCCACAGTATCAATGCCAAAGCACAGCCAGAAAATACCTACAGTTGCACTTGTAGGGTAGGACAGTGGGTGTCAATGTGAAATGTAGGTTGTCTTGGTAAGATTCCATCTTTGTTTGGATAATTTTGTGAAGATCTTGTGGTAGAAATAATTTATTCTGAATTGATTTTTTGGGGAAATAAGGGAAAATCTAGAAGAAGCTTTGTAGTGGGCAAGGGAAGGAGATGGGACTGGGTAAGGAGGAGTGAAAATGATATGAATTTATTGTATTCATGGATGAAACTCTAAAAGAATAAAAGGAAGAGAAAAGAATATCTAGTATTTCAGTGCATCCAATCATCCAGAAAAACAAACAAAAGCAAAATTCAAGAAAGAAGTGATTGGTTTAGTTGGCTTTTGTTCACATGAACTGGGTCATTCTGTGGGTTTTCAGAGACGTTGTATCTAGACAATATTATGAAATGGCCAATATTATGAAGAGATCTTATTTTTTATTTGACTCAGACTGATTTTTGCTGCTATTGATATTTTTTTTTAATTTTTCTTTTTTTTTATTTCAGCTCATACAAACTTATTAGGTACACCAGTTCCCTCCCTCCCTCCTCCTCCCCCCGTACCCCCTGTTCCCCCTCCCCACGCCTCTCCCTCCCCATCCCCCACTGCCTCCCACCCCAATTCCCAGAGAGTCCTTTCTTATGCATGTCTGATTTTCCTCTGGGCCCTCCTCTCTGATGACGTACAAGGACCCAGTGGCCTTTCCCTGAACCCTTTCCCCTGTTCCCCTTAGGTATAGGAACACTGCTGTGGCTGCCAATCCTTTGCTTCCAAGGATCTTGGTGCCTTTAGCAGATGCTAGACTTTGTGAGGTCAACAGTGTGTTGGACAATGCGCAGGGCATGCAAAGTCCAATTATGACTGCTTCAGCCCTAACTAGTATAGAGTATCTTACATATCATTGCTCCTCCCATCCTTTTGCTCTTACACTCTTACCGCCCCCTCTTCTGCAAATTTCCCTGAGCTTCAAGATGGGGAGAGACTAAGCTGGCCTAGTTCTAGGTGGTTGATATAGAGTCTCTGAAGTTCTGGATTGTGGTTTGTTGATTTTCTTTTGCAGTTTTGCTGCTCCTGCAATGCCCTTCATTCCATCCTGGTGGGCATTGTATGCTACCCCCTGGCCAGAGACAAAAAGCTGTTAGAGTCTTGTGATAAAAGCACATTCAAAGGTAGATGTAATAAAAGTGGGAAACCACAGTAAGGGAGGGGTCTATCACCCATTTGCAAAATGGTTACTTTTTATCTGCCAGACTATATGCCCTCCTCTACTGGTGAGATCACACCCCCTCAGTAGTAAATGATCAGGAACAAAAGTCTGTGAACTTAATCAGATGTCTCATTACTTATTTGGGTCCTTGGTGGAGTTCTATTTTCCCTGCTGTAACATGGTCCCTTCTCTCCTTGTTTCTGGTGTGGCCCTCCTACCCCATCCCTCCTGTTCATAATCCCTGGAATTACTGTCTCTAGGTGGGCTGGGTGGGTTTGGTACTAGGAGCCACCTATTAGGGAGTACATACGGGGCTCAATTTTCTGGGTCTGGGATACTTCACTTAATATAATTGTTTCTAATGACATCCATTTCCCAGCAAATTCCAGTAATTCATCATTTTTGATGGCTGAGTAGTACTCCATTGTATAGATGTACCACCTTTTCCTTATCCACTCGTCAACCATTGGACATTTGGGCTGATTCCATGATTTTTCTATTGTAAACAGTGCTGCTATGAACATGGTCGTGCTTGTGCTATCGAGGTGAACCTCTGATGTTTGGGGGGTTATTCCCAAAAGTGGGATAGCAGGGTCATATGGCATTTCAATCTTTAATTTCTTTAACAATCTCCAGATGGCTTGCCAGAGTGGCTGTATGAGCTTGCACTCCCACCAGCAATGTAGGAGAGTTCCCCTCTCTCCACATCCTCTCCAGCATTTGTTGTTAGTATTGTGGATTTTTGCCATCCTGACCGGGGTGAGATGATATCTCAGGGAAGTTTTGATTTGCATTTCCCTGATGGCTAAGGAAGTGGAGCATTTTTTAAGATATTTGTTAGACATTTTAAAGTCATCCCTGGTAAAATTTCTTTTAAGTTCCAGGGCCCATTTTTTTAATTGGGCCATTGGTTTCCTTGGTGTTTAGTTTTCTAAGTTCTTTGTGTACTCTGGACAGCAGAGTTCTATCAGATGTGTGGTTAGTGAAGATTTTCTCCCATTCTGTGGGTTGCCTTTGAGCTCGCGTTACAATCTCTTTATCTGAACAGAAGCTCTTTAATTTCACAAGATCCCAACTGTTGAGAGTTGGTAGCAGTGACTGTGCCATTGGATGTCTGTTTAGGAAGTGTTGGCCTAGCCCAATCAGCTCGAGGGAGCTCCCTATCCTTTCAACTATGGTTTTTAAAGTCTCTGGCCTTAAATCAAGGTCCTTGATCCATTTGGAATTAAGTCTTGTACATGGTGACAAGTATGGGTCCAGCTTTAATCTTCTGCATGTGGAGATCCAGTTTTGCCAGCACCATTTGTTGAAGATGCTGTTCTTTTTCCATTGGATTCTTTGGGCCCCTTTGTCAAAGACCAAATGGCTGTAACTTTGTGGGCTTATATCTGGGTCTTCAATCCTTATCCATTGATCTGTGTGTCTATTTTGGAGCCAGTACCAGGTTGTCTTTATAACTATGGATTTGTAGTATAGACAAAGGTTTGGTATGGCAATACCTCCAGCTGTGTTTTTGTTACTCAGGATTGTTTTTGCTATCCTGGGTCTTTTGTGCCTCCATATGAACTTTGAGATTGTTTGGTCAACTTCTTTGAAGAATTGCTTTGGGATTTTGATTGGTATAGCATTGAATCTGTATATTGCCTTTGGTAAGATGGTCATTTTTACGATGTTGATTCTGCCAATCCAGGAACAAGGGAGGTCTTTCCACCTTCTGGTGTCTTCTGCTATTTCTTTCTTTAGGGTTTTAAAGTTTTCATTGTAAAGGTCTTTTACCTCCTTAGTTAGGTTTATACCAAGGTATTTCATTTTTTTAGGGGCTATAGTAAATGGGATTGTTTCTCTCAAGGCTTTTTCATTTCTTTCATTCTGGGCATATAGGAAGGCCTCTCATTTTTGCACATTTATTTTGTATCCTGCCACCCTGCTGAACTTCTCAATTAGTTCCAGGAGCTTCCTGGTGAGTTTTTGGGATCCCTCAGGTATAAGATCATGTCATCTGCAAATAGGGATAGCTTGACTTCTTCCTTGCCAATTTGAATCCGTCTTATGTCCCTTTCTTGTCTTATGGCTTCAGCTAAGACTTCAAGTACAATATTGAATAGAAGTGGTGAGAGTGGACAGCCTTGTCTAGTTCCTGATCGAAGTGGGAATGCTTTCAATTGTTCCCCATTGAGCATAATCCTTGCTGTGGGCTTGTTGTATATAGCTTTTATTATATTGATAAAGGTTCCTTCCATTCCTACTGTCTCTAGCGTTTTGATCATAAAAGGCTGTTGGATCTTGTCAAAAGCTTTTTCTGCATCTATCGAGAGTATCATGTGGATTTGGACTTTGGACTGGTTTACATGATGAATTACATTTATTGATTTGTGTATGTTGAACCAACCTTGTGTGCCGGGGATGAAGCCTACTTGGTCCCCGTGAATGATCTTTTTAATATGTTTTTGAATCCGATTTGCTAAGACTTTGTTGAGAATCTTTGCGTCTGTGTTCATCAGGGAGATCGGCCCATAGTTTTCTTTTTTAAGTGAATCTTTATTAGGTTTTGGGATTAAAAACGATATTAGCTTCATAGAAGGAATTTGGTAGTGTTCCTTCCTTTGCTATTTGATGGAACAGTTTAAGGAGTATTGGTGTTATTGACTCCTTAAATGTCTGGTAGAACTCTGTGCTGAATTCATCTGGTCCAGGACATTTTTTGGTGGGAAGATTCGAGATTACTTCCTCAATTTCCTTATATGTTACAGGACTATTTAAATAATTCACAACTTCCTGATTCAATTTAGGTAAGTTGTGTTTACTTAGAAATTCATCCATCTCTTTTGTGTTGTCAAAGTTCACAGAGTATAAGTTTTTGAAATATGATGTTATAATTCTCTGGATTTCTTGGGTATCAGTAGTGATAACTCCATGTTCATTTTGTTAATTTGCGTTTTCTTTCTCTTGCTTTTGGTTAATTTAGCTAGGGGTGTATCAATCTTATTGATTTTTTCAAAGAACCAGCTTTTTGACTGGTTGATTTTTTCTATCGTTTTCTTAATCTCAATTTCAGATAATTCTCCCCTTATTTTGCTAATCTCCTCTCTTCTACTACTTTTGGGATCAGATTGCTCTAGTTTCTCTAAAGCTTTAAGCTGCATTGTTAAGTTGTTTATTTCTGATGTTTCCATTTTTTTGATGTAGGCATTAAGAGCTATGAACTTACCTCTTAGAACAGCTTTCATTGTGTCCCAGAGATTTTGGTGAGTTGTATTTTCGTTATCATTCACTTTCAGGAAATCTTGAATTTCCTTTTTAATTTCTTCCTGAATCCAGTTCTCATTCAGCATCATAGTGTTAAGTTTCCAGGAGTTAGTGTATTTTCTCTTGTTTGATGTGTTGTGGATGTCCAGCTTTAGGCCGTGGTGGTCTGATAGGGCACAGGTTAGAATTTCAACTTTCTTGTATATGTGTAGATTCATTTTGTGGCCCAATATGTGATCTATTTTGGAGAAAGTTCCGTGTGCTGCTGAGAAAAATGTGTATTCTTTGGTGCGTGGGTGAAAAGTTCGATAGAGATCTGTAAGGTCCATTTCTTTCAGGGTTTGATTAAGTTCCAAAGTGTCTCTGTTAAGCTTTTGACCTGTTGATCTATCCCATGTTGAGAGGGCAGTGTTGAAGTCCCCATGAATTATCGTTTGGGGGTTGATTTCTTGCTTTAGATGCTGTAGGGTTTTCTTAATGAATGTGGAGGGGCCCGTATTGGGTGCATATATGTTCAGTATTGTGAAGTCTTCCTGGTGAATTGTACCTGTGAGTAAAATGTAGTATCCATCCGTGTCTCTTATAATTTTCTTTGGTTTGAAGTCCACTTTGTCTGATAGCATAATGGCTACCCCTGCCTGTTTTCTGCTTCCATTTGCTTGTAGAATTGTTGACCAGCCTTTTATTTTTAGAGCGTGCCTATCTTTTGTGGTGAGATGGGTTTCCTGCAGGCAGCAGATTGATGGATTGTGATTTTTAATCCAAGTTTGTAATCTGTGTCTCTTGATCGGTGAATTAATTCCATTAACATTTAGTGTTATAATGGAGAAACTATTGTTAATTCCAGACATTTATTATGCTTAGTAGCTTTTATAAGTATATTGCTTCGTTTTAATGGTGTTATATTTGCCTTCTGTTCTCCTGGATATGCCTGTTTTTTTCTTCACGCTTGAGTATCATTTCTAGCATTTTTTGAAGGCCTGGTTTGGTGGACATGTATCCCTTCAAGTTGTCTTTGTGCTGGAATGTTTTTCTTTCTCCCTCGATCATGACTGATAGTTATGCAGGGTAAATCAGCCTGGGTTGACATTTTTGCTCATTCAATACTTGAAGTATGTCTCTCCAAGCTCTTCTTGCTTTTACTGTTTCGACTGAGAAGTCATTTGTTATTTTAATAGGTTTACCTTTAAATGTGACTTGATTTTTCTCCCTTGAAGCTCTCAGCACCAGTTCTTTATCTTGAATGTGGAGTGTTTTAACTATTATTTGCCGTGGCGTGCTTCTATTTTGGTCGTATCTGTTTGGGGTGCGGAATGCCTCTTGTATATGGATGGGCCTCTCCTTTTTTAGATGAGGAAAGTTTTCCTTGATGATCGTTTGAAAAATGTCCTCAGCGGTGGTATTTTGAGATTCTTGCTCTGGTATTCCATGAATACGCATGTTAGGCTTTTTCAGGGTGTCCCATATCTCTTGGATATTTCTCTCAAGTATCTTTTTGGCTTTAACAACCTCTTCCATTGAGCTGGTTAGCACTCCCACTTTATCTTCAAGGTCTGAAATTCTGTTTTCTGCTTCGTTAGTTCTGTTGATAAGACTCTCTGTGGCTTTCTGGGTTGAAGATAACTTGTCTTTTAGCTCAGTTTTAAACTCTGCTTGAGTTTGTTTTAACTGCTCTATGCCACTTTTTGTTTCTTGCGCTGTTTTTCTCAACTCCTCCAGATGTCTGTTGTGTTCCTCTTCAAAGCGATTGATTCGATTATGTAATTCCTCCCTGATTTCCTCTTTCATAGTATTGAACATGGTAATGATCATATTTTGAAAGTCTTTATCCTGGGTGAGGCTTTCTTGGCCTTTTTCCACTGGTTTGTTCTGGTTGGAGTCTAACATTATGGGATTAATTTCTTCAGTGGGAAATTTGTTTACTTGATTGTTGCTTCTCATGGATTTGCACTTTGACTTTGGCATTGTCATTTTAACTCTTAAGATCTCTCAATTTCACTAAACTGAATTATTTGGCCCTGGGGTCCTGGTGGGCGGGCGCGGTCAGAGACTTACCTAGGGCGCGGGGTGAGGCCGGCTGGACCGCACGCGTGTCCTGACTGGCGGAGCGGGATGGGGTGTAAAGGGAGGATGAGGGCCTCGGCATGGAGCTATTTAACCCGAGGGCAGCTGGGGTGGGCCCGGGCGCAGGGGGAGGTCCTCCTCGTCCCTAGGCCCCGAGCGCGGCTCCGGCTGGATGGTGGGAGTCGGAGCCGGGTCCCTGTGGGCTGACCTGGGGTCCTGATGGGTGGTGCGCGGGGCAGAGACTTACCACCTAGGGCGCCGGGTGAGGCCCGGCTGGACCGCGCACGCGCGTGTCCTGACCGGCGGAGCGGGGTGGGGTGTAAAGGGTGCTATTGATATTTTATGAAAATGTTGAATTTTCATAGGAGGGTAATATAGTCTACCTCTGTCAGGACAACTTCTAAAATCATAGAGTTCTGAGTTTCAGGGAGCCATTCCTGGAAATCAAGGGCTGGTTTTGTTTTTTGTTTAGCATTTTCTTAATACTGTACTGTAAAACCAAACACCTTTTGTTCCTAGTCCTTGGAATGTACAGGGTAGAAGTCTGAAATAGAATTTATTGCATGCCTAATTATCTTCTAGGAGTATATAGAACCATCACAGGGCACATTTGGTGTGTTTATTTAAGAAAGTTCTCAAATAAAAACAAAGCCAAGACAATTAAAAGCTTGTAATTTTAAGAAGGATAGAGAATAAGCAAACTAAAAATATTAGTGGATACTCTTCAGATCACAGCAAAAACAACTGAAATTTTAAAATGGAAAAGAAACTTTTGGAAAGGTACTAATTTTATTATAACAAGTGTGATTCTTTAGACATTATTACATCCATCCTCACAATTAGGAACTTTTTTAGTCCTTTCTCTGAAAATCTTTCATAAAAGCAGCCAACAGGTACTGTGCACTCCAAATCCTCTGTAACTCTCAAAGGTTTAATTAAGGGATATTTTAAACAACTAGAAATTTATAGGAACAATATGAGCAACTCAAATTTCTCTTTTATTCTAGATCTTTGTGTAAGCATCTGAACTCTTGGACATACAAGCATCTACTACTTCCCACCTTTTAAAAAACTTATATTTTTCAAAATTTATCAGTGTTAAGAATAACCTGAATGTTAATAGTCAAGTAGTAAAAAAACTTCAGCAAAACCACTCTATAAGAGATTATCATATTCAAAATTTTACTCTGGTCTCAGAAAGAGAACTATCACATATTTTCTATCATTTTTGATTCCTTATAAAGTCACAAAAATCATGTATGTGCATATAAAATTAAATTAGAAATGAAGTTGTCTAAATAATACTAGGAAGAGGGAGAAGCAATATGAGAGAGGTTAGGGTACATGGAATAAGGCTGTGCTCAGTGTACAGTGTATGTATATATATATATATATGTATATATACTCATTAAATATAAATTATTTTTATTTGGAATTATCATCTATCTATCATGTATTTATTTGATTTATATTTTCTAAATTTATCAATTTTAATTCATGCAAATTTGCCATCTATTATCTATCTATCTATCTATCATCTATCTATCTATCTATCTATCTATCTATCTATCATCTCTCTCACAACCTACACACCTGGCTATCTCTAGTTATGTATCTCTCATCTCTATCATTCATTATCTATATCTTATCAATCCATGTATCTACCTATTTATCCATCTATTGTAGTTATTTTTCTTTGTTACTGTGAGGCAATACAGAAATTCAGGCAGAAAGGGAGATAGGGAGATTTATTTGGGTTATGGTTCCAAAGGGATATAGTCCATAAAGGCAGGAATCACACAGTGAAAAGTATGCCTAGAGGCAAAAGCAGGAAGCTGGTTTAGGTCAAGAATCCATCTTCAGAAAGATGCAAGAGCAAACTGGGTCAAGTTACCAGACCTGTAGCATGACTTCCCCCAGCAAGACTCGACTTCCCAAAGTTGCCACAACCTTCCCAAACATTAACACTGGCTAAAGACAAAAGCATACGACCCTGTGTGAGCAATTCACACTCAAACCATGTTTGAGTTACATACATCCGTGATTCCACTTTGAGATTTGCAAGAGCTAGATTCCTATTGGAAACTGTTGATGCAATTTTATGTGGTGATTTTTGTCACATCGAAGTGTCACAAATAAGGGCTTTGTGGGCTAGAGAGACGGTTCAGGGGTTAAGACTCTGCCTCAAATGCAGAAGGTCCTGACTTTAGATCCCAGATGCCATGTAAAAACACCAGTCAGAAATGTCTGCAATCTGCACTTCTGGCTCTGGTGGGCAGAACCTGGGAAATCCCAGCGTGAAGCAAGTAGGAGTTAGAAGTGATCAAAGATAAGTCCTGAAGTTTCCCTTGGTCTTCCACAGGGACACACAGTGCCCTCTCAGACACACACACACACACACACACACACACACACACACAGAATAAATAAAAAATAAATAAAACATTTAAAAAATAGGACACACACAGAGTAAATAATAAATTAAATATTTAAAAAAAGGGCTTTGCCTCAGCTTTGAGTCAATCTTCCCTGTACACTTCTTTCCTTCTCATTTTATAGAATAATTGCAATCCAATTTTGATTCTATTTACCCAATTTACCAGTTTATCTTTATAGAAATTTATATACCAATTTATATTTATACTTAACACAGTTACCATCTGAGATTATATAGGAAATTGCTTGAGTTAAGTATGATACTTATATTTCTTGCATGTATCACTTTTAATATTGAGTCGATGATCACCTTTTATAAAACTGTGGTTAGTTTATAGCATTCCCTTTTCTTTCAAACTTGCAAAAGATGTGCCAAACCCTTCACAATATCCTTTATTACAGTATCTGAGCTAATTTGTCTTTTCTTTGGAAGTTGTCCTCTCTCCTGGGCTCCTTCATCTATTATTTCCTATCTGGAATGGATACACTCTGACCTGCAAACATGGCCCTATGAGTCACTTTTCTCCATCTCTGCATTGGTTAATCTCATGCTTCCTGAATGGAGTTCCTTTTCCATTTAGAGAAACACACCCTGAAGATAATTCCTGACATGAATGCAGGAGAAGGAACCTTGAGACTTTGGATCTCTGATTTGACCTGCTATCCTCATACTTGTCTGGTACTATCACCAGCTGTGTCAGCCTATGTCATAGCCATTTTGTAAGCATGGCCTCATTTTCATTCAGCCTCTAGGATTGTCTTGGAAAAATCTAATATTTTATTTTATAGCTGTTTGTGTATGTAACCATTCTTCAGAATTTACCTTTTCTGTGTTTAGAACTTTATATTAGAGATCAGAAACTTGGACTGTATGGCCAATGGATGTAAATTTTTGAGTGAATGATGAGAGTTACAGAGATGACATCCCAAATGGCAGTATCTTTGAATCATTTTCTTTTGTTTTTCCTTCATCTGAATGAATGAAACAACAGGCTTTAGCCTCAATCAGAGAATCACAGAATTGAACCAGTAGTGACCCTTAGGATTGTAGTCACTTCCAAAATAACTGGATATGTATTTTATGTGGTGGCTGGGTAACTTAAATTTAACCTCTTTATTTTTAATCAGGCTTTTCCTCCTACTGTTGAATATTGTTATGGTGGGTAAAAATGGAACCTTTAGAACTTACAAATAAACTCTGTGAGGAAAAGAAAGTAAAGTTGACTGAGCAGAACCAAGAGCACACTGATAGTGACTTCTCTGCCTATAGCTCTGTGAATTTCTTCCTGAGTTTTGCAGAACTTTGTGGTTACCTTCTGTAGTGCCAACAACCCTGATTTATGCCCATTACCTCCTAAATGCTAAGATTAAGCTATATAATCATCGCCAGTCGCCCTGAGTAACAAGCATTTGTTATTCTAGTTCCTCAGAAAAGTGAATTCTTTCAGTCACCCAAAACATTCCAAAATTCCTTGAAACTCTCCCTGGGACATCTGCTTTTGTGTGTTCATAATTTATTCCCTTGCATTTTGGTGTGGTTTCAGGGTTGACACAAAGATTAACTCATACATGAAACTGCTAACATGCAATTGGAAGTCTTTATCCTTCTCCTACTTCTAAATTGTCAGTTGCTACCCAAATAGCCAGAAGCCTGCACAGCAACTTTGCAAAGATTTTACTTACCTACTGCATAGCAGGGTGTGTTTAAAAGTAATGGAGAAAACACTGTGATCACTATGGTCGCTACCATGAAGCTCATCTGGTTATTGTTTATGTAATTTCATTACTAATAAGCTGAATTGCTTTCATAGGAATAAAATTCCTAGTGTCTTTTTTCTAACGGGATATTCGCTGCTTTAAATTCTTTGTGGAAAATCCAGTGTGTGTGTGTGTGTGTGTGTGTGTGTGTGTGTACAGATAGATCCTTTTTACATATCCTTTGTAGGATACATATACATGGAGGATCAGATAAACAATACCTGAATGTCTGCTGTTTAATATTGTAATACAGCAATAGAAAAACACTTCCAGTAAAATGCAGTATGGTCCTTGGGCATCTAGTTGAATGGTAAATGTTTCAGCTCCAAGGTTTTGTTGAGTATGTGTCACCAAAATGTCAAGTTAGCTTCGAGAGCTGACCAGAATGAATTTTCATATTTAGTATAATAAAATTATCATACAGCTATTATATGCCTGAGGTTGGAGTTCTCAGACTTGTGGCATTGTCATTTTTTTTTTGATGGTGGCATGTAGGAAAATGAAGAACAGTATGAAAAATCTCCATCCCCTTGGCAAGCATTCATCCTGTTCTATTCTGCCACCGAACCTCTGGACTTCTGCTATATTGATAGCCCTCTTTATACAAGTGAATTGTGAAAGCTGTCTCATTAATGCACTGAATGGATAGTGGTGTTTAACCAATGCCATTTCCAGGTCTCCCTTATCAGCGTGTAATCATTCATCATGGGGGTGAATTTCATTCCCAGGCATTGCTCGCTGAGGAATGTTTCTCCTGGTAACCAAAGCTGTCCTTCCACTTTCCCTTGCTATCACTCTGCCTCTCTCACAAGAGCAGGTGCACCTATTCTCTCTCTCTCTCTCTCTCTCTCTCTCTCTCTCTCTCTCTCTCTCTCTCCCTAGCCTCCTCCCCTTCGCCCTCTTTCTGAATTAAAGCCCTCTGGGCTCATCTTTACACGGCTTATGATGTGTTTGACAATCATTGATGCCTCTCTGGGCCTCAGCTCATGGAGTAAGAAATGTAAGGCATGAGCTTTCCTGACAGATTAGAAGGTGCTTTGTAACAAGAGGGAAAATCAAATCAAATGCTTGTCACAGGGAATTCCGAGTTCTGTTGCGAGGCAGAAAGGGCATGAAAAAAGAGGAGCAGCTGAAAGGAGGTGGAAATGCAGCCCAATAAACAAGATGCAAACCTAGGAAAATAGCATCAGCTGGGGAGACAATGGAGATACTACATGGAGGGTCTGTAACATGATTGCTTGTTTGTAAACCATTAGACTTAAGCAAAACTCTCATGTAAATTAGAAGATACAGAATACAACAATGATTAACAAAATCACAATTCCACTGGCAATGAAAGTTTAGATACCCATTAAAATGTTTATTATGAAAAAATTAACCTAAAATGTATATTAAATCAAAACATGTAGGAACCTAATACAAAATTACCAAAACAATATGATTAATCAAGAAAAAAATTCATTAAAACAATGTCTATACTAACAGAATAAGTTTAGGTGCAAGTTGCATTTCAAACAATTTCCCAACCTTTTTGGGAGAGTTACCTTAACTATGTTAAGAGGTAATAAGAAGGAAGCATTGACTATGCTTATTTTTCAAAAGGAAAACTTCTAAAGAAGCCTCAGGCTCTAGAGGAAAAAAAATATAGACTACAAAAGCATGAAGAAATACAATCACATGTATTAGCTATCCCAGGCTTTCAGTCTGATGAAAATGGAACTTAAGAATGCCAAGATTAATGAGAAAAGCAAAGGCATAACACGAGTTTCTTAGAAGTAAAGCTGTAAAATTTAATGAAGGAACTTAGATACAGTTATTAAAAATTTTCCTCAAAATCAGGTATAAGGAACCAGTGAGTGTCACAAATATTTTCTCTTCATTTTTTATTTTTATTAAGGAGATTGCAGGTGATCCAGATACATGGATGAACAATTGAATGTGTTGAAAAAGGTCTAGAAGTTAATTAGGAGTTGGAAAATGTATGGTTAGTGCAATGGTCAGTTTAAATTGTCAACCTGATTTGCTCAAGAAACACCTGGCACATTTGTGAGACACAAGTGTGCTGTGGTATTTATAGAGAGCTGGCATTCTCAACTGAATTTAAAGGGGTAAGACGGAAAGTCAGATGAACATTAGCCTTCAGCTGTCTCTGCTTTCTGCTCAGCTCTGTGGACAAGATGTTGCTCCTGCTGCTAAGCCTTTTCCATCATGGTGGACAGTATCTCTCTGAACTGTGAGCCAAA
Source organism: Typhlomys cinereus (assembly GCA_023101885.1). Lineage (NCBI taxonomy): Eukaryota > Metazoa > Chordata > Mammalia > Rodentia > Platacanthomyidae > Typhlomys > Typhlomys cinereus. The sequence goes on along the minus strand of JALPQD010000388.1, from coordinate 1,987,490 downwards.
ATAAACCATTGCACGTTCACTTGACTTTTGTCAGGTATTTGGGCAGAGTGATAATTTAAAAAATTTTAAAATATGGAAAAGTTGTAACTGAAGAATAGAGCAATTGTTCTAAGACCATGTGATTTTTAATTTTTTAGTATTTTATTTATTCTTATGTGAAAGAGAGAGAAAAGGAGTGAGTGGGAGAGAGAGAGAGAAATAGACAGACAGACAGACAAACAGATAGATAGACAGACAGACAGACGATAGATAGATAGATAGATAGATAGATAGATAGATAGATAGATAGATAGATAGATAGATAGATAGATAGATAGATACAGAGAGAATATATGCACCTTGTGGACTTCTGAGGATCAAATTCAGGTTACCAGGTTTGCAATTACCCACTGAGCTATTCTGCAAGTCCATGTGTGGTTAATAAGCGTTTGTAACGGGGTAATTTGTGTGTGTGTGTGTGTGTGTGTGTGTGTGTGTATGTGTGTTTGTGCATGTATGTGTATACTAAAGAACACCTGAGTATATGACTGTAAAGGTCCAAATATGACATTGACAATTATCCTGGATTCTATACCAATTTTTGTTTTGCTTTTAGTTTCCTAGCTCTGCCTTCTAAGGCTGGAATTATAGGCCACTGCCATTTCCACCAGGCATTTTTACATGGGATCTGGGAATCGTAACATAGGTCCTGTTTACTTGTGAGGCAAAGGCTTGAATCCCTGGGTCATTTCTCCAGTCTATAATGGGGAAATTTGAAGTGTTTTTAGGCTAGGGAATGTCAATCAGCAGAGTTCAAGGGTCCGTTCTGGTGAGGATATAGAAGACAGAAATGCTAACAGAAAAGTGACTAAAGTCTCAGCTTAGAAGGTTAAAGAATGAGGGGCTGGAGAGGTGGCTCAGGGGTTACGCCTCTGCCTTGCAGGCGGAAGCTCCTGAGTTCGGTTCCCAGATCCCACGTATAGACGCCAGGCGGAAGCGGGGGCGGCCTGGGCTTCTGGTCCTGGTAGGGCGGAGCCTGTGAATCCCGGGGCAGAAGGAGGTGGAGGCGTCCATGGTGGTTCGCGAATTCGTCCGTGGTTCTACACATACACAGACACACACACACACACACAGGCACACGCACGCGCACATACACACGCATATGCACACATAATAATAACAATAAAAAAATTTAAAAAAAAAAGAAGGTTAAAGAATGAGAAATCTGCTGGGACCTGCGCTGCTCATTCATGCCACATTCTGGGAAGGGAAATTCCATCCATACACTGAGAACTTGACTGAGACCTCACTGATCAGCAATGGGCTAACTTGTTTTGTGGAGAAAATTGCACATGATTACTGCGCACTACTTTTATCCAGGTATATGATGACAGTGAGGAGTAGGCTCAACATAAAAGACTTAAAAAATGTACAATTTGGCAAAGAAATAATGGTCTGAAAATCTGCTTAAAGAGGCAGACCAGGAAGCTGCATATAGAGCATTTATAATTGTTACTGAGTTTAGAACAATTGAAGAGAATCTCACACTTTGTACTAGGACAGTAGGAAGAGTACACTGACTGTACGACCTCATCCATTTTAGGCTCCTCTATCTTAACTTATTAAGTGCAAATTTATTCAAGAAGAGAGAGTCTTAACTGAAAATGCTGTATCCTGCAAGAAAACAAGTGCATAAGGAAGTGTTTTAGGTTCAGGTTCCGAAGTACATGGAGTCTAGTAATAGAAATGGTGCCAGACCCACTGAAGCTAGAAACAGAACTTGGCAGCATTTTCCACATGGTGCTGGTTTTGTACACATGCATAAGGTGTTAGGAGGTCATAGAGGCTTCCACTTTCCACCAAGATTCCAGAAAGTTGGTGAGTGAAGCAGACAATGAATGGGCTTGAGAGAATTAGGTTTGGACTGAGAAGCACTAGAACATTCATGAAACACCATCAAGCATGTCTGTGAGGATGTTTCCAAAGAAGTTTAAATGATAAGGAAAGACCTATCTTGAATGTGAGCATTGGCATCCTTTGGATTGGGGTCATAGAGAGTGGAACCATTGCACTAGCTCCTTTTATTTGCCCATAAGACTGTCAACCATCATTCATCTCAGATTTTAATGGCCAAGAAGATGGCAGAATCAAGTATGACCCCAAAGGTCCTGGAAGGTAATGTCTCCCAGTAGTGAGGGACTAGATATGAGTAAGCAGTGATAAACTGTTCCCACTACTTAAGTGGACTTTTGGAATGTTCACTCTGAACTTGTTTTGAAAAACTTCTAACATACATGCATATGGTACATATACTGTGTATATGAACATATATGTGTATATCAAGATCCAAAAATAGTTTGCTCACATTCCCATGACACGAAGGACCATCTTGGGGACATACAGTTTCTTTTTGTACATTGGTATCCTAATTAATTCTTACAATGAAACTATTAATATTGTCTCAAGGTTTTATAAAATGTATATGTTGTTTTAAAAATATAATCCTTGTTTGAACTCAGGTTGAGTTGGCTCTTAGCATAGTTTAAGTTGTGTGCTCCGGGGAGCCACAAGTCACAGTGGCTATGTTTTGGATGCTCTTGTATGTAGCACATCAGAGCAAGCAAACAAGTGTAATGAGGAGAAGTAAATAGGACAACTGCAAAGTGTTCTCTGGAGAAAGATGCTCACATAAATGGAAAGTGCTGCCACCTTACTCACCCTCATTGCAGTCTTTAGGTCCCATCTCAAGGTCCTTCCTGAAGCATGCTTAGTGGAATGAATTTTGGAAATGCAATTTGCATTAACCACCTTTTACTTACCCGTTGATGACAAACTGGGCTCTTGACAAATTTCCTCCAGTGGCTCTGCTATATTCTAATTCACTGGCTAGTAGTAAAGCTCTTAGGAAAAGAAAGTGTGTTTATTACTGCAACTCCTTTCCAGTTCATTTTCATAATGATATTTTATGATGATGCAGCTCACAGGGAAAGGCCTGTGACAACGAGGTGATGTGCAGGAAATATAGGATGCAATATGCTTCTGTCTTAATGCCTTGTGTTTGTGTAGCATATGTATAATATAACAATAAGAAACTGAATTAAAGCAGGTGAGATACAGAATCAAGCAAAGGGAAAATTAGAGTAAAAATGTCAGATGGAGCCAGCATACAGATGGTATGCTACATGCATACCTTGAAGTTGTGAACATCTGGTAGGGCACAGTTTGGATTATAGATATTTGAGAACTGATGCGAAGAGAACAAAGGATCATTTTAGTTTCATATTTAACTGTTGCAGTAGAATGCCTGACCTAAAATACAAACTTAGGAGAGAGGTCACTCTCCCAAGTGTCAGTGGACAACTGAGATTAGCCATCAATATGTCAACAAAATATTTTAAAATTTATAAATAAAATGGTGTTTACTTTTGGAAAACACTACAATCTCTCTTCTACTGATTGTCTTATACAGAAACCTCATAGTGATTACTAGTTAGTGTGAACCTTGAAACTCAAGTTTGAATCAAATCTCTGAAATGTAATCACAGTGTCATTTTAGAAAAGGCTACTTAACCCCTTTCAGGCTCTGTCCCTCATCACTAATTGGAAGGGCACCGTTTCAGAGGATTTTTGTGGACTATCATTGAGAGTCTTTGAAAGGAATTCAACATTGTGACTATTCAATTAGTTAGCTAAAATTTTTATGCTTATTAAAATTATCTCCCAGTAAGCTAAACAATAAACTTCAAAGTGAATATAGAAGTGGAGACCATTAAGATTTTGCTTGAGTAACTGCTGTTCTACAGAGGAGCAGATAGGATGGAAAAGGGAAGGAGTGTGTTAGTTACAGAGTGCAAGCTACAAGTACATTTGATACTGACTAGACTTGTGTATCGTCGGTATGTTTCATAGAAATTTACATAAAAGTGATTCTTTATCAAAAGCCTTGACAAACTCTAGGTTAATAAAGAGTTTTTCTTTACTTCATAAATTCTCAGGGTGGTTTCTTTATTGACACATGCTCTGAATCTCTGGAGGTAGAGGGTTAGTGAAAGGACATAATAAGTTCCAGTTTCCAAGTTTGGTTGACCAAATCATTCTTCCTGCACTGGACAGCTTGAGAATTTATGTCCCAAAAAGCACACTTAGAAAATAATGATGAAGGAAGTGGAAAAATTGCCATTCCTTCGGGCAAGTGGACATAAATAGAGTTTCTATCAACAGTCTTTGAGTCTGCATTTAAAAGCTGGAATGCTACTGAGTTCTGACTTCAGGGAAACATCCTCACTGGTTGAGTGGGGGTAAGACAAGAACATTGTATAATGTTCAGGAGATGTGCAGGATAATTACCAGCCAATCTAATTCTCACTGACCGAACACACTGGTCTAGATGTATAAACCATACTGTTTCTCTCAAGTACTGGTGCTCTGGGAATTTGGTTGCATTTGGGGTGTGATTAGAAGGCTTATACTGGCTCCATCTTATATCTTTACTTTGTAGTTCTCTGATCTTATTTTGTTCTACTTATTTCTCACCAGCAGCACAGTGAGTTTCTTATGGACCCTGAAGTCATTGTCACCCCCGAAGCTCTCACTGAAATGCATTTGTGTGTTTTTGTATCATCAATGTATGTCTATAAAGGCCACATAACAAAAGTCCCAAATTCATAATAATATTAACGTTAAATTTTCTATTCTTTGGGCATTATTACTTTTGTCCATGCTACTAAGAGGATAATTATATAAACATGTAATTTTAAATCAAAAAACAATAAAATATAGTATTTTTGTATACCTAATTTTTTGTTTCAAAATATTTCATGTGGAATAGAGCTTTCTTTTGCTTTAAATATATGTATATATACAATTATACATTTTTTCTATTACATATTTACATTACTTTATATACATAAAATGTTTCCTGCTTAAAAATCACTTAAGAGGGTTAGGAAGAAAGCTAATTGATAAACTATCTGCTGTGCAAGGCAGAAGGCCAGAATTTGATCTCCCCCCATCCAACATAAAAAGTAGACAGATATTGTTACTACCTGTAATCCCAGTGCATGGAAGGCAGAGATCTGTGATTCTCCACTGAAACTGACCAGATGAGAAATCGGTCAATGAGCTCTGCATTCAACTGAGAAACCCTTCCTCAATCAATAAAGTTGAGAATGGTTGAGAAACACAGTCAACATCAACTTAGGGACTCCACTTGTACATGTGTAATCACACACACATGGAAGCACACATGCATACACACTATAGAAACAAGTACACTAAAAACAGTGCATATGATTTCAGAGTATACGTTATAATTTTAAGTAAAAAAAAGCACCACTGTAATTATAAGACATGATTTCATGATTAGAAATTTACATAGGAAGGTATTAGATTGCCAAAAATTCTGAAGTGAGAAATTTTGGGATCTTCTAAGAAATGAGAGTCAATGAATAATTCCTCATTCATGAAAACACACCTAGTGGCTGAGTGTTAGGTTAGCAAGGACCAGGATGCATGTATCCTATTGCATGTTCAGGAGTCTATGTAGGAAGACCCATAATTTAATAAAATGATCATCACTGTAAATTGTGCAATCAAAGATTCCAAAGTCACTCTTACAGTTTTTTTGTGTGTGTGTGTGCATGATGTTTGTTTGTGAGAATGTCCTCAATTTTCAATCGTATCTGAAGTTTGCAAATGCATTTTTCTGGTAGTAAGTTAACACATCATTCTTCTCCACATAAGAAAGAGTTCACCCTAGGGAATATTCTAGAAAGTGTCTTACCTTTTTGTAGACCAGAGTCCCTTGAGATGTACATGATGTTTACAGACACTTTGTGAGTTCATGCTTTGGGCCAGTAATAAACTGGAAATCGCCTGCTTATTTTATCTGGTCCAGACACCAGGAGTTTTAATCCTTCCTAATGCTGTGTTTGTGGCCAATCATATTTTCTACCTCTCCCACATCTCTCTCTAACTCCTCTCCTGTCATCCCTGATGTACATTAATGAAGGCGATGTCTTGTATGCGGCTTGTCATGTTTGAAGGGGTGCATGACACTCCACTAGTGGCTGATGACTGGAGAATAAGATTGTTTTTGAACATACCGGCTAATTGGTGTCAAACCCCATCACCTGGAACGGCATGACAAGCACATATTAGAGCGGCTAAGGGCTGTCTGAGCCTCTGCTCCACCAGGGCCCACTGGTATTTCATGGTTGCTGCAGTTTAGCATCTAGGACCCCTGCATCCCTACTCCAGAACCAAAACAAATTGTGCTTAAAATTGCCTTAATTTTCAGGTCAAACAAATTTCAAGGGCTCAAGTAACTGAGCCCACATAATTACTGCAGATAACAAGATGGCCTCTTTATGGTAGCCAAACTTAGGAAGGGTCCTGCTGAATGCAGAGTTTAAAATGAAGGTTAATTATGGCAAAAGAACAGTTCTGCTCCCACTAAGTCCTCTTCGCTGCCACTTGTAATGATTTTTTTTTTTAAGATAAAGGAGCCTTGATCTTCTTGCACTGAAGTTACTCATGTCTTAAACCTTCAGAGGAGAGGGTAAAATTCACTTTGAAAGCAATCTCATCATTTTAGACATTCTTTGCATAACCCTGTGAGAGGGTTTGCATTTTAGGAGTTTTCATTTAAGGAGTTTGCATCTTAGTGGAGAAAACATATCATATGCCACCACAGCAACAGAAGTAATTTTAACACATTATGAAAGATACCAACAGATTCTCATGGCCAACAGAAGAGAGGGGACCTTAAATGGGTGAAGACAGTAAGACTTTTGAATTTAGACACTTAGCAAAAGAAGGGTGCACAAAATATTAAGGAAGACTGGTTTTGGCAGATAGAGGCACTTGGCATGATGCTCTGAGCATTTGGGTGAAATGGCATTATCACACATGCCATTTCTTTGCTTTTCAATAAGAAAACACATTTTCAAAATTTAATGTGGAAGGAAACTCCTTAAGAGAACAGGGATTTTACTACTTTAGCCTCTGCTGATTTATCAATGCCTAGCACATGGTAGGTGTTGAATGAATATTAAATAAGGAAGACATGAAGGAAGAACAAGGGGGAGCAAAGGAAGAAGGGAGGGAAGACAAAAGAAGGAAGGAAAGATCAGCTTCACCTCATGCAGCTTTGCTTGGTTCCTGGAGGTTGTGGAATCACAAAGGTCACTGTTGCTCTACTGAGCTGGGGATCTCGGCTGTCATTGGCTTGAATGAATGCTCAGCCTCCATCAGACTTTGGATTTCAGGATCAGCTACACATGCTCATGCTGTGAAGCTGAACATGAAAGGCTGAAGAGTTGCCCCCTTAATCACGCTTGTGCTTGCCACACTTTACGGGGGCTCAGGAGGAAGCATTCTGTAGCTCCTGGGGATGCTTGCAGGCTGAGGAGGGAAGGGAAAAGGCAACAGACTCTACCTTTTGTTCTAATTTCACTGCCTAGTTTTTGGCTTGCCGCATGGCCTCCGGTGTCAGGATGGCTGCCAGTTTGAAATACTCACCTAATTAATTTAGTCAGAGATTTACAAGGAGGAAAATGAAAGAGAACTAAGCCAAGTGCTTAACTTAATTCAAAATGAATTGCCTGGTTTCTTTTTAGAGAATAGTTCTTTAAGCTTCACAGAGGCCTCAGCAGAATTTTTTCAAAGACACATCTCAATATGTGTTTATTTCCATGTAACTTGTGTTCTTACCTGCTGTGGGGGCTACTTTCACACTGGTAGCTTATAATGGTATAAAAAAAAAAAACTAAGGTCAATGTAGTGGTTCCAGTGTATCTTTTTTATTTATTTTTTATTTTTTAATGTGTTTATTTTATGTTTAATTTATTTATGTATTATTTCATTTTGTTATGAGTTTGTGCAGGCATAAGTGTGTCATGGCACATGTGTGGAGGTCAGAGAATATCTTTTTTTTTTTATTTCCGCTCATACAAACTTAATAGGTACACCAGTTCCCTCCCTCCCTCCTCCTCCCCCGAACCCCTTGCTCTCCCTCCCCACCTCCCCATCCCCCAGTGCCTCCCCCCCAATTCCCAGAGAGTCCTTTATTGTGTATGCCTAACTCTCCTCTGGGTCCTCCTCTCCGATAACGTACCCCAGTGGCATTTCCCTGAACCCTTTCTCGTGTTCCCCTTAAGCATAGGAACACTACTGTGGCTGTCAATCCCTTGCCTCCAGAGATCTTGGTGCCTTTAGCTGATGCTAGACTTTGTGAGGTCAATAGTGTGTTGGACATTGCACAGGGCATGCAAAGTCCTATTATGATTGCTTCAGCCCTAACTAGTGTGGAGAATCTTGCAAATCATTGCTCCTCCCATCCTTTTGCTCTTACAATCTTACCGCCCCCTCTTCTGCAAATGTCCCTGAGCTTCAGGATGGGGAGAGATTAGGCTGGCCTAGTTCTATGTGGTTGATATAGAGTCTCTGAAGTTCTGGATTGTGGTTTGTTGATTTTCTTTTGCAGTTTTGCTGCTCCTGCAATGCCCTTCACTCCATCCTGATGGGCATTGTATGTTACCCCCTGGTCAGAGACAAAAGGGTGTTAAACTGGAGTCTTGTTATAATAGCACATTCAAGGGTAGATGTAATAAAAGTAGGAAACCTCAGTGAGGGAGGGCTCAATCACCGATTTGCAAAATGATTACTTTTTATCTGCCAGACTATATGCCCTCCTCTTTTGGTGAGATCATACCCCCTCAGTTGTACATGATCAGGAACGAACGTCTGTGAACTTAACCAGGTGTAACATTACTTACTTGCATTCCTTGATGGAGGCCTATTTTCTCTGCTGTAACATGGTCCCCTCTCTCCTAGTGTCTGGTGTGGCCCTCCAACCCCATCCTCCAGTTCATAATCCTTACAATTATTGTATTACATAGGTTTACCTTTAAGTGTCTCAATGTGGGCTGGGTGAGTTTGGTACTAGGAGCCACCTATTAGGGAGTACATACGGCGCTTAATTTTCTGGGTTTGGGATACTTCACTTAATATAATTGTTTCTAATGACATCCGTTTCCCAGCAAATTCCAGTAATTCATCATTTCTGATGGCTGAGTAGTACTCCATTGTATAAATGTACCACAGTTTCCTTATCTACTCATCAACTGTTGGACATTTGGGTTGATTCCATGACTTTGCTATTGTAAACAGTGCTGCTATGAACATGGTCGTGCTTGTGCTATCAAGATGAACCTCTCCTGTATGGGGGGTTATTCCCAAAAGTGGGATAGCAGGGTCATATGGGATTTCAATCTTTAATTTCTTTAAGAATCTCCAGATGGCTCGCCAGAGTGGCTGTATGAGCCTGCACTCCCACCAGCAATGTAGGAGAGTTCCCCTCTCTCCACATCCTCTCCAGCATTTGTTGTTGTTTGTATTGTGGATTTTTGCCATCCTGACCGGTGTGAGATGATATCTCAGGGAAGTTTTGATTTGCATTTCCCTGATGGCTAAGGAAGTGGAGCATTTTTTAAGATATTTGTTAGACATTTTAAAGTCATCCCTGGTAAAATTTCTTTTAAGTTCCAGGGCCCATTTTTTAATTGGGCCATTGTTTTCCTTGGTGTTTAGTTTTCTAAGTTCTTTGAGCACTCTAGACAGTAGAGCTCTATCAGATATGTGGTTAGTGAAGATTTTCTCCCATTCTGTGGGTTGCCTTTGAGCTCATGTTACAATCTCTTTATCTGAACAGAAGCTCTTTAATTTCACAAGGTCCCAACTGTTGAGAGTTGGTAGCAGTGACTGTGCCATTGGATGTCTGTTTAGGAAATGTTGGCCTAGCCCAATCAGCTCGAGGGAGTTCCCTATCCTTTCAACTATGGTTTTTATAATCTCTGGCCTTATATCAAGGTCCTTGATCCATTTGGAATTAAGTGTTGTACATGGTGACAAGTACGGGTCCAGCTTTAATCTTCTGCATGTGGAGATCCAGTTTTGCCAGCACCATTTGTTGAAGATGCTGTTCTTTTTCCATTGGATTCTTTGGGCCCCTTTGTCAAAGATCAAATGGCTGCATTTTGAGATATTAGAAAGAATTCAGATTAAGCTCATCAAGACTAACCCCAAGATTCAGATATCTCTTGCCGTTTCTGGTAGCCCTATGTCCTAGAAATATCTTATAGCACACAAGTCTCACTTTAGGAACTTGATGAAAAGCAGGTTTCTTAGTGCCATCAAGGCAATCTGATAGTAATCATTTTCCAGTATCATAGGCCTTCTATTGCTGATCTCTCTCTCTCTCTCTCCCCCTCTTTGACTTCCTGGTCCTTGTGATCTCTGTAAAGAGAATTCAGTCCAAACACATATGCAGTGTAGTATAGAAGATAGGCAGAGTTTATTATACAGCAAGATGGGGGTACTCTTAAGCGTTGAGAATTGATAATAGACAAAGAGGACCTACTCACAGAGGTAAGAGCAGACAGTGGTAAGAGAGACAATTGTCATAGAGCACATGCTCTGTTTGTTAAAGCTGATAATAGCCAAAGGTACTCTTGTGGCAACCTCCATTTCAGATAGGTATTACTCTTTTTTAAAGAGTCTAAAAGAGACAGATTTTCTTGCCTAACTGATTGACGGGCTTACTTGGGTTGATTCTTAAGGGGAGGGGCAAGGGCGCCTTTGGTCTTCACTAGAAAGTCTGGCTAAATAGTAATCTTTTGATTTTCCTGTAGTTCAGGATGTTATGTTTCCCTCAGGACCAGACATAGAATTCAATCATCAGGAAACAGCAATTTCAGGTCTTTTTTTTTTTTTAGTAAGTTGTGTATGATGAGGGAGGGATCCTTCCCAATGAGCTTCATGCTTAGAAATATCTAATCAGTTACCTAACAATCTCAATGCAATGTAAGTTAGTAACATTCTTTGAGGGATTTTACAGTATTTATCTCATTGACATCTATCTTTGTATCTTCATATCCACATCTAACCTATATCTACATCTAGATATATAACTGAGTAGATCACTGAAACTGTATGAGACAAATTCCAATTAGGTTTTCGTCTGTATCAGTTTTTTCAACGAAGGATCATGTTCTGGAATCCCTAAATCATTTCAGATCTCTTTCAAAAGTCTTTGCCTGGTCTTTAGGTTCTTGAAGACTGGAACAATGACACACAATGATATCTTGCTACACATGTAGAGAGTATTGAACCCTATTGAATCAGATTTCCTGGGTCAAGTAGAGAATTTTTATCTTTGTAAATTGAATAGGTGATGAACTTCAAAATTTTTTTAATTTAAAAATTTGAGTTGTTTTATTTGGAATGGTTATATGGCTTTTTTCTTACTAGGGAATACATGAACTCTCTGATGAATGCATGCCAGCATGCATTCATTCCCTTATGAAATAATATCTGAAGCTGTTTCAAGTTTTACAAAGTGCCCTGTCCTATTTTTCCCTAAGATAATACTTCCTGTTTCTTACAAAGTTGGCTAAGTTAACATATCCTTGAAGATTCTTCTCTGACTCCTCATTCTGAAATCTATGCGTCTGATTGCTGTTTTCTTAGCGTCCCCCTTCTCTATCTCCACCTAAGAGCAGATATTTAGACAGATTCTCTTTTGATATTAACTCTGAGTCTTTCCCACTGGATTGTGAGTCCCTTGAGACTTGTATTAGCAGCAGTTAGAACAGGACTTGCATATATGTACAATGCTTGAGCTAATGGATATTAAATGAATGAGTTAAATGCAAAACAATAAACATACATTTATATACAGGTAGGTATAATCTTATACTTAAGTACTCAAAGAATTCTGAAGTGAAGAGTATTTTATAAAGATGAAGTTCTGGGAATACATCATGCATTTTGAGCCTGATCTTCATGAGAGACGTGTCATAAAGGGGGATGTTGGCTGATATAATCAAAATAAGGCAGCTAAGTGGTGTCTAGTAAATGGATGTTCCAACAGGAGTTAGAGAATGAATAAAGTAGAGAGGTCCGAATACAAATAAGAATCTCATACACTGAAAGCTGAGGCCAAGGATGGAATTGCCTTAGGGTTTTAAATTTTCATGTTGAGAATTTTCAGTTGAAAAATAGTTAAATTTAATCTTTACAAAATTACCAGTGTGAATCTGTCATTTTATGAGTGTTTCCTTTTTCATTCCCTTATCTTTGAAACCATAGTTTAGATTGACAGGAATAGGAGGTAGGAACAAGACAACCCATTGCCCAGCAGTTAGCCAGTTACAGGAATGAACAAAATATCTATGTCCTGACAAAACAGCTGGTCAACTCCCAAAGCACTGAGATGAGCTTAGAGACTATGATCCAAGAAAAATCCTACTCATCTGGGTGTGGCTAACAACTGACCCTTGACCTTTTTTACTTCCTGGATCTTCCTCACCCTTAGGACTTTTTTGTGGGCTTTTTAGCATTTTCTTTTTCTTCTTCTTCTTCTTTTTTTTTTTTCTTTTCTTCCACCTTATCTCTTGACCAATCAGGATTCCCCTGTATAAGTTCTAATGAACTATTCAGGTTTATTCTAACCTAGCAGGAACAATTTGATCTGTTCCAATATATAAAAGATCACCCATCCAAAGTGCTACTAGGCAATTCATTTTCAATACTGCCCTTACTACAAGGAGCTGTTCCTTTATGTCTCAAAATTTGCTCGCTTGGCCCTCTATGGTCCTTGCTTGTTATCATTTTCCTTGGTGAGACAATAAATTCAACCCCATCTCCTAGAACCCATAATAAGATAACTCTATCTCATGATTTACTGTCTGGGTTTTGAGTAGAATGTCAAGCCTCAATGTTAGACTATGAAGATGACAGTTATTTGTTCAATAAAGAAAGCGTATGTCATGATGAATGCTGCGGTTTAGCTTTACCACATCCTTCCTTAAAATTTCATGGTCTGGAGGGTTGATCCCAAATATACAGTATTGAGGTGGTAGAGCCACGTAAAAGCGATTAAGTCATGGAAGTGTCACTCACAGAATGGATTAGAGTGTGTTTCACAAAACTAGGTTAATTTCATAAGAGTGAATTTTAAAAGAAAGCCTGGCCCCAGCCCCTCTTTATCATTTTCATTTACACACATACCTCTTGCATAGGAAAATAGTTTTTCTGCCATGCAACTAGAGTTATAAATGGACCATTTCCAGATACTTAGAGCATGATGTTTGGAATTTTCCAGTCACCAGACTTTTGAGCCAGATAAATGTCTTATTTTATAGAGTGTTCAGCCTTAGGCACTTTGTTTTAGCAGAGCAAAATAGCTAAGACTATTATGAAAAATGAGAGGAAGTTTGAAAAGAAGGAACTGAAATTCAGGAATAAAAATAATGAGAAATGAAAAGAAAGCAAAGATCAATAAATTTTTGATATTGTATATTTTAATCATTTTTTAATTTCCTAAAAGTGAATTAGATGAAGATGTCTCATGTTAAATTTTTCTTCAGAACTTGAAACTTTCAAAGTTTTGGAGGAAGAGTGAAATATATGTAAAAGATAGAAAAATTAATTGAAAAGTAATTAATTAAAAATTAATTAAAACAGTTTTGGGCTGGGGAGATGGCTCAGGGGTTAAAGCCTCTTTGTCTTACAACCAAAAGAACCTGAGTTTGGATACCCATGATCCCACATAAAAATAAAGGATGGAAATGGCAGCCGCTTGCAATTGAAGCCCTGGAGAGTAGTGGATCTTTATTGCAAAGCAGTAAAGAGGTAGAATAATCCCAGATGGTTCCTGTTGATGTCCTTGGGCCTCCACAGGCACATACAATCAAGTGCCCCCTTATATACACTCATCCACATACATGTACACCCACTAAACAATCATATACATGCAAAAAAGTTAATCTGCAACTTAGACTGCTTCATATTTTGCCAATTTATTCTATAAACCGTTATTGCCAACTTGCATCTTAGACTGGAGATTGACTGAAGATTCATGAGATCTTCTTCATGCCTCTCAGATTCTATTAAGCCCTTTTCTGCCAGTATCTCTCAGATTGTCATCTGCCTCATATCCAGGAATACATCCTTGTAGAAATCACACCATTTTTGGTAGCAATGACTGCTCCTTCTAACCCTGGAATTAGTTTTATATCTAGTCAAATGAATTTGACTGTTTTTTTAGGCCTAAAAAAAACCCCAAATATTTAATTGCAATAAATTCAGAAGAGGAAACAAAAATTGGAGGATATCAATCCCTTTAGTAAATACCCTTAGAAACTGCAATGTTTAAAGGTCAGCTGGCATGTGGAAAAGACTTACAGTCAAGTTCTGGTAAATATTACTCCTTATCCAGATCTTCATATCTTGATTACATTTTGCCATCTCTCTGTATGTCTTGGTCAGGACTTCTGAAGCCATTTGGGGAATTTTCCCTCCCCTCCAACTTGTCTCTCTTCTTTGTCCCTTGCCTTTTCATCCACATGTGCTTACTCCTTATTCTCTCTTCCTTCATGGATATCATGAAACTGCTGTTTGACAGATTTCTGTTAATTTCTTTCTTCTTGCTACAGGTTCATCCTGCCCACTCTTCCCAGATTAATTCATTAAACAAACACATAAGTAAAATTACTTCATAAATTTTAATTGCTTGCCAATAATAAACTTTTTTGAGCTTTGAACTTAGTCAAGGATCTAGTTTTATCTTTCTCTCCAATTTCATCCTTGTGTCTTTTAACCCGCATCCTTTCATTTAATCATCAGAATGTCCCCAAATCCTTGGTTGCATCAGGTTTTTAATCTGTAGTATTTTTTCACATAATCACAGATATTTGTAACTTCCATCTTGTTACAAACCAACATTAAGCATTCCTACTGGCTTAGATCACCTAGGAATGCTTGGGAAGTCCCTCCCATAGTATTCCTCTGCCTCCCAGAACTCCCTGACCATAAGAAAATCAAGTATGATCCACTTTGAATTAGAATTGATTTCATCTGCCTCCTCTAAGGCATGCCTTTATTACTATGGTAACTACATTTTTAGTGTATTGAATAGAATCGTTTCTTTGAAAACCATTTTATGCAATTTTTTTCAAATAATTTTTTTAGTTTGTATACATAGTAGTGGGTTTCACTAAGATTTTTTTTCAGACATTTGTTTCAGTAAGCATTTTTTCTTAATTATTGCTTGTCTCTTCTGAAATCCCCCAGATTTCTACATGTTTCTTGGCAATAGGTTTTAAGTGTGTGTGTGTGTGTGTGTGTGTGTGTGTGTGTGTGTGTGTGTGTGTGATTGTAGTGCTTGGGATTTAACAGATGGTTCTATTCATGCTAGGCAACTGCTTAGGCCAAGTCTTGCATGATATATCCTCAACCCCTATGTGATTGATATACATTTAATTTTGGATGATTTTTAGCTTAGTGATTAAGAAACATGAATCAAGGTTATTTAGAAAGGCCTCTTAAGTCTTATTTGATGAAAATTTTGGAAAGAAGTTCCTTTCCTAGAGTCTAAAGATTTAAGAAAACACTAAATGAATATCTTAGGGCTATTTTCTCCTCTTGCACATTGAATAACCTTTAATAAATTGCTGAGACCAAGATTCCAAAATAAGAGATGTCTGTAGTCACAAAGAGGGACAGAAGGAAATAGATGGATAGAGACTGAGAGAAGAAATGATCACTGAATCCCTTCTTGGCAGATCAGTGTACATCCATATGAGCAACACATGGTAATTTTAAAGAAATTTAAATAATGTCACTTGACAAACAAATAAAGTGACGAATTAATACTTAGTGAATAGAGGAACACAAAAGATAGGACTTATTTTTTAAGATGAGGGAACAGGAAAGAATGAGAAGATTAAGAGGAATGAGAGAAAGCATACTGCAATAAATTAAGATCGAACACTTGACTAGAATAGCTACTAACACAGGAAGAAAGATGATGTCACAATAACTTGTTTTGCTGCCTTTGTTTTGGAGCCTTCCTAGAGGATGTTGCCCTCAGGGTGCAGTCTCTTCTATTATCCCAATGAAACAGGCTTTGGTGAACTAATGGAGCTTATCTCTTTATCAGTTGTCTTCAGACTCTGTAGGCTTGCCCTCATACTTTTCCTCATCAAACTTAATCATTTTTTATCTCTTTTGCCTGATTCCTTGCTCTTTTTTTTTTAATCATACCACTGAACAAGAATACTAAAAGTAGCCCTGCCACACTGTCAAGACTATATTGCCTTGACACTCCTGCCAAACATTTGAATTCAATTTCAGGCAAGCTTTCAGAATGAGGGCAAAACTTGGTCAAACTCTCAGCCAATGCATCATGCCATATGCCCCTGTTGCATTCCCAATATAGTTTCTGTTCCCCTTTGGACCATCACAAGATAGGTGTTAATGTCAGCATCTCTCTCAGCATTATTTTCTTCCAAGCTCTCACTAGGATGGCCCTTTAGGCTCTATCTTAAAGACACAAAGGCTTTCCCAGTGCAAAGTTCCAAATTCTCCCAACAAAAATTTCCCAAAGCACATCAGCCACATTACAGTAATGACCATACTTCTATTTTCCTCAGTATCAAGTTCTTGCAGCCTTACAGCACTTGGCATTCTGAGCCAGATTATCTTAGTCTTGTAGCAATACCCCACTCTGGGCACCATTTCTGTAACAGTTAAACTTCTCTTTTTCTGTGAGACAAAATTCACACAACAAAGTTAATGGGAGACAGGGGATATATTTGACTTATGGCTCCTGAGTAGCTATATGGTCTGTTATGGTAGGAAAGGCATAGTTGACTGGCAGAAGCTACAGTTTAGGTGACCAAGAGACCAAATGACAAGAGCAAATATCTTGTGGAAGCAGGGCAGGACTAACCAGGCTCAGAGTCTTCCCCCTGTGATATGTCTTCCTTCAGGAAGGCTCCACCACTTCCTAATGTTGCCACAGCCTTCTCAAGCATTAACTAAGGATTCAAACATATAAGCCTGTGGAGATAGCTCACATGCCAAATAATGATGCATAGATAGTAAGTTTACAGAAGGAATGATGTATATGTTAATGGAACAAAGATAACTAAAGAGACCCAGAGAAATCTGAGAAACATGATGTACCACTTATAGATAACAAAGGAGATTAGAATATGCCATTGTGAATATATTTTTATAATCTATCTTTAGAGTTTCATATCTAGCACTTCATTAATTTAAAGTAAAAACTTAAGTGTCTTTCTTGGAAAATAAATATCTAGGGTTGCATTTTTGGTCAAATAACAAAATGGCGAAGATCACCAGAAATGACTTTAGGATATAGGGAAGATGAGATGAGTCATAATTGTCATGTTGATAAAAATGCTGTAAGTAAAGTGATTCTTACTCAGGAGCTGATCTGGGCATTCTGACCTTCTGTGGTGGCAAGCAGCCAAAAAAAAAAGGCCCCAGAAAGCATGAAAGGGGGTTGTGTCAGAGGGGAACCGTTCCTTTGCCCTCTACATGTCAGTTCTGAGAATCCAGATCCCTTTTCTGACTATTAGTGCATGCTGTGCACAAAATGGACAAGAAAGCACTTCTGCCCCTTTAAAAGGACATATGATAGATAAAGAACATTATGCCAGTTCTTGACAGTTACCTATTTTATATGAAAATGTGTTTCAACCATAAGATTAGAGTGTACTTATACAGTGCACACTTCTTTCGGTTAAGGGACTAGTTATTAGAAAAACTGAGATAAATATCTTTTCTATTATAAACCAAGGTGGTATCTGTTAGATGCAAAACAGGTATTTCCTGAGCACTTAGCTTTTCACTTCTTTTAGATGATAAGATTATTTAGATTTTAGATTGTGTCTTTTAGAAAGTAGCAAAAGATATGAACATTCATTTAACTAAAGAAGAAAATGATAAATACATCTCCTATAGTATCTAATCAGTTAAGGAAAAAGATACTAAATGGGAAAACAGTGAGGAAGGAGAGTTAAAAAACAGAACAAACTTGGAGGTTATATATGTTTTAAATAACAAAAATAGATAAGAGCCCATATCTAAGACCAGTAGAATGTCACCTGGGTAGTAAAACATACAAAGGGAAACATCCATTATTACAACAAAGTCAGCAAAAATAGGTTATGGTTGACTTCAGTAAATAGTTTCATTTTTAAAAATCTTGGAAATCACCACAATTAAAAATATGAAGACACTTGAAAACATCAACATCCTTTCTGGTATCTCCATGGGGGTGATAATATAGGAATAAAACCTGCTGTCTGAATGGGTGCGACATGACGGTGAATACAACAAGCAGAAACTGGACACTGGAAATTGCCAAGCAAAGCAAAGTGGAAACAAGAAGTCTAACCCGTAATTAACGTACCATTGGAGGCTCAGTGTGACAAGTCAATGAATTACAACTACAGAGAGACCTGGCCATAAGGGCACCCCACACTTCTTTGAGCATCACCAGCAAGAAATCAACAGGTTTTTTTTTCATCACAAGTAATAGGTAAGTCTTATCATGCTTATAAGCCCGGGGAGGGAAAATTATTCCTAATGAACTATGATAGACTATTCCTTTCATTTAAATGAGATCTTCAAGATCATCGCCTTATATGATGAGCATTATTCAGTGCCTAACTGAACTGTGAGAGGGAAATACTCAGTTCCAGTCCCTCTCCCATCATCCATCCCACCTGAAGAATGGGGCGGAAATTGAAATTTCCAATTAAGCCCATGGGGGTAGTCTAGGAACAAAGGCTCAATAAAAGACTGATCTCAGATCATGTGAAAATAGAATTATCATTTCCTTTTATCTTGTTACTAAAGTTATGCAGTTCTGTTTATTTGGTAAAACACACATCTCTTAATAGTTAACGTTCAAAAGTGCAAAAAGGAAGAACTTAAAAGACAAAGCATGTGTCAGAACCAGAAATGGTATGAATGTTGGAATAACTAAATGAGGTTTTTAAGAATAACTCACTATTGGTGACATATTTAAAGGAAATGTTATATGTGTACATTCTAATGCTTATTAAATTCATTAAAGATATGAGGGTAAGAGGTACACTTGAGAAGAACAAAGTTTTCAATGAGAGAAAGAATGGGGATGAGATAGGATCATACAGAATTAAAATGAAAAAAATTCATTGAGTACATGTATGAAACTGTCAGAGAATAAAAATCTACATTATTTCTGACAGTAAAACCAGAGTCACCCTTTGTTACTGTGTTTATCTCAAGAACATTCCCAGTAGTCAAGAAACAGGGTCAAATTCATCAACTGATAGATGACAAAAGATGGCAGTATGGGGTATTACTTAGCCTCAAAAAGGAATGAAATCCTGTGATAAAATAATTGTGTCTGTTGATCATTATCTATGTTAAATATGCCATACAGTTAAAGAAAAGCACTGCACATTTTTTATTCATATGTAGCATCTAAAACATAGGGACTTTCAAAATTTGGGAGGGAATGATAGTTATCTGAATTTGGGAAGACTAGTGGAGGAAGAAGGGATAGAAGAAGCAGGGCTGATCAATACATGCTAAGTTAGAACTCTTTAAGAAGAAGTTCTGCTGAGGTATGGTACTGTAAGAAATGACAGAGGAAGATAATGCACTCTATATTTTGAAAAAAACTTTAAATGTCAGGTGTTGATTGCCTTTTATTGTAAGAAATGATATACCTTGGGAGAGATAGATAGGTCACAGCTGACTTAAATATTATGCAATACATTCATGTGCTGGAACATCATATGGTATCCCCCAAAATATGTGTAATTTGCATGATTTATATATCATTTAGAAATAAATTTGGTATAAAAAGCTTCACTTCTAGGCAGCAGCTATGCCTCTGAATTAGATGCAGACATTTAAGGACATCAGAGTGTGTGTCTTAGTCCTTGCACATTGGTCCCAACTTATATACCATCAAAGTGTCTGAAATCTTTGCCCTTGCCCATTGACTGATGCTACAAGTGCTGGTCTCCTCTAGGAAATTTTCCTCCCATTCACAGTCTCATAAAGTCACTGACATTCCAAAGTCACATCCTTTCCACCTACCACTTCTCATTCTAAAACATTCTTCCTTCTCTGCCTACCCAGTGTCTGTATCTATTATTTAATTCTTTACTGGTGACTTCCCGACTCATCTCACATCCATCATTTCACATCACTGAACTGATTAGCATATAATTATTTCTTGATAAAAAATGTGTTTTAGCGTGCCCAAATTTATCTTCAGAAAGTGAAGATCAGGGGCCTAAGCATGGAATTCTGCCAACTTTCATAAGGAATCAGGCATGTGACAGACTAATTCTAAAACTATGGCGACATTTTTGAAGGCTTTGTGCGCATGGTGGGTAGGTAAGTGAAGCATAAACTCCTTGTTCTGGAAGTCACTGCAACTTTTGAGTGATAGGTAGAAGTATCAGAGAGAACACCTGAAAAGAATAAGGGCTCAATTACAATACCTTGTTAGCACAGTTATGTGGAACAGTGTTATCATTAGCAATCACTGCAGTGTACAATTTTTAATGCACTAGATAGAGATACATTGTTTAGCATCGCAGGTAGTTTTCACAGTGTCTCATTTTGTGCATTTTGTTCCTTAAGAACCTTAAAGGACAAAATGTACCACTAATTTGCAAACATTATGATGCTCCTGTTGCACAGCAAGGACAACCTTCGTATTTATGAGATGCTTCTCATGTACAAGTGTTTTCATTAGAGGAGACTTTTCATGCTTTTTTTTTAACTTTCCTTCTTCTTGTAAAGGTTCACTAAGTAGGATGTGTGTATGCATCATATTCATTTATTCTCTTTTAAATGCTTTAATTTTTCATCTTATTTCTCTAGTCTTAAAGTCTAGAGGCATAACAAATGTGAAGACAGTGCGTCATCATTGGCATGTCTCAAACACCAAGGCAGGTGATGATGTTCCTTGCTCACGGCTGCTTTCACTATCACTTCATCACAGAACAGGGCTGAGCAGATGGATTATCTTTTAAAAATTTCTGTTGATCATTTTATTACTTTGCTGCCTACATGGGCTGTCACAATAAATAAACTTTAATAATTAATCTGTGTCCACTTACTGTATCATTAAAACAAAATTAAATATCTTGTCTAAGATCTTAAGGGAGCTTAATGCTTCCCCAATACAGAATCCCCTTTCAATTAAAATTCTTTTCAGCAATAGTTTTAATAATAATTTCACTAACCCACATATATTTTTCCTTAGCTTCTTGAACATGTTTGTCATCTTGGCTGTGTAAGAAATCTTTGTATTGGAGGGTTTTGGTGAAGCATGTTGTAGTTAACACTAATTACTTCACGTGGGTTTCTTCACAAGTTATTATGAAACAAAATTAAACTTATACTTTGTTCATTTGGTTCATATTTTCCAAACGAGACCTTTAACAGAGACTTAGGAAGGACCATGTTGACTCTGCATAATTTATCTCTTAAGAATTTTCCAACTGAGGGGGTATGATCTCACCAGAAGGGGAGGGCATATAGTCTGGCAGATAATAAGTAACCATTTTGCAAATGGGTGATTGACCCCTCCCTTACTGTGGTTTCCTACTTTTATTACATCTACTTTTAAATATACTCTTATAACAAGACTCTAGTTTAACAGCTTTTTATCTCTGGCCAGGGGGTGACATCCAATACCCATCAGGATGGAGTGAAGGGCATTGCAGGAGCAGCAAAACTGCAAAAGAAAATCAACAAACCACAATCCAGAACTTCAGAGACTCTATATCAACCACCTAGAACTAGGCCAGCCTAATCTCTCCCCATCCTGAAGCTCAGGGAAATTTGCGGAAGAGGGGGCGGTAAGAGTGTAAGAGCACAAGAATGGGAGGAGCAATAATATGCAAGATATTCCACGCAAGTTAGGGCCGAAGCAATCATAATAGGACTTTGCATGCCCTGCACAATGTTCAACACACTATTGACCCCACAAAGTCTAGCATTTGCTAAAGGCACCAAGATCCTTGGAGGCCTATGCTTAAGGGGAACACAGGAAAGGGTTCAGGGAAATGCCACTGGGTCCTTGTACGTCATTGGATAGGAGGGCCCAGAGGAGAGTCTGGCATGCACATTAAAGGATTCTCCGGGGATTGGGGGGGGCACTGAGGGAAGGGGAAGGAGGGGTGAGGGCAGGGGGAGCAGGGGGGGTCGGGGGAAGGAGGAGAGAGGAAGAGAACCGGTGTACCTATTAAGTTTGTATGAGCGGAAATAATAATAAAAAATGTTAAAAAAAAAGAATTTTCTTATTGCTTGCCAAATGGAAAGCCCTCCTGATATGATGCCACTAATGATAATGACTATAAAAATATAAATATGAAAAAACATAAATGTGGACAAAAACTTGCTACTAAGTGGCAGAAGATGTTTTCTAAAGGAATTTCTGGTTATGAATTTATAATCAGACTGCCGTTTCTCCTCAGAACTAATACTGAGAGAATAAATGGAAAAAGTACATTTGTCAAGCCTTCCCTGCTGATATAACACAAAATGACTTAGGTATGCATTGCCAAGATGATTTTCAAAGTGAAGTAGTTACATGAGCACTTAAGAAGAATTTGTCCTTTTCTTTTGAGGCTTGTCATGGTTTGAGTGTGACTTGTTCCATACAAGCTCATGTATTTGAATTCTTAGTTGATATTAATGTTGGGGAAGGTCCTTAAGCTGTGCATGAGTATTGTCTCAGCAGTCAAAAGAAGAGCAACTGCAATAATACTAAGCCAAATGAATTACCCATTCAGAAATTTGCTGATTAAGTTTTCTGAGTTTTTGGCCTAATTTTAAAAATTTCATATTTATTAGATTATATTTTGTTTTCCTGTGGTTAAGGAAATTCTTCCTTAAAAAGGCAATAATTATAATTAACATGGTTATAATTCTAATCTGATTTAAAAAATGTTTTAGGTATTCAAAATTAAGTCAAAATATAATTTTAAAAATTATTTTCAATAGCGTAATCACATATATATATAGAATATCCTCTGTGTTTCTGTAATATTGACCAAGCCACTCATTGGTTTTGGCTTTCTTCTTCTACCTTATGAAATAAGAATATTGATGCATGCAATCCTTCAAGATGAAATTTTATGATAAAAATTGCAATATAATTAACCAAAATATTAATATGAGGAAAATTTGCAGTTATAATTTGAGCACTTCTTACTTAAAAGAGTAAAATTGCTAATACTTTTAAATCTCTCAATCCATTTTAGACACTGAGATTCGTACAGATAAAAAAAATGAGATTCCAAATCAGAAGTCAACATTCATTGAGAAGCACTAGAATCCTGACAGAGGGTAGAGATAGACAACTGGTAGTTTTAGATATTCATAAAATGCCCAGATCCTACAATGGCTTATATATGCAATGCCTTGCCCCTGGAAGAATATTCTCTAGCATTGAAAAGGTTTACCATACGGCAGGGATAGTATATAAACACTGTCTATTTTCTCTCTGTGATGTATGCATGCACATATGTGCATGGGTGTCTACATAGTGTACCTGTGTATGACGGCTGAGTTTGTGTGTGTGTGTGTGTGTGTGTGTGTGTGTGTGTGTGTGTGTGTGTGTGATGCCACCTTGTGGAGGTCAGAGTACAGCCATCCAGTGTCATTCTTCATCTTTCTATATTGTTTGATTGAGAGTGGGTCACTTCACTGATACTGCATTGCTCTTTAAATCAGGTCAATTGGTCCACAAGTTTCTAGAGCTTCTCAGGACTCTTGCCCCTAATTTTCTGTAGAGCACTAATGATTACAGATGCTTATGCCACTGCATAGGGCTTTTATATAGATCTGGGTTACGAATTCAGGTCATTGAGTTTGTAAGGCAATGGGTTTCTCTTCTGAACCTTCTCCCCACTCCCCCATTGATTGTTTCCTAAGAACAAAGATATGTAATAATCATGTTGTGCAAGATACTTACAAATTTACTTGGAGACTCTCTACTGTCTCTAGCTCAGCTCAGTTTTCTGACTTCTCTGCAATAAGTCATTGCTTCAGTTTTTCCTTTGTTGCTGTGAGAAAGTACTCTGACCTAAACAACTTAAGGGAAAGAATGTTTATTATTTTGGCTTATGGTTCAAGAGGATAAAGAGTCAATCGTGTCGGGGAACACTTGATGGCAGGTGAAGTCATGGCAGACAAACAGATGTCCAGTTGCTACCGTTCAGCCAGACAGGAATCAGAGAGATCAGGTGAGACCAGGTTGTTAAAGCTTATGGCCTCTCCCCGACAGCATTTTTCTTCCTACATGGCTCTACCTTTTAAGGGTTCCATTGTCTTCCCAACAGCACCATCATCTAGAAACCAAGAATTCAAATGTATGAGCCCCTAGGGGATAGTTTCTATTCAAATTACCACAGTTTCCCTCCTTTCTTTTCTTTCCCTTTTCCTTCTCTTCATGTACATTTGGTGGGAGTGAGTGCACATATATATGCATATTCTCATGTGAGTGGATACTTGGCTGTGAGTGGCTACACATGTATATGTGCACGTGTGTGGAGGCCAGAGCTGACCACAGACCCTTCCTCCATCCCTTCCTACCACATTCGTTGATGCATTACATGAGCTAAATCTAGAAGCTCTCATCTGGCTTGTCTATCTTCTTTCCTGGGGAGTCTCTGTCCTTGGCCTCTTGAGAGATGTAATCATAAGCGTGTCACCACACCAAGAAGCTTTCACGTGGATCCAGAGATCCAAAGTCAAGTCCAAATGCTTTGACCACTGAGTCATCTTCCCAACCTTCTCTTATATTTTCTTACTTTGTGAGGCTATCACTCCCCCCTCATGACTAAAGTAGATAAATACAAGGATAGTGTTATTTTTCCTCTTTCTTTCCCTAGTCTCCATAGCCTGTCCATCACCAGTCACTTATGTTTGTGTAGCTACTTTAACTCTACAAATTATTTTCATAAGTTCAAAACTATTTTGGTTTACACATTTCTCTGACCTATGAAAGGTTTGTGTATCTAGCATCATCAGCTGCTGACAAAACATATAAAAGTTTTTGAAAAGTGAAGTGACTTGTATTATGCTATATAAGTTTATAATATAAGATCAGAAATTTAGATGTGGTCTGAAAACTCCTCCGGCATGTCCTGAACAGATTTTTCACACCTCTTGTCTCTCCCATCTGCTTACCTAAATCTGTTTTTTCTCAGGACAATATTGAGAGCGTTTGGAGCATTGAGCACAGGACAGATTACAAGTCTATCCTTAATTCAAGAAAAATACAAAATAAAACTAAACCATAAAATGCACTGAAGAAAGGTCAATGCATATACATATATCTGTTTATATATATATATATATATATGGATCACATATCCATAGCACATTTCAAGTATCATATATACATGTATCACATCTGTACCTATGTGTGCATGCAAGAGATCATATTTAGTTATATATACAACTATCATTTGGTATCTATGTTGTCTTATTCTTCTATTTCTGAAATTAATGCATGACCAAAGAGTTTAGAGGGCTTATTCACACCACTACTACCACTAATAATAATAATAATGATAATAATAACAATAATAATAATAATTCATCATTCTAGGTCATAATTTATCATTATGGCAGAAAAGCAATATCAGAATCAGGAGTCAAGGGAACTGGTCACATCATATCCGCAGGGAAAGCTGAAAAGGGGCATAGCTTCTATTTTGTCAATCTGCCAGAGTCAACCAGTCTTCCTCCTCATCCACTCACCCAGGGAATAGTCTTACCTACTATAGTCTGTGTCTTTCTGTATCCATTTGATAATCTTTCACAGGTTTGCTCACAAGCCTCTCTTAACCAAAAAATATTCTTCATAGGTATGTCTGAAGACTTAGTTCTCGGTTGTCAAGTTGACGTCTGTAATTAACTGCCCCAACGTGGGGAATTATTCTTGAATATAAAACCTCATGGATATTTTATCTCTTATAGAAAATGTTACAATATTTTCAAATTGCCAGTAAACATCCTCCCACATATTTAAATAATCTTTAATTAACTTATTCTACTTAATATGATGTGGATAATGTTGTAAAATATTGTTTAGGAAATATTGAGGAAATATTTATGTATGTTTGGTAAAGGGCAGATTTGAATAGTTTTGATTTCTAAGTTATTGAACACAGGGCTATGTGAATATGTAGGACTGACTACATACGTGATTATGCAAACTATAAATATTCTTTTCTGTCACATAATCTTTTGGCTTGTGCCATTGCCTCTCTCTCTCTCTCAAACACACACACACATACATATACACATACACAATGGCAGCATCAATGATAGCATGCATCTATCATGCTTTTTCAATTTCTCGCATTGCATTTTCAAAGCTGAGAATTACTGTATCATCACTTGTCATGTATGTTAAGAGAGATCCACAACTAGCTGGAGGAAGGAATTTTAGGCAGCTGGATTTCCTTAAAATGAAAATTTTCCATTGAGGTGCCATCAAACAATAGCATAGCACACAAAGCCTTTCTTTTTCTTCAAATAAAAGATCTGGAGATTCCACTTGGAAGTGCGTAATCAACTAGACATGTTAATTCCTGGAAGGAATATTTCAACTAGCTTCCAATTGCAGCAGCTTTTCATTAAATTTTTTGAGTATCCAGCACCAAGGTGAGAACATTAACAAATGCAAGAAACAGGCAAGAATGGTGGTCCTGGTAAAGGATCTGAAGACTAGCCATGGAAATCAGCTTTCAATAAAATGAAAAATCAACAATAGGATCTAATAAGAAGTAGAAATGTTGTAAAATGGCTATATTTAGCATAGTATAATATAGCTCTTTTCCTGTACAGTGTGTTGCCATTTCAATCAAACAACTATCTTCAAGTATTTGTTCAAGCTCTTCTGTGAGCACCCGTATGATCCCCATCATTTCACATTTGATATTGCCTGACTCATTTAAAAACATCCAAGTGATTGTTCTTCAGACTTGGCTTGCAATATGTCACTAACATTTTATACCAGTGTTGTTTCTGGATTACATTTCTTTTTTTTTATTTTATTCAATTGTGTGTGTGTACATGTGAGCATATGTGTATGTGTGTGTGCGTGTATGTGTATGTGTATGTGTATGTGTGTGTGTATGTGTGTGTGTGTGTGTGTGTGTGTGTGTGTGTTGTAGAACCACGGGCGAATTCGGGAACCACCATGGACGCCTCCACCTCCTCCTTGTTTACTCTGCCTGGGAATTCACAGGCTCCGCCCTACCAGGACCAGAAACGCAGACCGCCCCCGCTTCCGCCTGGCGTCTACACGTGGGGTCTAGGATCTGAACTCGGGACCTTCTGCCTGCAAGGCAGAGGCTTAACCCCTGAGCCACCTCTCTAGCCCTCTGGATCACATTTCACCAGTAAGTATTGATAAGGTGATAATTTACCCAATTATAAATACACAAAATTACTGGAAGCATTCGCACTCACAAGATAGTCCAGATTAATTCAAAGAACCGAATATAAAAATATAATCATAAACAAAATGAAAAATTGTAGATCAAATTGTGTTTGATTTCTGTGTAGGGAAGATTTTTGTAATAATGTATGATAAAGAGCAAAGGCATAAAAGGGAATCCTGGGGATGTAGATGCTGGACTCACGTGGATCTGGTTGGGAAATCCAAGTCTGTGTTTCATGGATATAAAATATTTAGAATAACTTTATTTCTTATAAACCCATTTCTCATGTGTAAGATGTGACAAAAGAGTAATTGTTGACTTTGTTCTTAATATTAGAAGGCATAAAATACTTAAACCTTTTAGCACATTATCCCATTTGTAATAAGTATAATACATTGCTATCTCCATGTCACTTCATAAAATGGTAAATGTCCATGTACTTTAAAGTGCTAACCAAAAACTCTTAGCTAGGAAAAAATACAATTTTTTGATTGACAACAGTAAACTTAAGTCTGTGTAGAAATGAAAATAGAACTCGGCATGTGAACTCTTTCATGCAAATGAAAAACCAAATTCTGCAAGAGATGATGAGAGTTATTTGTAAATTAGTCATGTGTACAGGTAATAGAACAGACACAAATTGTATAATAACATTTTCAACCATAACTTGACAAAAGTCCTATGTAAAACACAAAGAAGCAGGAAGCTTGGCAATATTAGGGAGGGTCTGCAGGGTATAATCTTTTCAAGGGTGATTTGCCAAAATATATCAGAAATTCTTTAAAAATTTTAACCCTTTCAGTTATCCATGTAAGAAATACTTGTCAAGAAATCAAGAATGAGCCCAATACTCAGAAAGATGTCTGTCTAAACATTAGTTCTAAGTACAAAAGTGCTGAGACAACCTAAGTATAAGATTATAGGTTACTGAGTCGATAAATTGTACAGAAATACTCTTAAAGAATTTTAAGAATCAGAAAAACTATTGATAATATTTACTTACACTTATAAAATGTTATGAATCATTATAAAATCTGTTATAAATCATTATTTAAAAATAAAGGAAATGTATATTATGTTATGCTGGTTTGGTATTATGATTAAAATATGGAATAATCTCAGGCATGAAATAGCAAAATTCTATTTTGTTTTTCAATACTTTTTATGCTTTCTTCCATTTATACATTTTTATGCTTTCTAAATTTTGTAAAATATATATTTTAATGAACTGTGAATTTTAAAGTTAAGAGAACTATAGTATGCCCCATTAAAATTTTTTAAATTTATTCTTTGAGGTTTTTATATACAAATATAATGAATGCCATACTGTGTATTTCCAAATCCCCTTCCACCCAACCCTCTCATTCTCCTTTACATCTAGTCTCCCTTCCACAACCCTGCCCCCCTTCATGTTTGATTATCAGTGACCAGGTATCTTCTGGTGCATGACTAGCCCACCAGTGGATAAATCCTCAAGTAAAGGAGCTCTCCCCTCTCCTGTCTGACACCAGTTCTAAATGATCTTTCAGGGTAACCCCATATCTCTTGAGGTCCTCCCTCATCTATGGTTAAAATATTCATGGGACAACTATTATGTAACTGTTGCCCAAGCAGATACAACTGCATTGAGTTTTCGGGTGCACCAGTTCTGATGTGAACCTTGACTATGTCTGACAGCTACTTTCCCATCCTCAGATTCTTCCATTCTTATCCCCCCTTTACTGCAAGGTTCTATGAGCCATGGAATGGGGGATGATTTAGATGATCTGATCAAGAACTAGCTGTCCACACTTGCTTACACTTTCCACTTTGGTCTGTTGTGGTTCTTTGCTTTGTTCATCCTGCATTCCAAAGAAATCTTCTTGCTTGAGTGCTGAGTGCTTCTCTGATGTAAGCATATAGTAATACGAGTTTAGGTGGTAGCTTACTATGCAGTATTTATAGTTAACATTAAGAAGTTCGTTCACATCTGGGGCCTATGATCTCCCTTACCACAGACACATGGCTTGGTTTATAGCACCAGGCTCATGTTCCCTACCATGAAGCAGTCCTTAATGCCAATCAGAAAACAACTGATTACTGAGTGGATGTTTAAGCACCTTTTTTACCTCTGTGCTCTATTACTTTCACTGTTTTAGGGCCCTTCCCCATCTCTCCAACCCCAATTTTTATGCAGATTAGAAAGAAATTGAATAACCTTACTAGAAAAGAACATTTATTGCAAATGAAATTCCTGGTACTTACTTTTCTACTTATTTAATCTTTATTAATATATGTTTTATTTATAAGAGACAGGAGAGAGAAAGAGGGCATGCACAACTTTACATGGCATGTGGATGAATTTCAGAGGACAATATTCAAAAATCAATTCTCTCCTTCTACCATGTAGACTTAATAGAGATTGAACTCAGGTCACTAGGTTTGGGAGCAGCTGCCACACTCGCTGTGCTGTCTCAGCTGCCTAGATACTGACTTTTCTAAACCAATGTTGTGTCTGAATTGTTTTCCAGGTACTGGTCAAGACCTCTAAGGGAGGATGAGTTAAAATGTTCACTTCCTTACAGGTTTGCAATTTTTCCCATGCTGTAGGAATCTTTTATTCTCGGAAGGCACAATCCCCCCTTAATCTTAGATTGGGAGACCATCTATGCTCAGCTTTCTCATCAGTTTTACTGCCACACATTATTATTCACAGAGCCTCTTCATCATGAGAAACTTCCTTAGTGCCTAGCACTGCGGTTGGTGAAAGTCAATAATTGCTGCCTAGCTCAGGAGGTGCCCTGCTTTACCTGCAAGCATCTGCAAGTTGTGGTCAGAAATCATCTTTTCCCAAGAGTAGAACATATATCATTCTCCTTTTGTTCATTCCCTGCTTATTTATGGTGTTTTTTCAACACAATACCCTCTCTCTACATCACCAGTTGGTTCCTTCTTGGTCGAATATGAAGGAACTGATAACTGGTCTACTTATTTCAGGAGGTAACTCACCTTCAGAATGGACCCTAAGCCCTCGCAGCTCCTTAATTAAGTACTGAGTGTAGGAACTGAGTTGAGGTAGTTATGCATTAAAATATTTATTTACCACTACCATGTAAGTAGCAACTGATATGCTTAAAGTTATATTATTTTGCTAGTTTACATGTATGTTTTGCATGTGAGTGGATATGCATGTATGTATATAAGAGGGCACTTGAGTGTATGCACCTGTGGAGGCCCAAAGGTGGTACTAGGAATTATCCTGGATTGTTCTACCTCCTTATTGCTTTGCTCTGGGGTTTCCCAGGTTCTACCTTTCAGGGTCACAATTGCTTGTTCCATGTCTGCCTGGCATTTTTACATGGGAACTGGGGGACCGAACTCAGGTCCTTTTGCTTGTGAAGCAAAGGGTTTAACCACTGTACCATCTCTCAAATGCTTATTTTATTTAATTTTGGTTTATTTTGGTTTATATTTTATCATGGTAAGAACACTTAATGTGAGAGCTGCCTTCAATGGATTTTTCAATGTCCAATACAGAGATGTTAGCTGCAGTTATAATGTGGCAAGAACATCTCTTCACCATTGGGTTTGCTTAATCCAAACATTCTTCATGCTTTATCAATGATCTCATGCCTCTCTGCCAACCTGCCCCTTGTAAACATCATTTTGATCTTTGCTTCTCTGAGTTCAGTTATTTTAGATACTTCATTTAAGTTTAATTATGCAGTAATTTTGTATAATTAGAGAAGGATGCCCAGAGAAGTGTAATACTTAGAAATAAGAATTTTCTGTACCACTTATACTTAACCATACATAGAGAAGAATTCAAAGAAATACATCCTCTTTTCCATCCTTCTCGTTCAAACAATCTTGTGACACCTTAAAGTTTGAATTTATTGAATTTAACTTTAATACTATTTACATGCTTTTTCCTTTAATTTGTTGTAGGTTCCTCCAAATAAAGGTCTTGTGATTTGTTGTACATGTTATAACTTTTTTGAAATATGGTACCTAGAGTAGGCATCCAGAAGAAACTTGTGGGTTGATTAAGTAAGAGAAGAAAATCCCATACTGTATGTCAGGATTCCTATGTAGACATTGTCTCTTTTTTCACATGTGTATGTGTATCATGAGCAGCTTGTGCAGCTGCATATGTATGTATGCACATGCATGTATGGAGGTCTAAAATTTGATGTCGGGTATCTTTCTCCATACCTCTTCACCAGGGGTTTTTCAATCACACAGAACCTCACTGATTAGCTAGTCAGAATAGTCCTTGCTTTCCATGTGCTTATTCTGCTTCTACCTTCTGAATTCTGGAACTAGAGTTGTCTGTTATACCTACCTAGCTTTTATGTGGGCTCTGGGCATCATATCTCTGATCCTCACATTTTTGTGGCAAATGCATTATTTACTGATCCATCTCTCCAGATGTTGTACTGCATCTTGATCAATTTTTTTAACCTGTATGTGTAAGATAATTGCCTACTCATGCATCTGCTGATGTCTCTACCATGGGAGTAGTTTGAAATTATTTCTATGGCTGAGTAAACATATTATAGGGGTCATATGTGGTAGAAAAATCAATAGGTTATAGCTTTAACCTATTGTTGTTAGTAGGGGAGCGAGTCCACAGATGAAAATAGCAGTGCAGTAATAGCCGAACTAGCTAATACATAGGAGGCACTTAGAAGAGGCCGATGCAAGCATTCTAAGGGAAACAGACTTGAAAATAGCTAAATGAATCTTTAGCAACAAGTTGAAAAGCCAGCAAGTTTTTTTTTCATTTTTATAGCTTTTTTAATCCTTTATGTGAATTTATTATATTTTCACACCTCAATCTTCAGTTCCATCCTCCCTCCCTTTCCCATTATAGCCCTTCTTTCCTGCCAGTCTCCCTCCTGTTTTCATGTCTTCCCTATGTGTGGCCCACTGAGTTTCATTTGGGTTGCCTTTGATGACCTGTGCCCTGAGTAAAGTACTTGCTGGAGCATGAGTAATATATCAATGGATGTCCCATTAAGGAAAGGATCTGCCCTTCCCTCATCAGCATTAACCCTCAACAGTCTGTCAGGAAGGTAGAAAGGCCTATATAGATCTTCCCCTTGCATGATGAAAAGTTTGCAGGTCAAATAATGTACATATGTTGTGGAACTAAAATAACCTGAGTTTAGATCCCCAGGTTCCATGTAAAAATGTCAGGATGATATGGCAGTAGCCTACAATTCCAGTCCTGGAAGGCAGAGCCTAGAAGAACCCAGAGCAAAGCAATGAGGTGGAAAAACAACCCAAGATGATTCCCTGTGTCATCCTTGGGCCTCCACAGGCACCAAACAGTCAAGTGAACTCTTTTCCACTCACCTGCCTATTAATCAGAATTTCTGAAGTGCACTCTGACATCTTCTTGAAGGACCACCATGGTTTTTTCTCCTCATCAGCTGCTTGTATGGGTAATGGCATATTTTCTTCATGCAGTTCAGGCAACGACGAATGGAGAAGCAACATGAAAGCCCATCTGTCTTCTCTGATCACGGCATAAAAGAAATGTTGACAACACAAAGCAATGACATACTTTGCCATTTTGTTATTGTTTAAAACTGTTATTTTACACAGACACAGATTCATTCTAAAAAAAGAATTGAAGAAACCTAAAAGTTTTGGTCTTTTAATTGACTGTAATTAAAGAACAATAAAACAAGTATGCATTAGACTCAGCTATACATTTGTAAGGAATTTTTACAGGCAGTCTCTTTGCTTCACTGGATTCCTCTTGGTGAGCTTCACTCTTAAAACCCACATGTTATTATGTTCTGCCTCAAAATATTGATGTCCAATTTGGCAGTATCATGAGAATGGAGGTGGCTTAAAGCTATACTAGCGTGAAGCTTTATTAGAGTTCAGCAGTAATACCCGCAAAGTACAGAACCCAACAGAGTTGTGAAGTGATTGAGAAAATAATTCCCGGCAATACATCATAATTCTTGTGCCATCAAGAAAGTTTCTTAGAGATAAGAGAGAGGCCTGAGGCAGACTGAAGTTAGAGTATATTGGATTATTTTATCAAAGACAACTAAATGTCATGATGGGAATCTGAGGATGAGAGTGAACAGTCTCATGAATTTCTGATGTTATGATCACAGATCCACATTGTGGCAAAATCTTTTGGAATAAAATTTGTTTTCTGACACTTGTGTTGGAAGCAGATAATCAGAGCAAACTGAAATTAGTGGTTTATACATTTATTCAAATCATTAGTGTTCACATGTGTAAATCCACTAGTGATATCTCTGGGAAGTTTGTTGGCTCAGCTGCTTGGAAGAATGATGAAGAACAATGATGGAGAATTAAGTTCCACCATATTGGTAAGCTTAAATTTTATGGACTTTTACTCATTTGTCCCATAATCCTTTTGTATGTCAAAGAAACCCACATACCTGCCCAAAATGTATTTGGAATTTTCTCTGTTCCCAAGTTGTAGAGTAGACATCAGTCTTTTCAAGGATTTTCATTTGTCTCCCATATTGTGAAAGTTTATGCTTAAAATGAATTCTCTGATTTCCTGGCAATAATAAAAACTAGAAGGGTGAAAATTCTTTAATCAGCTATATCTGAGGCTGCCAAGTCTAAAACATATCTGATGCACTGCTTACCTACAATTAATAAGGTGAAATCTTCATCTGAAAGCTGATACTCAACCTACCTCTATCTAAAATATATGTTTCTTGAATGAATGGGTAATTATTCATGTGATTAAGCTATTTTTTTCTCAGCAGACTAGTAACAAAATCAGAAAGCAATGTCTTATATTGCAAGACATATTGTAGAATGTACTTTCATAAGTTTAAAAACTCTCAACTTTAGGATATAGGAAGCTTCTGGGTTTTGATTCATCTTGTTCATATATTTAGGAATCACTTTTCTGTACCTACCAAATCTTATTGGTCAGTGAAATTCTTAGTTATGATCCATACTGGATTTTTCTGATGCTATTGCCTATATTAATGGGATAATAATAACATTTTCTTTTCTATCCTAAGACTAACACTCAAAATTCGAGTCATTGTTATTCTTCTTTGGCAACTAAACTATCCATGATTTTAATTATTATAATTTTTTCCAGCATAAGTTTATCAACCATTTGTAAGTCATGATATTAAAATATATATATATTCCTGACAAAAGGTAATTATGTAATTTTCAATACATATCAAATAAACATTATAATTGCTTGCTAGTTGTTTCAAGAGAGCTCTTGTTTTATTAAATTTTATTTTCAAAACTGCGTGCACCATTCCGATGATATCTACCAACCTCAACAATAAAGACAAAGCCATTTATTTCCAGATAGGTAGGGAAACAAGATTTTTTTGCATGTGAAATAAGAAAAAGTTTAAATTTTCTGCATAGTAGCTTCAAAAGTACAGGATAAATATTATTTGGCCTAGTATTTGCATGCTGTTTTATAATCTCTTTTTTGTTTTCT
Source organism: Typhlomys cinereus (assembly GCA_023101885.1). Classification (NCBI taxonomy): domain Eukaryota; kingdom Metazoa; phylum Chordata; class Mammalia; order Rodentia; family Platacanthomyidae; genus Typhlomys; species Typhlomys cinereus. Next base: position 1,952,696 of record JALPQD010000388.1, on the reverse strand, counting down.
AGTCTTTGAAACATTTCAATTTATAGTGTAGATTTAGATAAATTATTTTGTGCCCAGTTATAAAATTTGACTATCTATCATCTATGTGCCTATTCAAAAGAAATCTGAGAGTTTTAAATTATTATTAATTAGAGTCTTAAATGTTATAGGCTTTCTGATGAAGCTTTATGGAACGACTTACAGGGATAACGTCCTAGGCAAATGCTGTGAGGATATAACATATTGTGAACATCATCAGTTTTGAATATATCATTAAAAATATGATCCGCATCCAATGCAAATTATTGAATTCAGTTTGTATACATTACAAATAATTGTGTCAATTCTGTGATGAGATTGAGTTCGATATTATTGCTTCATAATTAGATTCTGTGTATGTTTACAGAGAGATGATTACATATCACATAAATATATGGGTATTGTGTTTTCATCTGTGTTCTTTTACTAGCATTTTACTGTTTAAAATCCATATTGACAAATATCTTTAAAGATGGTCAGGTACATGAATGTGGAAAGTAGAAACCTACAATGCTATTTCAGGTAAAGTTCAATGATGAGTTTATATGTGTAATTGCATGTATAAACACAAGTATGTGTAAGTTTTAGTTCTAAATGGGTCATGAGAAGTCAAAGGTAATATATTTTTAGTGATGGGGAACTCATATTCTTTGTGGTGTGCTTGTAATCTCACAACCTTAAGGCTGAGACAGGAGGATGGGACCAAGTTTGAGGATAATGTGGTTTACATAGCAAGTTTAAGGCTATCAGTTAGAGCTACCTGGAGACCCTTTTTCAACACCAAAATAATAATAATAATAATAATAATAATAATAATAATAGTAATTAACAACTGTAACAGCAAAAATAATAGTAAACCTTCTTGAGGTCATATATCTTGCTATAGACCACAATATCACTATTTCCTGACATTCACAAGAAAAGTAATGAGAGATGTGCTTGAAATACATAGAAGGTACCAGGCCCTATGGGAGGGATTTACATATGCTACCTCAGTTTTTCAATTGCACTGTATCCAACAGTATCATGTGTGAAAACTAGAAGTAGGGAAAGGTTACATATTAAACTGAGATTTGCATACAAAATGGGCTGCTGCTATGAACACAGTTGTACATATGTCTCTGATGTAGGGGATCTCAGAAAAAATAATTTCATGCACTGGGAACCTTATGGGCTAGGGCTAGACAGGTGAAGTGGAGTGCCCCTAACAGTGGGTTTGCCCAAAGAAGGGCCACTTGGTCTGTTACAGAGGTCTGAATCCTCACTAAAACAGATGATCTAGAGAGAACCCTGGGACCCATAGACGTAGACTGACAGGAAGGTGTGAGGGAGTGTGATGGATTGATGAATGGAGGGGAAGGAAGAGGAAGGGTGGAGGGAGAAGGAGGGTGGCTGGAATAATTGCTCCATATGCTAATAAACTGAGATAAGTAAAACAAAAAGATAGACTGATATTTGTTTTTAGAAGAAGGGAAGTCTCCATGCCAGTATTGCTCTTTATGCCATGCTTTTGCTTTATGTCATAAGAGGGAATATAAGGGAAAAATTCACTTACCACAGGCATAAACTAAACTGTATAGCATTTTGCAACTTAGTGAATTTGGTGTGGCATTTGGATACCACTGGTTGCTCCCTGAACTTCAGATGTGGGCAATAAGTTCTCATCCAATGCTAATAAAATTCACAAACACATAATGTTCATAATGTTTAGTGCTAGACATGTGTAGGGCTTCAAGAGTGTCAACAACATTTTCCTACTTTCCTAATAAAAATGTACAAATGTAAATTTCTTCCATTTTCCAAATACGATGCTCCATTCAAATTTTTACTGAATGGTTTCTTGTGCTGAAAAATTGTGCTTGCATTTCAAATAAATGTTAGAATAGTGATAAAGGTGAATGCTTATGTACTGCTTTAACATTGCATTGTTACCCAATGAGGTTAAGGCAGCACAAGATGTTCATATATCTAGATAGGCAGAACCCAAGGTCATGCAATATTATGGCAACATGAAGGAGAGAGATGGATTCTGAACTGAGAGGTAAACAGAGGCTTGTGATCATGGGAAATGGCTTTAGAGGAATGTGAGAATGAAGAAGGAATAGTCTATGGGTCCCAGGGTTCTCTCTAGATCATCTGTTTTAGTGAGGATTCAGACCTCTGTAACAGACCAAGTGGCCCTTCCTTGGGCAGACCCACTGTTAGGGGTACTCCACTTCACCTGTCTAGCCCTAGCCCCTAAGGTTCCCAGTGCATGGAATTATTTTTTCTGAGATCCCTTACATCAGACACACATGTACAACTATGTTCATAGCAGCAGCCCATTTTGTATGCAAATCTCAGTTTAAATTATGTAACCTTTCCCTACTTCTAGTTTTCACACATGATACAGAGATGGGGAAGGCATGAAGGCATGTTAGGCAATGTGAAAGACATACCTTGAAATATGACTGGAGAAGAGTAAGTTGTCATTGAAACACAGTATTAGGTCCATTAGATTGAGTGGATCTTATATGTGTTTGTTATCATAGAACCTCCAGATTTATGTGCTGAAATAGAAATACCTGCAATAGCCAAACAAGACATAAGAGAACTATTGAACATAGGAGGAGGGGTATAAAGCCTAATATATATATCAAGAAAACATGTCTCCCCTCAAGAACACCAATCCCAAGGCCTCAGCTCCCACAGAAGATAGCCCATTGGGAGGTATCCAAGAGAGCAACGACCAAGACAATGAACTTTTTTTGTCACTCATTGGTGCATTTATTAATTGCGATATTGTCCACCTAACGTAGGACCTGCTCTTTTTAAAATTTTTTATTTATTTATTTTATTTATTTATTTTTCCACTGAAACTTGATAGGTACCCCATTCCCCTCCCTCCCTCTACCCCTTCCTGGATCCCCTTGCTCCCTCTCCCCTTTTCTCCTTCCTTTCCCCCCTTTCCCTTTCTCCCATTGTCCTCCCCCACATCCCTGGAGCATCCTTTAGTGTGCATGTCAAACTTCCCTCTAGGTCCTCCTCTCTGATGAGGTGTAAGGACTCAGTAGCATTACCTAGAGCTCTTTTTTATGTTCCCCCTTTAGTATATGAACACTACTGTGGCTGTTAATCCCTTGCCTCTAAGGATCCTAGTGCCTGTGATCCATGCTAGACTTTGAGGGGTCAATGACATGTTGGTCATTTCACAGGTCATACAAAGCAGAACAATGAATTTTAAAGATTGATTATAAGTATGTTCAAACAGCTCCAAAAGAACATAGATAAATGCATAGACAAATTTGAAGAACACAACAAACTCAGATAAGAAAACCAAGAAAATGTAAACAAATAAGACACTGCTAGAATGAAAGAAGAGAGCCCGAAAACAGATCTAGAAACACTGAAATAAAAAAAATTGCAAACGAAAACCCCCCAAAAAACCCACAAAATGACCTGCAGACAAACATAAAAACACTGAAAAAAGTCCACACTGAAATAACACTGGAACTAAAAAATTTAAACAGCCCTATAAGAAATTCAATAGAAAGTTTCAAAAATAGAACTGATCATGTAGACAGTCTCAGAACTAGAAGATATGATAGAAGAGGTTCATAAATCTATAAGAAAAACTGACAAACTGAAAAACACACTTAAACAGAACATACAGGAACTCTGAAACACCATTAAAATGCCCACCATACAGATCATGGGTATCACAGAAACAGGTACACATCCTGATTCAAGAGGTATACAGAACATTAATTATCCAGGGCAAAAAAGAAACACCCCACAGCATATGTTAAATAGCAAACCAAACGTACACATTAAAGACAGGATCTTAAGAGCTGCAAGACAGAAGGAACAAGTCACATACAGAGGCAAAGCCCTCAAAATAACAACTGACTTTTAAATACAAATGATAAAAGCCAGAAGGCTTGGAGAGACACAATGTAAGTTCTGAATGAACACAAATGCCAATGTAGATTATTATATCCAGCAAAACTGTCAGTCATAACGGAAGGGGAAAGAAAAGTATTCCATGACAGAAACAAACTTTATGGCTACTAAGCCAGGGCTATAGAGAATACTGAAGGAAATTGGTAAGAGAAAGAGAATGAGGACTGGAGAGGTGGCTCAGGGGTTAAACTTCTGCCTTGCAGGTGGAAGGTCCTGAGTTCAGATCCTAGACCCCACATATAGACGCCAGACAGAAGCAGGGGCAGCCTGTGTTTCTGGTCCTGGTAGGGCGGAGCCTGTGAATCCTGGGGCAGACAAGGACGAGGTGGAGGCGTCCATGGTGGTTCCTGAATTCATCCGTGGTTCTACACACACAGACACACACATACCTACATACACACACATACATACGTACACACGCATACACACTCACAATTGAATAAATAATAAAAAAAGAAAGATAATGATACATCTATCAAAGAGGCTAAAGGGAATAAATAATACCAACAAAAGAGCTGAATGAGGGACTAAAACATGCAAATACCACAGATCAATAAAATATTAGAGCCATTCAGCACCTTTCAGTAATAACTTTTTAAATGTTTTCTTAATTCTGATAGCTAATCTATGGGTTTCTTTGGATTTAAGCACAACTAAGCATGTTCACAAATGATGAGAGGATTCTGCCTTCACTTCCTCTCTCAATGATTATTTAGTTTGCCTTGCCTTAATGCACAATGTAGGCCTCCATTATGAATTAAAGAGGTCATAATGCTTGTAGTTGTCTAATTAGTTATGTCAGAATAAACCTCAATATTTGATCATTAATTCTTTATATCCTCATATACAGTAGTTTCTATAGCTCTGACTCAACATTACTACAGTTTTTAAATTATACTTTTTAGTGTGAGGACATTCCCTTCTCTTCTTGGTTCGTTGAAGTCTTCAACATGAATTTACCTCCAAATTTTTCAAATTTTTTTTGCATATATTGGAATACTCATATCATTTTCTTCTACAATTTTCTATTGTGGTGGATTATATTGCTTTATTTAGGAAATGTTCAAGTAAATGTATATTCCTGGGCTCTTCTTCATGGTTTAGTTTTGATTCATGATAGCATTTTGTCATGGATTTTCTTCTCATCACCATGACTGATTTATTAAATTAGATGGAAGATGCTACCTCTTCCAGAATTAGCACAACTCCCCCATAAGAAAATTGCTTGGCAGAGAGAGTGATTTTACATTTGGGAATCCTTCTGGTTTAACCTCTATGTCTATATTAGTACACAAGTTTATCAGAAGTGAGATCGATTTTGGGCTTGCTTTTATTTTGCCACCCCCAACCCCAGCAATCGGTCCCTACATGAGACTGGCCTTTCTCAGAACATAGCTAAGGTTTAAGATTCCTTTTTTGCTGTTATTCCATATCTTTAAAGAAAAATGGTGATTCCTTTCTTCAGCTGATTTATGGCAGCTGGTTGAAATGAAAACATATGTACCCTCTTACTTCCTAACAAGAAGTTACACTTCCATTGAGTTCTTAATTTTAATTATTAGACTTTTTGGATCATGATTTGGATCATTATTTTTCAAATTGTCTCCTCTTATATAATTTTGAATATATTTATCAAATTTGTTAAATATTGATTGACCAGACCATTTCAATATCTGGGCCTCTTCTTGCAATCTAGCTTTTCACTTTCTCTTAGTCAACATGATTATTTCACATGAGTATTATTCTTCCTACTGAGCTATAGTTTCTCAGTGTTAAATCTACCATTCTTTACTTTTCTATGGTGTTGGTGATCTGTGATATCATGGGCTATTCTGCCCATGAAAGGTAGGGAGGCTAGAAGGTGCAGAAGGACTGTTCCCTTTTCTTTCTTCTTCCCTTTTCTGTCATTATCATCTTTCCAATATTTGTTCACTACAGAGGAGGTATTTGTCGAAGTAACAGAAACGATGGAATCTTTCAGTGTTTCAGACAAACACAGAATGAGCTTTAGTGGGACTGTTGCAAAAATCAAATTCTGTCTAGGCAGCTTCATTGTCTGAGAAGTTTCAGTCTCAGCTCTTCCAGAATCCTCATCCAAGTTCAGAAGCACCACTGACCAAGCTGTTTAAGTACTTTACTTTCTCTCTCTCTCTCTTCCTTTCTCTGTCTTTCTCTCTCTTCCTCTCTCTCTTTCTATCTCTCTACTTCTTAGCTTTTCAGTTTCCATCAAAGAATTCTTAACATTCACTAATTTTTATTGGGATACATGGTTTTCTCTTTCCTGGCAGATTTTGATGAATACATTTTGTTATATTTTTAATGAATGATCGACATTCTTCAGTGTATAATTTAGAGATACAAAAAATACAAAATATAATAAAGTCTTTATAAACATTTTTCTTGAGAAAGTTCTCGAGTCTAATCATGGTTTGAGCTGCTTCACAGCTGTACTGGTAGGTGCTCTGGTAGGTCCCACTTTATATTTGGTATATTTGGTTAAAGTTTATGTGTATAAAACTATCTTTCAGAATCACAATGACATCTCATTTGTCAGCAAAAGCTCATCATTTTTAACTGCGAGACACAGAAACCCTCCACTGGATACTCAGTCTGTCAGCTGCCTGTCTACTATTCTGAAATCAGGAGTACCTCAGAAAGAAAGGCTAAAACAAATGTTATCTCCATCATTTCAGGCTTCAGCATTTTCCAGAATGCTGGCCTTAAAATTCTACTTCATCTGAAGAGTTTCAAAGTTTTTTTTTTTTTCTCTTTGTTTTCTCACTTTTTCTAGGTGATAAAGTTGGATCATTGCAAGCTGGTCTCCTTTTGTCCTGCAGGATGTCAAGGGAATGTCATTAGTTCCTGCTTGTTTTCCAAGGTCATCAGCCCCATTTAATGACTTTTTTTTTTCCTATAGATGTTAAAGGGAGAGATTTGTGGACTAATTCGAGTATTTATTGTGATTTTGTGTTTCTTCATTTACACTCAAAATCTATTTAGAAAAACAAATGAAAACTTCTACTCTGTGTCACATATCATTCCATCTGAGCTGCTGGGAACTCAGAAGGATTCAGAAGTCAAGTTATCTGTGCTTGTGGATTGACAGAGGTAGTAGAGGGATAAAAGATGTTTATGCTTAACGTTTAGTATGTTAGGTTACAATCATGCATGGATTCATCCTTGTTACCACTACAAATGATAAATTCTGACACTGATATTATGAAGCTGCATTATCTGTAATATGCATCAAATTACATAGTCATGGAAAATTATATTACAGAAAGGCTTACATTGCACAGGATTCTCTCTGAAAAATTGTATAAATTATAGGAAGTATTTTTATATCATGAGAGCTCAGATATACTTTAAAATCATATAACAGGTTAATTGTAATAAATAAGGTTGTTTAAAATCTTATTTTTATTATTGATGTACTTTTCTATTGTTTGCTGAGATGTTCAATGTGTATACTTCATATTTCTAAGAGACTATGAGATCTTCACTCATCCATGCATCATTGAATATGTATCTAAATATATGCAAGTAGATGTATTTAAAAAGATACAGTTGTAGGAATGACAATTTCTCCTCATAGTGCTAATTTGCCATATAGTTAGCCTCTCCAATTGTATTGGTCTTATTAACAATGTTAATATTGCTTCACACCATAAAAATACCTACAGCCGTCTTCATCATAGCTTCTTTCCACTGATCTCTCGGAATGTACATTTCTATTTCTGTTAATTATATTCAGTTCTATGAGTGTCCCCATGAGACAGCCACAGCAAGCTAAATATAAAGGTGATGCTTTTTGGCAAAAGTAGAAGTGCATTCTTCATGGGGGGGGGGGCCGCAGAACACCGTGGCCATCCTGAAGAGCAACACGGTAATACTTAGAACAAAAGTGTACGGGTATCCAGAGACAGCAATTCAAGCTTTTCACAGGTTCATTTGGAGACACAGTTCAGATTTTGAGAGTTGAAAGCAATCAATTTCTGCAAGAAAGTTCTACCAGAAGTGGTGAATGCAAACTGTTGAATATCCAGTTGTAGGTAGAAGGAAAAACCCATAAACATATATCTATTCAAGTTGTGTGCATGCAGTGAAAATGAATTACCTCAAAACCATTACTGAGAATAAAACTCTTAGAAATGAAAAATTCGGGACTGGAGAGGTGGTTCAGGGGTTAAGCCTCTGCCTTGCAGGCGGAAGGTCCTGAGTTCAGATCCTAGACCTCACATATAGACGCCAGGTAGAAACTGGGGGCGGCCTGCATTTCTGATCCTGGTAGGGCGGAGCCTGTGAATTCCGGAGCAGAGTAAACAAGGAGGAGGTGGAGGTGGTCCATAGTGGTTTCCAAGTTTGTCCGTGGTTCTACATACACACACATACATGCACACACATGCATACACGCATAATTGAATGAATAATAAAAAATTAAAAAAAACAACAAAAGAAATAAAAATTCTATAGCATAGCATAGATATTATTAAAATATATGTGTCAGGAGAAACAACTATCTGTAGTGGAAACCTTAGGGGCAAGGGCAGGTAAAGTGAAAGGGATTATGCCTACCTGTAGGTTTACCCACCGAAAGCCACTTGTACTTTCACAGAGCTGGAACATAGCAACTACTGACTAAGGCCAGATCCCTGTCTGTAGTTTGTATTGAGTACAGCCAAACCAAACCTAGTGTCTCTGATGGTTGCTGCGGCATGAGAACTGTGACCATGGTTGTTTTTTATTGTTGTCTGGTGTCCAATATGCACAACCAGGAGAGTAAATATACAGTCCGTGTATACTTGGGCTGCATCTTTCCAGAGTGAAAAGGTCTTTCTGCTCTTCATCACAAGAGTCACATGGATTAGCAGCATTTGCAATGAGGCCTTGCTCTGCCACGGTGGCTTCACACCTTTCTAGCCTACATCTGGCCCAGACAAGGGAGAAGAGCAGCTTTAGTACTTTTCATCTTTGTGGAAGAGTCTTGTTGTTCACATGTGCAGAGAGACCTGTAGGGAGAGGGATGGATTGGTGAAAGGAGGGGAAGCGAGAGAAGTGAGAGGTGGCACATGGACAGAAACCCATTTGTTCCATAAAAGAATAAATAAAAATAAAATACTTAGTGGTAAGAGTTTAATTCAGTGGTCAGTACTTACCTGTCATGTATGAAGTTTTAAGTTCACTCCCCAGGTCTGTTGACCAATTTTATATATTAAATATAAAGATTAATAATCATACTTTAAGAACAAAACTAAAGTTTTAAACAGGAAATAGATAAAATTTAAATGTTCCCCAAATACACATTTTTGCAAGAACATATAGAAACATACAAATATATTTTGTCTGTTAAAATAGTGACCTGTACATCTTACTTTCCAATTCAATCCCTGTGACCTGGAACAAGTCTGGATGTCCATTACTCACCTGGGCATTATTAGAACATCTATTTAACAGAATTACTGTTTGAATAAAATAAGATGTTGTAAAAAAAATAGTTACCTGTAGTTGGTGAGGAATGCATTTGCAAATAACAATTTTTTAAAATATATGAAAAATTGAGGAACCAATATTATTTTATGCTGAATTAAAGAATACAAGTATCTTTTCATCTTCATGGCCTAAACATAACATAAAAATTCTCTTAAACAAACAAAGAAGAAAAAAATGGAAAGAATGAACTAGTAAATGACTGAGTGAATAAGTAAATAAATAAGTTTTGGTCATATCATCATTTTATTAAGATGAAGGCAAGCTGTTTTCCCATAATTTCTCAATGCATTTCATATTTGGTTCCAGAGTTCGGTTCTTTTAATTAAAATATGTCCCTGCCAGTTTAAGCTTGTTAGATAAAGATAGCGTGCATGACTTTACCTCAAAACAAAGTTCATTTTTTGAGTGCAAAGTTCCTCTCAATTATTATAAGCAATCGCTTCCCTTCCAAATTGCCCTTGGATATTCTATTAAAACAGTTTCCCCCCTCCAAAATCACACAAGCGACTGAGCTTGTTTCCAATATTATGCAGTTATGTTTATTCAGAGGGTAGTTGGAAGAAAAAAATTCCTTTGGCATTTTGCTTTCACATAGCCGGCACATAGAAACTACTGACTAAGGTCAGACCTCTGTCTACAGTGTGTATTAAGTACAGCCAAACCAAACCTAGTGTCTCTGATTGCTGCTGCAGTGTGAGAATTGTGACTATGGTTATTTCTTGTAGGTTGTCTAATGTGCACAATCAGGAGAGTAATGAGGACTGAAATACAGCCAGTTCCTGAGTATTCTTGGGCTGCATCGTTCTAGAGTGGAAAGGTCTTTCTGCTATTCATTATAGCAGCCACATAGATTAGCAGCATTTTCAATGAGGCCTTGCTCTGCCATTGTTGCTTCTCATACCTTTCTAGCCTGCATCTGCCCCAGATGAGGGTACTTTTCATCCTCTTGGAAGAAAAGGGTACTTCCCTTCATCCAATGCTAAGAAAGTAGGATTCCAAACTGTAAATCAATATATGTATCTGCAGGAAGGACACACTACTGCCTCTGCCTTTTCTGAATTACGCAGCTGTAGATTCTGTAAGCATGGAAAGGACTGGAAAGGCATCTAGAGTTCTTGGCACAGCACAGTACTTGTTCACTGGAATTTGAATAGCTTCCAAGGAGATTTAAAATGCTCTTCATCTGGTGGAATCTGAAAGATGAATTTCCCAGATCAACAGTTGGAATCCTTGGGTTCTATGTTGAGGAAAAATGGTTAGATTCACACCAAACTAATATTCATGGTAAAGAATTAAATTAGGATAGATGTCCTTGAATACTAGCCAAATTCTGGAGCTAAAGAACAGCAAATACAACCTGGTCTCAAATCATATAGGTAATATGCAGTAGTGTCATTCTCCATACAAAAATCTAGGTCATGATAACAAATGCGGGTGGTTCTATGCTACACAGACTCACATTATGGGAGTCACTCATGTTTTCAAGTGACATGAAACTGTAAGGGGGCAAGCTTTATGATGGTTCACTTAGCTTCTAAGAAAAACAAGAACCTCACGTAAAGTGAAACGAGCTTGTAGACATCTCAAAAGATTACTGCAGATTTTCTTTGAGTCTCAACAAAGGAGGATAGCTTAGCTTCTGCCTCCAGGGAAATACACATTTGCAGGTATCATTGCAATTTAGAGTGACATCACCAGTTAGAATTAGCCTCAGTGCCAGGAAGATGTGGACACCGTCCCCATCTGTGACACCTTTACTTCTCTCCTTTATTTATTTATTTATTTATTTATTTATTTATTTATTTATTTATTTCCCCCTATCATACAAGCTCAATAGGTACCATGGTGGTCCTCTCCCTCCTTCCACCCCTCCCCAGTTCCCTTGCACGCTCCCCCCTTTTTCCTCTCCTTTTATCCCCTCCCTCCCTTTTTTCCCCCGTGACTCCCTTTCCCCTCTCCCATCCCCTGGAGCATCTTTTTGTGTGAATGCCAAACCTCCCCCTGAGTCCTCCACTCTAGTAATATGTAAGGACTCAGTGGCATAGCCCAGAGCCCTTTCTTGGGCTCCCTGTTAGTATGGAAACACTATTGTGACTGTTAATCCCTTGCTTCTAAGGATCCTACTGCCTGTGATCCATGATAGACTTTGGGGGTCATTGACATGTCAGTCATTGTGCAGGTCATGCAAAGTCCAATTGTGGCTACTGCAGCCCTAACCTGTGTGGAATATCTTGCATATCATTGGTCCTCCCCATTTTTAGGCTCTTACAATCTTGCCTCCCCTTCTTCCGCAAGTTTCCCTGTCTCCTGCTCCTTCTTAAGTTCTCTGTCAGTATTCAGAAGGGCTGCACATAGCAGTGAAAGGAACAGGAGGTATTAATAGAACCAGATCATGCAAGCTCCACCTCTGCAAGCTGCTGTCCTAAGAGGATGGTGCCATGAAACCTATCCCCTTCACCTCCTACATCCTCCAACCTGAACTCTAATAAGCGACATGTAAAGCTTACATTCTATTTGACTTCAGGGTCTTAAATCATCTGGGCTGAGCAAATTTTCTAAAGTGATTGCAAAACCAAGGATTCTAGGTAAGGTACATTTAAGGTATAAGAAAGAAGGCTTGGAAGAATATAGTGATATGCAGGCTTTGAAAAAATAACTAAACCATTTGTGTTTTATGCTTAAAGTTCAAAGTATCTGGTCATAATAGTACTATCCAATTATCAGGCAATCCTAGAAATACTTTCCTCCAAGCATTAGGGTGGGTAAGGAAAGAGAGAGAAGCTATAGATTTACAGGTTATATCTTCCTTGCAGGGTTTTTCTGGCTTTTAACAGAATCTTGTCAGGTGTTTCTCTGGAGCAGTTCTTTATAGAATTGATGTGAGAGCATCACAGACTACTTTTCAACCCTTCTACCATTTGTTTATCCAACAAAGATTTTTTCCTTACCCTTTGCAGAGGACCTGGAAATAGAACTCTTGCGTGTGGAAGAGATTCACTATAAAAGATAAAGATTCTCACATAAAGAGGTTGGAAAGTAAAGATTGGAAACTGAAGCCAAAGTCAATCCTCAATCAATGGCAGATAAACATGTTCCAAGAGATGTGAATGTTGCCCTGTATTAAAGTCTGTCAATAACCAGCAAAGCTTTTAGGATAAATGCAACTTGTCTCAATTCTACCCATGTCGAGGTGATCTGCACAATCGGGCCCTGTTATCTAATTATCTCATTAAGATTTTCCCTCTGTTTTGCAACGTTTTTATAGTATAGGCAAAGCAAACAGCAACAGTTTATTGCAGTTTTTACGGGCCTTTAGGGTTTTCTTGTGGAGATTTACAATGTCCCATACTTTCATAATTAACTCATTTTCGTTTGCAAGGGACTTTCTTGGCTTTATCACTACGAGTTTCAGTTCCGAGTAATAAGCTAGTACTGACAAACCTAGAAAAGTATTTGCCTTATTGTCAGGATGTTGAGACTGAATGCCACCTCCACAGGGACACTTCCTGTCAGCATCTAATTTAAAGTCAGCTTCTGATTGAAGTAACATACATTAAATTACATGATGATGAAAAAAAAATCCAAGAAAAAACACCAGGACAAAGGAAAAGAGCAGACGACAATGTGAAATTGAGTATTTCTGCTTTCTGTCACAGTCAAGGCTTAATTATTACTTAAAGACCTAAAAACCCAAAAGAAAAACTCAATTGCCTTACAGGATGAAGGACAAAAGAAAAACAGAACTCATGGGGGGGGGAGAAAAACTGTAAGTGGCCTTTAATCACATGGAAACCGAAACCATGCTTATTCATATTTACATACAGAAAAACGCAAATTGAAACTTCAACACAAGCAGTTCCTCACCAGTCAGCCCACATCCAAAAGTTTGATAGCTTATTCTATTTGTGAGGCTGTGCGGCAGGTAGACCACGCATGGCTGGTGTGACTGCACAATGGTGTATGCTGTGGTCAGGAAGTTGGCAATATCCAGTAGGGTAACATGCTTCCTTTTTGGTCTGGTGTTTTGGTTATGTTTTGGAATTTTTTACAAAGGTACATGCTTAAAAATGTAAATGATATTTATCGGAGGAGGTGGTAATTAAATTCTTTATTACAAGCTTTTGGAGAAACTGGTAAGGTATTGCAGTGGGTAAGGTGCCTTCTTGTAAACCTGGCAATCCTACTTTGCTCCCTGGACGTCCACAAGGTGGGAGGAGAGAATTAGCCCCTGATGTCTCATCCTGCTTTCTCTTTTTTTTTCTCTCTCTCTCTCTTTTTCCTCTATTAAAGAAAAAATAAATACCAAAAAATAAATAAAATAAAATTTTAAAAAAGTAAACTGCAGACATCATTTCTGAAGCAATGCTCAAATTAAAAAGTGAGTTGTATGATCCAATCAAACCCTAAATAAGAAAGAAGAATCCTGCTTCTATTTAATCTTTTGCCCAATGCAAACTGAGAAAGAAGAGGTAAAACTATAGTCACTGCCAAGGTGCACCAAGTTTTTTAATAATCCAGCCAAGGAGGTCAATTAAGTGTGGGATACAGGGCTGGAGAGGTGGCTCAGGGGTTAAGCCTCCGCCTTGCAGGCGGAAGGTCCCGAGTTCGGATCCCAGATCCCACGTATAGACGCCAGACGGAAGCGGGGGCGGCCTGCGCTTCTGGTCCTGGTAGGGCGGAGCCTGTGAATCCCGGGGCAGAAGGAGGTGGAGGCGTCCATGGTGGTTCGCGAATTCGTCCGTGGTTCTACACACACATACACACACACACACAGACACGCGCGCGCACATACACACAGTTGAATAAATAATAATAAAAAAAAAAATTAAAAAAAAAAAAAAAAAAAAAAAAAAAAAAAAAGTGTGGGATACAGTCAGAAATACAGGGTTTTCCTTCAGGCCCCTCTGACTTTCTCTTTTATTCATTCAGAATCAAATGCAGTGTTCAAGTTAAAATATCCACTTCAGGATCTCAAATATCACTAGATTATTAAACACAGGGTCTATATTTGCTCTTTGTCGTGCTTTTCTTTCCTCTAAATCACCTTGAAGACAGTTTTCAGGTTCATAGATTGTTTTTCTTCCCATTGATATAGTCTGCTTCAGAAGTTTTCAAGTATATATTTTTATTTTTAAAAAGTATTTATATTCTTATTTTATGCAAAAAGGCCATATTACTACAACAATGTGTAAATCACGGGGCAATTTCCAAGAGTTGGTTCTTCTTCTCTCCTTCCAGTGTTTTCTGGAGATTGAACCCCCATTCATTAGGCTTAGTGGCAAGGGACTTTACAAGCTGAAACTTCGTCCCAGCCAGGAATCCATTATTCTTGAATTCTTAATAAAAAAATTTAAGGCAAAAATCTTGGTAACTTTGTTTTTTGGTCTTGGGCACCAATTCCAAGATCTTATGCTTTTTACACATGCTGCGGGACTGACCCAAATCCCCAACCCCTCAAAATTTGGCAAGGTATAAACAGTTCTTACTCTTCAGAAAAAAAAAAAATGGGTGACCTGCTTTAACATACATGCTGCCATTTTGGAATATTTGGACCCCAGTGTACCATAATTCTACCCTATAAATTCCTATGTTAGTAACAACATTAACAACTTCTAATGTTATTAATTATTGATTTAGTATCAACCCTCATATTTTTGTTGACAAATGTTCAGGTTCAAGATACCTAGTTGACTCCTTGCAAAATAACCTGTCTTTATTGGATTTGTCATTCAGGTTATGTATTTTTCTCAGATTTCACGGACTTTACTCTCTGTTTGATATTATAGCCTGCTGAGTTGTTTTTTTTTTTTTTTTTTTTTTACACTTGTCGTTTTGATCATTTTTTTCAGGCAAGTTGTAAAGTTCCATCTCTTTGTGCTCAGTCATGGAGAATTACTCTTCCTTCATCAGTGTCATATGTCCCATTTGCTGCATCTTCCTTGAGTTTGGTGTTACAGTCAACTCTTGCAAGTTATCCAAGAATGGCTTTTGTAGTGGAAGCCTAGACTGTTCAGAGAATGCCAGTTGAATAAGATATAGTGACTCAGGCTCATTACAATGTCGTCAGTTGTGATCAGTACTAATAGCGACTACAAATATCTACACATAGTTAGAAGGCAGTAGTTTCTTAAAGTGGTGTCTATACAGCTATTGTGCAGGATTCTGCAGCTTTTGCTCTCTATTCCCTTAACAAAGGAAATCTTCCAGAGTCTGATATTGCTCATAGCTAGCCAAAGCCATACTGGAAACCAGGACATATGTCCTAGACACGGCTTCAGAGCTATATTCTTGAACTCAGAGTCTTGCAAAACTACAATAATACCTGAGACACAACACATTAATTTATAAGGCACACATGTGCACACCAATCTCACCACACCACAGTCTGCTATTGAGAGACACGTGCCAGCAAGTGACACTAAGGAACTGGATGCTGATTCGATTCTGCCCCTAGGGACTACTTTGTGTCTCTTCTTGAGCTGTTAAGAGTGTAGTAATGTAGGGGCTGGAGAGGTGGCTCAGGGGTTAAGCCTCTGCTTTACAGGCGGAAGGTCCTGAGTTCCGATCCTAGACCCCACGTATAGACGCCGGGCGGAAGCGGGGGCGGCCTGCGTTTCTGGTCCTGGTAGGGCGGAGCCTGTGAATCCCGGGGCAGAGTGAACAAGGAGGAGGTGGGGGCGTCCATGGTGATTCCCGAATTCGTCCGTGGTTCTACACACACACACATACTTACATACACATACATATACACACACGCACTCATGCACAATTGAATAAATAATAAATAATAAAATAATTTTAAAAAAAGAGTGCAGCAATGTAGAAGAAGAGAGAATAGTTCTTCAGATAAACAGTGAGGAGATAGAAATTACTTATTCATCCTTCTGAACTGCTTGATCAAATCAGACAATAATACTTACCTACTTCATTTGTTTTACATAAAGGCTTTTACATAAGCCAATAAATTCTGTCTGTAGCCAAGTCAATTTGAGATCAATTTTCAGTATGTGAAAATGAAAGTATTTAAATTGAGAGTCAAAGGAGTGTTATCTGATGGAAAAATATTTTCCATCTCTCACAATCAACAGACTTAGATTCTACTCAGGAGCTGTCTGCACCTTAGGCTTGTCATTAAACTTTTTCTATCTCACATTTTCCTTAGCTTTAAATTTTATGATAGAATACTTGTTTTGTTTTCTATTATATGGTTCTGTGAGGATCACATTAAATAATGATTCTGAGTTTAAACCCAAAACGCTGAAGATGCTGCACTTGAATCAGAGGTGATATTACTATGAGATCTTGAAGCCATCAACATATTTATTTTAGCACGTTCTTTTTCCTGTATTGCGAGTGACAGGAATATTTCATCAAGATTTTGCACTTCTACAAAACACTCGATGAAAACAAGAGTGGAAGTTTCTAAAGCAAAGCGGATTTCATTAGACTGCTTAATATGAGTATTTATAGCCAAATTGTTTCCCAATTGACTTTGCAGTGCTCATTTGTGATTCATAATTCTTGGTGAATAATTGCAATTATCATCTGCTTAATGAGACAATAATTCCCCCTCTCTTCCTTATCTTTATTTTCTTTTGGCAAAACCTTCCACTCAATGCTCTGTATATCAGAGAAAGTCAGTCCATCAGGGAGCTGAATACCTACCCAGAAATCAGGTCTCAGGACAAGAATGAGAGTTGCAAGTAGGACAACATATGTAAAGTAGTTTGTCAGTGACCTCCTTTCTTTCAGTTAAGCATAAAATGAAGCTTTGTATGGTGTATATAAGTGTGTATATGTGAAATACATATCATGTATCTCTTAAGAAATCCCTAAATAGGATGCTTGGGAGGTAGTACAGCCTAAAAGTACTTATTTTGTTAGCACAAGGATCTGAGTTTGATTCCAGAATGGTCTATATAAAAACAGACATAGTTGGATAATATTCATATAGAATAACACTCATTCTGTGATGTACCCAAATACACGCACTTGTACATAAGCACACACACACACACACACACACACACACACACACACACACACACACATTACAAGCAAATCTATTATCAAAAAAGTTGAACGTACTCTCCTCTGTGAACAGAGGACTAAATATCGTTGGCTTTTTTCTTTTTTATTACTTTTTTTTTTTACTTTTACAGCATATTGAGTATTCATCCCAGTTTCTCTCCCTCATTCCTCCCTCCAATCCCCTTCCTTCCCTTCACCATTTCCTCCCATTCTGTCCTACCCTTCTGCCAGAATGCCTCGATGGACCTCAGGGTTCACTCTGGTTTGTCTGTTCCTGTGGGGGTTCTGGCCTCCATAGTGTAACAAGTTACCTCTCTTCAGGCCACCCCACTGATGTATGTATGCATTTCCCTTCACTTATCCATCTTTAGACCCAAAGGTTTCCACTGTGAATTCCCATTCTATGTGTATAGTAACAGCTGCCTACAGAGCAGTTGGCTTTTTAATACTAGAAGAGATCAAAAAACCAAATTGAAAGCAGAGTCCAGATCTCAAGCTCCTTTCACCACACTGCTTAAACTCAGCTTTTCTTATTCACCAAGGAAGTGGCTGTTGGAACATTCATTCTGTTTTGGTCACTATTTCCCCCTCCCGTTCCTTTTCCCTGGGAACATGACAGTTTGGCTAAAGAAGTCACATTATAATATTTTAATGTTACCCATTAAAAAGGTCCCTTATTATCTGTTTCTTGAAATCTCTGAGTCTTGTGCCTGAAACTTAAAGGAAGTTAATAACAGTTAAGTCCTGTCCCCTATAGCACCTGTCTATGAGTGAGAGGCCAGTGGGCATATTGCAGGTCTGATTGATCTTAAATATAAAGAGAATTTCAGACCTTTAGTACAGAGGCATATTCTCTAGCTTCATAAAATAAAATAAATAAATGAATAAAATGAATAAAAACCAGTACTTTATCTTTGCTTCACTTTGTCAACCTGAGCCACAGCAAAGAATACATTTAACAGTCTTTGAACTTCATCAATCTTCACCCTGAGTAAGACAATTTTGTTTATGTTTGTTTCTAAATTGCTCCTGCCCTCAAGGTGTTTATAAAATGCTGAATAAATACAGTCCACTAACAAGAGATGATGTCACATTAGAAGATTCTTGTACTTATGGACAGACTGAATTAGTTGAGGACAAGAGGATTGTGCAAAAATTGTGGAACTTGATTTGAAGAGCTTAATAAAGGTAAAATTTTTAAAATATATATGCAGAAATAGAAGGAGGCATTGGTAAATCTAGATTTCAAGGACCCATCAGTATGTAAGATGAGTATTATCTGTTTTTGTGTCATGAAGCCAAGAAACGTCTGTGGTTAGATAAATATATATTGAAAAAGTGAGCAAAACCTTGAGATAACAAGTTAAGTGTCATTTTTCTTTCACCACTGACTGAATAACGGCAGTCAGTCAACAAGGCTGTGGAGATTATTTTCATCCTCCCAGGAACCTTTACCAGTTTTTGTTCTCCAACATCTTTGCTTCATTACTTTATCTGGGTTTTGCAATTTCTTTCAACTTTAGAAAGAGCAGATGGGAGAAACTCCATTTCTCGGAAGTGAAAACTGAGGCAGCAAAAACAAAGTTTTAAACTCTGAAAATCTTTGCTTTGTCTTCTCTCTTCTCAACCCATCATACTTGCTGTTTACTTAGAACAGGTACCAATGGCTATGTTTTCAACAATCATTGAGCATTCAGGCTAATAGGATTAATTTATTTGAGCTACACAGAGAATGAAATATTATTGTTCTGCAAGAAAAAATTGTGTGAGAACTCATTTTAACAATAGCGTGTATATAAAGCACACTAGGTGTCAAAAATATTAACAATATGATACTACAAGACTTAACCCATATTATTTTCATCCTCTTAACATTGGATCACAATGATATTAAATATATTTTACTAAATTATAGTGTTGGATTATTGGAAAAACTTGGATAGCTTGAGAACTTTCAGAATATGTCACAATACTGCTATATTTAAAAGATTATATAATATGCTCAAAAGAACAGAGCGGCCTAATTAAACCCACATATCACAGTCAACTAATGTATACCAGCCAACTAATCTACCACACATACACTGTCAAATAATCTATACAAACACACGCAAGATGGGGAAAGAACAGTATTAGAAACTTGCATATCCAGATAGTCCCTTCAAAGATCAGAGGATTTAATTTAGAAAAAAAGGGAAAATACTAAAATTTTATAAGACATGAAGTAATAGTGAAAATTTACAAAGGTTTTCAAGTACCTTTTTTACCTTAACCTGAGAAACAAATGAGTAACTCTATTTGGAATATCCTTTTAAGAAACATATATTATATAATAAGCATGTATGTATGAAATTAATATAATAATTCTTTGCAACTTTTAAAATTTTGACAGTCAATATGTGCTTAGTATCTCTTCAATAAATACATATGAATCAGCTTTACTCCATTTTTCACTTTTAGGCTATATGCTAGAATATATATCAAAGTTATTTAATTGTTATTGCATAGATGGAAATATAAAATGATAATTTCTTAAAGAAAATAGCCCATATAATAAAGAAATGGTGAAACATTGTTCCTTTACTTATACAATACACAAAGATAAATTTAAAATGGAGTTAAACTCCAGGAAGAAAATATTATTAAAAAGCTTCTTGACCTTGACTTAAGCAATGAGTGTTTTTGGTATGACAACTAACACAAGAAACCAAAGCAAATGTATAAAAGTTGGGTTGGATTCTATGAAACTAACAAATCTTGCTCACAAGGAAACATGCAGTAGAATGAATGCAACACACGCAGAGTGAAAGAAAATATCTAGAAACCATATGGCTGAAGTGAAGTTAATGCTTCAAAGCAGACCAGGAACTTCTACAACTCAATAACCACAACATCCAAATGGCTTATTTAAAATAGAGGACTTGCGTAGTATAGGCTTTTTCTGAACAACATTTATGTGAGTGCTGATAGATGTTGGGAGAAAGGGTCAACATCATTGGCCATAAAGGAAACACAAAACCGCAATATAATACCATCTCTTATCTCTTAGGATATCTGTTTTAAAAACAAAATTCAAGGGCTGGAGAGATGGGTTAAGATTTTGTCTCCCAGCAGAAGGCCCCGAGTTCAAATCCCAGGACCCATGTAAAAATGCAAGACAGAAACGGCAGCAGCCTGAAAATGTGGCCCTGGTGGGCAGAATCTGGGAAATACCAGAGTGAAGCAAGAGGGAGGTAGAAGCAATCCAGGATCATTCCAGAAGTCAACCTTAGGCCTCCACAGGGACATACAGTGCCTTCTAATACACACACACGCACGCACACACATAAAATAAATAAAATATTAAAAATTTAAATATTCAGAATATATAAATGGTTCAGTCACTATGAAAAAACAGTATGAGATGCTTTAAATCTAAATAATGGTAGGTTTCTTTTTTCTAAATAAAAAGAATACGTATATCATTAGTTTATTCATTTGGTGTGGTTCTCCATATTTTCTACAAATACTCTTCTTAAACATGAAAGCAATGGTTCTTGAGTTTAGTAGTAAAGACACAGAAACAGAGGAAATAAAAGGACAGTAACATTATGTAAACATACAGATGCTTACCTATAACAAAATACATAACAGTTTACCTTGTAATATGGGGCAACAGACTACATGCATAGGTCACACAAATACTCAGCTGTGTACACATGATTTGATAAGTCTGAAAAAAGTTATGAAGGATAATTTAGTGTGCACAATGTCTCCCATTATTTAATTCACTTGTATAATTCAATTGCAACTTGGATTAAACAGGAATATGTAGATGAGCAATATTTTCAGTGTCCATTCCCAGATTTCCAGTACTATGATGATATTTACATGCTACCTATTAGTCCATTATTTAAAGATAAACCAATTTAAAAGTAAACCAACAATTGAGCTTGTTCCAACATTGCTATCCTGATATGAGATAAGAAAGATAACATCATTTCAGTCTTTATGGCTTTAGATTTGATATCATCAATCGAGAGAAGCCCAGGTCTCTTTCACTCAAGCCTTTCTGTGGTTGGATCTTACATAATTAGAAGGTGATATCAAAACTGAATTCCTCATTGGAAGTTTGCGTGTCATCTTGTTGCATGTGGCTGTTTGTGTAATTACATCGCAATCAAGATGCATTTTGGATCACAAAAGATCTGTTGCACCTCTTAATCGTCAGTTTCTATGACCTGGCAATCACCATCCATTTTCTCATCTCTGTAATTTTTTTTTTCAGTTTTCAGAGTGTTACATAGATAGAATCTGAATCTGACAGCGTGTATCATTTTAAAATGTCATTTTTTTTGCTCAGCACACTCTAATTCTTTGAATGTGTTTGGATTTATCCTTCTTTCATATGGTGAAAAAATGTTAGGTTTTTACACTATTCATATAGTGTTACAAGTGATGTGAAGCACAAGTTACCAATTTATCTATGAAAGGATATTTGGACTATTCTAAGATTTTGGTTGTTATAATTAACAACCAAATTCAATATGATCAATATGATTGTCAGTTATAGGTTAGGTATATGTGATATTTTATTTTTTTAAAGAAACTACTAAATACCACTTTGTATTCCTATTAACAATATATAAGACAATCATTTTCTACTCATCATCAGCAGCATTTGGCATTTTTCTGTGTGTGTATGTGTGAACCATTCTAATATTAATGCAATACTATTTCATGGTGATGTATTTGTGTTGATCTGGAAATTTGAAGTATTAAATATTTTTTTCATGTTTAGGATACATATGTGCTGTCTGTGTAATCTTTTCAATGAAAAGTCTACTCATTTTTTCTTCCAATTTCAAACTTGGTTTTGCTTTAATGTTGAGTTTGAAAGTTTCCTATATATTTCAGGCATAAATATATTTTCATGTATGCTATTTATGAATATTTTCTGTCCATCTGAAATTTCACTTTTGTTTCTATTTCTAGGTTTTTTAGCACTTATTTATCAGGTGCATGTGTGTGTAAACATGCTACAGCATGTGCATAGATGTCGGAAGACAACGCCCACAGTTGGTTGTCTCCTTCCACCGTGTGGGTTCTGGAGACTGAACTAAGGTGATCGCACTTGGAGGCAAGTCCCCTTAGCTGCTGAACCATCTCAGAGGCCTTGGTAGATCTGTTTCGCCCTTCCTTCTTCCTTCCTTCCTTCCTTCCTTCCTTCCTTCCTTCCTTCCTTCCTTCCTTCCTTCCTTCCTTCCTTCCTTCCTTCCTTCCTTCCTTCCTCCCTCCTTCCCTCTCTCCCTTCCTCCCTCCCTCCCTCCTTTTCTTCTTTTCTGTGTTTTTTTCTTTCCATGTGTATGTTAGTTATCAAACCCAGGGCCCTGAGACTACTATGCATGCATTCTACCATAGCTCGATCTTGTTTTGATCCTTTTACCATGACCTTTGTAAAAATGAATATATTAATATTCAATGTAGTTCTACTTCAAATTTCATCTTTATGGAGTATGCTGCTGATGTCAGATTTAAGAGCCCATCAATAAACTCTGCCCTCTGAAGATTTTCTCCTATTTCAAGTTCTCAACATTTTATCATTTTACATTTGCCTTTAAATGTATGATACGTTTCAGGTTAAATTTTGTATAAAGCTTCAAGTATAGGTTGAAGAATTATTATTAATATTATTATTATTACCTATGAATATAAATTAGAGGAAAATTCACCTTCTTTTAAGTATTTTTCAGTTCTAAATTTTTTATGCTAGAGTCAGGATTATACTATGTGTTATGTATGTCAAACTATCTTCAATCTCATGCTAGTTCTTTCTGACTTCCAATTTATACTCCTGCCTCATTTCTCCAATGCTTGGATTAAAGCATAAACTCCCATGCTTATAGCTTTCATTGTTTTGTTTTTTTCTTACTCATATTGCTTTAGCTGCTGTGTTTTGGTTTTAGATTGATAATTTTCATATTTGTATCTTAGATGTGAAATTGTTTTGATGACGCACATGAAGAATAAACCACAAAGAAAATCTTGATACTGTTTCTCTAGTAAAATGATCTTTTGACAAAAATTACAAATAGGTTTTAAGAATCTTACTGATTACAGAAAGATTTTAATAATATATTATCATATTAATAAAACTATTAAAATGAATGTCATCACAAAGACAATGTAGTAATTTATCTGCTTATCAGAAATTATAAGTTGAATATACAGAAACAAAAATTTTTTCATCCATTATACTAGCAAAGCTTTCAAATCTGCTAATACCATATGTAACTTATGATAAAGACCAGTGTAACCTACTATATATAGCTCATGAGAACACACAGAGTAAACCTACTATGAGAGCATTGGGAAAATATTTCATAAATTAAAATATGCAAAACCAAAGATTCATCAATTCCAATTTTGAGAATATTCTCTAGTGAAAAATCTCACACTTTATGTTAAAGAAGACTTACATGAAATACTTGGTGCATGGCTGCTTATAATTATTTTTTAATTGGAAATAACCACAGGAGAGTGAGTGTATATATTTGTAAATGTGTACATACTGGGACACTATACAACTTCTAAGATAAATGAAGTAGAGATACAAGTATAAAATCAGATGTTTCATGAACCTAATGCTTGTTAAAAAGCTGTTACTTTGCTGACTAAAAAAAAAAGCTGTTACTAAAGTGCATGCTTTAAAAATGATAGAATAAAATAAAGTATATCAATGGTAACTCAGACTATGTGTCTGGCAATATTTTGGGCAAAGTTCTCATAATTCTGGACATATTCCTTTCTTCAATGACTAAATGTCACTGGGAAGTTATAGAAGAATTTACTTGCTGAAGTATTCCAGGTCTTTGTCAGAGGGTCCCAAGTATGAAAATGACTCAAGTCTGGAAACTGGTTGCCATTGCCTTTTAAATGCTTGTTTCTAGCTTTGACCTTCGGGACATCTACTCCTAACCTATTGTGATCATATTAATGAAGCAATGCCCTTGTTGCAGCATCTTCTGTTCTTTCTAACAATGATGTGCTCTCTGAAGCAACTTCTCAGCTCTTTGAGGACTGAGCTTAGGTACATATATGGGTTATTTAGGATTCCTATTTAACATACTTCCTTTATAGGACCCTAAAAAGAGGGGGAAGTAAAACAGTAGGTAAGAAGGCAGACAGGACAATAGCAGGAAGAACCTTTTAAAGGAGAAAGGAAATAAACGGACCTTTCCTGTTGCAGTCTGCCTGCATGGTTGCTGATAAACCCCCATCAAACAGCTTAAAGGGAACAAGGGTTTTTTTTTTTTTTTCTCTTGAGATTGTCCAGTTACAGTTCTCAGTCCAGCTTGACAGGAGAGCTCACATCAACACCAGGGTTGAGAGAACCGGCCACACCATCTCAATATAAAGGATGAGAGAGGGATGATCCTTACTTGTCAATCAACATGTCTGGCCAAACGTACATAAGAATGCCAATTTCCTCAACCAGCTCTCTGTATTTCATTCCAGTGCCTAATCTCGCCCACTATGGACTAGGCCTTCCCATCAGCTAGACAATCTCCTGCAGGTTTGCTCCGGGCTTAACTTAACCACTAATTCTCTACAAATATGCCCAGAATTCAAACTATTAACTGTCAAGTTAATACCTGTGCCTAACTATGACCTTTGGTTTATTTAAATAGTGGATAAAAACCATGCCTTTTTCATTCAAGTGGTAATAGCAGTGAGTGGCTTTCAGTCATACTTTGGGGAGCTTGGATTTTACGTTAGAAGATTGTGGATTCTACTGAAATATTTTCACAGATTGTTGCTGATGTTATTACAGACCAGTACTCTTTTCTTTTTGTGGTTTATAGTTCCAGTAATTAATTGGTTTAAGAACTTGGCAATGCTGCTGTAGTCTGCTTATGTATTTGGTTCCACTGGGACTTCTGACCAGTAGGTGTTGATGATACGCATGACTATGAAATGTACTTCTTGGAACCAATAACAACAGGTGGAAGGAAATTGGCAGCATCATTTCTCTCTGCTATCTACTGCTGAAGGTATTCACGTGCAATCCCTACTGCTGTTGCCAGGTTACATAGCTGGTCTTCTTTGTGCCTCTTTGATTGACAAAGAAGATCTAGACCATGGTAATCTGCTGTTGCTTGGGGGATGACTAAGAGATATATCAGTCATGTATCTCCTCCTGACTAGTTTTGGAAATACTTGGCATAAAGTTATTATTAGAGCAGTTAAACCTGCTGCAATGAGTAGGAAGATCAAGTTTTCATCCTTGCATGTTCATATCCTGATAATATGAGCATAGTAGGTTATGTATAGTTGTCAGGCAGAAAGCAGGAAATATAATAAAGAAAAATTAATTTATGCTATTTTGTCTGATTATTGAAGTCCAGGGTCCATTTGCCCTAATATTCATCATGAAAAACAATAAAGAACATTATTTTTACTTAAGTTAATAAATGATTTTAAAAATGTGATGCCCTGTATCCTTTGCCTATTTAGATCATTTTTCTTTTACTCCAAGAACTTCTTTTGTGTTTTAGGCTGAAAGTCTATTATTGATAAATTCTCTAAGTGTTTATGTTTCTGAAAATGTCTATTTACCTTTGTTTCTGAAGGATAGGTTTACTGTGTATAGAATTCCAGTCTAAGCATTTTTCTTTCTGTCAAATTAAAGGGGCTTCATGATGATTTTGTGCCTTTGTTGATTATGGCAAGAATGAGAACATGAAGTGAATAACTTGCAAAATATCTGATGCTTCCAAGGGTCATTAGAAGATTACTATGGAGTTGATTTTACCTTCCTGTTGATGCAGTACTACCCTGGGTCCTGTGATGTCTCGTTATGTATGGTAAGAAGCTTTCCACTCTACATGGCAGCAGTGTCAAACATCCCTATCCCTTTATGAACTCACACATTTCACAGCCTGCCCTTTGGTAGTTGTTCCTATCCCAACATTGAGTAGGAGATAACTTGTATATGTTGTCTGAAAACCTGAATGTGAAAAGCAGGCTCTGTCTGTATTTTTTATCTATCTGGGGTAAAAGATAGAAAATCTATCTATCTATCTATCTATCTATCTATCTATCTATCTATCTATCTATCTGTCTGTCTGTCTGTCTGTCTGTCTGTCTGTCTGTCTGTCTGTCTGTGTGTGTGTCTGTCTGTCTATCTATCTATCTGCTTGCCTGCCTGTCTGCCTGCCTGCCTGCCCGTCTATCTATCTATCTATATATCTATCCTTCCATCTATCCATCTGTCAATCTATGGTGATAATTAATATCATTTGCCAGAATCTAATGATGTTTAATTTCTAAACTTATCTCACATGATTACATATGTTTGTTTTGATTTAGAAAGAAACTTTTTTAATGTAGTCTTCCCTCTTCTAGTTTATTAAAAAATGGGTTAATTTTACCAGAAATATTATTTTGATTTCCTTATCATTCATTCTTAAATCATTTTGCCAGAATTATAAAAAGATTGCCTTGAGGTGAAGTATGTTATATTCCTGATAAACTCTGACTGATTTTAATATGTTTACTATAAGTGTTGTTGGATTTAGTTTTATAGGAAGAACCTATCTTATTCCCATATATTCATGTTAATTTGCCTCAGTATTTCTCATACTAGTCTCTGAACTCTGGTAACTTATGGATTTGTGAAATATTTTACATGATATTGAGTACATTTAAGTATAACTTTGAAGATGTGTTATTCAATGTAGTTCAGATGTCCAGTATCCCAGTGGGCTGTGTGCTAAAGACTGAAAGATCTCACCAAGGATAGATTAAAAAAAAAGACAAGATGTGTGGCATGAGACTAAAAATGAAAAAAAAAACACAACTAATTCTTAGGAACACAGACATTCAGTCCTACAAAACCTGGATTAACTAATTATACTCATTATTACAGAGGCATTTCAGGACTTGTTTTTGGACTTGCTCTGGTAATAGTTAATATTATCTGCTGAACATGACTTGATTTACAACATTATTGTCTTATATTTACCATTTCTGTTATTTCCATATTTTGTTAAAACAGTAGTTATTACAATAGTCCTTAATTTTAGTTCTAATCATATTTAATGTTTTACTATAATGTTTCCATAGATTGAATGGCAGTTGATAATGTTAGGGATGTTATTTGTTATATGTGTATGCATCTGATGTCTTCAATACTTCTAGCACATCCTAGATGAAAGAGTTGATGTTTGGATATAAGTTTTAAAAGGAAACAAAACTTTAATAATACTAATGGTAGCCAAGAATAGGAAGTAGAGATGTGGAATTTGATGCTATACCTACTAATTTTCACAAATAAGTGCAGTTATGAATAAGTATTGAAGATGTTCATCTGCACCTATTCTAGCAATAAAAGGCAAAATAGCCATTTAATAAACATGCTTTCATTTTGTCACAATGCTAATTTACTTTTAAGTGAACTTAGTATATTTACATAATTATGTGGCACTTGATTAAAATTGGTGTTTGAAGAGTGAAAGATTGTTCATTAGCAAAGGTTTTGGGAAACTATGAATTCTGATGATTAGTAATTAGTGAGCCAAACTTTCAAAATATTAATAATGTTTTATAAATGCATTTATATGAATGGATATTCTTATTATCAGTTTTATTAAACTTGAAAATAGAAAAAAAGACCTTTTTGCTATCAAATTCTACATTACTTACCTAAATTAATGTTATAGTTGAAATTATGTGGCTAAAATATCGTATTTTTTCATGATTATAATTTTTCTAAATTATGCAATAGTTTCATGCATTTTAATATACTTTTTGTTTTATAAAATTAGTGATATATTAAGTATAAATTTAAAGAGGATCTAAAATGCATTTGTCTTTAAAAGATACTATATTAGTAAAAATCTCTGATCTGTTTAATATACTGTTGGTGCCAATTACTTTCATACAATGTCATTTGTGATCTAATTTTAAATTGAGAGTGTTTCTGAATTTGAATCAGTTCTTATGATTTAAGCAATCCAAGAATTAGTTCCTTCCTTGATTATGCACCAAGACTTTTGCTAAATACTCCGACTCTGGTTCTCCAGGAAGGGAAGGCATTAGGCCTAGAGAACAAATATTTCTGTATCGCTTCTAAATTTATCCCATATGCTTCCTCACTCATTTTGAGTATCTCCTCTATATTTCCCAACTTATAATTAGAAAGCATTATTCAGTATTTATTTAGAATTTTGAAGTTTGCTTATGAATATGCAATTTTATTTTCTTTGGCATCGATGCTATATCATCTTGCTCTTTTCTATGTTTTTCTCTATTTTATGTTTTAGAGAAGCTGATCAGATATTCTGCTTTTATTTAGAATAGTATGACCATTATAGCTATTATTTGATTTTATTTTTAAGTCTTATATATCTTTTGACAAAGGCATGTACACATGAACTTAATTATGGATGTGACCCCAACTAACACAAAATAATTTCTCTTGTGCAAAGTTTCCTTAATCTTTGGATATATTGTGCATTAGATTTAAATTTTATGGAACTTACTCTGATACTGTGTTTTAAGAAGAAAGGAAGGAATCAGAAATAAATGGAGATAGACCATGATTGCTGGTCAGAAATGCTTTTCAAGTCCACGAGCATGAACAAAAATGCACAGGAAATAAAATGTTAATGAAAGCCCCTTGGATGTTATGTTATCAGGCTGATATCTGTTCTACCAAGAAATCAATAAAGGTGCAATATGATAGTTATTTGGCAGCAATAAATAACAATTAGAAAATAAAATATAGATCTATAGAAAAAGTAAGTTTGAAAAAAATCACTGTGATTTTCATAATCATGAAAGATTTTTGGGAATACATATTTTTAGACATACTTAAATATGTAATATAATGTAAATACTGAAATATTATCTGTGTTGCTCTTTAACCAGTTATTATAAAACAATTTACAAATTCCATGTGTCTCATTAGCAATTAGCAGTTGAACTTGAGATTTTAAACATGATGTTAGTATCTTAGGAGCTAGAGAACTTGGACTACATATTTATATAGGTAGGACTGAGGAAGAAATCTAAAATTGCCTAATACAAGTTTCTAAATATTAATTTGATATAAAAGTAGAAAAGTTTTGGGTTGTATGCATTAACCTTTGGTGTTTATTAGTTTTATATATCCTGGGACCTGAGGTAACAACTTTGTGCCCCAAATGGTCCCCTCAGAGAAGCTTAAAAATACATTTGTATGATTGTTCCTGACAGGGCAAAAACTGAGCCAGCTTATAATTATCTTCACGAATACTTGCACCTGTAAGTAATTCTACTGTAACTGTTCAACTAGCCTTGTTAATTGGACTGTTAATCACAGAGGGAGCAGAGTTCAGATGAGTAACAGGGTCATCTTTGCTTCTAATTGTTTCTCTGCAGAGAGTAACTGGTGAAAATTCCTAGGAGTCTCTAAGTTTAGCTTGAATATATTGATCAACTTTTGTCAGTCTCCACTAGGAAATCTAGCCCCTGAAACTATGCTTTGCATAAAATAAGCACTTGATCTCTGTTTACAAGCAGAGCAGCTTTTTAGCACAGTAGGGATGGGCTAAGTCCTATTAGTCGGACTTCCATAGAGAGGGCAGGAGGAAATCATGAAAGTTTGACTCTAGTTCTGAATGACATGGCTAGGGTTTGCCTGGGAAATCACTTGAGATTTGGCTTTAGAATTGTTTTCTAAAGTCAGCCAAGGATCTTAAGTGCCTGACTCCAAGATTTTACTCACTACTGTGTGCTCAAACTAGTGTCATTCAAACAATGCTCTCATTACAGAACAATGATACATGTAGTAGGTGATTAATATGCTGCTTAATCCCATTTGAATATGAAACAATGTACATGTGTTAAAACATGATATTGTTCTTCACGGTCATGTAAAATTATTTTTTCACAGGTATTTTTTCTCCAAACAAGTGTTTAAGAAAATGATAGTATCTTACAGTTTCATAGATTTTTAGTATGGTAGCTCTTTTTATCTTCTTATGGAAAATATGACCTGGAATATATGATTTGTTTAAGGTCACCTAGTGGGTAGTTTAATCTTTTCATTGCTGGGTGAACACAGGCCTCAAATAATTTATGGGAACAAGAAGTGTATTCTTGGCTTACACTTTCTGGTTACTCTGCGTTATGATGGCAAGAGAATTCATATCAACATCGGTAGTGGAGAGAAGTGGTTATTTCATTTCCACACAAAGAGCTACAATCTACAATCTACAATCTACAAAATTGCTATTCTGCAATTTTGGAAATAGCTCTCTGTCTTATCCACTTAATCAGGGAACAGTCCTACCCACTATGGTTTGGACTTTTTATATCAACTAGACAATTTCCTTCAGGCTTGTTCAGAGACATGCCTTTACTAAGTAATCTCTCATAGGTGTGCCTTAGGTGCAGTTCTTAGTTGGCAAGCTGGTATCTTTAACAACCATACTTGGTTCCATACTTTTCTATGGTATCTACTCGTATATAAACACATTCTAGACTGAAGTTTTTCTACATGAAGGCAGAAATCTGGCAGCTTTGTTTCATACTAAAGCATTGATGCTTTCAACACAATAAAATTGTGTGTGTTCAAAGCATAAACCTGTTTCAGTCAGCGTTTCTTGAAATGAGGAAACTGAGAATCTGAGCAGCAATTTCCCTAAGAAGACATAATTATTTGTGTTTGTAATAATGTTACTATCATTTAAAATTAAAATTAAGATTCACTTACATTCTTTTCTAAGACAGCGATGTGCTTACACATTTTAACTCGTATGCTAACGATCAACTATATATTTAAATAATTTTATGTTTCTGTTACCTAAAAAATTTAATTATTTGCATTACTCTAAGCAAGATAAAAGCAATAACTGACAGATTACTGACCTAATTGTACTAAAAATAGCTGAATATACGAAATGTTTATTAGAAGGGGGAATATAGCTTAGTATTTTAAGAATCTCAAATTCTGACTTTTTCAATTTAGTGAAAATCTGAAATATGACAAATTCAGGCACATTATTCTCTTTTGATATCAACATGTTCTTTGACACCTTTTAAATAATAATAGCGAAATTAGCTCCCCATGCATTTGCTAGGTTTGTCTACAGAAGCTGTTAAAGGAATGAGCCAGGGGTAGGGAGTTGGTTGGGTACTTGAAGCACTAGGCATGAAAACACACTAAGACACACAGACCCATTCACACACAAATGTGCAGGTGTTTATGTATGCACACCCTCACACATAAGCACGGTATTAAAAAACAGTCATGCTCTGCTAACAGCTTCCTTAGCAAAGGATGCTGCAGTATTACATACAAGATTAAGAAAATTTGTCTAGAAATTCTTACTCTGTGGTCATCTTTCTTCACCAAGATGATCAACAAGATCAGCTGAGCCTGCTGATACAGAAGACAAGGGGTACACAGTGGCAGGGGTTAAAATTCAAGACAATTTGCTTACATAGCTGAGGAAATAATATAGAGGAACAAATATATACTCTTTAGGAGTTAATGCCTGTTTAATTTTTAAGCATTGGTATAGTACTCTTTTTAATCAGAAAGACAGAAAGATTTGAAAATGGAAGCCATATTTAAAATAAATGGTTAGAGAACAGAAAGGTGTGTGTGTGTGTGTGTGTGTGTGTAGATAAAGAGTGAAATGGTTGGCTAAGGAATAACTATCCCTTTGAATGTTGATCGGGAAATACTGGAACTTCATCTTCCGTAAGATAAAGAAGGGACGGGGACATCTTCATAATGTTCCTGTCATGAGCTCATCACTGGTTGATTATGACACAGAGTCAGTGTCTCCTATTGCATCTGAGGCTGCAAACCAGCCTCGAGGCAGTGACAGCTCAATGGGAAATCATCCTCAGGGGCATCTCTGATGGGGCTAAGGTCGAAGTACACATAGCAAAAAAGAGAAAGTCAAGGACAAAGTTTCCTGATTATGTCTGCTGTGTTGGGAGGCAGCTTCCATTCTGAGCCCCACCCTTTCTGCTGGAAAGACAGAAGTCAGGCAGGAAGACTCTACACTTCTGAGGTTTTCTGCTGAATGGTTGGCACCATCTTTGCTATATAGGACATTTAAAACAAGAGTTCAAGTGAGGGAAAAATGATGCCACATATGAAACTTTGAAAAGGCATCGTTCCCATTCATGCTACATATTTTGTACTTACAAGTGGATCGTTCCAACTCTATTGATTAATTTAGACAGTATGTTGTTTCCTATCAGTCTTTTAAAGCAAAATAGTGAACTTAAGATGTCCTAAACCTTGTTCTTATTAAAAAAATCCCTGGTTGCTTGAAGAAGTCTTTGACTCATAGTGTTTACTCTAATACTGTTTTCCACACAAAAGTATCTTTTTGTGTCATTAAATGTGTGGATAATATTGATTGATAATTAATGTTTTTTCTTCCTTATTTCCTTTTCCTCCACTTCTACTTTGTCCATTTTCCTTCATCCTCCATCTCTTTCTTTTTCTCTTCTCCTCTTTCCCCCCTCCCATCTTCTTTCTTCTTCGAGACAGGTATCATTATCATAGCAGGATGTTCCTGAACTCATAATTTCTGATTTCTGCTTCCAGAATTATGGCATGCCATTGCATCCTATAATGACACTCATTTATGAGGACTCTGCTACTACATTAGTCAGGGTTCTCAGGAAAAATAGAATTAATAGAATGTGTGTGTGTGTGTGTGTGTGTGTGTGTGTGTGTGTCCTTAGTAAATCAACTCAAAATCAAAGCAGTGTTGTTCAAAGTAGCTTCTTATAGCTGCTTTGTTCTTGACTTTAATGCTTCACAAAGCTGGAACATCCTGAGAAAGTCTCCAGCCTCTGTGTTGCTGAAGGGTTGAAGATCCTGGGTTCTGATGTTGATGAAGAATAGCTGGGCTCTGACATTAGCAATGAACAGTGGCAAGACCTGTGACACTAGATTCCGAAGGCAGTGGGAACAACAGAAAGGTCAAAAGGGCTGAGTTCTGAAAGCCAAGGATGGAGGATGTAGCTGCAGCAGCAACAAAGAAGGCAATGACAACTCTGGAAGAAGGCAAAAACACTGGAAGAGCCAACTCAGTAAGTCGGCATAGAATAAGGGAAGAGCCAGTCCCTCCTCCTTGCACTTTCTTATATCTGGTCCTTCACTGGAAAGCACCATACACTATGGTCTGGGTTTTCCACATCGATTAACAAGCACCTGCAGGGTTGTTCAGGGGCCTGCCCCAATCATTGAGTCTGTACAGTCGTGACTCAAACAGTCTGCAACTATAAAGTTGATACCAGAATTTAACTATACTAGTGACCTTTGTCCAGATTTCTTCTATACTGCTAATTCAACAATCAAGACCTGGTTCTTGCTATGAATGGAAGTAATAATAGAAAGTTTTCAGATAATATGCAATAGTTGAAAGGAAACTCACAACACATTTCTTTTTCCAATGATCCTTACGTGATTAACAGACAGTGTGTATAAGGGTTATAGTTCTCAAGATACATCATCAGGAATCACAAACCAATTGTGCATGCCTAGATAAAGGTAACTACCACCTTGATACCTTGCCGAGTGTGTAAAACTGCAATTTCCATTCTGCCTTTTGAGTTCAGCATATGAACAGATGATGATATCCATGTTGAGCAAATACATTGTATTAACCCAGGCATGAAGCCACCCCCTTCCTCTTATACTTGGCAGTGCATAAATGCCTGTCATAAACCCAAACCATTTCCAGTCGTCTTCTCCCACCTGTGGCTGGTCTTATTGCATCTCATGTTTCCCTCCATCTCTTTCTGAATTCAGGGAAAAGTTCTTTGTGTTGTGTTCAAGTGGACCAACATTAGACATTTCATTTGAATTCAATTTATGAACTGCATCAAGGCTTTTACTCCAAATTCTCAGTCACCAGTATTAGTGCAGTTTCCAAAGAAGACCCCAATAATGTCAACCATGTAGTTTTTAAGGTCTGTCGTTTGTAGTGCACCAGAGGCAAGATTCTAAGCAATTCCAATGAAATTGACGCAATTATTTTTTCTGGCAGGCTCACCAGACAGTAACCTCTCCCACACTGCCTCCTCCTTAAAAATAAATACATGAAGCTTTTGCACAGCAGGGTTTTACTTTGGTATAATAGTATAATCCAAATGCATTGTGAGTTTGTACTTGGCTAGAAAGTTTCTGGGAACCCTCGGTTTCTTTTGATACAATGTTAATTTCCTCACAGAGAATTCTCTGAACATGGAATGAAAATAGGCCCAGTAATGATAGGATAGAAATTCCTGAATAGCTGTGTGTATTATGTG
Organism: Typhlomys cinereus; assembly: GCA_023101885.1. Taxonomy (NCBI): domain Eukaryota; kingdom Metazoa; phylum Chordata; class Mammalia; order Rodentia; family Platacanthomyidae; genus Typhlomys; species Typhlomys cinereus. Next base: position 1,917,905 of record JALPQD010000388.1, on the reverse strand, counting down.
TACATTGTACCTAGTGTCTTGGTAAAGATTTATGTTTAGCCTGGCTATATGTATGTCAGAATGCACCTCTCCCCTCTGCATTCCTCAGTCACTTATTTAGAAAAATTTCTGGAGTTTTGTAGGTTGCCATATAAATATTATCATATATTATGGAGGAAAGGACTTGATGATAAAATTTCATAAAACTGGCAGGTATTCAGTAAACAGTTCACTTAATGAATCATTTAGTGATATGATGATAAACAGTGATATCTCACCTCTGCTATTAATAAAAATGATCATTTTAAACCTACTAGTTATAAATATATTTATGTATATTAATTGCATCATAATAAACACAGCATTAAACTTACATATATTTAGAATGAAAAAATATATGACTGTGGAAGACATTGAAAAAATTAAGTTTAGGTACATAAATTACATTCACCAACAAGCTTGGCTAAGCCAAACAGAGATAAGAGGAAAATAATAGAGAATGAGAAGATGGGGCCTGGTCTAGGGCTTGGTTGATAAGGTGCTTGCTGTGCATGCCTGAACTTATGTAAAAGACAAGCACCGTGATACAAGTACTGTAAATCCTGTGCCCCTACGGGAACTGAGACACAAGGCATGAGACTCTCCAGAGCTTATGGGCGAGCTAGCCTGGCTTTTGCTGTGAACTAACACCACTTATCCATAACCACACAAATGAACACCATGAACACAAACTCAGTATCTCACATGACAGAGAGAACTGATGAGCTAATACTGGGGTTGTGATACCTTGAGCGCTCCTTGCCAGTCTGTGTGTTGGCAATAAACTCATTCCTTTTCTAACATCTCAAGCCCACATGCATGATCTTTGTATGCTTCTACAAGTTTTGACAGCAGACGCAACCCCTGGTATTCTGACTTTCAAAAGCAAAGAAGGTGGATGAGAAAGAAAGCATCCGTTGACTAGGGTTAGATGCTTCACCTGGTTTCTGGAACAGGATAGCAGGGCATTCTAACTTCAATGACTAGCATGAGAAAAGAAGTATGATTTGATAAGATGGCTGAGTGATAAGTTGTCAGAACCTGAGTGCAGAGAATGGGTCTTAGCGAGAGACTTTTTTTCAAATTTTTAAATTATTTTTTCAAAATGTTTTATTATTTTTTCTATTTTTGCAAACATACTGAGTATTCATCCCAGCTTCTCCCCCGCCCCTCCCTCCCATTCCCTCTCTTCTCTTCACCATTCCCTCTCTCGCCCTCCCACTCTCCTGGCTGTATACTTCTATGGACTTTAGGATTCACTCTGGCTTATCTAATCCTGTGTGGGTTCAGGCCTTCTCTCTCTAGTGTAACAAGCTACCTTTCTTCAGGCCACCCCATTGGTATGTGCATTTCCCTTCACTATACAGCTTTAGACCTAAAGGTTTCCACCATGATTTCCCATTCTATGGGTATAATAACAGCTGCCTACAGAGCAGTTTGATGTACTGTCTTTTTACCTATAGGCTTGTTGGCTGTCTTCCTGATTAATCTATTTCTTCCCTTTTTTTAGGTTCTTGTTCTAGTTTACAGTAGCAAGGACGGCTACAATTCTGACAAGCAGGTCTTGAGTCCAACCAGAAAGCTGTTGGTTGTCTCCTTGGTACTCATGCCACTATTACACTGGTGGTCATTTGTTGCTATGGTGATTTATATTGCAACCTACAGATCTAATGCTGTTGATAGGTTTTGTGATTATTTATCTCCCCCAGCAGCTTCTATAGTATTCCTTAGTACTATGTAAGCTATCTAGCAAAGAAAAAGTCCTCAGATAAGTTCCAGTTGATATATTTTGCCCATTTGTGTTGCATCTTCAGTAATAGGGTTTTTGAGAGCAATCAAGAGCAATGGCAAAAGCCTAGTAATGTTTGGGGTTCTTTAAGACCATTCTGACCAACATTTTGTGAGGAAGTGCCACATTCCTATTACTTCTAGTATAATTTTGTCCCTGTGTTCTAAGCGGATCAGTTCAAGGCTTTTATTTTATTATTTTTCTCTGTTATCCTTTCTCTATGTTCCTCTGTATAGGGACTGCACATTTTTATTCCTTTCTTTAAAAGACTTTTTTGATATATTACTAGCATAAGATGTTCCTTTGGGATTGCTTCTTCCTATCTTTGGGTTTATCTATAAGTCCCTCTGTCCCTTCTATCTCCCATGTCCTTCCTGTCTCCCATCCCTTTATTCCTTGCTATGTATTTTTTCTCAATTATTCTCTCCCTCACTTTTTTCCTAAGATTCTAAATCTCCCCTTTAAAACCATCCCTTCCCACCTTCTTCCCACCTTCCCACTCTTAGGTCTTTTTCAAGTGCTGTGGCTCTGATAGTGTTTCCAATTCAAGTACATTGACAAGGACATAAGTTCAATCATATGTGTATTAGAGAGAACACATGGTGCTTGACTTTGTGTGTCTGAGATCCCTCACTCAATATTAAAGTTTCCATTTCCATCCATTTACCAGAAAATTCCATAATCGAATCCTTTCTGATAGCTGAGTAATATTCCATCGTGTATATGCTACATTTTCATTATCCATTCCTCGGTTAATGGGGATGTTGACTGATTCCATTTTTCACTATTGTGAGTAGAGATGAACAAGTATCTATGTAATAAGATCAGTGACAGACTTTTTAAAAGCACCTATTTCTATAATTAATCATGATGTGTTTTCTCAAGCCATTCTTGAGGATCTCATGAATTCTTCCAAACATCCGTAAATTTCCAGAGAACTTATAAGTCACCATTTAAACCTATCATTTGTCTCCTGCTAAGAACCATTCTGTACTTCTGACCCTGGAAGGTAAAACCTGGAAAATCCCAGAGCAAAGCAAAAAGAAGGCAGAACAATCTAAGATGATTCCTGAAGTCACCTTTTGGCCTCCACAAGATATACATGTTACCCTCTTGTACAAATAGACACAAACACATAGATACACACACACATACATGGAAAAAAAAGCTAGAATCATTCTGCCTTCCACAGTTTATATTCAGACTAAACAGACTGTCCACAGCTATATCATAGTCCTCAATAGTCAGGATACCTAGCATGCTCTCTGTGAAGGCTTGTTGAATGGATGATGTAGGATGTATATAGCTGGTTGTCATAGTTTGAAATGTGAGTTGTATCTGACATACTTGTATGTTTGAACGTTTAGTTATTTGGAAAGGTCATGGTACTATTGGGAGGTAGAACCTTGCTTTAGGAAGGCAGTCGCAGGGAGTAGGCCTTGAGGTTAGTTAGTCCTTTCTTGTTTTCATTAGTTAGTCTGCTCTTGCAGTTAGCATTTGCAGCTCTCAGTTTCCTTGATGGATTTATGACTTAGGCCTCCTACAGCTTCTGCCAGTCAGCCATGCCTTTCCCACCATAATGGAGTATATCTCCCCTCCGTAAGCTGAATAAATCTTCTTCCCCCTTAAGTTGCTTGACTTTGAGTGGTGTCTCACAGCAAAGAAAAGAGTAACTGGTAAATTAGTGGAATGTGTACACCTCTTAAAATTTATAAACTCTGAACACTTGCCTAGTTGAGTTCCCTGTTAGCAATGTGTTAGAAAATAGGATGGATACTGAAAAGGAAGAAGAAGAGGTGTAATGGGAAGAGGTAGGGGTATAAGATTGGGGATTAAGGTGTGTAAATACCATAAGTTTGCTATTATCATGTACGAAACACTGAAAGAACAAAAAATAATAAGAATAATAGGTACCAATCAGTTTGTCACTTAAGGACTTTAGGAAGAACAAATGCATTAAAACTTCCAAAGGTATTATTGCTAACCAAGATTATCATGTGTCAGAAAGAACTGGATCTCAGAAAATCATTTTAGCTTCCCCATGGAAACACAGAATACTTTAAGGAACTCTTCCTCTTTCCACCATATTAGTCCTTTGGAATATGAGGTCCAGAATGTTTTTTTTTTCCCACCCAATAAAGTACACGATGACATAAGAACGGACACTGAGGGGCTGGAGAGGTGGCTCAGGGGTTAAGCCTCTGCCTTGCAGGCGGAAGGTCCTGAGTTTGGATCCTAGACCCCATGTATAGACGCCAGGTGGAAGTGGGGGTGGCCTGCGTTTCTGATTCTGGTAGGCGGGAGCCTGTGAATCCCGGGGCAGAGTAAACAAGGAGGAGGTGGAAGGGGATCCATGGTGGTTCCTGAATTCGTCCATGGTTCTACACACACATACATATACACATATGTACACACATGCACACACATGCATACACGCACAATTGAATAAATAATAAATAATAAAAAAAGAAGAAGAATGGACACTCAGATTTATCAACCTTGGCAGGTATAGTGGTGGTTCAGGAACCTTGTGGTTATTCAGATAAATCTATAGCATTTCCTATCTAAAATATAACTGAAGCTATTGGAAAGAAAAAATATTTTCTTGCTTAGAATGTGTAAACTCTTTAATTATTGGTAATATCTTTCATTATAGTCATGTTAGAATAGGTTATAACACTCCAAATCGCTAGATTAACATCTCAAAGATACTTCTTTTTTTTTTTACATTTTTTATTATTATGTCAGCTCATACAAACTTAATAGGTAGAACCAGTTCCCTCCCTCCCTCCTCCTCCCCCCGAACTCCCTGTTCCCCCTCTCTTCACCCCTCCTTCCCCATCCCCCAGTGCACCCCCCCCAATTCCCAGAGAGTCCTTTCTTGTGCATGCCTGATTCTCCTCTGAGCCCTCTTCTCCGATGACGTACAAAGACCCAGTGGCCATTCCTTGAACCCTTTCCTGTGTTCCCCTTAAGTTGCTGTGGCTGCCAATCCCTTGCTTCCAAGGATCTTGGTGCCTTTAGCAGATGCTAGACTTTGTGAGGTCAATAGTGTGTTGGACATTGCTCAGGGCATGCAAAGTCCAATTATGATTGCTTCGGCCCTAACTTGAATGGAGTATCTTGCAAATCATTGTTCCTCCCATCCTTTTGCTCTTACAATCTTACCGCCCCCTCTTCCGCAAATGTCCCTGAGCTTCAGGTTGGGGAGAGATTAGGCTGGCCTAGTTCTAGGTGGTTGATATAGAGTCTCTGAAGTTCTGGATTGTGGTTTGTTGATTTTCTTTTGCAGTTTTGCTGCTCCTGCAATACCCTTCACTCCATCCTGAGGGGCATTGTATGTCACCCCCTGGCCAGAGACAAAAAGCTGTTAATCTAGAGTCTTGTTATAAGAGCACATTCAAAGGTAGATGTAATAAAAGTGGGAAACCACAGTGAGGGAGGGGTCTATCACCAATTTGCACAATGGTTACTTTTTATCTGCCAGACTACATGCCCTCCTCTTCTGATGAGATCATACCCCCTCAGTAGTAAATGATCAGGAACAAAAGTCTGTGAAGTTAATCATATGTCTCATTACTTATTTGAGTCCTTGATGAAGGCCTGTTTTCTCTGCTGTAACATGGTCCCCTCTCTCCTTGTTTCTGGTGTGGCCTCCCTACCCTATCCTCCTGCTCATAATCCTTGCAATTACTGTAGGTATTACAGAGATTTTTCTTTGAGTGTCTCTAGGTGGGCTGGGTGGGTTTGGTACTAGGAGCCACCTATTAGGGAGTACATACGGTGCTTAATTTTCTGGGTCTGGGATACTTCACTTAATATAATTGTTTCTAATGACATCCATTTCCCGGCAAATTCCAGTAATTCATCATTTTTGATGGCTGAGTAGTACTCCATTGTATAGATGTACCACCTTTTCCTTATCCACTCGTCAACTGTTGGACATTTGGGTTGATTCCATGACTTTGCTATTGTAAACAGTGCTGCTATGAACATGGTCATGCTTGTGCTATCGAGGCGAACCTCTGCTGTATGGGGGTTATTCCCAGAAGTGGAATCGCAGGGTCATATGGCATTTCAATCTTTAATTTCTTTAAGAATCTCCAGATGGCTCGCCAGAGTGGCTGTATGAGCCTGCATTCCCACCAGCAATGTAGGAGAGTTCCCCTCTCTCCACATCCTCTCCAGCATTTGGTGTTGTTTGTATTGTCGATTTTTGCCATCCTGACTGGGGTGAGATGATATCTCAGGGAAGTTTTGATTTGCATTTCCCTGATGGCTAAGGAAGTGGAGCATTTTTTAAGATATTTGTTAGACATTTTAATTTCATCCCTGGTAAAGTTTCTTTTAAGTTCCAGGGCCCATTTTTTAATTGGGCCATTGGTTTCCTTGGTGTTTAGTTTTCTAAGTTTTTTAAATTATATATTATGTATATATGTATATAAATGAGATACTATGTAAGTTTTGATATATGTATGACTAGCATAATGATATATTTGCCCTTAAACTATTCTCTCTTCTTTGTGGTGAAACATTTAAAATCCTTTATTGTTACTTTTGGATTATATGAATATGATCATTGTCTGGAGTCTCTCTGCTGTGCAGCAGTACACAAGAATTTTTCATTATGTAACATTAACTTAAGGCTCACTGGATTAACCTCTCTGTATTCTTCATTCCCCATCTCTCACCAGCTACCGATAGCTATCATTCTGTTCTCACTTCTGTAATTTCAATTTCATGTGAGAGAGACATATCATGTAGTAATTGCCATGCTAGGTTTGGTATTTTCCCTTAACAGAATGACTTCTAGATCCATCAATGGGGCATATGACAAGATCATATCTCTTTTATGGTAGACTATCATTCCATGTCCATACATACCACATTTTCATTGTTCCTAGGTGTTTATATTGTTTTTATTTCTAGGCTATTATGAATAGTGCTGCAATAAGCATGTGGATACAAACGTCTTCTTTGCAGACTGATTTCATTTTCTTTGGACCTATGCTCTGTAGTGGGATTATTGGATCATGTGTAGTTCTACACTTTGTGTCTGAAGAATCCTCACATTTTCTTTCCATTACCACAAACCGCCTAGTCAACACTTAAAAGTTTCAGACTTTTTCATGATATCAATTCTTACTGGAGTGTATGAACCTCTATTTGCCTTGATTTGAATTTTGCTGATGAGTTATGATGCTGACCAATTTTCACATAATTATTTGCCATTTGTATCGTATTTGCTTCTCTGATGCTAATTTTTGATTGGGTTGTGTTTATGATATTAAGCTATTTGAGTTGCTTATATGTTCTTGATATTTATTGCTTATCAAGTGATTAATTAGAAAATATTTTCATCCACATCTCTTTACTCCGATGATCACTTTTTCAGCTGTGATAATGTTTTTTGATGTGACAAAATCGAATTTGTCTTCTTTTCTTTTTGCTTCCCATACTTTGGAAGTATAGATTTGAATATAATATATGAAACTATTAAAAGAAAACATAGAGAAATGCACCAGAAATTATACTGGGTGATGATTTTCCTCTAAGATTCCAAAATATGGGAAGCAAAAGGAAAAGAAGACAAATTCAATTTAGTCACACTAAAAAACATTTTCATAGCTGAGAAAGTAATCATCAAACAGTTTCATATATTATATTCAAATCTGTAGTTATTCTGAGTTAAATTCTGTAACTGGGAGTCAAAGGTGAGGTTTCATTCTGTGTTTGTATGTCTTTCTCATCACTAGTGAATGCTTTAGTAGCTTTATGAAAAGCAGTTGACTGTATATGGAATGAGTTGTAGTGACCATTTCTGGTAAAATGAAAATAGAAGTCTTGACCCACTTATGTTGAAAGTGTGATACATTATGGCTCTCATAGGATCTAAAACAAACTACACCAAGCAAAGGTATAATTGAATGTATGTGTATGTGTGTGTGTGTGTTGGTACGTTATGCATTAAAAAATACTCATGTACCCTATTACATGCCAGCTGAAACAGAAAAATAAGTCATGAAAATCCAATTTTAAAAACTGTCACAGAATTAATGCAACTGATGTAGAAACTTATCTACCTGAAGGTTTCTGTTCTGTGACTTGTTATATGACTGAATAGTCAAAGTATATGAAGTAGACTCTTACAGGTAATTATAGACTAGGAAAACAAAGCCAGACTTACCCTCTTTATAGATATACAAATCTTCAAAGGCAATAATTTCCATGTGGCTTATTGACTATATGATAAGCTGTCAAAACAAATTGTAGGCAACAAGCTGCTTTCTATCTTTTAAGCCACCTTCTACAATATTTGGATCCATATGTAGTAAACCTTAAAGGTGTTTTTAATCTTTAAGTTTTGATAGAAGTGAAAGCAAACTTTACTGAGTGCTTATTATATGGAATCATGCCAAATACCTTGTTTAATGCTGTCTGTTAATTTTTATAATAAACCAGTGAGTTTAGTAATAGTATCAATATGTTGCACAAATCAGAATATGAAAACACAGGGATGTTTTATAGTTGGGAAAAAGACTGATAACAAAATGTGACCTTTCTGATGCAAAGTAGGAACTTGAATGTGAAATTAAGCTTCACTTAATATTCTTATATTTGATATTTTGTTTAATATGTATCACACATTAGAAATTTTATCTGGTAAACATTGTAGATTACTGCATCTGGACTTTAAAACCAAAATCAAGTTATTTCATTTGCTTTGCACATGTATGTGTGTGTATGTAGATGCACTTGTGTGTGAGGTATATGTGTTTATACATTTTTTTCATGTCTATGTATATGTGCATAGTTCCAAGTTTGATGTTGGTATCTTTCTCTGTGACTATATGCATTTTCCATTGAGGCCAATTGAAACCAGAGCTGAAAACCTAACCCTACGGATCTCCTCAGAAAGCACAGATAAGTGCTTTTTGAATACTGAAATTATAGGTAAGCTACTTTCCCTATAGTCCATTTATGTGGATTTTTACGCTAATATGGTAAGTTTATCCAGTGATCCATCTCTTAGGGTCTATTTTTTACAAGAAGAAAAGCAATGAGTACCAATGGCTAGTTTCCTTCTTTAGGCACCCTGCAACCAAAAATCTTGTAATCTATCACAGTAGTTAGCAAAATATCAATGGTAACAAAGGAAATTGGCAAGGACAAATAGAGGATAAAAGAGACTCATCAGTAAGATACTCACTATAATAGATTTTCTTAGCATGAGGCTAAGAACAAGGTCTTTCAATGAAACAGCTGGAATTTCAATTTTTGCCTACCCACTATTCTTGCTGCAGGACTTCAGCAAATTTGCTGTCAATGGAAACAATTATAATGTTAATTGTGCTTATCCTTTATGTTTATCGTGATTATTAAGGTGATCAATGAAAAGGCTTGTCAGCCTGCCTAGCCTATCATGGCATCATCCTCCTCATCATCGCTGCTATCGTTGTCACCAGAATTGTAACTATTAGTCATAAATCCTTTTGCTCAAGCCCACTGAAGCAACTAAGTTGGATCAATGATCATCTCTTTGAAGATCTGTCTGAATGTCTGGAGGATGGCTGGATTCCAATTATTTTGTCATGAACTTTTTTGTTTGGTGTCCTCTCTCCTAATTGTGCAATTAAGGATGGAGACAGCAGAGGTTTGGAGTTAGATACTTACTCTGAGAGCATATAATTGCAATTTGCCAGGTAGGAGCTTGAACTTTTTGATACACAAGCGCAGGATAATTGGAACATTTGGTTCAGGGTCTGGATGATGCTGTTGTGTTGAGGGAAGTGCGAAGAATATAAATAGAACAGGGGGAAACAGCTCATGCTATTTTCCATAAGCAAATAGCATTTCATGTTGTTTACAGGTAGGCTTGAATTTTCAGTTTTATTGAACTACAAATCTACATATTTGGTTGGAGTAATGAAGCCGAGCAATTAACTCAAGAAGGAAAAAATTTCAAAACACATCAGTGATAAAATAAACCAAGCAGCAAAAAAATTCCAGATATAAACCCCCACTACTGACAGATTGTTTCTTAAGAGGTATTCTGTAATTATGTTATCCCTTCCTTGACCTTATTTGAGCTTCAGACATGTATTCTTATTTTCACCCTTATTATCCCTCCTGAGCTCCATTTTCCCCACTTCAAGTTTTCTTCTTCCCTACCTATTTCCCTACTCCTTTGCCCTTCTGTGTAAATATGGCTTACTAAGACAAATTTTAAAACATCACTGATGGACAAATAAAACATATACTTAAATCTGGCTTGCTGCTCCTGTGGCTAGAGTTTGAATTTGGGTGTGATAATGGATAAAAGCTAGAGGTAATGGAAGCACTGATGGCCTTAAGTGATTATATATTGTAATTGCATATTCTAGAAAGTTCATCTTAGCAATATTTCAGAGAATGAATTTGAAAGATGTTTAATCAAATTATCAATAGGGAAGCAAACAAAGGAACTATTATAATGCTTCAAGTAAATAGATATAGTTGCTATACTGGGATAACAGAAGTAGAGACATGCATATGGCTTCAAGAGGTAATGAGATAGTAAAATCCACAGAATAGAGTGATTTTGTCAGAAATTCATATTTACTGCACAAAACGGAATTCAAGGACTGCCCAGATTACTGCTTAAGAAAATGGATAGAACTACTTGTATATGCAAGGTACAAAGTAATACATTTGTGAGGAAGGAAGTGAAACTTTGTGGAAATCTCTTATAAGGGGAAAGGAATTTGTAAAAATATTTAACAATGGATAACCAAAGAGTCAGGAGATAAAACAGAAGAATGTGTTGTCGCAGACTAATTGTATGTGACTATAGACATTCAGGGCAAAGATTTGTATTAACTGAGGAGTGAGAAACTATGAGGAAGCCAAAAGAGTGAATATTTCCTTTGTAGCAACATGGAACAAAAAGACAAAAAGATTTCTGCCAATATTAAGTCTGAAAGGTATGCCTGTCCTTCCTAGGAAAACTCAAGTGGGGGAGGGAAAAACAGAAATTAAAATTTCTTGGAAAGAGAGACAAATAAGAATTGTTCAAATGTAGAATCAAAGTTGTTACTGTTATGTATCATGTCATGAATACGCAATTAAATGATGAGAGAAAAAGAAAGAAAGAAAGAGAGAGAGAAAGAGAGGAAAGACAGAAGGAAGGAAGGAAGGAAGGAAGGAAGGAAGGAAGGAAGGAAGGAAGGAAGGAAGGAAGGAAGGAAGGAAGGAAGGAAGGAAGGAAGGAAGGGAAATGTGGAATGAGTTATTCCCAAGCTCTAGGATTTGGATCTCCATGAAGTCTACTGTTTAGTCCATTGACTGGTCATTAATGATTCACTGGCATCACATTCCCAGGGGCAAAATAAAACCACCTGACTTGATACTGTAAGAGTTCAGCATTTGGTTTGACTGGAACACTAGGATGTATACTAAAACCTGAAGATAAAAACTTTATAGAACTGTTATTTCCCCAAATGCATGCAATTGACTGATAGTAATAATAATGATATACACAATTTTACTATTTAGCTTTAATAATATAAATTAAATATATTAGTATAGTGAGACCGTGTGAACCATTTCACATTCAGTGGTACCCAACACTTAATTACTTTTATTAATCTAATTTTATAGACAGGAAAATAAGATTGAGGGTCTGAGATATTGAAGAAGTTATTCAAGCCCACACATTAGATACATGCTAAAATTATTAGTGGATCTCAGTTCATACTGCCCTTAAAGCTTGACATGTGATGGGGCGAGCTCAATTTTTCTAATAAAGCACTATGAAGCAACACTGACTGATAGAATAAGAACTGTGCTAAGTGATGCTATGCCGTTCCTTTAAGGCAGGCACTACTGAATACATTTTTTATGCAGTAACTCAGCCAGCTTAGGTGAATTGTGTCAGGCTGTAGAGATGCACTGCTCAGCATTTATTTATTTATTTATTTATTTATTTATATTTGACACACTAAACCATTTCTCCATTTATTCTCATTAACTTGTGCTACCTTCAGGTGAAATACGCTTGGGTCTTGAGTTGGACAGAGGCAAGTCTAATTGGAGGTCTTATTTTTGATGTCTCTTGAGGACGACTCAAGTTTGCCATCTTTCTTTATTTGCTTAAAGGGACTAAAGCACAGCCATATTAGTTCTAAGTGCTGTTGATATGGGGGGCACAGTGCTAGTGTCTCAAGTTCAGAGCTGGAAAACTCCTGGGAAAGTTAGAGATGTTGCATTCCTAATAACAGATTCAGGACAACTTTTCTAACTGAAAAGCATTGTAATAGTATTCTTAACTACTGCTGTAAGAGAACACCCCAAATCAAGTAACTCAAGGGAGAAAAGGAATTTTATTCACCTTAGGGTTCCAGAGGGGAAATACAGTCTTTCGTGGCAAAAGTGACATAGCTGGTGACTGAAGCTGGCAGGCTAAGTCACAGCTGGCATCCAGTAGACTAGTGATGGCTCAAGGCTGGATAATTCCTGGAGAGTCTCTTCTTCTTCTCAGTCTCCTGTTCTAAGTTTCCTTTTATCTGGTCTGCTATGGGAGTTTCCAATGAGATCTAGGGAAGTTCCCATGCTGGTCTTTGTATTGTAAATGTGTTGATCTGGATCTCTTCAGGATCTCAGCTGATTCTTAGTTGCCAGGTGTGGTCAAAATGACACTCAGGTTTAACTATCACAGGCATTTTGTAGTAAACTAAGAACTCATATTGGAGGTTTCTAAATAGTTTTAAGCTTTGGATTTGATTCTGGAATAAAATCATCTGGACTGGAAATTTTTGTCTCAAAAAGAGTCTTGGACATGATACCAGGGTTATTGGTCTTCACAAAACTGGCAAAAATGTCGAGACATCCTTGACTTTGCATTAAGAAGTGTTTTGATTATTAGAAAAATCTTATCTCCATATTCCTTACTGCTAAGAAAGAGTGAAAATAAAGCTAAAATTCTTCTGAAATTCCTAACCTTTCACTGAGAAAAAAGACAATGAGGGTTGAAATACTTTCTATCTAGAAGCTGCAACTAGGAAAAGAAAGCTAAATATAATCATCCTCACATGATTTACACTAAGTAATCAATGCAGAAGGGATTCTGCCAGGGACACATATTAAAAGTGACATTGACTTGTTTCCCTGAGAGCTCTGTGTACAGACCACTGACATTTCAGAGCATCCTTTTCCTCTGTTAAGTAATAACCATGGCTTTGAAGCACATTTCTGCTGTCCTCTTCCACACTGTGCACAAGAGGCAGAATGATAGACATCTGGTATGAAAACAGGCCGACACTAGTCTCCTTGAAGTTCACATAAATGCCTGGGGATGCGTGCACACACATGTACACACTCAGATGAAAATGAGAAAAATAAACACAACATCAGCTTCGTGGTGTTTGTGCCATACTTTCTCATGAGTGTTCAGTAATTCAAATGAAATTTATGAAGCATATTACTCTGATCAGACACTTACTAGGTGCTGTGGGTAATAAAATGATGAATAAGATATGGTCCTTAAACTCAAGGACTTTATAATTTATTGAGGCAGACTGTAGTGTGTATACTTTTTCATAATACAAAGCAGACTTAGTCAGTTGTTAGTCAAATAAATGTGCAAGTAAAACACTTAAGGAGACAGAGCAGAGGAGGACACAATAAAGTTTTAATGGATTACTTGGGTGTTAAGAGTTTTAACCCTTGTCTCTTCCCATTTACTAGTTAGTTCTTTAACTTTGAACAACTTCTTAACTGTCTTAAGTCTCAATATTTTTTACTTGTAAAGGAAGGTAATAAAACCAACCATTTTATCAAAGATTTTCTGAAGACTAAGCAATTAATTACCATTAAATATTGAAGAAGGTTTCTGAGAGGTATTGATGTTCTAGTTAGTCTCTGAAAAGGACCAATTTTTTGAATAGGGCATCAACATAGACAAATTTTCCAAGAGGAGAGTACAGTGTGAACCTGGCATTGAATGTGGCCAGATTCAGGGGAGGGTGAAGGGTAGTATGCAAAAACAAACAAACAAACAAAGCAAATGAACAAAACAAATAAACAAAAGAAAACCTTCTTTAGTGACCAAAGCCAAACCTGATATCCAGTATCTACAAGTATAAGAAGGTCTGATTCCCTCTTTTGAATTCTTTTTGGTCAACAGTACAGTAATTTTATACAGTCCACTTAGAATCATAGGCTGCAGAGTGGAAGCTGCAGGGCAAATACATTTGGTTGGAGTTTAATAGGTGGGAAAAGAAAGGGAAGTGAGTCACTATCTGTCACCAGATCCTAGAAACCATCCACACAGAGTAAGGACTTTACCAGAAGGGCCAGCAGCAACCTAGCCTGTCTACAAAATCACTTAGGTGAGTTTTGCTCATGTTTATTGTGCTCATTTATTGCTCATGTTTTATCTAGATGGAAGTGGGCAACCAAGAAGAGTCCCAATGAAGATTACCACAAATAGTTCCCCCGCTGACTTTGATTTGACCAGCTTTCTCTTAAGCGTTGAAGTGATCAAGGCAGCCCATTGTCTTATCCTCTCTCCTCTCTTACAAGATTTTTTTTCTACTGAGCCATGGCCTCTGACTGTACCCCTTGCCTCAGGCTATATTTTATCTCAATGGACAGCACCCCTATCTCCTCATCTATTATTCACAAGTGAATTTTCATTTACTGTCCTCTCAGCCTGGTTTTGCTCAGGCTCATTCTTTATCAGTTAACAATTTTTTACTCTGAACTCACTGTTCCTGCCAGTCCTTAGGTATAATAATAATGTGCTGCCTAATGGAGAAACATGTTTATTCACTTTGGCAGCTCTACCCTATTTGTTCTATTTCTCAAACTTGAATCTGAAAACAGAAGTGCTAAGACATCTGGTTCCCCTTGTAGGACCTAGGTCAGTGTCCTGAGGTATCTGTTGAAGATTTGACAATTGAATTTTTATGGATAGAATTGGAATCCTCCACATACCAAAATCCCTGGGTTTCTTCAAATCCTTTCATTTGTTTCCTAAAATGTAAAGGTTTATAGCAAAATAAATCTATTTGGTTTTTGTTCTTAACCATTTCCCTTCTTTCTCACTACAGTGATTTCTGTGACCCAAAGTAGAAAAGGACAGGAATTTAATTACCAAGAAAATCACAAACATACTCATGTGTCTGGATTCTGCCTTTCTTCTAAAGTAGGAAGTTCTCAACAAGTGAAAATTGTAATATAGTGCTAGTGTAGTAACTAACCATTTTTCACTAGCACAGATCAAATATAATCCAATATATACCACCTGATTTTAAGACGTATAAAAATGAGGTCAAGCAGTGCTGATTAATTTATCCAATTCACATGATGCATGCCGCTCAACCCAGACCTCAAGTGCATGCCATGTGATAGATATAGTACCTTCAACCCTGGCACTTCTTCAGGAAGAAATCCTAGAGTTTGGAATGATAGACATATGAGTGTTGTTAGAGTGGGTTATCTGGTCTGTGAAAATGTGCCCCTTCTTTCATCTGGGTGAGCAGGATTTTCAAACAGGTTCCAATACTAGATTCTCAGACCAAATTCCATATTCTTGATCTATAATCCTCCAGTGAGGGCACAGCCTATTCATTCTCTCTCTTTTTTTTCTCCCACATTTTATTTTTTTCCCAATCATGCAAGCTCAATAGGTACCCTGTCCTTTCCTTTCCTCTTCCCCTCCCTGGTTGTCCCCTGTTGCACTCTCCCTTCTTCCCCCTTCTTTCACCACCCTCTTTCCTTCCCCTCTCCCTGTGCCCCGCCTTCTTCCCTCCCATCCCCTGGAGCATCCATTTATGTGAGTGCCAAATCTCCTTCTGAGTCCTCCTTAAATGCCGTGACACATTATTGATTTCAAATTAAGTCTTTTGTTGCCAACAGAACAGTCAAGGCCTAAAATGATCTCCTCATGTCTTATACCACCAGGGCACTTAGCCAAAATGATATTTATGACTGTTTCATGTCTGTGAGCTAAAGACAGCCATGACACAAAAATGAATCAAAACTGCTCTTTGTCTTGGAAACATTAATATGAAATTGTTACTCCCGATACAGATGACAAAAATTTTCCCCCAAATTTTAACCTCCACACATACAGAAGTGACTATGAAAGACCCAAAAAGGGGTGATGAAAATATTGATAAATTTATACTGTAGCAAGAGAATTTCTGTATGTGGTCCTATAATTCTCAAACCTTGCTCCTGGTTTATTTTTAATTGTTACAATTAGTCAAGAAGAGAAGAATGTGAAAAGAAGCATGCAGAGCTTCCATTTTTCTAATTAAGTAGCTAAAAATTCAGAAATAGAGACTTGCCATAGCCAAAGGTCTTATTGCTTGAATTGTTTGGAAAGGAACTGAGGTCTAAATCTTTACCTGTTTTCAGATGGAATAGATGTCATGCTTTCTCTTAATTGTCGTCTGTCATGGTTCTCTCTGAGCTTATGTCATCTTTGTCCAGTTCTGCTTTAGTCAGCTTCCTGCAACACATTTTAAATGTGTTTTTCATGTGACTGGTTCCTTAGAGAGCCTCAAGCTCCAAGCACTTGCTGTATCTTCTATGACTTGAATGATCACCAGAAAACACTGTCCTCCAATTCATACATGAAGAAGAAGTATTATTGCAGTTTCTACATCGTAATGCTTAGATAAATACTGAAATAAGATGAACACGGAGCTTGTTGTTCAGTAAGCTTTCTAATGGTTATATATCATCCAGGGATCTCAGGGTCAGCAGAGGACATTCATGTGAACATTCATTATGGGCATAGACCATGTCCATCTTACGCATCACAGAGACAAAAACTCAGCAAAGTAAATGGATGTTGACTGATTGGCTCAAGGAAAGAATGAACACATTCTTGCTGTGTGTATAATATGTGCTTCTGTGGCAGTTCTAAAGCCATTTGCCATGGACACCGGGACCAGCAGATATGTTGTAAGAGATGTGTAAAACAGAATCTGCTGATGGAAAATGACACCCCTCTACATATGTACAATTGCCTTTTTGTTCTCCAAAGACACTCATAGTTTCAAATTTTCCTTAAGTCTTGATAATCCCTGTCTTTTGCTTTCTCTGTCAATAACTAGGACAATCGCTACTCTATTGTGAGGAGATGATTTGTACATTAAAGGGAAAGAAGTACATACATATAATATTGAAAGATATTATCTAAATTTTTTTAAATTGGTTCCCATGGATAGTCAAATTCTTAGATTATGGCTCCTTAGGGTGTTACGATTCAGAATCTGTTATCATCAGAAAGGTCAGAGATTTCTTTTTGCTTTAATGAGGCAAAGAAGATGCCTTCATCTTCATTTCCTTTTGACCTATGGTTATTTGCTGGGGAGGCTTTATGCACTACTGAAGGAGTATAAATAAGACTGTAGAAACTCTCTCAGAGTCTAACAAATAAAGTTTTTTTTTTTTAAATTCATAGGCAACAGTTTGTATTATGTGATCCATTTTATTTAATCACTGCTGATTGGTCACAGTGGACATCTTTTTTCAGTGCTAACCAATTCATACATCATAACCAGAACCAAAGAAATGGGCACTTATTTGTCACAGTCAGGTTAATGGAAAGAGGCCCACATGGATGGGAGATAAATGACATGAAAACATGATTATGTAAGAGAACCTATAAACCCATAAAGAGAAGCTTCTGCAGTTCCTAACAACTTACAAGATTTTGATAAGTCCCAAATTAGTAAGTCCCTTTGAATTCCCATAGCTTTGTGCTTTAATTCAGTAATTATTAGTGAAGAATACACTGTGTTCATACTAGTAAACATAAATCCAAGAAGACCTTACTCCTCAGGAAGCTTATATTCAAAAATTGGAAATATAATCTAACTGAGATGCATCATGATCTGGGGAGATGGTTCATATTCAATTTTTTTCAAAACATTCAGTTTTGGAAGAGGAAAAAAATTAAAGGACTATAAAAGACAGGTGCTATGGTTTGAATGCAAGTTGTCCCTGAGAAGCTCATGTGTTTGAATCCTCAGTTGTTGTTTGGGAAGGTTATGATACCTTTAGAAGGTCCAGTCTTGCTGGAGAAAGGCATATCACAGGTGGTGGGCCTTGAGGTTGGTTAGTCCCTCCTTACTTTCACGAGGAGTCTACTCTTGCAGTTTGCAGCTGGCTTCTTTTTTCTTTCTTTCTTTTTAATTATTTATTCAATTGTGTGTGCGTGTGCGTACGTGTAGAACCACAGGTGAATTCGGGAACCCCCATGGACCACCTCCACCTCCTTGTTTACCCTGTCCCGGGATTCATAGGCTCCGCCCCCGCTTCGCTGGCGTCTATACGTGGGGTCTAGGATCCGAACTCAGGACCTTCCACCTGCAAGGCAAAGGCTTAACCCCTGAGCCACCTCTCCAGCCCTTGTAGCTGGCTTCTTGACTTGGATGTTGTCTGCAATGACCTAAGCTTCTTCCAACTTCTGGAGTCAGTCATGCCTTTTCTACCATAATATACTGTTCTTCCCGTCTGGAACCATAAGCCAAACAAATGTTCTTTTCTCCTCCTGTGCTGACTGAGTTTAAGTGGTATCTCACAGCAACACAGAGAGAAACTGTTACAACGGGAAAGTAAATTTAAACTAAATCTACAATTTCTATTTAGGAAGATAGCTCAGGGTTTAAAATCTTTTCCTTGCACACAAAAGGACCAGAATTTGGATCCCTATATCTCAAGCAAAAATGTTGGGTAGATATGACAGTGGTGTACAATTCCTTCCCTAGAAGGTAGAGTCTAGCAGACCACAGATCAAATGACTCAGGTGGGACAACAATTTAGGATGATTTACAATGTCACCCTTGATCTTCCACAGGCATATGCACTCATATAGTCTCTCTCTCTCTCTCTCTCTTTCTCTCTTTCTCACACACACACTCTTACACACACATACATGCATGAACACATACACACACATACACATACAACAACATAAATCATTAAAATAATTGGTATAAAAAGTGGTACATAAGTTAAATGAATATATGTACATGTGCACATTCTGGTGATATTGACTTATTAAGGTCTCAGGAAGAGGGTGATGTGAGAATGAAGTGGAAGAAATGAAATAACAACATCTGAGGAAAATGAGGAAGTAAGCCTCAGGTGATGAGAAAGAATTTTTCTAGATATAGAAAAGAGTGAGTAAGTTCAGTATTCTATCTGTGTATCTGGCATGAAGTAAATAAGAAAGTGCTAATAATAGGTGATAAAAGTTAGAGAGAGATGGAAGATCAAACAGACCACTTACAGTGTGTCAAAATTGAGAAACTTGGTCCAAGTTTCACTCTGAAAGTGTCAGAGAACCATTGAATCACTTGGAACATGAGCACGTTCAATTTAACTTTCTACCGGTCTTTTTTTTTTTTTCCACTCATACAAACTTAATAGGTACCCTCGTCCTCTCCTTCATTCCACCCCTCCCTGGATCCCCTTACTCTCTCCCTCCTTTTCCCCTTCCTTTTCTCCCCTCTCTTTCTCCTTGTGCCCCCTCCCCCCAATTCCTGGAGCATCCTTTAGTGTGCATGTCAAACTTCTCTTTGGGTCCTCCTCTCTGATGAGGTGTAAGGACTCAGTAGCATTGCTTAGAACTCTTTCTTGTATTCCCCTTTAGTATAGCAACACTATTGTGGCTGTTAATCCCTTGCCTCTAAGGATCCAGTGCCTGTGATCCATGCTAGACTTGGGGGGGGGGTCAATGCTATGTTGGTCATTGAGCAGGACATGCAAAGTCCTATTGTGATTACTTCAGCCCTAACTTGTGTAGAGTATCTTGCATATCATTGTTCCTCCCCATCTTTAGGCTCTTACAATCTTACTGTCCCTTCTTCTGCAAATTTCCCTGAGCTTTAGGATGGGGAGAGATTAAGCTGGCCTGGTTCCAGGTGATTAATGTAGAGTCTCTGATGTTTTGAATTATGGTTTGCTGTTTTTTGTTTGTTTGTTTGTTTCCAGTTTTGCTGTTCCTGTACCGTTATTGGCTCCATCCTGATGGGTATTGGATGATACCTCCTAGCCAGAAACAAAAGGCTGTTAAAATAGAGTCTTACTATAAAAGTAGATTCAAAGACTGATAGAATTAGAGTAGGAGACCGTGGTGTGTGTGGGGGTCAGTCTCCCTTTTGCAGGATAGTTACCATCTATCTGCCAGGCTCTATTGCCACAGACCAGAGTCGCGGCCTCGAGACCAGGGCTCCCCTGGACCAGGTGAGGCAAGTCTTCGGCGGAAATGTGGAACAGAACACGCAACTCTCCAGGCTGAGTGAATCTGAACCCACTTTACTGAAACTTAGTGACAATTTTATACTAGAAAATTTTAGGGCAAAGAATGTGTCCCTGCACCTGCAAACAGAGGAAAACAAACATAAACCATCCCAGTCTTCTATGCTCAGCAAGAATAAACAATTTTTTTTTCTAAGTAGCTAACCCATTGTTTGAGGGAAAAGACACAAACATTCTATTCTCCCAGTTTTTTCAATTCTATCTAATCTATAATGCTTCACCGGATAGCCATGGGGCTGAGCCCACATTGTTTTAACAGAGACTGCATTTTTAACATACACAGAGGAAGACTGAGCTTCTTTAACAGTAAGGTTGCTTATGTCTCCCTTTGAGGAATTCCAGAAGTATATTGCCATCAGTTGTTGATGAGCCATCTGTGAACCATGCATTCTCCAAATCTGGGGTCCAATCTGTCAGGCCCCATATGCCTGCCATGGTTGTCTCTTTCGGGGCGGAGGCGATCATTGGTGGGAGTGCACTCGAATGGTCCATCTCTGTGATTTCTCATAAGAGTGCTGTTTGGGAAAGGAAAGACACAGCCCCCTTTGCTTCTGACATGGATTCACCCAGTTTGGATTGCAAATACCATCTCCAAGGGAAGTCTTGGCATATAGACTTTCTGGCATGATGGTCTCTTCCTGGGCCTTCAGTCAGGGTAAGAGGTTCTAGTGGACTGATAGCATAGTCTTACACTTCTGGAATTTCTGAGTTAGTACATAGGTGGGAATTTTACCCACCTATGTTTTAAGACTCTAGAAGTTATTCTCTAATTTCCTTAAAATCAGTGCACACATTCTGGCTAACAAGTCTACTTATTGTAAGTGACTAGACATGAAATCTCTATTTACAATTTGATTTAAAGTTAAAAGCAAGATTTTTCTCTAAACCTAAGAACAGGTAAAAGGCACACCCAATTCCCAGAAGAATTCCTCCTGCAGAGACAAAACTTAAATTATGTAGGGAGGAAATCCTAGCACCTGCCCATGGGCATTATTGTGATATTCCCCAGGGAGCAGGCTTTAGGTCCCCAACTGGGCAGAGATACACCAAGGCCTGACAATTCCCATATTTTAATGCCATGTCCTTTTCCCAGAAATCGTTTCCATAGAACAATGTTCTGCCATGCTGGGACCTTATCCACCAGAATGGTTGGATTAGGGCGCAGCACTCTATGCCTCCCTAACTGGTGAGATAAACCCCATCATTTGAAAGTGACCAGGAAGGAAAGTCTGTGAGCTTAACCAGATGTCTCACTACTTACTTGCAGTACTTTATGGTGGCCTATTTTCTCTGCTGTAGCATGATTCCCCTCTCTCCTTGTTTCTGGCAGGGCCCTCCTTCCCCTTCCATGCTGTTTATAGCCTTTGCAATTACTGTAGATATTAAAGAGATTTATCTTTGAGTGTGTCACTAAATGAGTTTGGTACTAGGATCTACCTATTCGGGAGTACATACAGTGCTTAATTTTCTGTGTCTGGGATACTTCACTCAATATAATCTTTTCTAATTCCATTCTTTTCCCGGCAAATTTCATTCATTCATCTTTTTTGATGGCTGAGTAGTACTCCATTGTATAAATGTACCACATTTTCCTTATCCACTCGTCAACTGTTGGGCATTTGGATTGATTCCATGACTTTGCTATTGTAAACAGTGCTGCTATGAACATGGCCATGCTTGTGCAATTGAGGTGAATTTTTGCTGTATGGGGAATAGCAGGATCATATGGCATTTCAATCTTTAACTTTTTAAGAATTGCCAGACTGCTCGCCAGAGTGGTTGTATGAGCCTGCATTCCCACCAGCAATGTTAGGAGAGTTCCCTTCTCGCCACATCCTCTCCAGCATTTGGTGTTGTTTGTATTGTGGATTTTTGCCATCCTGACCAGGGTGAGATGATATCTCGGGGAGGTTTTGATTTGCATTTCCCCGATGGCTAAGGATACGGAACATTTTTTAAAGATATTTGTTAAACATTTCAATTTCATCCCTGGTAAAGTTTCTTTTAAGTTCCAAGGCCCATTTTTTAATTGGGCCATTTGTTTCCTTTCCACTGGTCATTTTTTAAATTAGGATAACATGAACTTGTCTTTTGTATTTGTAGCACGTTATTCAGTTTCATAACCCACTTTTACAATAAAACACCAGACCCAACAATTATTCAGCTCATGATTCTGAGTTGTAGTCCATCATGGAAGGAGAATCAAAGCATTAGGAGCCAACACAAGAGCAGAGGGAAAGGACCATGGTGTGTATCCTTGCTTGCTTGTCTGCCTGCCAGCTTGCTAGTACTCAGATTGTTTTATGATACAAAGAATAATGCTGAACACAAGGGGTTGGTCTTCCCATCTCTGCCACAGCAATCAAGACTAACTTATGAAGACTACCTTTATCTACAGAATGCATCTCAGTTGTCTCCAGGGTCCTTCCTCCTAAGGCATTAGGTTGATAATCAGTGCTAACTCTCACACATCTCAAACATTCTTTACTAAGTCATCCTCTGTCTATATCAAACCAAGAAAAGCAGATTACAGATAAAGAAGGCGTGTCTTCATGTTTTGACAATGTTTCCTTCTTAGTATGGTAGAGTATCATAAGCTTTATTCCTCTGAAATATTCTCAATAATACAGGGCTTGATATTCATAGTTAAAAGTGACTGAGAAACTAGTGAACACATCTTTATTAACAATGGGAAATGTCACACTTGCAATAGTTCCAGAGTTACTTGAGATTATATTTCTCATCACTGAAACTTCCCAATGAGTTCACAACCAAAGAATTATGTCGGAAGCACCTATATTTAATTAAATCTATGCAAACCTTTCTATAGACAGACTCTTCAATATACAGCCATGAGCATGAATTATAGGAATGAAGCTCAATTACAATAGAAAGATACAATTTGAGTTACAAACTTTATAATTTTTCATATGAAATCATGTATTCACTTACCTGTCTAAGAATCTAGAGACAAATTTGACTTTCTCTGAGAAAGAATGATTTAAATAGGACAGGTTGTTAAAGTGGGTATATTTTAAACATTGTAAATCTGGGATACTGAAGGGGTTTACTTCCAAAACAAACCATTGTAGCTTTTCTTCTGATAAATTCTTTGACGTTCATAGTGATGTATGTAAACAAACGACTTATCCACAAGTAGTACTAGCTCCTTGACATTGGGATTAGAAGTTTGAAATTATGTTTGTATGAAAAGATGTGATAGCTTCTGTGCAATTATGACCCACAGTTACTAAAGTATGACATGCGTGGCAAGTCAGAATGCTTCAGGGACCCTCGGATTTTGCTTTATAGACAGAAACTTAAGTGAATATTGCAGGAAGGTGGCTGGGGAAGAAAGAGGTTGTGACTCCAGTTGCTTTATTATTTTATCCAATTTGATGCCTACTTCCTTGCTTCTCACCTGGGGCCCTCTACTGTGACGTGTGCAATTTTGAAGAAAACCAGAGGGTAAAATGAATCAAACTCGGCTTCTGCTCCCAGTACCTGACTCCTTGCCAACTAAGAGTCACAGTGGGAACTTAGCCTTATTAAAGGGCAGTGGGTCAGACCACAGTGCCCACAGGGCTGTTCTAAAGGTTCAGTGTTCTGCCGGTGTATCATTATCAACGAAAACAACAGTCAAATGACTGTGTAGCTGATCTTTTGCCAAAAAATGCAGCAAATTGTGTTGCTGGATGCAGAAAGCTTAAAGTATCCAACCAGAGCTGGTGCAGTGGTTGAATGCAGGCCTCTGTATCAATTTCTATCTTCCTTGCTTTGGCTTTTTGTTTTAACCTCTCACTTGAGTTTTACCACCCAAAACCAAGGATAACTAAACCATACATCACTTTAGCAAACCCATACTTTCAGTCCGTAACTAGTGTCCAGAATAGTTTCTTAACCTTAGACATTACTGATATTTTAGGGGAGAAGGGGCACAACACAAATATTTGATATAAAAGGCTGATCTGTACCTGTAGGGTGTTGAGCAGTTGCCAGGCTGCAGACACCGGATGCCAATAGTGCTCCTAACTCTGACAGTCAGACATGTCCCAGGATATGTCCAAATGTCCCCCTGATAAGGAAACATCAGCCCAGATTAACACCCACTCTGCTAACAATAGGAGCTGGTAGATTGACTGGAGGTTTCTGGTGCTCTGTGCGGGAGCAGCTCTCCTGGCCACAATTTCAGAAATCTCCTTTGCAGTGGGAAAGGGAAAATAACAAAACCTACCCCATGTCCCAAGCTGGAAACAACTCCATCTGCTCTTGTACAAAGCTGAAATGGAATTATGATTGTTCTTACTTCAGAAATATACAGTTTGAAAGGCAAGACTTGGTAGGCAAAATCATGATTCCTCACTAGTGGAGTCTGTGGGATTGACCTAAAACTCCCGCAGTTTGGCTTGAATTGTTTTGTTGATTCATTGTCCTATTTGTAATAATGTCTGAAGATGTTCTGTGTAATGGCTATAAGATGCCTAATGCTATGTAGCCATTTAAGTTGACTCCCATAAAAAGACTTAGGAATGACAGCCTTATTTCAAAATAAGTTGTCACAGATGCATTCATGGACAGCTACTTGCCTTAGTGCTTCAGCCTGTGTGCACCAGAATAAAAATGAGCTCCCTGGACATTGTCAGAAACAGAGAAATATCTACTTCATTTTGACATTAATAAGGATATTAGCAATTTAATAATTATTTGTAATATTCCAAACAGTGTCCTTTCCACTTTACATTTTTGAGTTATTTCATTCTTATTTCAATAGCAGCAGTATTTTCAGATTTCAGTAAGTATTCTAAAATTGTTCTTGCCTTGATTTAATGGTTAAGGACTGGACATGAAATGACTTTGCCAATTTTATATTACTATTGGATTGTAAATTTATAATATATACATTGATCAGTGTATGCTAACTACTACAGGGTAAATTTTAAATCACCAAACAAGCATTGTGTGTATCTCCAATGTATTGGGAGGTCTGTTTGACAGTCAAAGATGAACAAGTCATGTTTTTCTGCTGCCACAGTGATCGCAATATTGTTTGGAGTCTGCAGCATAGATAAAATCATCTGATACAATAGATGTTAGTATGACGTTTCTGGTTTGATGCAGTAGAAGTTGGAAGTTATGCAGACTTTGTGTTGCTGTATTAACTATCTGAGAGAAACAACTTAGAGAAGGAAGGATTTATTTTGATTTATGACTTCAGAAGTTTCAGTCCATGACAAGATGATTCCATTACTTTCGGACCTGTGACAAGGGAGACCATCCTATGGAAGAGAAACTTGCACTTCACAGAAGGTGAGCAAAGAGAAGTAAAGTGAAGAAGAGAAGAAAGAAAAGCATGAGGATGTCAGGAACAATGTACCTTTCAAAAGAATGGCCCTGTATGACTGTGGAAGTAAGTTACAGGTGTCATCTTGAAAATCAAAGACTTGAGATCTGGGCACATTTGTAAAGAATAAGCAGGTGAGTTAAGCTCTGTGCAAACCTGTAAAATACTAATTGATGTTGGACTATTCCTTGGATAGGTGGAAAAAATGACAGAAGTTGGTTAAGGAAGTTGGTATTCTTTGGGATACTAGGACAGACATGCTATCTGGCAAGGGATGTCTTTCTCCTCCCCCAACACACACACACACACACACACACACACACACACACACACACACATACACATACACACACACACACACACACACACACACACACACACACACACACACACCAACACATACTGCTCAGCAATGAATAGATATGGTGTTGCCAATTCCCTCCATGCTGTTGGTATGAGCTCTTCTTCCATGCTAGCTTAAGAACTGTAATTAAACATTCCTAAGAAAGAACTCCTTGATTCTTTAAGCTGTTTGATCATTCCTTAAGCTGTTCGGTCCAATCAAACTCAACCGCCTTCTGTCTTCCCAAAAGTCATTTCATAAATCTATCAGCAGATAAATCCATTTATCAAGTCAGAATCCACATAATCCATTTGCCTCTCAAGGATTGGCTCTATCAGCTGAGCAGCCAGTCTTTAACACATGAGGATTTTTGTTTTTGAGCCCTTTTTGAAACCAAACCATAGTGTCAATCTAACTAAGGATGGCAATGAGGAAGACAAGGGACTTCACAGAAGAGGTCAGAACAGTTCTGGAGAACAAAGATATATGCAAATGCATCTGGTAGGCTGATAAAGTTGTTGGAACAGTGGGAACTGTCTGACCAAGGTTCGTGCATGTCTAGGAGTCTATCTGTTTATGGTCCTACATGTCTATTTGAAAGTCCAACTCATTTGCTGCCTCCTTCAGGCAAGCTCTTTTAGCATGTAGGCATTATTCTTCTTCCAGATCTTTCTGTTCTTCTGTTTGCTTTTTGCTTTCTTGAGATTGGGTATCAGGTAGCACAGGATGATCTTAAGCCCTCTATGTAACTGACAATGACCTTGAACTTTAGATTCTCCTATCTACACTTCTTCATTGGTGTAATTAGAGGTGTGCACTACTATGACCAGTTTATGCTGTGCTGTGGACTGAATCCAGGGTTTTGTGCATTTTATGCAAACAGTGTACCAATGCAGCCATATCCTCAGTCCTGTTTCAGATACTATGAATGTTATTGAGCAGGTGTGTGTTTGTGTATGTGTATATGTGTGTTTTCACATGTATGCATGAACAGGGCATGCATGTGTAGATCAGGGCAATTGTTAGAAGTCAGTTCTCTCTTTTCCCCATGTGGAGTCCAAGTATTGAACTCTGGTCACTAAATTTTTCAGACAAGTGCTATTATTTCTGAGATCTTAATACTAATACTTATTTCCTTGTTTTTCTTGTGATTACTACACTCATATCATTCTGACCCAAAGGACTATAAGCACCTTAGGGAAAGTGTCTTCATTTTTACCCGTTGCCAGGCAGTTACCGCTACCAGATTGTGCCTAATAAGACAATGCACATATCATATAAGTTTCATTCATTATATCCTCTGATGTTTAAGAAAGACATTCTCTAAGATAAGTTAAAAATGCAGTTGGGGAAATTTTTTCATGTCTGGAAACCAATGATCCTCTGAAAGGTAGCTTGAAGAAAAATTCTTAAATTAGATCGGCTTAATCCCCGTGGACCTACTTGAGTTTGCCAAGGGCAGTGAGTAATTCTCAAACATAAGGATGCATTAGTATCAGTATATTTAAGTACAAATTCCTTCGAATTATAATGTATAGCTCTGGAATAGTGGGCAGGAATAGGCCTCTTTGACCTATTTGACCGTGAAACAAGGGAAGAGTGAAATCGATCCCTATGTTTATCATTATTTCATTGACGGTTTAGAATAACGCACTGGAGATGATGTTAGTAAGAAGGTTGGGATAAGAAGTTTTTTTTATTGTTTTCAGACAACATGCAAATATCCGTAATGATTCATTTCCTAACCAGATAATATTTAGTCATTGTTAGGACCTGAGGGGAAATTAATTTAGTATCTATTTCTTAAGTGATAACTATGTAAAGCAGTTCCCTAAGAGAAGAAGAAAAGTAATTTAGGTGAGGGAAATCAAAGTGGATTAAGGCAATGCCTACAGGATACTGGTATCCTGGGGCTACCCTGAAGAGTAGAAAGAAATCTTCCAAGATAGTGAGTTTGAAGAGAAGGAAGGAGGTCAGAGATTTCTGGAGCAAACAGGTCAATATATCTTGAAGTCCTCAGACTCCTTGGGGAAAGCAAATAGCATCCACTGTGTTGAAGGCTGATGATGGAAACTAGCTAATTGGAAACTCAAGGGAACAGGTTCATTTGTAACTTGAGATCTCACAGTGTTGGGTCATAAATAAGAAGTACCTTCCTCATGATTCTCAGTTCTTTGTGAATCAGATAAATGTCAACAAGCCCCCTTTCCTTCTGATGAAGAGGGAAAGGCTGATATTATCTGAGTGGAAGTGGTGTCTCACTAAGGGTCAGGGACTGTTTTCAAGTGGGAAGGGCAGTATTTAAAGGAAGAGGCACCATGGAGGAATTACAGCTGTGGTTGAAACTACAAAACTGGCTTGTTCTGCACTGCTATTTGTAGCTAATCACTTCCAAATAACAAATGAATAGCACAGTAAATGTTAGCAGGATAATTTTCTATTAATCAAGAATAATGAGTGAGTAGACTAATTCCCTCTTCAAACATCCCTAATTTTAATACCGTTGCATGTTGCTGCTTCAGATTGATTACACGGTGATTTAGAGGGAGGGAGAAGGAAAGGAGACTCAAAATAAAAGGCAGAATATTATTTCCTGCTTCATTCATTGAGACATCAACCTCTCCCATGTGAATTCTTATAGAAGATGAGGATTGCATTTCCAAAAATGATCTTAATCGCAGGGAATGAGACAGGGAGTGAGAGAGAGAGACAAAGAGAAACAGAGAGACAGAAAGACAGAGAGAGACAGAGAGACTCAAAGGCAGAGATAAAGTCTGGGAATGTGCGTAAATCCATTGAATGCATTAATGGACTGGCCTCAACAGGTTGGACCTCTATCCTATACAGCAATGCATTCCCAAAAACACTGAATGTGATTAAAACTCTTTCAAAAGTGGATAATCAATTGGAACCACATATGAAAGAAGAGCATGTTATTATTCTGCAGAAAATTGGAGAGCGATTTCTTTGTTGAAGCAGTAGTTCAGAGAAAGAGGGATCATGAGGACAATAATGGTTTCAGGGTGCGTGTGGGGTATTGGGTATGATTTGAAGACATGATGTGATAGATGCTTGCTTGCTGTTCCAGATCCTCTCTCCATCTGTCCCCTCCACTTTTGCTCTTTGCCTAGAGGCTGATCTCTTTGGAAGGTGGTGCTGCCTTCCAACCTTCTGTGGCCGCTCTCCATCAAAGTGCCCCCAATACATAGAAGAAAGGAGTGGGTTATGCTGAAGTCTTGGATCCCACCTCTTCATGTTAGTTCTTGGCAGCTCTCTCTTCTCCAACAGCATAGCTTCTGTTGTGACTTCTCTTTGCTCTCTTTCATGTCAATTTTATACCAATACTTTCTGACCATTTTTTGACAAAAAAAAACAACAAAAAACAACAACACTGTGACAGGGATGGCTCTGGCCATGTGTTACTGCCTTTTCTGTTATCTTTAGATCCTGTCCACATATTTATAGCATATTAATTCTTCACTGAACGATTTTTAGCTTGAGAATGTCATCATATTTTTTCTGGGTTACCAGCCCAGACACAGACTAAGAGATTAGAAAGAATCATGTAACAGAATATACTTGAAAATATATTTGTTTACTAATTTAATTTTCCTTGTGTTTGTTGAATGTAGAGTTGTTACACTAAATACTATGTGAAAACCATCTAAAGTGAGATCATGAAGATGTCAGATAATGTGATTTTCACAGATTTTAACTATCTTCCGTTTTGGGTTTCAAAGCAGCTACAATACCTGAGAGGAGTTCATTCTGCTGACATTTTGGCTTAAAAAGATGTCTGTGAGAAGATTGAGTGAGGCTCTGACGACTTTTGAACAGAAAGCCCTTTGAAAACTTCTGTTCACTGATGGCCACCATACTTGAGCTCCAAGCATAAAACATCCATCTTTGTCATCATGCTAGAAAGAGAGGATGCAGAAACGGATAGAAATCACTCCTGTGCTTTCCTTTAAGGAGTGTGCATTTTGAGATGAAAGTGAAGAAAATATTCTAAGATCCTCATTGCTTATTACTTATTCATTCATAGTTTTATACGTTTTGTATTTGAAGGGCCAAATGTAAATGTAATTGCATTCAACAATAGTTCTCCTCCAAAAGGTCAGGAATACTATATGTTTGTATATAGACGCTGACAAGTCTATTATTTTTCTCCAATGTTTTTGACCAATTTCTTCAGTTTGATGGACAGATGTAAGGAGATAGTTCCCTGTCATAGTTTACACTAGAAAAGGGGAAACCTTGACAAACAGAATGAAAAAAAAAAGATCCATTGCAGACAGTTCAACCTCAGGAAAGTATGGAAGAGTCATAGCATTTAGGAAACACAAAAGGCGAGTAACCATGTCTTTATCTTCAGTAGACACTTGTTCATGGAATTTGCAAGGAATTAAAGCCCTTACATGGAAAAGGATGATCATTTTTAATTCTTAAAGAGACTCTTGAAGCCTTTTTTTTCCCCAGGACATTTTTGAGATCCCTAGAGTCACATGAAAATATGGGGTTTCCCCATAATTCAAAACATCAGAGACCCTACATTAATCACCTGGAACCAGACCAGCCAAATCTCTCCCCATCCTAAAACTCAGGGAAATTTGTGGAAGAGAGGGCTGGTAAGATTGGAAGAGCCTAAAGATGGGGAGGAGCAATGATATGCAAGATACTCCACACAAGTTAGGGCCGAAGTAACCATAATAGGACTTTGCATGACCTGTGTAGTGACCAACAAATCATTGACCCCCAAAGTCTAGCATGGATCACAGGCACTAGGATCCTTAGAATCAAGGAATTAACAGTCACAATAGTGTTCCCATACTAAAGGGGAGCACAAGAAAGGGCTCTAGGCATTGCTACTGAGTCTTTAAACCTCATTAGAGTGGAGGGCTCAGAGAGACGTTTGAAATTCACACTAAAGGATGCTCCAGGGATTGGAGGGGAAGAGGAGAACACTGAGAGAATGGGAGAGAGGGGGGTGAAAGGAAGGGGAAAAGGGGAGGAAGGAGCAAGGGGGACCAGGGAGGGGTGGAAGGAGGGAGGGAAAAGGGTACCTTTTAACTTTGTGTGAGTAGGAAAAAAATAAATGAATAGTAAAAAATAAAAATTAAAAAAAAGAAAATATGGGGTCCCCCCCCTTTTTTTTTTACTTTGCCTTCTAAAGGGACTAAGAGAGTTTATTTTGGGTACAACTCTGAGTGGACCATTGCTTGAAATACGTTCAGCTTGCTACAAGATACTATGTTCCAACCTGTTAACAGTTCTATGAGGATTTTATATTAACGGAAGAAAGAAAATCATAAATCAAAACACTTTTCAAATACATTGGTGGAAACATCAGCTAAGAGGGCAAATCTGTGCTGTAGGATTCAGATGCCATCTGAGGGCATCCTTAGCCTCTGGGTTGGTGGTAGCTAGGTGTCCTGCAGTGAAAGCCTAAGGATTTACCTAACAGTCACACAGGATGTTAGGTGAAACATGAAGGTGAACAATTTCCTGGAAACCTTTATTTTTTTTAATCACAAGTGAGCAGGATGCTTGTTGGTTATTCACTGTCATGTTTTTTATTTTATCTTAATTTATTTATTTTTCCCCAATTATACGAGCTCCATAGGTACTCTGGTCCTCTCCCTCCCTCCACCCTTCCCTGATCCCTCTTGCACCCTCCACCCTTTTCCCCTGCCTTTCACCCCCTTCCTCCCTTTCTCCCAGTGCCTCCCTTTCCCCCCTTTTGTCCCCTGGAGCATCCTTTTGTGTGAATGCCAAACTTCCCTCTGAGTCCTCCACTCTAGTGCGGTGTAAGGACTCAGTGGCATAACCCAGAGCCCTTTCTGGGGCTCCAAAAATACGGGGTTTCCCTTGTGTTAAATAAAAGCAGATGAGAATTTCAGCTTTAACGTATCCTACCTATGAGATTTTAAGCAAGTTTCACTTCCTCTCAGAAATTAATTTCCCTTATCCTAGCATAGGGCACTAGAATAACCTTTCAGGTAAGTACTATGGATTTATAGAGTAGGGTTTACGAAGGACTTATCAAGGAACCCAAGATAGAGACACTACTCCTGTAGTTTGAGATATCACTGGAAAGCTGGGGGAGTCCCTCACAAGCAGAATGAAAAAGGAAATCCATTGCATTTAATTCCATCCCCCAAGGTGCTCCTGTCTCCTCAATTCCTATTCATAAGCAGTTGTCAGCAAACTAACCACACATAGTGGTAGTCAGACAAGACAGAAAGACAGGAATATAAATGAACCAGAGCAGAAGTTCGACTTCTACCCACAGGACTTCTTTTTACCTCTGTGCTCCTACCTGCTTCAAGGCCCTGTGTCTGGTCACTGCAAGCAGATCACCCCATAGTCACCTATGAAAATTTTCCACATTAGGAACGAACATGTTCTGTGCATTACAGACATAAAGTGGAAGGTTTAGAGTCGGCCATCAAGTGAGATGAACATCACTGATGGTATTTGCCAGCTGAGTGACCATAGCAACACCTTGGGTGTACGTATTCTCCAAACGCTAAAAGCACCTTTAGTGACGAATGAGCAAGATGCAATTTGAAAAATTTTAAGTACGGCAGTTACTCTGTGACGAGCACTTAATATCTTTATTTTGCTTTCTCGTTTCATTCTGTTGAGGCAAAATATGGCTCATTGTACCTCAAACATTCATCCTCCCTGTGGCTCCAGGATCAATATAGATTAAGTTGATTCCTCTTTCATGATGAGATAGTTATTTTCCTTGCTTGTGTTTCTCTCACTTTAAGGGTAAATAACCTCTGGATTCTGTTTTCTTCCTGTGGGATGACTAGGTGCTCAGGGAAAGATACAGTGTTTGGGTAAGATTAAGGAATATAAATTGGCTTTATATAGTATTCAAATATCAAGCTTTGGAAAGCAAAGGACCTTCCAAAAAGTGCAATTTTGGCAATACATCTTTATGACATGCATCCTCCAACTAGCAGACATCACATTAAGATGGAACAGAGCAAGTGTCTTATTCTTGCAATAAATCTTTCTTATGTAACTAGAGCTCCTTGAAAGCCAGGCCCTAAGAGACAATGCACAGTATCATTATCTGACACACACACAGTACAGGCTAATTTTAGTGACCCATTTTGTCTGTTTTCATCCTTCATTTGTATACTTGGCCTTGCAAATAGAGTAGTTTGAATAGACATTATAGCCATATTTATGTGTATTCTTGCTAAGTGCTTCTCTTGAAGATGCATTATCAGACATTCAACATAAACCACAGAGATAGAGCCATTTATCCTTGTTAGGCAGGCAAACAGAGGGAAGTTACTGTACCACTATCCTGGGCTTTAGGAGCCTTTATTTAAGTCTAGGTAATGCAGAGAAAGGAGTTTGCCATTGATTATCTGGGAAGTATGGAAATAAAAAATAATAATTTAAAAGCTTGCATGCTGGTCACTGCAAAGTTGAGAAAAAAGCTTGCCAATAGGGTTCATATTTCCTGAGTACATGCAATGTGCCATGATCTGCAGTAAATGATCCCCATATGTTATATCTTGTAATGCACAATTTTGTAATGCAATTTTCAATTTGAGGCAAAGGTGCTATTATCCCAGTTTTGTAGTTGACATAACAGGTTCCCTAATTAAGGAGTTTATTTAAGGATGGTGAACTCATGGCCCTGTTGCAATTAACCCTGGGTTTGCAGAAAACAAAGCTTGTCTTGCTGCACCAGTCCCCGTTGCAGCATCAGGCAGTGAGAAAGAGCAGCACTGGGTGTAAGTAAGGACCAGATCAGATGAAGCTGAAATCTCAGGACCACAGAAAATCTGAAGATCCCACTCTTAGGGCTTTGAGAAAACTTGAAGAAAAACAAAAACTAAAGGGGAAAATGTGTTTGTTACTCACTGGGAGTCTGTGTGAAGAAGTGGAAAATGTCTATATGTATCAATGTAATCAAGGCAAGAAGCAAGACTTGAGAGAGAAGCTATGCACAGAAGAGAGTTGAGGATGAAGGAATGTGAGAATAGTGTTGAGAATGAAAAAAAAAGATTTAAGAGGCCAAGGAAAGGAAAAAGCTTCATATTCTTTCTCCAGAACTTCTGTATATATTCCATGTCACTATCTCTTGTCCTAGAGTGATGTCAGTGATTTTTGCTCCTGCAAAACAACTATTGCCAGACCTCTGAATATCTAAAGTACGTCTAGGACTAAGCTCAGTGTAGGCCACATGCTCTTAAGAAGAAGGGAAGGAATAAAAGCATAAGAGAGGAATATAGGGAAAGAAGTAAAAAAAAGGAAAAGGGGAACAGAGAAGAAATAAAGAAAGTGAGAAGAAATGAAGGAAGAAGAGGGAGAAAGGATGTGGTTAAACCTTGGGATGGTTAATATTGATTGTCAACTTTACATGCTCTGGAACTACCTTGGAAACACCATTCCAGTGACATCTGGTAAAGATTACCTAGATTAGGGTCACTGAAGGGAGATGACCCATCTTAATGTAGGTGGCACCATTTCAAGAACTGGTGTCTTGGACTAAATA
This sequence comes from Typhlomys cinereus, assembly GCA_023101885.1. Lineage (NCBI taxonomy): Eukaryota > Metazoa > Chordata > Mammalia > Rodentia > Platacanthomyidae > Typhlomys > Typhlomys cinereus. Next base: position 1,883,566 of record JALPQD010000388.1, on the reverse strand, counting down.
GGAAAGCACTGGATTGGTAAGATGACAGAAGATAAAGGCACTTGCCACACAAATCTGGTGACCTAAGTTCAACTCTTGAAACCCACATGGTAGAAGGATAAAACTAACTCTGATTTCCACATGTGAGCATTGTTACATGCTCCCTCGCACAAAATAAATATTGTTTGAAGGAAAAAAACAAACTGAACACTATCTTTCACTGATCACTGCTTCTTTTCTGTGGATAAAAGGTGACCAATTGCCTACCAGAGTCAAAATAAACTTTCCTTCCTTATGTTGCTTTTCTCATTGAATCAAGATGAGTAACCAATACTAACCCTAAAGATTTTCCATGATAGCAAGATAGGCTGAACTATCTTGTAAAAATCAGCACAAACCAGGATAGATTTGGTATTCTTTCCACACAACTAAATCTGACTTTGCCAAATACCTCTGCGGAGGAGGATTGTAGACTCTTTTCTTCTCTCCTGTAGCAATAGTCCATTTGTTTCCAGTTGCCTATTTGTCATGTCTACAACCAGCACCAAATCATGTGTGAGCAGAAAGGAAAAATTCAATTCTGTCAACTCATAATACATTGTCAGTAAAGTTGAATATAATGCCAACATTCAAAGAAAAGAACGTTAATAAATCAATGCAAACTCCTGGTGAAAAATTTTTTTCTGGTTATTTTTTTCCTATTTTTAAAGAAGGAAAGTTTGATATTCTAATGGCATTAATTCTACTTTATTTCTTTCCTCTATTCTCTCAATGATTAGTCGTCCTGAGATACAATCACTGGGCGAGTATCTTGGGGTTAGAATTCTTGTTGGGACATTAATACATGTTGTGAACTGTGATAGCCAGATGCCTCAATCTCCAGGTAACCTGCTCAATTTTCTCAGCTCTCCTTGGAGTCCTGCAAGGCTGTTCAAGCTGTGGCTTTGACAGCTGCGGATCTGAACAGTATTTCAACGACAATTGGCATTTAAACTGGCTGATGTGAGACCCGTGCTGCCTCATTAGTAATTTTTCTATTTGAACCTATTCTGTAGCAGCTGACATTTAACATTGCCATGGCCTTCCCCCCTTCTTTGTTTATATTCTTAATCTAGTAGACTTAACATCAGTTGGTAGGAAGAAGGGTAGACTAAGGCCTGTTTTTTTTTCCTGGTATTAATAACCTTTCTTATTTTAACAAATGAGTATAAAATTTTGATGGGATGTTAATGAAAGAGAAAATGTATATTGCTACCCTAGCATTTGAAAGACGTTGTTTTCTGTGTGTTTTGAATTATGGTGTAGCTTGGTTCTTCATTCTGGGACTTAAACTAAACCAAGAAACAACAGGTAACCTCACACACTTAGCAACTTGCTGCACAACCTTTGGTCAATTTAGTAACCTATGACAGACTACCTTGACAGGTTATCATTATGCTGCTAGACTATTAGGAAATATTCAAGTCAGAGCAAATATTGCTAGTGACTTCAGTAACAGAGACTGAGATTTCATGGTTGGCCAAACAAATGCTTACTATTTCATTTATATATATATGATATTATTATTTATATATTATTCATATATATTCTAGATTCAACTATCTTCTTTGGCAATTGTATTTTGAAGCTGTGAGTTTAGCATTTAGTTTCCTTTTATTTACTTTATAAAACTCTGGGATTCCTAAGTCCTTTGAGTTCTTCACTGGGTCCCTTTCAGTTGTCTAATGAAAGTAGAGAGAGGAAAGAGGGACAAGGAGACAGCACACATAGACACACACTTATACACATCCATAGGGGCAAAAATAAGTAAAATTTACAAAAAAAAGAGAACAAGTGATAACTCATAAGAAAGGTAAAGATTGTGGAAGAGGTAAAGTTAGATTCCATTTCTTTGAACATGCTCTAACCAATAAGCAATGTGTAGTATTTTACCACCGTTTAGGTAGTGTTAAAGGTTGTTTGGCTGTATGTCCAACACTACAGGTACAGAGAACACAGAATGTGTCTTAGTAATTCTCTTTCCATACACAAACATTAAACACCACCCAGGAACTACCTCCTGCAGGATCTCTCTTCTGTTTATGCCTTAAAGAAATAGACACACATTGAAAATGCAATAGTCGAACAGACAGAAGATCCCATAATAATACCAACACTGGGAAAAACAGAGAAAGAAAAGCACACAAGATGTGCTGACATCTTCTGTGTCTTTACATAGCCTTTCCTCTGCACCTGACTGTGTGAAAACTTTCTACTCCTCTTAAGACCACCCTCCAGGCATATCGAATTAGGATGAGCCCAGTGGTCCTAATTACTTCTTTTACTTTGTTTATGTATTTTTTTTCAAATGGGGCACATTATAAAGGACTGAGTGTTAAGGTGAAAATTCGGTTCCTTCCAAATGACAACAACTACATTCATGTTTCTTTTTAAAACCTCAGGTTTTTTTCTTTTAACATTCTTTTTAGCCCTGTACTTTCTTCTTTCAAGATAATGGTGGCTGTCAGATTGGAATGGTATGCACCAATCTATATTTGATATTTGTTTTTAGACATTTTATAGTTGTTTCCTAAGCCAATGGCTTTTAACCTTTTAAAATTCTCTCTCTTTCTCTCTCTCTCTCTCTCTCTCTCTCTCTCTCTCTCTCTCTCTCACTTAGCAGCAGATGGTTTTTCTAGAAATAGAACACTTTCTGACACTCTTATATTCTTTCATTTCTACTTGTAAACCAGCAGGATTTCTTGACCCATCATTTTCTTGCAATACTTTGTCAAAGATACTTATAGTTCTAGTGGTTGTTTTCCAACATTTACACTGGAATTGCTACTTTGGTAGACATGTAACAAATATTTGCCATTGAATATCATGACTTACCATACTTTTAGCATTTATATGAATTTCCTTATTGTCTATGACTGACTGTCTGAATCAATACTCATTTCAAGCTTTGTGTTATAGCCCTGCCCCACTTCTAGTTATTGCACTGAATGGATTAAGTAACACTTCAACTGCAACAAAGCAATGAAAACATAGTGGCTCAACATTATTTGGCTTTATTTATTTCTCATGAAATGTCATCAATGTATAACTATCATTTGCTTTACTCATTGGCCCTTTTGTATGGAACCTGGGCTCCAGCATTTCTATTTTGTTAATAAGGCGCCTGAAAATGACCATCTATATTCCTTATCTAATTCAAGTCACCTAACTGGCGAGAGAGAAAGAATATTGAAGTTACTAAAGGCAAGTACCGAAAATGACATATTATTTGTGCCCACATTTTATTAATCATAACTTACTCCCATGGTTCCAGCTATCTTGATATAATATCCAATACCCATCAGGATGGAACCAAGGGTGGTGCAGGAGCAGCAAAACTGAAAAAAAAATCAACAATCCATAAATCGGAAAATCAGAGACTCTACATCAACCACTTGGAACCAGGCCAGCCTAATCTCTCCCCATCTTAAAGCTCAGGGAAATTTGTGGAAGAGGGGGTGGTAAGATTGTAGGAGCCTAAAGATGGGGAGGAGCAACAATATGCAAGATACAAGTTAGGGCCGAAGTAATCATAATAGGACTTTACATGACCTGAGCAATTACAAACATATCATTTAACCCCCAAAGTCTAGCATGGATCACAGGCACTATGATCCTTAGAGGCAAGGGATTAACAGCCACCATAGTGTTCCTATACTAAAGGGGAACACAAAAAAGAGCTCTAGGCAATGCCACTGAGTCCTTACACCTCATCAGAGAGGAGGACCCAGAGGGAAGGTTTGACATGCACACTAAAGGATGCTCCAGGTTGGGGGAGGGGGAGGGAGCACTGGGAGAAACGAAGGGAGGGGAAAAAGAAAGGGAAAGGGGGGGAGCAAGGGGGTTCAAGGAGGGGTGGAGGGAGGGAGGGGAACGGCTTACTTATCAACTTTGTATGAGTGGAAGAAATAAATAAATTAAATAGATAAATAAATATGTATATATATATCTTGAAATATGTATATATGTGTGTATATATGTATATATACATATATATATATACATATATATATATATATATATATATCCCTTGAAAGGAATGATTAGGTGAGCATATAATTCCAAGACACAAAGAAAATCTAATCAAATAACATATGTAGAATTCTTGGGGAGTGTCTGAGACACATAGGAGACATTCAATAAATATTGGTTGCTATAGAGAAAGCATTTTATGTACTGACTGGTCTCAATAAAGTCCCAAAGAATTTCTATTTCATAACCACTTGGCTTGATCAAATATATCATTAGAAATAGTATGCCATTCCCACTTATTGAAAATCTGACAGCTCATATATCCTAACGTTCAGAGTCTTCCATGAAAAGAATGTGAGTCATATTCATTTTTAACATGAGCACAGACTTGTCCTCAGTTATATACATACTCCAATAGGCCAGTTAAGAAATGCCTCTAATTTTCTTCAGTGTGCTTTAAAGAACTTTTCTCAAAACGTCTTCAGGTAACTATGTAATGTGCTTTTCCACTTAGACTAGAGAAAGGATAAGTACACTACTTCCACAAGGTCTCTCTATAAGGTGTGCATATTATATATAGAGAAAGAATTCTTTCTTTCTTATCTGTTATAGAATGTCAGTATGAAGCACAGGATAAAACTGTGAACATTTCTCCCAACTTAAAGTCTAAGAGAACATATACATTTGACAACTGTCCTACTTTTATTGGATGTGTCTATATAAGATTCTGTGGACTCATGTGCACATGAGGACAATTTTGTGCTTGGAACACATATCATCTCATCTTCACAAGACTGAACAAAGAGAAAGGTGCCAACGAAAAGCAATAATAATGTTAATGAAACTAATGGCTGGGGAGAAATTTCTGAAGAATGTCAATCATAAGGGAAAATGTCAGAAAAAGATATTAACTTCCCCTATGGAAGAAGCCTCAGATGGAAATGGCATTTGAAACTGCTGGTAAAGGGCAAATTTTTCTACAATAATGTCTCATTCAAGTTAAATCTACTGTGGGCACATGTGGTCCCCAAAAAGGCTCATTTTCACTTTATACCTTTTTTTTCAATCTAAAGATACTTTAAAAATGTAGGCTAGAGGGGTTGGAGAGGTGGCTCAGGGGTTAAACCTCTGCCTTGCAAGCAGAAGGTCCTGAATTCGGATCCTAGACCCCATGTATAGACACTGGGCAGAAGCGGGGCGGCCTGCATTTCTGGTCCTGGTAGGGCGGAGCCTGTGAATCCCGGGGCAGAGTAAACAAGGAGGAGGTGCAGGCGATCTGCCTGTGGTTCTACACACACACACACATACACACACACACACATATACACACACGCACAATTGAATAAATAAAAAAAATGTGGGCTGGAGAGATGGCTCAGGGGTTAAGACACTGTCTCACAAGCAGAAGGTCCTGAATTCAAATCCCAGGTCCCACATAAAAACATCAGGCAGAAATAGGCAATGTTCTTTTCTTCTAGCCCTGGTGGGCAGGAAGTCACCTTTGGTCCTCCACAGGGACACACAGTGCTGGCTGATAAACAAACACACACACACACACACACACAAAATAAATAAAATATTTTTTAAAAATGCAGCAATTTGTTTTTAATCCCCCAAAATTGAAATGTTAAAGCCAGTTGTTTGTGTCAGTATCTTTCTCCTCATGTAACTACGAAGAGACTTTCTTAAAAACAATTGTTTTGACTCCAGCTGTTTTATTACTACCTGAAAATAATACTATCTCCAGCAAATTAAAGTATTGCCGATGACGCTAATTTCAGAATTTCAACAGAGCTAAGTCTGTGTTTGGCAAGGAGATAGGCTTCCACATAACGTCAAAGAGACATCAACATTCAGTACCTGGGCTGATCACTGAAAATGCTCAGACATTGATTTCCCTGTTTAATTGATGGTCCTGAATGTTACTCAGTAAACCTCAGGACATCAGACAAGGAGAGCACATGCAAGATGAGAACAGATCACAGCCAAGTGCAGAAGCCCCGACATTTCGAGCTGCTGTTTGCCTGTACCAGATATCTGTCCAGTGCATAAGGACGCCCAGCAGTATCCTGGGTTCTGTCTTCACATGCCACAGGTACCTGCTCATACGCAGGGACAAATTCATCTCCCCACATGGTCAGTGCCTTCTGGATAAATATCCCCCTGATCCAGAAACACAGACTTAGAGAAATTTTATCTTTAAAAAATGGGAATATCCCCACGTATAGACAGACGCCAGGCAGAAGCAGGGGCGGCCTGCGCTTCTGGTCCTGGTAGGGCGGAGCCTGTGAATCCCGGGGCAGAAGGAGATGGAGGCTCCATGGTGGTTCCCGAATTCGTCCGTGGTTCTACACATACACAGACACACGCACACGCAAGTACACATACACACGCACATGCACACAGTTGAATAAATAATAATAATAATAAAAAAAATGAAAAAAAAAGGGGATATCCCCCCTTCCCCTCCACTCCGCCGCCCGGGACACGCGCGCGCGCGGTCCAGCCGGGCCTCACCGTGCCGCGACCCAGGTAAGATCGGTCCCTGCCCACCCCCAGAACCCCAGGCCAAATAATTCAGTTTAGTGAAAAACGCACAGAAATTAAAAGATCTTAAGAGTTAAAACGACAATGCCAAAGTCTAAGTGCAAATCCATGAGACACAACACTCAAGTAAACAAATCTCCCACTGAAGGAATTAATCCCATAATGTTAGACTCCAACCAGAACAAACCTATGGAAAATGGCCAAGAAAGCCTGACCGAGGATAACGACCTTCAAAATATGATCATTACCATGTTCAATACTATGAAAGAGGAAATCAGGGAGGAATTAAATAATCGAATCAATCGCTTTGCAGAAGGAACACAACAGACATATGGAGGAGTTGAGAAAAACAGTGCAAGAATCAAAAACTGGCATAGAGCAGTTAAAGCAGACTCAAGCAGAGTTTAAAACTGAACTAAAAGACAAGTTATCTTCAACCCAGAACTCCACAGAGAGTCTTATCAGCAGAACTAACTAAGCAGAAAACAGAATTTCAGATCTTGAAGATAAAGTGAGAGTATTAACCAGCTCAATGGAAGAGATTGTTAAAGCCAAAAAGATGCTTGAGAGAAATATCAAGGAGATATGGGACACCCTGAAGAAGCCCAACATGCGTATTCATGGAATACCAGAGCAAGAATCTCAAAATACCACCCCTGAGGAAATTTTCCAAACGATCATCAAGGAAAACTTTCCTCATCTAAAAAAAGAGAGGCCCATCCATATACAAGAGGCATTCCGCACCCCAAACAAATATGACCAAAACAGAAGCTCGCCACGGCAAATAATAATCAAAACACTCCACATTCAAGATAAAGAACTGGTGCTGAGAGCTTCAAGGGAGAAAAAACAAGACACTTTTAAAGGTAAACCTATTAAAAAAGCAAATGACTTCTCAATGGAAACACTAAAAGCAAGAAGAGCTTGGAGAGACATACTTCAAGTATTGAATGAGCAAAAATGTCAACCTAGGCTGATTTACCCTGCAAAACTATCAGTCATGATCGAGGGAGGAAGAAAAATCTTCCAGCACAAAGACAACTTTAAGGGATACATGTCCACCAAACCAGGCCTTCAAAAAATGCTAGAAATGATACTCAAGCGTGAAGAAAAAAACAGGCATATCCAGGAGAGCAGAAGGCAAGTATAACACCATTAAAAGCGAAGCAATATACTTATAAAAACTACTATAATAAATGTGTGGAATCAAAAATAGTTTCACCATTATAACACTAAATGTTAATGGAATTAACTCACCGATCAAGAGACACAGATTACAGACTTGGATTAAAAATCACAATCCATCAATCTGCTGCCTGCAGGAAACCCATCTCACCACAAAAGATAGGCACAGTCTAAAAACAAAAGGCTGGTCAACAATTCTACAAGCTAATGGAAGGAGAAAACAGGCAGGGATAGCCATTATGATATCAGACAAAGTGGACTTCAAACCAAAGAAAATTATAAGAGACACAGATGGATACTACATTTTACTCACAGGTACAATTCACCAGGAAGACTTCACAATACTGAACATATATGCACCTAATACGGGCCCCTCCACATTCATTATGAAAACTCTACAGCGTCTAAAGCAAGAAATCAACCCCCAAACGATAATTCATGGGGACTTCAACACCGCCCTCTCAACATGGGATAGATCAACAGGTCAAAAGCTTAATAGAGACACTTTGGACCTTAATCAAACCCTTAAAGAAATGGACCTTACAGATCTCTATCGAACTTTTCACCCACGTACCAAAGAATACACATTTTTGTCAGCAGCACACGGAACTTTCTCCAAAATAGATCACATACTGGGCCACAAAACGAATCTACACATGTACAAAAAAGTTGAAATTCTAACCTGTGCCCTGTCAGACCACCATGACCTAAAGCTGGACATCCACAACACAACAAAGAGAAAATACACTAACTCCTGGAAACTTAACAATATGATGCTGAATGAGAACTGGATTCAGGAAGAAATTAAAAGGAAATTCAAGATTTCCTGAAAGTGAACGATAATGAAAATACAACTTACCAAAATCTCTGGGACACAATGAAAGCTGTTCTAAGAGGTAAGTTCATAGCTCTTAATGCCTACATCAAAAAAATGGAAACATCAGAAATAAACAACTTAACATGCAGCTTTAAAGCTTTAGAGAAACTAGAGCAATCTGATCCCAAAAGTAGTAGAAGAGAGGAGATTAGCAAACTAAGGGGAGAAATATCTGAAATCGAGATTAAGAAAACGATAGAAAAAAACAACCAGTCAAAAAGCTGGTTCTTTGAAAAAATCAATAAGATTGATACACCCCTAGCTAAATTAACCAAAAGCAGGAGAAAGAAAACCAAAATTAACAAAATCAGAAATGAACATGGAGTTATTACTACTGATACCCAAGAAATCCAGAGAATTATAACATCATATTTCAAAAACTTGTACTCTGTGAAGTTTGACAACACAAAAGAGATGGATGAATTTCTAAGTAAACACAACTTACCTAAATTGAATCAGGAAGTTGTGAATTATTTAAATAGTCCTATAACATATAAGGAAATTGAAGAAGTAATCTCAAATCTTCCCACCAAAAAATGTCCTGGACCAGATGGATTCAGCACAGAGTTCTACCAGACATTTAAGGAGTTAATAACACCAATACTCCTTAAACTGTTCCATCAAATAGCAAAGGAAGGAACACTACCAAATTCCTTCTATGAAGCTAATATCGTCTTAATCGCAAAACCTAATAAAGATTCACTTAAAAAAGAAAACTATAGGCCGATCTCTCTGATGAACACAGACGCAAAGATTCTCAACAAAGCCTTAGCAAATCGGATTCAAAAACATATTAAAAAGATCATTCATGGGGATCAAGTAGGCTTCATCCCTGGCACACAAGGTTGGTTCAACATACGCAAATCAATAAATGTAATTAATTCATCACGTAAACCAGTCCAAAGTCCAAGACCACATGATACTCTCGATAGATGCAGAAAAAGCTTTAGACAAGATCCAACAACCTTTTATGATCAAAACGCTGGAGACAGTAGGAATGGAAGGAACCTTTATCAATATAATAAAAGCTGTATACAACAAGCCCACAGCAAGGATTATGCTCAATGGGGAACAATTGGAAGCATTCCCACTTCGATCAGGAACTAGACAAGGCTGTCCACTCTCACCACTTCTATTCAATATTGTACTTGAAGTCTTAGCTGAAACCATAAGACAAGAAAGGGACATAAAAGGGATTCAAATCAGCAAGGAAGAAGTCAAACTATCCCTATTTGCAGATGACATGATCTTATACCTGAGGGATCCCAAAAACTCCACCAGGAAGCTTCTGGAACTGATTGAGAAGTTCAGCAGGGTGGCAGGATACAAAATAAATGTGCAAAAATCAGAGGCCTTCCTATATGCCCAAAATGAAAAAAGTGAAAAAGCCTTGAGAGAAACAATCCCATTTACTGTAGCCCCTAAAAAAATGAAATACCTTGGTATAAACCTAACCAAGGAGGTAAAAGACCTTTACAACGAAAACTTTAAAACCCTAAAGAAAGAAATAGCAGAAGTCACCAGAAGGTGGAAAGACCTCCCTTGTTCCTGGATTGGCAGAATCAACATTGTAAAAATGACCATCCTACCAAAGGCAATATACAGATTCAATTGTATACCAATCAAAATCCCAAAGCAATTCTTCAAAGAAGTTGACCAAACAATCTCAAAGTTCATATGGAGGCACAAAAGACCCAGGATAGCAAAGACAATCCTGAGTAACAAAAACACTGCTGGAGGTATTACCATACCAAATCTAAGTCTATACTACAAATTCATAGACAGCCTGGTACTGGCTCCAAAATAGACACACAGATCAATGGATAAGTATTGAAGACCCAGATATAAGCCCGCAAAATTACAACCATTTGGTCTTTGACAAAGGGGCCCAAAAACTCCAATGGAAAAAGAACAGCATCTTCAACAAATGTTGCTGGCAAAACTGGATCTCCACATGCAGAAGATTAAAGCTGGACCCGTACTTGTCACCATGTACAAGACTTAATTCCAAATGGATCAAGGACCTTGATATAACGCCAGAGACTATGAAAACCATAGTTGAAAGGATAGGGAACTCCCTCGAGCTGATTGGGCTAGGCCAACATTTCCTAAACAGATATCCAATGGCACAGTCACTGCTACCAACTCTCAACAGTTGGGATCTTGTGAAATTAAAGAGCTTCTGTTCAGATAAAGAGATTGTAACGCGAGCTCAAAGGCAACCCACAGAATGGGAGAAAATCTTCACTAACCACACGTCTGATAGAACTCTGCTGTCCAGAGTGCACAAAGAACTTAGAAAACTAAACACCAAGGAAACCAATGGCCCAATTAAAAAATGGGCCTTGGAACTTCAAAGAAACTTTGCCAGGGATGAAATTAAAATGTCTAACAAATATCTTAAAAAATGCTCCACTTCCTTAGCCATCAGGGAAATGCAAATCAAAACTTCCCTGAGATATCATCTCACCCCGGTCAGGATGGCAAAAATCCACAATACAAACAACAACAAATGTTGGAGAGGATGTGGAGAGAGGGGAACTCTCCTACATTGTTGGTGGGAATGCAGGCTCATACAGCTACTCTGGCGAGCCATCTGGAGATTCTTAAAGAAAATAAAGATTGAAATGCCATATGACCCTGCTATCCCACTTTTGGGAATAACCCCCCATACAGCAGCGGTTCACCTCGATAGCACAAGCATGACTATGTTCATAGCAGCACTGTTTACAATAGCAATGTCATGGAATCAACCCGAATGTCCAACAGTTGACGAGTGGATAAGGAAAAGGTGGTACATCTATACAATGGAGTACTACTCAGCCATCAAAAATGATGAATTACTGGAATTTGCCGGGAAATGGATGTCATTAGAAACAATTATATTAAGTGAAGTATCCCAGACCCAGAAAATTAAGCACCATATATACTCCCTAATAGGTGGTTCCTAGTACCAAACCCACCCAGCCCACCTAGAGACAGTAATTGCAAGGATTATGAACAGGAGGGATGGGGTAGGAGGGCACACTAGAAACAAGGAGAGAAGGGACCATGTTACAGCAGAGAAAATAGGCCTCCATCAAGGACTCAAATAAGTAATGAGACATATGATTAACTTCACAGACTTTTGTTCCTGATCATTTACTACTGAGGGGGTATGATCTCACCAGAAGAGGAGGGCATATAGTCTGGCAGATAAAAAGTAACCGTTGTGCAAATTGGTGATAGACCCCTCCCTCACTGTGGTTTCCCACTTTTATTACATCTACCTTTGAATGTGCTTTTATCACAAGACTCTAGTTTAACAGCTTTTTGTCTCTGGCCAGGGGGTAACATACAATGCCCACCAGGATGGAGTGAAGGGCATTGCAGGAGCAGCAAAACTGCAAAAGAAAACCAACAAACCACAATCCAGAACTTCAGAGACTCTATATCAACCACCTAGAACTAGGTCAGCTTAATCTCTCCCCATCCTGAAGCTCAGGGAAATTTGTGGAAGAGGGGGTGGTAAGAGTGTAAGAGCAAAAGGATGGGAGGAGCAATGATATGTAAGATACTCCATACAAGTTAGGGCTGAAGCAATCATAATTGGACTTTACATGCCCTGCTCATTGTCCAACATACTATTGACCCCACAAAGTCCAGCATCTGCTAAAGGCACCAAGATGTTTGGAGGCAAAGGATTGGCAGACACAGCAGTGTTCCTATACCTAAGGGGAACTTGGGAAAGTGTTTAAGGAAAGGCCACTGGGTCCTTGTACGTCATCGGAGAGGAGGGCCCAGAGGAAAATCAGACATGCACAAGAAAGGACTCTCTGGGAATTGGGGCGGGAGGCACTGGGGGATGGGAAGAGAGGGGGGTGGGGAGGGGGAGCAGGAGGTATGGGGGAGGAGGAGGGAGGGAGGGAACTGTTGTACCCATTAAGTTTGTATGAGCTGAAATAATAATAAAAAATGTATTAATAAAAAAATGGGGATATCTGGGAGATGATGTCTATCCTTTATCTCAAAGGTGTTTATGTATGACTTCCACAAAGAAGCTCTTTACTAAACAGGTGATTTTTTTTCTTTCACTTTTTGGATTTTTCTTTAATATATTCAATTCCTTATTTCATTCCTGGACAATTTCATACACATATGTAATTAATTTAAATCATTTTCACCCAATATTACCTAATCCTACCCCTTTCTCTCATTATAAACTTTCTTCCCAACCAGCATCCTTCCTCCTGTTTTGCATGTCCTCCTTTGTGTGTGTGTGTGTGTGTGTGTGTGTGTGTGTGTGTGTGTGTGTGATGTGTGTGTGTGTCTGTCTGTCCCATTGATTTTCATTAGTGGTATATTGCTGGAGCATAGGTGATGTGTCACTGTCTCTGAAGAAAGTGACTCCCTTTCTTACAGCCTGTGTAACCCATCAACAGGCCTCCAGGGACTGGTGTTACCTCATGGTGTCTTCCCTCTTTCATGATGAAATTCTGAGTGGCTCATTCTTGTGCAGGTAAATACAGCAACGGTAAGTTCCAGTATACAATAGCTGATACATATCTTGAAAACATTGTTTGTGATCACTTTTCTTTTCCTGTGGCTCTTTCTTACCTGCAATTTATGACAACAGCCACTCAGAATGTATCCCTGGCTTTCCTGATACTTTTGTGTACTCCGGGGATGCCTGCCTTTTTTTTTAATTTTCATAATTACAACAAATATTGCCTCATGTTCATTTCAAAAGATGATCTTGTATTGGTTAGAACTGTTGCATGCCATTTGTTTTGTTTTATCTTCCTAGCCTTTCAGTACTTTGCTATTACAAAATAGCAGCCAAATCAATATCGTGTATAATGTAACCTTGCAGCCTGTGTCTGGTCCAGTGCAAACACTCTGAAGGTTTCTTCACAGACACACAGGTCATTTGAGACCCATCTCATTTTATCCACAGAAGCCTTTCTTTGTACCTCTTTATACAGTTCTATTGGGAGTTTACAGAAATGTACATTCTATTCTGCTACAATAAGTTTCTCTGATGACATATTTCATATTATTTGATAATAGTGATATCATGTCAAATACAAGATGGAAGTCACCTCAGTTCATTATTTTTTCCCTTGAGCACTTTCCTAACTGGCCTCATTAAGCACTGTATTGATCTCAAAGTGTAGGAACCCAGATGAATCTTCTGTCTGCCGAGGACTACAGTTTTGTGCTCCCTGTCATATGTCTTGCCTCAGGATGGTTTCACACTCTGGCCCAAAGTTCTAATTGCACATTTTGCCTGATTTGAAATAATTTTATTATGGAAATTGAAAGCTTCAAACCATCCATATTCAAGTTTTCACAGGTGTGTATGGACTCCCCTTTAGAGGAGTGACAGCTTCTAAATATTATGATATTCCTTCATTGAAATTTCACATTCTTTTAAACCATACTAGTATTTTCATTTGCACTGCTATTTATTTTTATACTTTCTAGCTCTAGAGTAACATAAATTGTGACCAAACTGAACTGACCAATCCTACCTTTCCCTTCAAGTGCTATGATAGTATTGGAATGGGCAGAAATTGAGGATGTGTTTTCAGAAATGTTCATATTACTTTATAACAGAAACACTGACTTTGGAGAAGACCTTAGAAATGATTGCATGTCGTGCTCAATTCCACCCACCTCATGAAAAAGCAAACTGAGGTACATGGACTATGGTGATTATTTGACTGGCTTCTGATTTTGCTCTAGCCACGCACCTCAGACTGGTTCTTTCCCTCTCTTACAGTCTATTCCTTTCGCTTACATTTGCTGCTATAACTTTCTTTTTCTTTTTTATCTTATGTTATTACCTTGTAAAAGAGTTCTGATACATTAGTGGTTTTTATTGAAAGCTACCTCAAATCTGTTTTGGAAATAGGCAAGATATAAGCAGTAAATAAATAATGAACTGGGGAGCAGAGAGGTTTTTATAGCTTGTTGGCAGCAGAACCGAGACTTGAACCTAATTTCCAATTCCCAGCCCAATCCTCTCCCGCTCCATAATACCTTGTCTCCCCCATGCATTTGTGAGCCTAGTATTTTTTTTTTTTATCATTGTGGCCTTGAGGACTCAGTAAGAAATCATCAATGTAATGCTGGATTTATTGCCAGTTGTTTCCTTTGATTACATTCCTCTTTCACTTTTCCTCTTCCAGCTGAAGCTCAGGATTAGAGATACTGGTCTTGTAGTCTATTACGATTATAAGATTATATGCCTTGCTAATGAATAGTGGTTGCGTTAAGATTTTTTAATAGAAGCATGTATTGCACACAATGATTCACTGCCTATTCCTCTCCTAATAGAGAAATACTTATTTCCTGTTTACTCTTAGATAGTTCATATAACATGAAAGTTTCACTTGTGTTTCATTATCAGAACACTCACTGACCTAAGAAAAGAAAATATGTGCATACTTTATGCTTCAGTGTACATGTTTTCTTGACCACCTCCTTTCTCATACTGTCTTTTGTTTTTATAGTGTTTTAGATTTTCATACATGAATACGATGCATTCCCATCATTTTCATCTTTTATTAATCAATCGATCCCAAGTTCCTTTCTCCCACTGAAAACTTTTTCCCACAACCAGTCTTCTTCTTACTGCATCCTGAGTGTGTGGTCCACTGATAATTATCTGGGTTGCCTATATTTGGCTGTTCCTGAGCAGGTCAGAAAGCATACCCTTGGGGATTGTATGCCTCTGTTGTTTACTTCACCCATCCTGTATTAACCCTCAATGATTTCTCAGGGAAGCATGGTGCCTTTTAAGATCTTACCCTTTCCATGGTGAAATACTGATAGGCAAATCTTGAGTAGGTCTTGTTCAGTATAGTTAAGTTCATGGGTATAGCTCATCTGTCAAGTTCAGAAATATTGTCTGGGGGCAACATCCTTGCCCACCCTCAGGCTCTTCTATTCTCACCACCCATGTTCCCTGCTGTTCCCCCGGCTTTGGGGTGGAGGGTGGCTTAGTTGGCCTGTTTAGGGCAGAGAAGACCATTTTTGCCCACTCTGCACTTTTGTAAGTTGTGGTTCTCTGCCTCAAACATCTTATATTGCAAAGAAAGCTTCTATGTCTAGTGCAATGATAAATGTTTATATGGTTGCTTAAGTCCTTATAGATAAATCTAAGTAGTTTGTTCCTCTCTAGGGTCTAAGGACTCTCCTTTCACAGGTGTTCAGCTTGATTTGATTTACGTGAACATACATGTACCCTTTGTTGAAAAGTGGCCTTTTACTCCATTTAGAGAGCAGTTTTCTAACTTCTATAAGTTTTTTTTTTAACTTCTATAAGTTTTATATGACTATTGTACCTATGGTAATCTCTTGTCACAGTAGATGCTGCTGTAGTCTACTAAATCCAAAGGTGAGACTGTGTCTGACTGTCTATTCCCAGCATGATACTTTCTGGTACTATGCAAGTTGGCTGAGAAGAAGGAGGTTTCCAGATCACTTCTAATTTTTGTTCTATGTGTCCTGTGGTCAAACTGTGTGGTATATTCACAACCATCATTTTCAAGCGGGCAGCCAGAACAATGAAAAAAGCCTTCCATTGCTTTGGGGGTCTTTGAGCTATGGCCAATAGCTATCATAGAAGAATTACATACCTGGCAATGAGTGTTAATGTTTAGTTGGCTGTGGCTTCTGTAAGAAGCATCTCATGGTAGATTCTATTATTCGTTTTCTTGGTCTCCTTGCGTTTCTTTAAATTGTGTAAATCTGTTCACAGTATATTTTTAAAAACTAACTTGAGGGGGAGAGAGAGAAAGAGAGAAGAGAGAGGAGAGAGAGCACATGTATATCATGGAGCATGAGTAAAGGTCTGTGGACAACTTTTAGAAATCAGCTTTCTTCTTCTATCATGTGTACTGCAGTTATCCTGCAAAGTTGCTGATAAAATCATGACAACTGCTTAAGGGAACAAGGGATTTATTCTCTTACAGTAGTCTAGTTACAGTTCTTAATCCAGCTTGATGGGA
Source organism: Typhlomys cinereus (assembly GCA_023101885.1). Taxonomy (NCBI): domain Eukaryota; kingdom Metazoa; phylum Chordata; class Mammalia; order Rodentia; family Platacanthomyidae; genus Typhlomys; species Typhlomys cinereus. The sequence continues at coordinate 1,866,970 of JALPQD010000388.1, read as the reverse complement.
GAGCTCACACCAACTCTAGGGACAAGGGAATTGGTCACATAGTGGCTGAGAGAGGATGATCCTTACTGGCCAGACCAGCATATCTGCCCAAGTATATACAAGAATGCCTCTTTTCTCATATAGTTCCTGCCACTTTATTCACTTGCCTAGGGACTAGTCCCACCCACCATGGACTGGGTCTTCCTCATCCACTAAACAATCTCCTTCAGGTTTACTCTGGGCTTAACTACTAATTCTCTACAAATGTGCCCAGAGCTCAAATCCTCGACTATTAAGTTGATACCTCTACCTAACTACGACAATATGGGTATCTGGGGAGTTAACTCAGTCACTATATTTGTGAGCAGGAGAGTAACCTCCTGTACTATCTATTGGCCCTTTTTTCATTGGCAAAAATGCTTGACAAAAAAAAGAAGGATTTCAAAATAATTTATTTTTAAAAACATATGTAAAGAATTAAAACATAATAGCAGAGCCTAAAATTACAAAGTGAACGAACTTGACTTTAACAAAGTTAAATATAAAACTCCTGGGAAACTAAGGATGAGAATTGAGGGGTAACAGAACAGGTTTTCATGCATGTGATCCCCAGGTTGAGCATGGTGAACAGGTAGACATTGTTAGGCACGGAGTTGACTCTCAAATCTACAAAGAGAAAGCTCTTGATGGCATTATAAATCTGAATATTTCACATCATTGCCTAAATTTCTGACTGTTCCTAAATGCACATGAAATTGACAAGACTTGGACTTAACTATTAGGAACTACTAGCTGGCACTGAGCCACCACAATATCTGTGGGTAGAGTATATGGTACAGTTTTGCTTATTCCCAGCAGAGATTCGCACTCCTAGTTCACCACTGTCCCCAGTTCCATTTGACAACCTAGTAATGACACTTAGGGTTCTCGCATGTATATACCAACAGGAAGGGTGTTTTCTTAGCTGTATGAGACATAGACTTCCTTAGTGTTGTGCTTTTTTTTTTTTTTTTTTTACCCGCAAGAGTGTCAAATGTTAACTTATAATTATGCCTACAAGTCCAACTTTCAGGGATGAAACTGAATGTTTCAAGATTTACTCTGGGTCATAAAGGCTCTTAAAACTCTCCCCTGCTATCTCTACACATCTCGTTACTTTCTGTGGATAAATCTCTTCTGTCCCTGAGCTGAAATGCTCAGCACAACACAAGCAGGCTGTAAATTTTTGCTCAAGCAGTATGCATCCTCCGGCCTGGATTCTCATGGTACCTGTGAGTTCCAGGTACACCCTGGCTGTCATTGCTTAGTATAATGGGCAAAATGTGAGCCTTACCTAAGTCACCACTGAAACAAAAAGAAAGAGTAAAAAAAAGGAGATATTCAGAATAATTTTAATGAGGCGTGAAATATAAATTGATTTTGAAAGAAGGATTAAAAATACAATTTATGGTTAACTTTCAAATTGACTTTGCATTGTCGGTTCTCTGAGATTGCACATACAGCTGTTTGCAGTGTAAGTTCTTCAGTCTTTTCTGTGACTAGTCTTGATTCTCAGAATTCTGCTTTCTAGCCATTACTGCTGTTGGTCTAGGCTATGGGAAAAATTTTTCTGAAATTTTTTTACCTTTTTATTTTTGCTGGGATCTACCCTCTTTCCCCTTGGTATGTGCAAATTATTTTGTAAGTTCTTGGTGAGTTCATTAATTTATTGCTAGTTTGGCAATTTGTGCCTTTTTGCTTTGATCTACATACTGAGCTTATTTGTTTCTTTATCATTTTACTATGAAAATATTCAGAAAACACACAAATGTTGGATCCTCATATCATAGAGTCCATGTGCCTTTAAATTAGCTCTAATCATTAGCAACATAGGTCTAATCATGTTCTCTTAAAATGTGTTTTTCATATAGTAGATAATTTTATTTGATTTCTAAGAGACAATAAATCTGATTAATCCAATATCATTATCCAACAAAAATTACTTTATTAATGTAATTATGATCAACTAACATTGATTATAACTAGTTTACCACAGTGAAATTTGTTATTCAAAGTTTTTTCAAGTTTTATGACTTCCTTGTCTTTTTATGGTTTTTTGATTTTTAATAAATTTAAAGTTACACTTTTTTGTCCTTTTTTCTTTTTGCAATGTATATTTCCCTATATCTTCTTCCTTGTTCTCTGTCTCTATCTCTCCTCTTTCTTCTCTTTCTTTTTCTTTCTCTTTCTCTCTCTTTCTGTCTTTTCTTTGTTGGTTTATAAGTAATATGTGGGGAACTGAATATATGAGTTAGGGGCTAAGACTTTGTCTCTCATGCAGAAGTTCCTGGGTTTGACTCCCAGGTCCGACAAAAAAATGCCAGGAGGAAATGGTGACAACTTACACTTCAGGCCCTGATAGGAGGAGCCTGGGAAATCTCAGATGAAGAAAACAGGAGGTAGAAGGAATCCAGGATGATCCTCAAAGTCATGCAGTGGATGCACACATCCAATAAATAATATGTGGGAAGAATTTAGGTTTCATAGAATTTTTCATAGACTAAACAATCTTCTGGCATCTTCTCCTCAGAAGCTGTAGGAAGGGGACTAAATTATAAACAAGCAAAACGAAATATAAACACACAAACACAAAAACCCAGAAGTGAAATAAATGGCTACATCTGTGTTGAAGGTCTGGAATGAGTTTCCTATGGTAGTGTACTAGTTAACTCTTCAGTCTCTGTGAGAGAACACCCAAAATCAAGCAAGTTAATGGGAGAAAGGGAGATTTATTCAGCTTACAGTGGCAGAAGAAAGATATGGTAAAAACGACATGACGGCAGCAGAAGCTGAAGGGGGTCTATGTCGCATCCATCCAGAAGTCTGAGAACTGAAAGACTGCAGGATGCAAGAACTGGCCTCTCACAGAAGTAGGGGGGAGTTAATCCACTTCAAGGCCCATCCCCCTGTGACCGCCTTCTTCCAGCAAGGCTCCACCTCCTAAAAATGCCAGGACCTTGAGCCTATGATAGACACATTTCAAATCATGACAGATGGCTATGGTAATCCTCCTCTTTCACCACCTTCTCTTGCCCTTCATCTCGGTGCCTTGGTGCCATTTGTTCAAGGCTGCTCCATATAATAAACTCTGAGACAGCTCAGAATCTGGTTTTGCTTCTGACCCATCTTTTGAGTTCTCTTCACTTAAGTAACTCTTCACAGAACTTAAGTTCTCTTCACAGAAACTGCTGCTGCTGGGCCAAGAAATCAACACCACAAAACTGAAACTTCCTGCTCATGTCTGGTGGCTGAGGGATCAACAGTGCAGTATATTCACTTTACAGTTGAGAAGCTGTGCCCAGTGGTACTGGAGGAGGGGGAAGGAAGAGGCCGTACACTGTGCTTCTCAAAGGATGTTTATGACAGAACTTTTGCAAAGACGCTTAGGAATCATTAGAGTGAAGAGGAACACTTGTCCTCTGTTATGGTTAGATATCAAATGTTCCCAAAGGCTCATATATTGAAGGTTTGATTTCCCAGCTGATGGTGCTATTGATAGAAAACTGATACATGTAGGCACTCACGTAATCAATGGATGGATCCACTGTGGAATTTATTTTTGAATGGACTATTAAGGGTAGGAATTATTTGGGTAAACTAGACACTAGGGTTGTGCCATTGAACAATATGTATTGTCTGTCACTCCTTTCATGCTACATCCTAGCTGTCACAAGGTAAGCAGTTTTTTTCTACATCATATCTTTCCACTAAAATGTTTTTCCTTACTAGTGACTCAGATCTGATTGGGACAAGTGGTAAACAAGAATAAGACCTCTGAAACAACTGCTTCTTCTTTCCTCGGTGTTTTTTTTCATAGCAACCAACCATTGACTGACATATCATCTGATTTACATATGAGTAGCATTCCATTCAACTGTCAGATGCAGGTTTAAGAGAGGTTCTGTTGAAGAAAATAAAAACATGTTTGGAGAGCACTGGTTTTTTTATTATTATTTATTCAATTGTGTGTGTGTGTGTGTGTGTGTGTGTGTGTGTGTGTGTGTGTGTGTGTAGCACTATGGGCTAAATTCGGGAACCACCATGGACCGCCTCCACCTCCTCCTTGATTACTCTGCCCCAGGATTTACAGGCTCCACCGCCCTACCAGGACCAGAAACGCAGGCCGCCCCTGCTTCTGCCCAGCGTCTATACATGGGGTATAGAATCCCCTCAGCCACCTCTCCAGCCCCAAAAGCACTATTTTTTATGAAAGAAATCTTTGGTCTGGCACAAGGGAAGTTTGAGTGTCAACTTGCACTAAATAATTGGAGGAATTTAGCAAACCATTTCTTGGAGGAAAGATTTCTGCATCTATTTTGGGAGAATATACCTAACTGCTCTGTATAGGTTGCAGGATGTTTGTGGAAGTCAAGAAATTTGACAGCTTAAAAGTGTTTTACATAACATAAATGCAAGATATATATTCTTTTTGGAGTTATAAGCATTATGTACAACATGGAGAGCTTAAAGAAATCATGAGCCTCTTAGTGATCCAGAGAGACAGAAAGTGCTTTCAGGATACAAGTGATATTAGCTTTTTTTTTTTTTTTTTTTTTTTTACAAAATGGAAAAATCTTATCTTTCAAGCTTGGCATGCTAAATGTAGAAAGCTAAATACACACTTATAAAGAATTGTTTATGTTAGAATGAGACTTATCTCTAGGGACCATGGAAGTAGCTGAAACTTTTGCATCAAAAAATGTAGCAGATTTGCTTGCTTGCCAGGGTTGGGATACCAGTGATGTGCTCTGAGCCTTTGACTCCGCTGTGAATGAAGAATGGAACTTGTAATTGATGTTATATGAAAAGCCCAGAGAGCAGAGGCTGTAGAAACTCTTGTCCCTTTAGGCTATCGGACTCCTGAACACTTCAGTGCGATATCATGTAACAGATGTTGCAAGAGCTCCCTGTGTTCTCCTGCATTTGTCTTTGCCCTGAAATAGTTCAAAAATCATGCCACAGATACGGAGTTCTCATGGTTTTCAGAAGTCAGCAGGATGGCATAGCCAAATGCATCAACTGCACAACTGACCTCTGTGATCATAGAAAAGAAATGTATTTAAGAAGCCCATTATCTGTATAAGTGTCCATAGCTTTGTCAATAAGGGCTCTATGAGTTACATTATCTATTTTGCCCAACTCTGTTTTCTCACCTGTAAAATAGGTAAAAGTAGTAATAAGTGTAATAAAATGGATAACAATCATCTTTATATCTGTAATCTTCATGTATGTGACTGTTTGAGACAAGTAAATGACATAAGATGGTCACTTGTTTTAATTGTGAAATCCCATGCAATAATATATGCCTAAGCTGTTCCTACATCATTAGCTTTAGAAAGTTGGTAGTTGGGGTTGTAAGAGATTGGGGTTCATTGTTTACTTGTTCTATGGATAATGCTATTTATAAGAGTTATGTAGTTATATCCAGGTTTTCTCACTGTGAGGAAAGAAGTTCACAGATGATAGAGACAGAAAGTACAAAATAAAGGAACATGTACAGAAATAGGCTTCAGCTTGTGAGAATGCCTTTTGTTCTTCTAAATCAAAGAATGTTTTAAAATGGACCTCTTTTGATTGATGACTAATAACTGAGCTATTTTGAGGGAATTTCCTCTCTCCTCTCCTATTTTGATCATATGGATACTGTGCTAAGTATACTATACTATATTACCAAACTCCCTACTGCTTATAGAAACCAGGCCTGGCCCACTATAGGCTTCATCCAGATCATGGGGACCGTCACAGGCGTGAGCATGAAATTCAGTTCAGCAACAGACATTTGCTATTAGTAATTCAGCTTGAGAAAAATCACTATGACTTTTAGATTGTGTTTTTTTTATTCAATTGCACGTGCATGTATGTGTGCACGCGTGTGTGTGTGTGTATGTGTGTGTGTATGTGCGTGTGTGTGTAGAACCACGGACGAATTCGGGAACCACCATGGACGCCGCCACCTCCTCCTTGTTTACTCTGCCCCAGGATTCACAGGCTCCGCCCTACCGGGACCAGAAACACAGGCCGCCCCCACTTCTGCCTGGCATCTATACGTGGGGTCTAGGATCCGAACTCAGGACCTTCCGCCTGCAAGGCAGAAGCTTAACCCCCGAGCCACCTCTCCAGCCCCTAGATTGTGTTCTTGAGAGTATGTCAATGGAAGCTTGCAGAAGTGGCTTATAAGTAATCAGAAATGAGACAAACAGGGAAAGAAGACCAGTCCTTGATTACTGTACTATTATACTAGAAAACAGATCATATGTTTTCTTGCTACAAAAAGCTATGAAGTCACCTTTTTCAGCTTTTTTGTTGATTCTCTGTTTTAGAAACAAACATCATCATTAAATTTTCATGTGTATTTTTAAGTTATAGTATTATTCAATTACAAAATTTTTATAAACTTATGTTCTTCAATATCTTATGTGTAGATATTTATTTCAACCCTAAGCATCAAACTTCATGCTAATATACTTGTGTTTCTCTAAAAAAAATAGCAAAAATTGCATCATTAAGTGCTACATATTTATTTCTCTGGTGAGAATTTTAGTTTAGGCTTTAACAAGAAAGTCAAGTTTATGCCCAAAGTGTGTTGGATGATGTCCAGCATTCTGATTCTGGGAGTTTGCTATGTTTAGAAAGTGTTGTTATGTTCTGCAAGAGGTGAACGTGATTCTTTCATTTGAAAATGGGTGATGCGTCTCAATTTCTTTCAGCATATGCCACTTAAGATCTTGATTAGGAATCTGATCTTTCAATTAATTCCCATAAACTTGTGAAGGAAAAGATTTGTTAGATGGTATTAAATAGCTTATAACAATTTCCAGGAGGATCAGAGGATAATTTGTGAAAGATATACACTGATAGAAAGAGTAAGTAGGAAAATTTCGTGGGAAACCTGGTGATTCCTGGGATACTGGGTGGATATTGAGATGCTTTGGGCCTGACGGCTAGAACTTTCTCCACAGATACCCTAAGAGCCAAATACCAGCGTGCGTTGCCTTTGCAATAGAAACAGCTCTCTCAGTCGGGGCTGTGAAGTCCCCTCCTAAGTCTTCCTTTTAAATCTCACTGAAGTAAGTGTATGTACATGTGTGGCAGAATACAGGACAAATTTGGCTTAAGCACAACATTTCTGAAGTAATGCTGTATTTCCCAACTCTGAGGCATAGAAAATCTGCTACAAAATATTTATAATATAGATTGATGTGCCAATCTTCAATGTTTTTTACATGTATCATCTGAATTTAGATTCCTTCCAACTTTATCAGACAGGTATTATGGTTCCTGTTCTAAAGATGAGAAGACTAAAGCTTTGCTGCCCTGAGATGCATTTTCTAATGTACATCCTGTGTTTCATTCACCTTGTTTCGTTTCTTTCCTTGATCATTTTGGCAGCTTAATGGATTTTTCATTGGTGTTTCATCACCCCATTATTTTAATATGGAACAGAATAGTTGTCAAATTTGTGACATTTACAAAGATTTTGTCCATCCAACTTAGCCACTGTTCAGAGAGCAACAGTTCAATGGTAAAATCAGCAACTAGGTTAGTGCTACTTCTGCACCATGATTTGTGAATTTTATTAAATGACATATTTGAGAATTTTATGTAACACAAATCCAGAAAAGTTCTTCATTGTTGTTCCTTGCATGAACCTATTGCTAAAACTGTTAAAACTATGCAGAGTCATTAATGATTGCATTCATAAAGTTAATGCTATTAGGTGATATTTTATAAAGCTATATGATGGCTTGGTACTTAAAAAGAAGCCATTTTAAACTAGAGCACATTGAAGACAAAATGTAGCTCATTTACATCATTGAAATCCACTTTCTCATGCCTCTATTCTTAAATGTCTATGTGTAGATGAAATTGCCCCCACAGAACTCTCCAGTTACTATACAGATCAAGATGTAGAGGTTTTTCAGCAGTTTCAGGTCTTGCATCAATTCTCTTGGTATCAAAGCTATTCCACAGGGACTGGGGAGATAAGTCAGTGGTCCAAGTATTTACTGCACAAGCATGAAGAATAGATTTTTGTTTTTTGTAAATGCCAGGTGAGTTTGGTAACCTACCTTTAATTTGAATACTTAAGAGGAGACAGGGATCTGCCCCATTAAACTGATTGGCTGGACTTGCAATATTGGCATGCTCTGTGTTCAGTTGAGAGACCCTGCTTCAATTAAAAAAGAAGGTATAAAGCAACTAAGGAAGTCTCCCTAATTTTGGGTTTCCACATTTATGTACACAGGTCTTTGGACCCTGCACACATTTGTAGACATACCTGTAAACACACACACACACACACACACACACACACACACACACACATACACACTCATGGAATGAGGTATGAAAGTAGAGAAATGGAAAGACAGACATCACATAAACAAAGAAACTGTAGGATTGATGAATTTGAATGAAGATTTCCAAAATCAAAGTATTTGTTACCTTACTCCAAAAACTTGAAACACTGTGATTTCCATTTGAAATTTCAATCTATAAGAATGTGAGATTACTACAACTCAGTTGCAAGACCTGCATGGGAAACTTGAGTACAACTACTAAAATGTCAGTTGTTGGCAGCAATTAAAAGCAAGAGGAGACTGATTTTGTGTCCCAAAAGTGGGAATTTTGATGTTAAATGTCAGAACATCAGCCATGATGTCAACAGAGAGGCATACAATATTATGTTAGGCATTTGCACAACAGCTAACATCACTAGGATAATTTAACATTTTTGCCTGTATGGCTTTTGATAAAGATACATGAAGTGCTTCAAAACCCCATTTACATATGTTGGAGTAGTTTGACCCATATTTCTGCTTGGGGTAGTTCATTTGCTAGGTAACGCCTCTTGAAATACCTTGGAGTGCAACTTCTGATGAAAATATTTCAGATCTTTAAAAACAAGTACTCAATAAAAGGGTGTAGATGAGCTTGGAACAATGTAAAAATGTATATTTCACAATTTTTATGCATTTGTTTTAAAGCATATTGCCATGAAAATAATATAGTTTAAACTTGTATCCTTCAGGATTTTTCCATACCTATTTCTGTGTGTTTGACATACTTTCATAATTTCTCTGCAGGGCAAATAAAATGGAAATTCACCTCATTCACCCCAGCAAATCCATCCCTTTGTCCATAACACACAGATAGGTGCTAGGTGTTCCCTTGCAAGACTATCACTGACTTCCTGGCATAGTTACTCAAATCATTCCTGTTTTTGTCTTATTTCCATCATGTAGAAATCAAATATCATCTTACTTTGGCTCTGCATCCATCTCTCACAGGTCTGTGTGTGTTTGAGGTCCTCAGCAAATATTTGCTGCATAAATAAATAGACAATGACATGAAGAAACCATTAAGGAGAGCACCAATTTTACTACTGCTATTTGGGGAAGATGTAGTCTTACTAACTTTGCCACTCAGAATCCTGAGATTTAGGATTTTTATGATATTTGATGCTGAGAGCAAGTACTTTGAGGTATCCATTTTGGCAACTAACAGCAGGTGCCTTAATGTTTCTTAGCTGTAGCCTGGAGCAAACATCACCAAGAGAAAGCCTGTGGGCCAGGGCTAAGTGAGTGCATCAAGATTCTTGGGCTCTTTGTGTCTGCCAAACACACACACACACACACACACACACACACACACACACACACAAGGTTATCATTTACTCTGTTGCTTGGCATTTACACAATGGCAGATTTGCTGTAAATAGACATGTAGCAGCAGAGATGGCTCAGCAATGGCCCAGAGGTGTGACATCTGGCAAAACAGATGCAGCATGGGAGGGGGATATAGTCTATCCAGAAAGTGCTCCTCTCCCAAGATCAGAGACAAGGGTCTGACTGATGCTGCATTGGTCACTGTGCCTTCCAAGCAGATGAAAATGGATTTGAGCCAGTGAGAATATATGGAGAAAGTGTTTGGTCTGAGATGGGAAATTCTGTACAAGTAAAGTCAAATCTAATCTGTTTTTTTTTTAAGTCACCTATTGCTGTCACTTGGGTAGCATATATTCATCAAACACAGTTAAATGGTTTCACTCCAAGTTTCGTCATGGCAGAATGAGACTTTAAATAAATGCCTTACCTTTTTTTTCATAGAGATGACAAGAGGATTAATCAGTTAATGTTAGTGATGCTCCTGCAAAGATCTACGGATGAAAGACTCACAAGGTGCATTATTAATAATGGAATAAGGTCACACCCCATAAAAGCCCTGCAAAAAGTTCTATTTTTTGTACAAAGCAGTCATTTTGTCCTGGAGCCCTTTTTTATTGAAATACTTAAGAAGTACAACTCAAAATAATTTGTGTAAACTTGCATTCCAAATATACATATTTTTTAATTTGCAAGTGTGTATACACACACGCGTGCACTCTCTCTCACACACACACACACTTTATTTTTATGTAGTTTAGAAGTAGAGTTGTCTTTTCTCTTGAGAGATAAGTATAGTTGCCCATGTCTCTGATACTTACATTTAATCCATTGGATTCTTTCAATTAGCTAGTATAATAAATTAAAAAAAAGCAGCAACTAGTGGTAAAGGATACCTGAATCCTTATAGATATGCAAAAGTAAGGTGCTCCATAATGTTAAAGCCCTTAAAAGGAAGTGATTCTCTTTTTCTCAAAAACATGTAGCATCAGAATGAGACTAACAAAGTATGTCTGAAGTGCAAAGCTCTAAGGGGCTGTATTTAGTCAGAACAACTGCATGATAAACAACAAGGAATCCGGATAATAGGAATTTGAAATTAGCATATTACTTCCACTGAAAAATTGCTTAACTTTTTCCCTGGCTTTTTAAATCTCAGCTTTCTAACTATGCACCTTGAATTCTATCCTCTTTTGTGAACCAATCAATCTCAGCCTAGTAATATTCTCCTGGATCTCCATTTTATTACCATGTGTTCACCACATTTGAAGTTTTTATTATTGCATGCCACTGAAGAATGCATCTCTGTTTCATTAAAGTGGACATAAGGTAATGTCTGCTTCCACATTTTCAATTACATTTTATCAAGGTATTTTTTCATAGTGACCTATTTGTTGATTTCTAAAGTGTCTAACAGTAATATAGACAGCATAAGACAGTGATTTAAATGTACCAACTTTATTTTTCTGTAATATTTGCTTTAATGCATTGCCTGATACTCAAAATAATACTTACATAATAGGAGATAGAATTATACTTTTACAGAAAAAGCAATGCGGATTAAACAAACTCACCAACTTCTAACAAAACTTATATCATACTTTGGCTAAGTCCAGTGATATTTATTTTGAAAAACTTTATTATATGGTATTACATCTTATGGATAACTCTAATTTGAATTAAACAAAAACTAACATTAGATATGGCTTTGGTCTACTGTTTGGCTAGTGAATATAACAAGTTTGGCTATATAGATCTATAAGAATTTAACTTGCTCTTTGAATAGAGAAAGCTTCACTCATGCACTAAAGCACCCATAAGAATTTTTGTCTCTAAGGATTTTCAGGTGTCTCTGTTCCCAGCCAGGGAAGCTGTGAGGACTAATTAGCCATTACCCACAATGTGTAAAGTAATAATATAATTAACAATAGGCCATGTAGAAGATTTTCTGCTAATATGAAATCACTCGAACACAGACATCTCTATGGTCCAAAAGCAGTAAATAACTCACAGCCAAATAGCTATGACATTCAGACTCCAGGCATTTTTAATATATGGGATAATTCAATGCACTGTAATAGCCTGAACTGGAGGCTGGCTTCCTTGATTGACTCTATTAATGGTGAATTGCTGAGTTAGTTAACAGGATAACTGCTGGGGAATGAGAAGTAAAATCATAATGGCACATGCCTGCAGAAAATGACTTCTTTATAGCAAGGATTTATAATCTGGGATATTTATCTATTCAATAAACAACTGATCCATCACTGTCTGGATATTAGGCACCATTTCTAGTATTGCAGAAATTAAGAGGAACAACCCAAAATCCCTAACTTCATGGAGTTTACATTCTAGTAAGCCAGACGCGGCATTGCTCTGTTAAGTTAGCTCTTAGGCATTTTGGATAATGATAACTGTTTTAAGAAAGGGTAAAACAGGTAGAGAAAGTGGCAGAAGGAGGTAAAACATTATCAGAGAAGATCTCTATTGAGCTGGCACAAAGAACAGAATGTAAGGATAGGCACAATCAGAATCTCGTTAAAGGAAATATCAACCTTAAAGATACTGAAGGAGGAAAGGGATTGACCCCTTTGAAGAATTTTACATGATCATCTTGGGAGCTCTAAAATGAGTTGAAGAGACAACTACAGGCTGTGTGATAGGCAGTGTAATGGGAAAGAGTGTCAAAACCACAGAGAGATTTGGAGAACATCTATGACCAACGTGAAACTGCCAAGATGTTTGGAGCAAAGACCTGGGATGGTGAGAGTTGCATATTAGAGTTATCGCACTGACAATATGAAGACATCATGAACATTAGAGACAAAGGGAGGGATCTGATCAAAATTTATTTCACAAAGGACAAATTTGGGGGCAATGATTCAAAGATGGAGAGGCTGAATATTTGGATTCAGAATATAGTCAAAATTTTGGACTAACTATATTTTAATATGAGAATATGAGATGAAACTTAATTTTAAGGGTTAAAACAAGACTTCAATTTTTATATTATTTTAGGGGTTTTTTTGTGTGTGTGTCTGTCTTGTGTGTATGTCTGTGTATATGGCACTGTATGTGCCAGTAGAGGCCCAAGGGTAATCTTGGGAATCATTCTGGATTGCTCTATCTCCATTTTTTTTTTTTTTTTTTTGAGGAGGGATGTTATACAAGCTCTACCTTCCAGTGCCAGAAGTGCAGGCTGCTGCCGTATCTGCCTGGCATTTTTATTGGGAATTTAAGATTCCAACTCGGGTCCTTCTATCTGCAAGTCAGAGGCTTAACACTTAGCCACCTCTGCAAACCCAAAACTAGACTTTAAAATGCCCAAAACAACTCAATATAAGCTCTATAGACTGTTTTCTTTTTAAGCTATATTTTGGTGGTTTAATCAACTATTGTCTGTGAGAATTTGTGAGTCTTCTGAAACTCGAGTATGCTTATTGCAAAAAGATCCTTAGACTGAAATCTGACCTAACGTCTGTGGCTTCCTATCCCTATTGATCTAGGGCACGCTTTCCTGTCTCTCTGAACCTCAAACTCCTCTTTGGATCAGTGTGAGAAGCAAGAATTGGAATACATCCAAGCTTCCTTCCAGTGAACTTTCTTAAGCAAATGTTTATGTTTATGTAATGCTTAATTTTAACATAGGTAGGCTATGTGTGGTTAGATATGTTTCCTACTGAAATCACTACCTAATGTGATTTTTTAACACACAAAACTGGAAAGTTAATCTAGTTTGAAAATCACATTTCTGAAGAAAATATGGCAAAAGTACCTTTTATGGCAGCATAGGTCTTTGAATTGTTGTGGAAAGTGCTTAATAAGTTTAGACTCTTCATAGAGAAAATAATGTTTTAATGACATTATTAAACAATGTGTTTGCTTTAATTAGCCTTGCTTCTCCAGTCTCATCTTTTTTCCACTTAAATGGATTGTTTGGTTAGAAAGATACCTTTTTTAATTAATTAATTAATTAATTTTTTCCACTCATACAAACTTGATAGGAACCCCATTCCCTTCCCTCCCTCCACCCCTCCCTGGATTCCCTTTCTCCCTCCCCTCTTCTCCCCTCCCTCCCTCCACTCCTCCCTGGTTCCCTTGCTCCCTCCCCTCTTTTCCCCTTCCTCCCCCCTCCCTCCCTTTCTCCTATTGTTCCCCCCCCCCAATCCCTGGAGCATCCTTTAGTGTGCATGTCAAACTTCCCTCTCGGTCCTCCTCTCTGATGAGGTACAAGGACTCAGTAGCATTACCTAGAAGCTCTTTTTTGTATTCCCCTTTAGTGTAGGAACACTATTGTGGTTGTTAATCCCTTGCCTCTAAGGATCCTAGTGCCTGTGATCCATGCTAGACTTTGAGGGGTCAATGATATGTCGGTCATTGTGCAGGTCATGCAAAGTCCTATTATGACTACTTTGGCCCTAATCTCGTGTGGAGTATCTTGCATATTGTTGCTCCTCCCCACCTTTAGGCTCTTACAATCTTACCATCTCCTCTTCCGCAGATTTCCCTGAGCTTTAGGATGGGAGAAAGATATCTTTTTTTTTTAAATTTTTTTTTTATTTATTCAACTGTGCGTGTGTGCGTATGTATGTGTGTGTGTGTGTGTGTGTGTGTGTGTGTGTGTGTGTGTAGAACCACGGACGAATTCGAGAACCACCATGGACGCCTCCACCTCCTTCTGCCCCGGGATTCCTCCTTCTGCCCCGGTATTCACAGGCTCCGCCCTACCAGGAACAGAAGCGCAGGCCGCTCCCGCTTCCGCCCGGCGTCTATACGTGGGATCTGGGATCCGAACTCAGGACCTTCCACCTGCAAGGCAGAGGCTTAACCCCTAAGCCACCTCTCCAGCCCGGAGAAAGATATCTTTTTATAATAAAAAAAGTTATTTGTTTTGTGTGTGTGTGTGTGTGTGTGTGTGTGTGTGTGTGTGTGTGTGTGTGTGTGAGGGAGCACTTTGTGTTCCTGTGGAGGACCAAGGGTGACTTTGGGAATCATCTTGGATTGCTTCTCCCTCCTTCTTGCTTTGCTCTGGGATTTCCCAGGTCCTGTCCACCAGGGCTGGAAGTGCAGGCCTCCTGGCATTTTTTCATGGGACCTGAGATCTGAACTCAGGACCTTTTGCTAGCGAGACAGAGTCTTAATCCCTAAGTCATCTCTCCATCCTTAGACAGCATCTTGACACTAAATGTAACTGTCAAACATTAAACTTCTAAAGAATAGCATTGTGGTCAATATCTTCCTACATATTTGAAAAATCTTCCAAGTTAAGAATGATAAACTTCTGAATAATTCTGTGTTGAATAACTTTTTAAGAGTATACACACACACGCATACACACACACACACACACACACACACACACACACACACACACACCCAGAGACACACATGTGCAGGAACACACATACACAGACACACACAAATATATGTAGATGGCATTTCATGAAGTCTATATGGGATGGGGACTTCCCCATCAGTATCCGCATCCTATTTTGGTCAAAATTCACGTGAAAAGTTTAAATCTCCTGCATATTACTGGTTTTTACAAACAGAGATAAAGGGAATCTTGCAATCCCCAGGTCTGACTATTGATAAAACATGATAGAATGTAAGAAACATGGATCAGAAGGTGGGAAACATATATGAACACATGTGTTTAGCAAGAGAAGTTCAGTAGATGTATAAAATTATTTTACTCAGTACAGGAACTCATTGGAAATTATAAGATATTTGAAACTTTTGTTAATTGGTGAACAGAACCACTTGGCACTGGCTTCCACAGATGCATTCTGCAATCAATGAAGTGGTGTCTGATTTGAAGTAGTCCCCTCCTAATACAAATCCAAGATAGATGAGGAAGTGCTTCATTAGCAGCATATGTGAGAAGGACTTCGGGGGCTTAGCCTACAATAAAAGTGACATGAGTTAACTATGTCATGTGGCTGCCAACAAAACGGAGTGAAATAGAAGCAACTCCACAGTGAATAGCATTAACAAGAGGCGTAGGCTTAGAAATAGAAAGATGTTAATACTGTTCTACTCTATGTAGTTGAATTATACATACAATAGAATATGATCAAAGAAAAGTGGCCTGGATGTGGTCAGTTAAATTACAAATTAGTTACAGATAAAGGGATTAGAAATGTATTAGAAAAATGTTCTTTAGAATAATAGGGGAACTGTGTCACCTAGTATATACCCCAATACATGTAGGCAGTCATATGACAGATAGCTGAGCGTCATTCTGTGAGTTTCATAGGATAGAAATGAAGTCAAAGTCATTAGAGACACAGTTTTTCAGCAATAAAATCTATTCACATATGGAATGAAGCAGAGTAATACAGCATAATACAGAGTAATATATATGTGCATGTGTGCATATATATATGTGTGTGTTAGTATTCATACTTACTATATATTATATATGTTAATATTAGTACTGAAGAGATACAGAAACAAAAAAGTTTTTTTAGTTAGAAGTTATAAGTTTGATTAAAAACCCTTGAGTTTCTACTTAGGTGATATATGACAAATTGCCTGACATTTTTGAGTCTCTTTTCTCAACAGAGTAATGACGATACTCCGAGGATATTGCCTTACGAGACTAAATACATGACCGCATTCCTAATTCCTAAGCTAAACCAATTGTCATTTTATATGCAGGAGCTACGTCAAGGTAAAAGGTAGGCTGAAGGACTTCTGAGGTCAAAAGCCTGTGAGCATAGCAGGCATTTCCAGATCCAGTAATAATTTGGACTCATTGAAGAAAAGTCTATGTTCTCCTGAACCAACCTTAATTTTGGCACCAATGCTACACTTTTAAATGAGGCTCATGTGACTGGAAAGAAAAGAGCTCAAATTGTAGTGGGCCTCCAAGGCATCTTATAAAATTCTCCTTAGAAAATAGCAAGACCATGTGCCTGTATGGATAGTAAGTCTAAGAACAAATAACATCAACAAGATGCTAAACTTTCCAATCCTGTATAGTCTGCTAAAATGCATTAATTCGATTTGTCAGGTGCCAAATCAAATGTAAGAGAGATGAATGCAACATTTCCATAGCAGAAAACATTATTAGAAATTAAGCAAATGAATAAACATGTCCCCCTCTGGTGAATCGTTGTAATAATTATTGAAAAAATTTGCAAGCATGTGGTATTTTAACCAAGCTTAGGTTTATATGATGCATAATTGTAAGTGAGGGACTCTGGGGTGTTTTGCTCTGAAAATTGGATGGTGTGCTGTCCTTGCTTTTAATGAGAAGCAAGTAAATAATGTAAAACATCAATTCAATGCTCAGACTGTGCTAATGAATGAGCAAAACCAACTGCCAGCTCTTCTCGGTGGGACAGGAGACTCCATGTGCAACAAGCTGTTTCTCCATCCTAATGAGACATTAGTCTGTTCAACAACAACCTCCATGAAATGCAGATACACATAGAAAACATGGCCACAAATGTCCCATTTGAGAAAAAATCAGGCCAATGTAAAAAATTTAATTTATTTGAAAACATGGTTCTATGTTGGACTTTAATGACATTATTTTAAGAGACTGATTTTTTTCTCAAATGGATGGCTGAATTTACAGATGAATAACAAATGACTCATCCAATTAATTGTCATTTGTTATTCCTCTATACATTCAGCCATCCATCCCACTATCCATCCACATGGTTATTTAAAGCATGATTATTTTGGTTTCTGAATCTTTAGCCTCAATTCCTAACAATATAACCTTTGGAAAATTAGTGAACCTACTTAAGCTATAGTTGTCCTGTATATAAAATGGGGGTGATGGCTAATTTCATTTGTTAAGTTTGTGATGTCTAGAATCACCTAGGAGACAGGACCTCTAGCCATGTCTTTGGTCAAGTTAATTGATGTGGATGGCACACTTGCGATGGGTAGCAATATTTCCTGAGTTGGAATATTAGACTTTATACAAAGGATAGATTGAGTTGAACATAAGCATTCAGCACTCTCTATTTCCTAACTATGGCTGCAATGTGAGTTGTTTCCAGCTCCTGCTTCCTGCTCTTATTCACAATGAAGAATTGTATATCAAACTGTGAACCAAAACAAACTCTTTCTCCCTTAAGTTGCTTTTAACATGGAATTTTGTCACAGCAACAGAAAATGAAACTAAATTAAGAGGTAATAATATTTAACTTCTCTCTCCTGGATTTATTTTGGTAAAGTAGGAAACAAAATCATTGTAGATGTCTTGCTTTGGATTTGCAAAGTAGTGATCTTTCATTTAGTATTAGACAGTGATGGTCATTTCATTCAAATTAGTCAAGATTCCGTTATATACAGGAGTTTGAAGTCAAGTCTGTTTTCTCTACTGATTAGAAAATTAAAGGACAAGAAAGGGTTGATGCACAAAGCTGAAGTTTATTTTAAGGTATATTTTAGGGTGAAAGTAAAGGAATAGAAAGTTGAACCTAAAATTCATTTTAAGGTATTCAACTAAAGGTGCCCAAAGAGTGGGCATGGAGGGTTCAACTCTGTCTTCTCTCTCCCCTGAAAAAAAAAACAAAAACCTTTGATTAGGGGGAAGAGCAGATCATTATCATTTTTCCCTTTCGACTGGTTGATCTTAGACAAGGGTGAATCAGTAGACTGGCCATACTAGAATGTCCAGGACTGTCCAAGTAGATCATCCCCAATGCCCAGTAGCAGGAAGCAGTCTATTGTTTCTTTATCTGCTGACATAAGAACTTGAAAATAAACTGCCATCATTGTCATCTTGGGAATCTTCCAAAGGAGGTTTATGTCTAGAGCCTCTGCCCTCTGTTATCCGCCTGATCAAGGACTCTAATTCCATAACAATCTCATTGTTATCCCAAACTGTTTAACAATCATATTAATTAAACTTGATATCACAGTCACAGGGGAAATTCTCTCCCTTAGAATAATTTTTATTTTTAAGGGCAAAGGCAGACAGGTCTTTAATGTTTCTCCAACCTACCAACTTTTCTTTCAGCGAGGCTGTTTCTTTGGAGAATAGTAAGGCATATATTCTGAACTTTCCCCAGAATATTTCCCCAAAATATTCATGATATTTTGCTTTGGCAAAAGCAATTGGGAGCATCCAGAACACGGGACAGAGTGTACATAAACTGCGTTGGCACTTTTCATTCCAAATGAGCATCATTTTGAAGGTAGTACTTGGTTCCCCTCACAACAACTATCCTGAAAATAACTCTGCTGTTTCTCAAGAGACTTGAATAGCAGAAAATTTCTCAGGATCAGTCCTCATGCATGAACATGTTTATAAAGTGTGCTCACAGTTAGGGCCAGCATTCATTTTCTTCACTGGAAAATTCCTCCCTCACATGAGAGACACACATCACAGCTACCTTATTTTCTGAGAGTCTTAAAAATGAGTTTGATCTAAAAATTGAAATGTTACTAATTTAAAATAACTACGAAGAAGATTAAAGTCATAGAAACTTGAATTAAAGTAGAAATTTAGGAAAAATTAAAATGTCTTGACTAGAGATAAACGCAGCTTCATGTCACAGAAGAGAGGGTCTTAAGCTCAAAGCTTCCATAAAGAAACTAAACTGATTTGTTCTAAGTATTGATATAATGTGAGAAGGAATGTTGGTATACAAGTTTTGTCACCAAAATCTTACAGAGAGAGTTCTTTGGTTGTAAAACATTTTGGAACAATGGAAACAGATTAACCAGATAAAAAGATGGAGAAATATGACAAATGATTCAAAATGATGATGTTCCTTGTCATTGCTTTCTCAAGTAAAGAATAGATACCCACAAGATAAAACATGAACAGGACACCAGACAATAAAGAAAAACATCTAAAAATTATGAATAAATGTGCAAATATGGGAGGAAAATACAGGGCAGATAAAAAGAGGGGAAAATTGGTAGGAGATGAAGGAAAGAAGAGAGAGAAAAATCAGAAATCTTTCAGTCATTCAATGTAACTATATTGGAATGAGACCTTGATAAAAAGTAAGATAAGTTATAGAAGAATTCATCAGCCTATAGTCCTATAATATTTATTATGTTGTCAGCATTTTAATAAACATTTGAACTAAATGATAAATGACAAAAGGCAGTGATCTTTTTTCATGAAAGTATGTGATAAGGACAAATACTGAGGAAATGAGTTAATTATCAATTCAAATAGAGATGGATCTTTTTGAAAAGAAGGAAGTGACATGTTAGCATGTGGCTGGATTGCATTGGAAAATTGTCTGGAGGCTAACCTTTGAGCTGGAACTCAAGAAAACACACACACTGGCTCCTGACAGAGGAACGACAGGTGTACAGATCTGAGGCAGGAGTCAGGAGGAGGCAGAAGTTGCTGGGTCTTCACAGCTAAGTGAAAGGACAGTGAGATAAGTGTGTCAGCAGAAATGGAGCAGGTCATTTAGAGCTTCATGAGATGCTGAGTTTTATTTAAGCTAAATGAGAAATAAATGGAATTTTTTTACTTCTCCATTTTCTCATCTTATTTTCAATTGTTCATGTAACATTTACTTTTAATGACTACATATTAACTCAAATACAGGTCTCATTAAGTTCCAAATAGCATAAATGGAGCAGGACATGTTCTTCTTTTCACAATGGGATGAAAATTACAACTAATAATACAATTATAAATAAATAATACAATTAATCTAATACCTAAATAATATTTATAAATCTCTCTTATGACATCATTAACTCATTGGCATCAAAATTATAATTTTAGGTTATGTAGACATCGATTATTTAAAATACAGGTTAAGGGCTGGAGAGGTGGCTCAGGGGTTAAGCCTCCGCCTTGCAGGCGGAAGGTCCTGAGTTCGGATCCCAGAACCCACGTATAGACGCCAGGCGGAAGCGGGGGCGGCCTGCGCTTCTGGTCCTGGTAGGGCGGAGCCTGTGAATCCCAAGGCAGAAGGAGGTGGAGGCGTCCATGGTGGTTCACGAATTCGTCCGTGGTTCTACACATACACAGACACACACACACAGACACACACGCGCGCGCACATACACACGCACATGTGCACAGTTGAATAAATAATAATAATAATAATAAAATTTTAAAAAAATCTTTAAAATACAGGTTAATTTTCAACACCATCCAACTCCTCAGCTAAAACCACATAATGCTACTACATAAGATTTGTGGTAGAAACTAGGTCATTGTTTATACTCCTGTTCCATCCTATGTATAACATTAAATCACAGTTCCCAGACTTGTTGCATAGGATGTGAATCAAGGCATGTTTTATTTCTACCCCATCAATTCTAATGATTTCAAAAGAATTTTGCCTATTTTCTTGTTAATTTTTCATGGTGATATGAATAGATCACCTCTCCACACTCTCTACCCACTCATCTGTCTCCACAAACTTTGCATGTGAAGCATGAGGGTTTGATATGGGGGCACATGTTAACAATGGTGCAGTCTTCACATGGAACCACCCAGGTCTCTGCATAAGTGTGTGAAGTAGTCTACTTATCTGTTGACCTACAGTGCCTTGTGATTTAAGTGAGAAAAAAATTAGCTTTGTTCAGCTTTGGAGAGGTGGGCTTGGCTTATTTTACCATCTACCATTCCTTATACTAATACAGAAAATAAGATATTTACATGAGATATTATCAAAGTGGAGGTTTAGTGAGTGAGGAAAAAACTGATGGAAGAAATATTAAAGGTAGTGCCATTCATGCAATGTTAAACATATTAAAATTGGAAAGTTTGGCATCTGAGAAACAGATCATGTACTTATCAAATTAGAAGCTCTGGGGTTAGAAGTAGAAATTAATGAGATCTTCAATCTATGTTGGCAGCTACCATTTCCTTTTGATAGAGAAATTTGAGACATTTAGAACTTGATGAAGCCTCAAGACTGCAAAGAAAATGAACTAACACAAGAGAACCTTTGCACAAAAATGTTCACTGAGTCTGTCTTATAAGAAATGCATAATTAGGGCTGGAGAGGTGGCTCAGGGGTTAAGCCTCCGCCTTGCAGACGGAAGGTCCTGAGTTCAGATCCCAGATCCCACGTATAGACGCCAGGCGGAAGCGGGGGCGGCCTGCGCTTCTGGTCCTGGTAGGGCGGAGCCTGTGAATCCCTGGGCAGAAGGAGGTGGAGGCGTCCATGGTGGTTCGCGAATTCGTCCGTGGTTCTACACACACACACACACAGACACACGCACGCGCGCACATACACACGCATATGCACACAATTGAATAAATAATAATAATAAAATTTAAAAAAAAAAAAAAAGAAATGCATAATTAAAGGTGTGATATCAGAGTGTCAGATATAGTTATCTCAGAGTGTCAGCATCTGAGTTATCATCATTGAGCAAAACAAAAGGATGAACAAGTAAAACAATATAGCTGACATGGGAGATATGGAAAGACCTTGGTGGTCATACCAGATTTCAAACTATACTACAAAGCTATAGGAATAAAAATAGCTTGGTACTGGCACAAAACCAGATACATAGACCAATGGATTACATTCAAGCTCCCACATACAGCCACTTGATTTTTGACAAAGGTGCCAAACACCCACACTAGGGAAAAGACAGCATCTTCAACAAATGGTGTTGAGAAAATTGGACATCTATGTGTAGAAAAATAAAAATTGACTGCCTTCTCATTGCACAAAAATCAACTCCAAATGGATAGGAGACCTCAATATTAAACCCAAACTCCTGAAACTGTTAGAAGAAAGAGTAGGGAGTACAATTTGAATTTATAGGCCTAGGTAAAGCTTTCCTAAACAGAACTGCAAATGCTCAGGAACTAAGACAAATAATCAATAAATGGGACTTAATGAAATTAGAAAACTTCTATTGTGCCAAAGAAACTGTTAATTGTGCAAAAAAGACAACCCACAGAATGGGAGAAAATCTTTGCTAGCTATGAATCTGACAAAGGATTAATCTCCAGAGTATACAAAGAGCTCAAAAAACTAAACACTAAGTCAGCAAACATTCCAATTAAAAAATCGGCCCTGGGGGGGGGGGTGAAAGGAAGGGGAAAAGATGGGGAGGATGCAAGGGGGACTAAGAAGGGGTGGAGGGAGGGAGAGGACAGGGTACTTATTAAGCTTGTATGATTGGGAAAAAAATGGGCCCTGGAACAAAAAAGGGACTTCACTCAAAAAGGAATTAAAATAAGCAAATATCATAAAAGATGCTCAACTTCCCTGATCATCAGAGAAATGCAAATTAATATTACCTTCAATACTATCTTATCCCAGTCAGAATGGCAAAGATAAAAAACTAACAGAGAATGCTGACAAGGATGTAGAAAAAAAGGGACACTTATTCACTGCTGTTGGGAGTGTAAACTGGTACAGCCTCTTTGGAGATCAGTGTAGCTATTCTTCAGAAAATTAAAAAAAGGATCTATCATATGACCCAACTATACCACTCCTAGGAATATTCCCAAGAGTGTCTACATTTTATTACAAAGAGTCATCTATGTTCATTGCAGCCTTATTCAAATAGCAAGAAAATGGAGTCAGCCAACATGCCCATCAACAGAGGAATGAGTAATGAAAACATGGTACATATACACAATGGAATACTATTTAGTCATCAGAAAGGATGAAATTATGGAATTTGATGGTAAATGGATGGAACTGGATAATCTCATATTGAGTGATTTATCTCAGACACAGAAAGATAAGCACTGTATGTTCTCTCTCATGTGCAGATGCTAATACTGACATCTTTGTCAACATATTTGATTTAGAATTATTGTATGAGCCAGAAGATTTGAAAGCGACTAATGAATAGGAAGATAGGAAGAAGGATATGGTGAAACCTTTTAAAAGGGGAGATTTGGGGATTCCAGGGAAAGTAGAGTAAGGGAGTGAATAATTGGGAAAAATACCTAGAGGGGGTACGAGGAGATGGGATATAGGAGGACCAGAAGGACTTATAGAAAAACCCTAAGATTGTGGGAGGTAACCCCATAGGAACCTTGTTTGCTAATAATTGTCGAAAAAAATGTCCTTTAAAAAATGAGAATGGGAAGCCCCTATGCAGAGTGAGGAAAATAAAACAAAATAAAAGAAAACAAAAAAGCCCAGAGCTAATCCACTTAGTACCCAGTGACAATTAGATATATACTAGAAGTAATAGGAGTGTTGGCACTTCCTAGTAAAATGTTCGTCAGAAAGGTCCCCAAAAAATTCAGGTTTTTGCTCTTGGTTGCACTCCAAAAAAAAAATCAGTAAGACCCTGTTACTGAAGATGCAACACAAGTGGATCACAAAACATGGGTAAAATATATCAAATGGAACTGATCTGAGAACATCCTCCTTGCTGGATAGTTTACACAGTGCCAAGGAATACTGTAGAAGCTGCTGGGGGAGAGAAATAATCGCAGGCCTCATCAACTCATGAGAGCTGCAAATTGCAATAAAAATCACCTTGGCAACAGGTGACCATCAATGTAATAGTGTCAAAGAGACAACCAACAGCTTTCTGATTGAACTCAAACCCACTTGTCAGAATGGAACATATTCCTGTTACTGTTAACTAGAATAAGAACCTCAAAATTGAAGGACCTAGATCAAAGGAAAAAAAAAACCCAATGAACATATAGGTAAGAAGACAGTATAGAAAATTGCTCTGTAAATATTTGAAGATCATATAGCACTCAGAAATCTTCCCATAAATGAGGTAGAGAATCTCAACACACTGACACAATGGAGCCTAGGCCAGTAGAAAAGCAGTAAAGTAGACAACAATGACCAGCCCTAATTCAAATTACCTGAGATCCTAAGGCTTGGGGAGCTTCACAGAAAAGAGAGCAGTAAGATTTTAAGAACCTAAAGAGGAAGGTCCACTGTTGGACAAGACATTCCATTCAAGGCAGGACTGCTGCATCCAGGAACTCACAGCAGTGAGACTTGTCTTTACCAGACCTGCATAATGACTGACATTCCGACATATCCTCACAGACTATGAGGAACTGCAGAGAGATAAGAACACACAAGGGAAACCTTAGGGACTAAAGCTGGATGAGTGAGGGAAATACCCCTATGAGTGGGGGCAATTTGGTATGCCACAGAAGCCTGAACGCGCACAAGAGTAGATAAGTCAAAGGGAACACTGGGGTACATAGAAGCAACTAGTAGGAGGGTGGGAGGGAGTGGAATGGATTGCTGAGGGGAAGGTAGGGCGATGGGAGGGGGGATGGAGGGAACAGGGATCAGTACTCGATATTCTTTTAACTAAAAATAAATAAACTAAAATGAATACAAAACATTTGAAGAAATAGACCAGAAGCCAACCAGCCCAGATTATAATGTATTTGAGCAAGAGTCAAAGCAATTTTTAAGATACCATATTTTATTTTTTTCTCCATTCCTCATGTGTGTATGTGCATGAATATGTTTATGTATATGCAGAATGTTTGTACAGGTGTGTGTTTGTATGTGTGTGGCTATGTGCATGTGTATATGTGTGTGTAGATGAATGTGCCTGCATGCAAAGACTAAGACTGATATCAGGAACCATCTTCAACTTCTGTCCTATTTTATTCCTTAGGTTACATCTCTAATTAAATTCAGAGCTGTCTGATAGAACTAGTATACTTGCCCATAATGCTCTGTAGTTTTTCATTATGGGCAGCCAACAATGTCTGTATGACATTTTAGATACTATCTAGGATTAGTGTTTGTGGTTTTCATAGTTTCTGTCTACATATGGAATTTAGGAGAAACAATTGACCTATTGTTTATGTTCGAAATCTATGAAACCTAAATTTGTATTTTGGAAAAATCAGTGGAAATCACTCCTAAGTAAACTTAGGAAAGTAGAAAGAAAACAAAATGAAGATAAAGGAAATGAAGAAATAATCATGATTAATAAGCTTCAGTGCAATCTTTAATATAGAAAAAAATTTAAAAGGTAGTTTCTCATTAATTTATTTTCTTTTTCCCCCGGGATTGGCCTCTTACAGGATTTCATGATGAAAATATGAAGGGATGGAAGGAATGTAAGTCAGTGTAGAGTGCTACCTTGTACGGAAAAGACCCTATGTTCAAACCACACACAACAATGCCGAAAACCAAAACAGCAATAGCAGGAAATGAATAATACTGAACCCTTTCTGAAAAGTGAACCAAAAGAAGTAAAAGATAGTAATTGAGCAACAAATTTGAAAACTTAGAAAATCATGTAATTGCTGAAAAAATACATCTTACTAACTTACCAAAGCATCGTAACAAATAATCAAAAGAAAACACACCTTGCAGCTAGGTATATAAATTGAAATACTTTAGAAAGCAATTTGGTGCCATTTGGAAGGGTTAGTGTGACCACGCCTCCCAATTTTCATGGACAGTTCCAATTTATATGCAATTTACTTATATAAATTGACTATCATTAAAATAAAAAAATCATAATGGCAAGAGTAGTTACTAACATCTATTGAATTCTTATTCTGAGCAAAGAACTATTCATGAGTTTTGTAGCGCACAACAATAAGAATTTATATTTTCATTACAATTCTAAGAACAAGTCATCACTACTTTTTTTCATTAGAAAGATCAAAAAATTGGTCCATTCAGAGATGTTCTTTAAAATGTAGGGCCAAGCCACTCATAAATGGCAATGCCAGGTGTTAGTCACCACTGTGCTTGGTACTAGACTACCATTAGTTTTACAGGTTTTCACCCATATCTACATATATCATTTGTATGCAAAACAAAGCACACATTATATAACAGTCTTCAGATCAATCTCTGCTGGATTCTTGCAAAGCTTGAATACATTTAGCCTAAATTAAAGATGTTTGAATTTGTGACTGAAAGAACTTGGGAGCACATTAACAACTTTCAAGGCAATGCTATTTACATTGAGCTTTCAATTTTGAAAGTATGTTGCCATAAGCCTTTATAAATGCCTAGTAAAGTAGGTTTATGCCATCATTTACATTTTATAGATAAAGAATCAGCTCATGTGACTGCTTCTACTTTGCACAGAAAGGAGTCATTGCCTTGGATGTAAACATTTTATCTATCACTCAGTAACTCTAACATCATAGGTGTTACACTTGTCCACTTATCTCTGCTACGACTGTAAACCATGGTCTACAGAAAAGACAGGGCCGAAGCAATCATAATTGAACTTTGCATGCCCTGTGCAATGTCCAACACACTATTGACCCCACAAAGTCTAGCATTTGCTAAAGGCACTAAGATCCTTGGAGGCAAGAGATTGACAGCCACATTAGTGTTTCTTTGGGAACACAGGAAAGGGTTCTGGGAAATGCCACTGGGTCCTTGCACCTCATCAGAGAGGAGAACCCAGAGGAGAGTTTGGCATGCACATTAAAGGATGCTCCCGGAATGGGAGGGGAAGGCACTGGGGGATGGGGAGGGGGGCTTGGGAGGTTGGAGGGAGGGAGGGGATCAGTGTACCTGTTAAGTTTGCATGAGTGGAAATAATAAAAATAAATTAAAAAAAGAAAAGACCATACTAAAAGATAATTTTTTTCTTCCTCAAGAGACTGTTTGGGTTCAGTGAAGATAAAGTTGAAGTGTTTGGTCATCATTAGTGTATAGGAGGTATTTAGAAAGCAAAAGAAATATGCTTTGTGGAAAAGATATAAATTTACTCTTCCCATATTCCTCAACTTGGAATTGAAGATGACTCAGATACTGCCTCTGACAATAAATACATCTTCATGGCCTCCTTTGTATGTATTGTTCCTCACCCTACATTCCTCAAACACTTTGACCCTCCCTATTCCTGCCTCATTCTTTCTGGTCTTCTCCATTGATGATAGGAAATCGTTGCATGTTTTTGGAAAACACACTGGTTAGACAGTGATCACGGTTCTGCTAACTCTGCTGGAGGCCTGAATGTCTCATCCTTTGTCTCTCAATCTTGCTTTAACTTTTTAAAGGAAAGGGATGAACTAGGTGATTCAATAAGGATTGGTTTCTAAATCTAACATCTACATACAATACAAATATAATGGAAGCACCTCAACATTTCCCTGTTTTATTCTTTTCCTTTTCTCTTATAACTGACTCAAAGGCTCTAGATTTTCCTTATTTCAGTGATCCTCTATTCTGCACACTATGGTAAGACTCACCTTCTTCCTATGGGCTCCTTTCTGCTGCTTCTGTCACAGAATCTCCTATGATAGCAAATACTTAACTCAGGAGGGAGTTAGAAGGGAGGCCAAATGAGGCACCAGATGTGTAGGAGTGCAGGTGATATAAACTCACTGTGACAAAATCAATAGTAACATGACTGTGTAATGCTAAGAATTTGTGATAACATTTAATATGTTGGTTGTACTGGTAGGCCAAATCCTGAGAGTATTTCTTATTCATATCTAATACACCAACCTAGTTCCAAACTCCACTCTTTCCACAAGGTAAAATAAATGGGCTTTACAAGCACATTGAAGTCCAGAATGTTTATGTCCACTGGAAGACTTGGTCCATTTCCTTAAATTTTGTAGACTTGGCTCATTTCACTCTTAACATTATAAGAATATAGAACCATTGCCATTTTTCTTTCTATATTTGTTGCATAACAGGACTTTCTCTTATTGATATCCCTTTAGATGAATTTCTACCAAGTATCATATATTTGTTTCTAACACTGCCATGGATTTCTGTTCTTATTGCAGTCCTGATTGTACATCCAACATTACTCATTATATTTCCAAAGTGCTGTCAGTACCAACACCTCAGAAACTGGTATCCAATGTCTTTTGTGGGCCAATGAGTTGTCTCAGTAGGTAAAGATGCCTGTGCACGAACCTGGAGACCTGACCTCTGAGCTCAATCTCTAAAGCCTACATGGTAGAAGGAGAGGACATACTTTTGAAAGTTGTACTCTGACTTCCACATGCATTCTCTCTCTCTTTCTCTTTCTCTCTCTCTCTCTCACTCTCTCTCTCTTACTCTCTCTCACTCTCTCTATCTCTATCTCTATATCTGAAAAAGTATAAAAAGTATTTTTTCAGTTTGATTCCTCAAAGGTCAAAGAAAATATAACACATTTGTGCAAGTCTTCCATGGTA
Source organism: Typhlomys cinereus (assembly GCA_023101885.1). Taxonomy (NCBI): domain Eukaryota; kingdom Metazoa; phylum Chordata; class Mammalia; order Rodentia; family Platacanthomyidae; genus Typhlomys; species Typhlomys cinereus. Next base: position 1,838,248 of record JALPQD010000388.1, on the reverse strand, counting down.
ATCATGGTCAGTATTAACTGTCCCCTTTTGTCCATTTTCAGAAAGCTTTACATATGCCTTGATTTCATCCCACATTAGAATTATTTATTTCAATCTCTGCAATTAGATGGTAAGGTTAATGAGGGCAGGGACTAAGGACCATTTGTTACTCATCTTCATGATCCCAGAGAGTCTGCGACTGATTATTTGAGCACGAACTACCTATTAAGTTGAACATGGAATGTGAAGATGAGAATTATTCATGCCACTAAAGACTAAAATTATAATAAAGATGCATGAGCACTTAACAAATATTTTGGAGCTGTGGCCCTCATCAAGGTTACCTTGATTTTGATGGTAATCTGTTCAAGGTTAGCTTTATAATTCCTTTTGCTCTGAATAGTCTCACCAGAGAGAATAGAGCCAGAAAAACGAATTGGAAGTCATTACTCCTATATTTAGAAATAGATTAATTTATACATGATATATGTGTTTTTGAAAAAAGGTGAGTATTCACTTTATCAGGAATATTATACCAGTATTAAAAATTCAGATAAGTAATATGCATCTACAATCAAGGAAATTACAATACTAAAGAAAGAACAGACACACAAAAACCCATTATTGTAGAAGGCAAAGACTATAAATGATTTTCAAATAGTAATTTTGTTATTGATAATCATTGTTAATATTTGTTATTTATTATCTGTACAAGTAATCATTCCACAGAAACATGGAAACCCATTATTATAGAAGGCAAAGGGTATTAATGATTTTAAAATAATAATTTTGTTAATGATCATCAGTATTAGTATTTATTCATTATCACTGTTCAAGAAATATTTATTAATTTACTACAAATATTAGAAATAATTTATAACTCTATGTTTAACATTGCACCTAATCCATCTTGAGTGGTAGATAGTATTTCTATGTCTGGCTTACAGACATAAAGATAACCACAAGAAGGGAGCAAGAAATGTTTATTGAAGTGTAAGGTGTACCTTGCTACTTCTTTCCAAAGAGCAAAATATAACAGTGAGTATGGGTGGGTGTCATAACTGAGCAGTTATGACAGTTGAGGGTTTGAGCTCTAGGCACACTTGTAGAGAATTAATGGTTGAGTTAGGCCCAGAGCAGACCTGCAGGAAATTGTCTAGCTGATGGGATTAAGCCCTAAAATAAAATACAGACAGCTAGTGGAGAAAGTTGGCATCCTTGTGTATACTTGGCCAGACATGCTGGTCTGGCAAGTAAGAATCGTCCTTCTCTCAGCCACTATGTAGAGATGGTGTGGCCAGTTCTCTCAGCCCTGGTGTTGGTGTATGCTCTCCATTAAGCTGGACTGAGAACTGTAACCAGGAATCGTAAGAGAGAATAAACTACTTGTTCCCTTAAGCTGTTTGATGGCCATTTATCAGCAACCATGCAGGCTGATTGCAACAGTGGGTCAAAGCTTTACAGTGAACAACTTGACAAGCAATATGGCAGCCAGGTGACCAAGGTTACACTCAGCAGTGATAAGTCATGTGAAAAGTACTGCATGTCTTAGAACTAAAATTATTTCAGAGACTCATGCATTATAAACTTGGTCACTAGGATGTAGTGCTTTTGAGAAAGGGTGAAACCTTTGAGAGGAGAGACTGGTAAAATGAAATTAGGTTATTGGAGGCATGAGCTTGACAGTGATTTGGGACTGTGGCTCTTTTGTCTCTATGTTTCTTGTGGCAGTCATGAAGTGCAAAGAACTCTTCTACCATGTATTTCTACCAAGATATACTTTTCTGTCACAGACCCAAAGCAACAGGGCCAAGGTGTCATGAAAGTTCTGAAACCATGAATCAACATAAGTCTTTATTTCTCTAAAGCTCATTTTCATTGGTATTTTGTCACGACAATGGAAATCTGACTTATGGATCCTCGATACAATGCTGTGGGATTGACTATGTGATCTTCCTCCTAATGCTGTAAATTTTCTTCCCAAGCGCCTACAACCACAATTGAGTTTGAGGGGGGGAAATCGGACAACTTCCTAGAGAGAAGCCCATCCCATTGAGTTTTCCTGAGAACTGCTAAGGTTGTCAAAACAGAGTGTCAGAAGGAAATTTCTACAGTTAAGAGCAACTTAAGGGAGCATGGGAATTAAATGTGAGGGGACAGCAAGATGAGAGACACTGGACAGAAAGAGCAGGGTAAGTGAAAGTCAATGAAACTTTAATGAATTGTGGATCTTAGGCAATAATAATAACAATACAGCAATATTCATTCATTAAGTAAAGGCGTGATTTGAATTGTGTTCCTGCAATGTGCTGAAATCCTCAACTGTGGATCATGGGTGTGACTTTATTTGTAAAAGAACTCTTTGTAGCTGTAATTAAGATAGTGCTGTGAGCTGTCAAGAGATAGCTCAATTGGTCTGCTTGCCTATCTGGTGACCTGAGTTCCATCCCCAGAGCCCACATACGGGGTGGTGACTTCTTTCACTCACTTTCTTGGCTCTGTATTGCTCCTGATGAGACAAGGACAGGCACTGCATAAGAAATATGTCATTAAATTCCTGATTACACACACAACCTCCTGGAGGGAAGGAGGCTGTTTCCTGTCACTGCCCCCACCTTTGCAATTCTGTGAAGAGTTATATTTAGGGGATCAAAAAAATTAAAAAACGTATTCTAAGCAATAGGATAAACACATTCCTAGTACCCATTTAAGTTATTTGGATGCATGACAAAGCGTCACTTGAAACTAACTGAAATTAACTCTAATGAGGCAGCATTGCCTCCCCTTCCCGACCTGTCAAACTTCTGTGTCTTTTTGCTGCGTGTCTGTCAAGCAAAATCTCGATTTGTTTTTCCCAGTGGCTGAAATGCTCATGCATACAGTAAGGCATTGTCAAGAAGGGTTGTGTTCAGCTGTCGAACAACAGAGCTTAGACCGAAATGAATGAGAAAACCTCCCTTTTCAGGTGGTCTCCCTCAGGCTTGCATAGGGTGGATGGAGGAGGAAAGGGGGCGCATTCTTCTGAATCCATATGATAAACCAGCTGTCCAGCCACTGAGCCTGGGGCAAGTTTCCAGGACAGGAAAATGAGGAGAAACAAATTCTCAATGGGCATATTTAGCAGAATGAGGCACCCTGTGTGTTGGAGAAGCAGCTTTCATATCAGGCAAGAACTATGGACCACGCTAAGAATGTGACCATGATTCAACAGGATGCATTCTGTCTCTGAAGCAGAGAGAAAGCATTTAATATTGGAAAGCTGTTTCTGAGTATATTTTGCCATGTTCATTTGAGGAGACCAGGCAAGAGAGTATAACTAAATGGATGTCATTCAGAGTTATGGACTCACTTTTATTATTTTGCTGAGTAATTGCAAAGACTGCTGCTTACAAAGACTTGGGTCTGACATTATATGAATTCAAACAATGTTATTTTTAATCACTGTTTTAATTTCCTCACTTCTAAAATTAGGATAAAATAATACCTTGTTTCCCAGCAATTGAATACAAGGAAAAAATAAGATAAAATAAATGTAAAAGTATTGATTCCACATTATTATATATGAGCAAACTGGGTAGGCAGCTGCTTTCTCAAAATGGAAACTGCATCTCTCTCTCTTAAAGTCTTAGGAGCTCAGTGATGGAGAACACACCAAATCAATTTCAGTAAATAGTGCATTCACCTTAGTGATCATTAAAATCTTGCTTAAGAATATGTCACCTGTTAACAATGTCATTGAAAGGTAGTGTGCTCATGTGTGTGGTACGTGTGTGTGGTGTGTATGTGTAGCATGTCTGTATAGTGTTTGTATAGTGTGTGTATGTGCTGTGCATATTATGCAGGTTAGATATATTCTATATGCATGTGACATATGTGTATGTGGGAGTATGACTGTATATGCATATGGGGTGTGTGTGGTATATATACTTGTGGGGGAGCATGTGTGTATGGTACATGTGTATGTGTGCTTGTGTGGTATATGGTATATGTTTATGCACACATCCAAAGGGCAGAGAAGGATGTCAATTGCCCTGTTTTATCATTCTCTACCTTAGTCTCTTGAGACAGGGTCTCTCACCCAACCTGGAGCCTATTTTATCTAAGCCAAGTGGCTTCTGGGATTTTGTGATTCACCTGTCTGTAAACAGCAATTTTTGGGCATTAGGTAAGGTGCTCGAGATCAGAACTCATGCCCTTGTACTTGTAAAACAATCACTCTTACCCACTGTACTCTCTTTCTATCCCCCAAATGCAATCTTTTATGTTGTCAAAGGTAATGCTGGAAATTCCATCAATTGTCCAGAAACTTCAAAAAATCATAGAACACCAGGGAAGTTCACTGAAAAGGGTGTTTATTTAATTAATCAATCAAATATGTACAGGTACTTATTTACTTTTCAACTTCACAAATATTCACTGGGCTCCTCTCACTACTAGATGTTAGGACAACAATAAGTGCAACAGTACCTTCTTAGGCACGACAGTTAGCTCACAGATGCATAGTCAGGACAGCTCAAACTGAGAGGAGGAGGAGGAATTCAAATCATTGAAAGAAACTGATGTAAAAAAATAGATATACTCAGGATTAGGAAATAAAGTGTTTGACTTGTGAGTACAAACCAGTCTAAAAATAAGTCATTGCCCAAATATCAATTTCAGATTTTATTTTATGTATAACACAGCATGTTAGAAAATGTTAGAGAAATGGAGTTTCTAATGAATTTTATCTGTATGTGTGTGTATGCATATTTATCTGTCAAACCTTTGCATAATTGGAAGAGTTGATAAGCAGAGCTAGGAAATTGAGCGACACAAACAATAAACCAGTAACAAAGCGCCAGGGACCATGGATTATTGCAAGAGGAATAAAGACGGCATCATGTGAAACTGAATATAAAGAAAATGACGATTTATCATTGTATGAAAGGAGATGGCAGGATGGCAGGAACTATACCTTGGTATCATAAGAAATAAAAATTGCTTTGTAAACTAGAAAATGTTATGCAAATGTGTGACACTATACACATTCTTTCATTTTTTTTTCCTGAAGAACGAAACATCCAGATACACCAAACAGAATAAAGCAAAACGATGTCAACACAATTACTCCGTCTTTTTTTAGAATATGAGGAAGGTTCACAGAGACTAAGTGGCTTATCCGAGGTGCCATTAAATAAATGACAGAGTTTAACTTCAACTAACTTACTGCATACCATAGTCCAGGTCTCTATGAACAAGTGCATTTATAACCACAAACCTCCTCTGGGTGTAAAATAATCTCAGAGTTAGTGTGACTGTGCGCCAGTGAATTTTTCTTTGCTACCTAAAGTTTCCTCTAAGCACAACTTGTACCTTTGATTTCTTTTGTTGGTCATGTTGCATTGGTCAAACACCTCTCTCTATGTCATATAAGAATCCCATTTGCAAGGTTCTTGAATATATTGCCTTTTCTCTTATGGCTATTCAGAAATATAGAAATATGGAAAATGATTTGTTCTTATTTTTTGTTGACAAACTGGAACTCATGATGGCGTATGTATTACTCCAAAGTCTCCTATGGGACTTTTTCTGAAGAGTCCAATAAGACCATGTCTTCATTCCTGGGCTTCTCTGACACACTGGTTAAACACAAACGTTCTGTAAGAACACATGGCTCTTTGGTGATGTTTTCCCTTGATGTTTTACTTGTAAGGTGTGTATGGGGGGGAAGGTCTATGTTTAAAATGAGCAGAAAGATTCTGGGACTAACTACTTGTAAATGAGAGATATTCTATTCTCTTCCTGTCCTTCAGCACTTTTATCTGCTTGAATGGTTTTCAGGGAAACGGAAGCCTCCTGTGATAGAAAGACATGGAATCGGAGTCTGGACAAAACAGTAAATAATTCCCTATCCCAAACAGGTACTTACCACACCAAACATGTAACCTAGAACAATTATATATTTCTCCTTGTAGCTACAGTTTTTTCATCTGTAAAATTGGGAGGAGACTACATGATGTTTTTTTTTCTGTACAATTTAAATATTTTTTAATTTAAGGATAATATTCTGTATTATGTATCAAAGTCATTTAGCCTTTATTTTGCATATATGGAAATAAAAAATGTTAATAAAATTCATAAAAATTAAATAGATAACACTGAATAGATGGCTCAGTTAAAATTTAAAGACAAAACACAAAGGCCATAATAAAATTGATATTTAGTGCATGCCTCTTGATTTTATTGCTGCATATTTTAATGTTTTCCTTGTTCATACATTCCTGAATCTGACAGTGAATGGTAATCAAAGAAAGAATTATGAATCATTACTTTGGGGGTTTATATCACTCAGTAGGGCATATGTCTGGTGCACAAACCATTCTTTTGGCATCTGTTCACAACCAGTTAATGACCCCTGCACAGGGAAACTAGGGGGTAGCTCTCTTTGTTCATTAATGCCCAATGATGTGTGGAATCTAAAGCAGGGTTGAACAGTCAGAAATTCAACTTTTAAAAATAAGATCTGCTCTGATTCCCTCCAGGGAACATGGCATGGGGAACAAGCTTCCTGTTTCAGGGCAGCCTGCTGCGGGGGGGTGACTGTCCTATACATGCAGGTTGGCAAATGTATTGCTCAGTCATCAGTATTTATCCTCAGAACATCACCCTACTGGGAGTATCAAAACTGAGAGGAATTGGATAGATCCTGCTGGCTTTCTAGCACCATGGTCAACTCACACAGGCTGGGGAGGAATCGTTCCCTTCTCAGAATTCAAGTCTTTGCTGACTTGTAGGGTTTTGGGTAAGTAATTGTTTCCAGGGAAGGTAAATCTGAAATTTGTGGTGTGAAACCTCTTAACCTTGACATAACTTGATCTAACACTGATGTTAAGGGCATCTGTTTTGCACTCTGTGTGTATTAGTCAGGGACTAGTCTAGAGGAAAGAGGACCAACACACACACACACACACACACACACACACACACACACACACACACACACACACGCACGCACGCATGCACACGCACACACACTTTCTTAATATAGCAGTGTGCTTCAAAGTAATCACAAGTCGTTGCGTTTTTCTTTACCCAATGTCTTACAAAATTGAAGGATCCCAAAGAAGTCTCCAGGTTGTCAAGGTGGAGAGTTGAAGAGGCCGAGCTCTGATGTCTGCAATGGACAGAAACCAGGCTAAAGACACTGAGCTGGGCATCAGTGAAGAACATATCTCACATCATCCATGAACAAGCACAACCCCATGAGACGCAGCAAGTTCCTCTTCCTTGCACTTCATTTATCTGGTCTGCCCCAGGGAAATACTACTTACTATGGACTGGGTGGTCCATATTGATTAAAAAAATCACCTGCAGGCTTGTTTAAGGGTCTACTTCAGCTATTGATCTTTCACAGTTGTGTCCGAACAGCCTATATCTGTCAAACTGACACCTGAATCTAACCATCACTCCATGCATCTATTGTCTCACACAAAACACACAAGAACAAGAAAAACATCAACAATGATAACAAACTCTCTGATCAAGTTGATTTTGCCCATTTATCACTAATTTGATGAACTATAGTTTGACTTTATTTGAAAGATTACCAACGAGAACAAGAGATGCCAGTGTGGACATGTGACTTGTCTCTTCGTTGCCCTCCTATGTTCTAAAGATAGCCAAATTTAATATGCATGTACTGTCTGCCTGATACTGTGGAAAGTAATTCATCTGTGAAAATTCACTGAATTCCCATGTCAACTGTGAGCATTGTCTCAAATTTACAAATCAGGAAAAAAGAAACAAAGAAATCAGAAAACTTGCTCATGAAAATGCTGCTTATAAACCAAAGAACCATGATTGGAACCCAGTGAGTTTGATTCCTGGGACCCATTTAATTGCTGCACCACATTGTCCCTGTTTGTATATTCTCATCCTGGAGCACTAGAAGGAGAAAAGAACACGAGGAAATAACAGCCTTTTCTGTTTAGATTCATAGTATTTTTTCCCTCTCTGTTCTTTTAAAGAGAGGACAGAGTGAGAAAAAACATAAAGAAGAAAATACCTCAGAAGTCCATTTAGACAATGGAATGCCTGCCAAGAAAAGGTTACTGAGGCAACATTGCTGGAAATAATTTTAAAACAGATTAGCCCAGCACATTAGGGAGAAAGGCAGAGAAAGGGCTTCGAGAGCTGCCAGGAGTCCTGCTTGATTATATCTGGAAGTTTCCATTGTCAAGGGTTAGGACACACTGAGTGATGTCCCTCTGTCTCTGGCATTGACTGCTTGCTCAGGAAAAGCCACAGTGATCAAAATCAGAGCCCTGGTGTGCACTAGGGATATTGAACAAAAATCACTGGGATGCCAGAGAGTGTCCTTGAAACATGTCTTTTCCTTCAGATACCTGACCAGAAATCAACAGATGGAGTCCAGATGCTGAGCATAGGTAGATAACGGCATCTCCAGGTGTGACCAATGTGTTTCTCTTTCCTTTCATGTTACACACAGCTGTATGTACTGCAGAGATCAGAATATCCACGGTCAGCAAGAAAGGTCATGTCCCTCTATCTGCTTTGCTTTGGAAGAGAAAATGCATCCACAAGAGTTTCGAGAATAGTAATACCAGTGTATTAAGACAGGAGTGTACAATAGAAAAAAAAAAGTTGTAAGAACTTGTTAAAGTCAGATTCCTAGTCCTTATAAATTCAAAAAGTCCATTGCACCTCCAAAGGCCTGGGAGAGGGCTTAGAAGTCCTCATGTAAACATGTGCTTAAAAGATCTCTGCTGGGGAGAGATTTTTCAGATCTGATTTTGAGAAGACCTATTGGTAATATTTTAGATATTAGCATCAGAATCTTCCCTGGGTCTGAGTCCTACTGTACTTAGAGTTTTGTGGAAGGAAGGAAGTCAACTGTGGCCAAGATTAGTTCATAGGAAGTGTATGAAAGAGACACTCATTGGATAACCAAAGGGAAAGAGACAGAGCAAAGAAAGATGAGCTTTGAAGCGATGTCACTGGAGGCCCCAGCCACTAATAGAAACTGTGAAACTCAGGGATGGACGTTATTGAGGTCAGGGACCTGGGCATCCTTTCCTGTTGTATACAGACATGACATGCTGATCTGACAGAAAAGCAAACCACAGTCCTCAGCTGTGATAATTTGCAGTGCATGGCCTTTTGCCCGTAGTCCAAGTAGACCTTATCAGTGGCCCCCAGCATCCTCCACAATAAATATGAGTTTCGTTTGCTTTGGTTTTAGTCTATGACTGAAGCACAGGGACGAGGAACTGCAATATTGAGATTAACACATGAAAGAAGTAAGATGGCAGAGGAAGACTGGAATCCCTCTCTCACTTGGGCCTCATCTATCGAATGAAGCATGCAGAGGAGGAGACCTTCAGAGATCTAAGAGAGGAGGGGGCTATGTAAATGCCCCGTGAAGAATGATACCCATGGGGGCCAAGGGCTTTTTGGACTTTTCTCCTGCTGATCACTCACCCACTTCTGTTCTTAAGAGTGTTTTCCCTATTTTAACAAATTGCATCTATTTAGTCATAGGTCCTGAGTATAATACTGTCCTGGAATACAAGAACCTGGATTCTGGGCTTTCTCACTATTTCTCCGATGACCCCATTGTACACAGATGTCTATCTTAAAAAGTCTGGCTATTTCTCTTTCTCTTCTCTATTTCCTTCTTCTAGGCAACAGCTGGGATTTACAGTTTTCCTGCTTTAATGATTTTTTTTTTCAAACTCCAGTAAAATGACCCCTCACTTCTTTTTGATCTGTTCTAAATTCTTTCATTAATTGGACTAGGAACCCCAAGGGAACTCATGTCTCCGGTAGCAAATCCATTCTTTAATGCTCCCAGGCTGAGAAGCAACAGTACACATGTGCCACAGTGAGGAAGAGAAAGGGTATTGACGTGCTTTCCCTATGCGTCAGTTCCAGCTCTGAGTCCCAGATAATTCCCACATATCCCAGAGATTAATGGTGCTACCTCTCTGCAGATATGTTTTTTTATTTTTCTGCTCATACAAATGCAATAGGAACCCCTGTCCCCTCCCTCCCTCCACCCCTCCCTGGACCTTCCTGTTCTCTCTCCCCTTTGTCCCTTCCTTTCCCCCTCCCTTCCTTTCTCCCAGTGCCCCCTCCCCCATCTCTGAAGCATCCTTTAATGTGTATATCAAACTTTCCTCTGGATCCTCCTCTCTGATGAGGTGTAAGGAGTCAGTGGCAATTCCTAGAACTCTTTCTTGTGTTCCCCTTAAGTATAGGAACACTATTGTGACTGTTAATCCCTTGCTTCTAAGGATCCTAGTGCCTTTAGTCCATGCTAGAATTTGAAGGGTCAATGATATGTTGGTCATTGCACAGATCATGCAGAGTCCTATTATGATTGCTTTGGCCTTAACTTGTGTGGAGTATCTTGCATATCATGACTCCTCCCATCCTTGGGCTCTTACATTCTTACTGCCCCCTCTTCCGCAAATTTCCCTGAGCTTCAGGATGGGGAGAGATTAGGCAGGTCTGATTCCAGGTGGTTGATATAGAGTCTCTGATGTTCTGAATTATGATTTGTTGATTTTTTTCAGTTTTTCTGCAGATATTTTTAATATTCTCAGTCTCAGATAATCGCTATTCTTTTGTAAAGGGTCACTTCCCTTTATTTCTTTCATCATGTGTGGCTTCTCTCCTGATTGGTTTATTTTACAGCAATAATGTCATATTAATTTCTACAATCTCAGGATCTTCTAACAAGTTTATACATAGTGGATACTGTATGAATGGATAAATGAATGAATATTTAATTTACTGATATTGCCTGGTTAGGAGAGGGGCATGTGAAACAATGCTCATAATGTCCTTTCTCTATATTCCAAAGAAAGACATAATGATACCTGGTGCCTTCACCTGTATTTGTGAGAGAATTGCCTTAAATATGCTGTATGTAACATGGAGATTCCAAAGTTCTTGTTATGATTGGAATGTCAAATGACCCTTAGAAGCTCATGTGTTTGGTTCCCTGTTCTCCAGCTGTCTGGTGTTATTTGGGGAAGCTGTATAACTTTAAGGGGGGGGTATCTTCACTGGAGGAAGTGGGTCAATGCGGATGGGCCTTGAGTTTTTGTACCTCTGTCTCACATCCTCTTCTCTTTCTGCTTTCTGGATGTGGATGTGAGGAGGTCAGCTAGCCTCTTGCTTCTGCCACCTTGGTTTCCTTTCCTGCTGCCATGTCTTCTGCCGTGATTGACTGATTCTCTGTGGAACTGTAAGCCAAAATAAACCTTTGCTTTCATGAGGGTCTTTTATCATAGCAGCAGAAAAAGTAAGACTCATTCTAAGTCATTTGAATTAAACATTTTTAGATAAGAGGACTGAAAGAGTACACATTTTCATTTTTAGCATTTCTGCAGTCAATACTTTCTTCCTTTATGTAAAAACAGGTTGGACAAAAAGTTTAGATTCTAGCATGATTTTTCTTTTGGGGGGGCACAGAGAAGAATTTGTGAAGCGGTTTAAATTGTAGGGTGATCCTTATTTTCTTCTCCAAGACAAATGTGCTCCATGTCACCTTCTTGCTGTGAAAGTGAAGAGTGTCAGTAGAAAGAGGTGAAATGGTGATGAAGGAAGCTGGTAGCAGAATTCACAAATCTCTCTCCAGGGTTGTTAGCAAACTAAAATTTCCCTACTTCCCTAATAATGTATCTTTCAAGTCCCAAGTCATGAATTGTAGCTAAGGTATTTCATATTTCTAAGCCATGGCAGAAATGTAATTCCCAGCCTCCATTATGTTGTAGGCTGTGTTCTTCCTCCAATCACTTGCATGAGAAACCCTAAAGCAGAACACCCAGTGATTGGCCACAGTAACAGGTCACCTAGGGCTCAGAGGAGAAGAGAACACAATGGATTGCATGAGTTGCTTCTCCATCTTAAGAAATGCCTGGAGACTCCACTTTTTTGAGAGCCTGGTTCTGTTACAGGCTCCTGACAGTTTATTTTAGATGCATCCTGAGGGAGTGAGTATCAAATTTTCCTACTGATAGCTTGTATAGGTGAGCGATGCTGTTACTTGCTCAAGCAGAAAAGAAGAGCTTAGAAACATAATGAGAGCTTTGGCTTCCCCTCAGTGCTTCTAAAGTCAGAAGTTTTCTATTATGTAAAATCCACCGAGCTTGAAACCTTCAGGAGGTGGTAGAAAGTAGGGCTTAGTCTTCCGGCACCTCCCATTCCATCCAGCTTTGTCTTAAATTATTGTTTCACGACAATTCAGTGTTTATATAGATGCTTTTCCAGGAGAAATTTTGTAATTCTTGAAATTCTATTAATTGGGTTGAATAGATAGCTTAGGTATTAAGGGTTTTGCCTCATAAGTAAAATGGCCTGAACTCTGATCCTCAGGGTCTTATTTCAAAGTGTCAGGCAGAAATGGTGGCGGCCTATACATCTGGTCTGGGAAGGCAGAGCCCGAGAAACCAGAGAGCAAAGCAATATGGAGAGAAATCCAGGATGATTTCTGAAGTCACCCCTTCAGCCCCCACAGGCACATACACTCATGTTCCCTCTGGTACACACACACACACACACACACACACACACAGAGAGAGAGAGAGAGAGAGAGAGAGAGAGAGAGAGAGAGAGAGAGAAATTCTATTAATACTTAAAATGTAAATAAATAAGAATCCTTATTATGATAAGTAATGATGGCAACGAAGGCAATAAAGGCAAAAATATAAGAGATGAGTTAAATGAATATGTATGTTAAGAATTAAAGCTAAAAGGATAAGGCAGGAGGTGGGGAGATGACTGGGTGTTTAAAGCATTTATTCTGTGAACAAAAGGATCCAAGATTTCACATAAAAATGATGGATAGGTGTGGCGCCCTGTCTGCAATTCTAGCCTATAATTCTACAGCAGCTGACTAGCCAGATTATCCCTATTGGTGAGGTCTGTGTTTGATTAGAAAGCCTGTCTCAAAAAGAATAAGGTGGAAAGTCATTCAAGAATGATTTCTGATATCAATCTCAGGACATAGGAAAAAAAGAGCTAATGTTTCCAAATGTCCAGTCCTCCATGTGTCATGTCTGGTTCCCCCTGTGGTAATGCTGTTCTCTTTGCTTTAGAGATATGGAAACGGAGCCTCGCTGATTCAATGCAATCATTGAGAGAAGATTTCACATTCCTGTTTAGTCCTCTCTTTCTGGTGTCTCTAGCTGGGGAGTAGAAAGAAACAGCATGGAGAGAAGGAAAAAGAGGAGGAAGCGAGTAAACAGTGGTGGAACGAGGGAAATGAGTAGAGATGTTATATTCTGGGAAAGGGTCTTTGGAAGGAGCTGGGAGCTGGCTACCATTGATCCTGTGAAACACCAAAGTCTTCAAATCATGACCACCTAATGGTCTAAAACTGAAAGGGGCTATCATTTTTCATGAGTCGGTGAGCTGACCAGGCAGTGCTAACTCAAGGGAGCCTAACAAAAGCACCACAGTGTCTGAACCTTCACAAATGGACTAGTTAATGAGTACTTGCTTGTTTATAGTTACTAGGCCATCTGAGGTTTCGGCTCTGATGTTAGTTTCCCTCTAGACCTTTCCACAAAGCTACCAGGGTCTCACCATGTTGGTGACTGCCTTCCAAGAACAAACATTTTACAATGACAAGTCACAATAGCTCTGCATATCTGAAGTCTTTGTTTTATTCTAATATCCAGTTAGTCTAAGCCAGTCAAGTGGGCAAGCCCAGAGTTAGCTCAGAGAGAGTTGGACAAGGAAGGGCACAGTTGCTGGGAGATGTGATCCCTGAGCTCACCCACCACAGAGTGAGGTTCAAGACCCCCTTTGGTCTGTGGCATGAAAATCTTCAGAGCCTGGATGCAGGTTATCTACCCGTTTTAACAGGATTTTAAAGGATCTTTACAGCTATATCCTCACTTGCCTGATTCTGCCTCTTTCTGTATTCCTTTAAAATTTGGTTCATGCTAAACTTCTTGGTTAATTCATTAATCAGCAAGGCCATAGGTTTATTGATTTTGAGAGAAAGGGATTCATTGATCTGGAGAGAAAACAACAATATCAACAACCACAAAAATTCAATTCAAAAAAGCTCTTTGTAGTTACCAATAACCTTCATGTCAGTATTAAATGAACATTTCTCAATCCTTGCCGTTCCTGATTTCTTACAAGCATTCAATATTGTTGATCATGGAAAACTTTGTTTTCTGTGATCTCTTCTCCTCCTTTCTCTCCCTCTTCCTCCATCTCCCTTATTTAACTTTTTATACTTCCCTACTGGCTAGTTCTCAATTCCTTCTTAGTTGTTTTGTTATTCCTAACCTCTACACACATTTTCTGCAATCAATACTTCTTTCCCTAATCACCTGACATCCCAAATGCTTTTACCACCCTGCTTTCTGTTCTTCTAGCACATAACTGGCTACCACTCCAGACTCAATTTCAGGACTCCTTGAAATGTGAGTTATCTCTCACAGTCTGGTGTGTTTGAATCTTTAATTATTTGGGAAAATCATGGCACCTTTAGGAGGTGGAACCTCGCTAGAGGACTGCAGTCACAAGGGGTGAGTCTTAAGGTTGGTTAGCCCTGCCCTGCTTCAGTGAGCGAGCCTGCTCATGAGCTGGCAGTTTTGCAGCTCCCAACCGCTATGAAGGATGCGACTTAGGCCTCTTTTAGCTTCTGCCAGTCAGCCATAAAGGACTGTATCTCCCCTCTGGGACCACAAGATGAATAAGTCTCCCTTTCTCCCTTAAGTGACTCGACTTTGAGTGGTGTCTCATGGCAACAGAGAAGAGTAACCGGTACAGAAGTCCTTCCTGTTTTCCTTGCTCACCCTGTAGATTACACCTCACTGCTCTTTTCTTCAGAGAATCATCTTCCCTGAACCCACTGTTCTTTGTAAGCACCTCTTCTTACCACTCTCAGTTTGTGACCTCCTGGTTTTTAGAATTATCCACATGTTCTGACAATACATTTGTCGGTGTGTTTATTGTAAGAATGTTTGTCTTCCTTACCAGACAGTGAGATCTATGAAGGCAAGAATCATGTTATTTTACTCATCCCATTCTTGGTGATGGTGACATAATGGGTACTTCTTGTGCTCATGAGATATATATTTTAATCACCATCATAAATTAGAAAAACCATTTATAGGAGGAAAGATTTGTTTTGCCTCTTTTTTGACGTGTGTGTGTGTGTGTGCGCGCGCGCGCGTGCATGCATGTGTGTGTACAAGAGTTTATTCCAGTGTGTGTGACTGTAGAGGCCCAAAGAGGACATTGGGGATTATCCTGGATTGCTATACCTCTATAGTGTTTTATTCTGGGGTTTTTCCAAACTCCGCCTTCCAGGTCCAGAATTTCAGGCTACTTCCATATCTGCTTGGTATTTTAACATGGGTTCTGGAGATCTGAACTCAGGTCTTTTTGCTTATGAAGCAAAGGCTTTACCTCCTGAACCATCTCCCCAGTTCTGACTCACAGTTTCAATTGTTCAGTGTATGGTCACTTAGCTCTGGTGTGTCTGGGTCTCTGTGCTGAAACAGAGCAACACGGCAGAGAATACATAGCGAAGCATATTGGCTTCCTTCATGGTGGATAAAAGAGAGAAAGCACGATCAAGAGGTAAGGTAGACCGGCAAAATAGAGCTCTAGCAACCTGCCTCTTCCTAACTTCTACTTTCCACCCCTTCTCCATAGCTCTGTTAAATTACAAACCCCTCAAAAGATTAAATAACTGATGAGACAGTGATGAGTGGCAGCCAAGTGACCAGCATATGAGCCTTTCAGGGACACTTTCTATACAGACCATAAGAGCACTTAAATGTATTTCAGAGTGACTGGAAGAAGAACAAAAAACTCTTTTATGACTATTATAAAACCTACTGTCTGTAATGCTTATTACCTGCTTGGGTTTGGAACATATCTTTCTCTGCTGTAACTCTCTTTTTAGGTGACCCTCTTCCTGTAAGTAGACCAGCCCCCTAGGAGTGCTTCCTTTTGTGTGGTGGATCTGTTGTCTGGTTAACTAGTTGGGGTGATGGTTCCCTCAACGCTGATGTCTGTAGCACTGTTCTTCCTTGCGAATTGCTTTGTGCCTGCGCATCTTCCCATGCCTCAAACTAGACCTCTGAGACTACTCGCTGAAGATGGCTTGAATGTGGTAGGCATAGCTACATGACACTGTTGACTTGTCTCCACAAGCATGAAAAGAAACCTGATTGACAACCGAAAATCATTATTTTAAGCAAAATAAGCCAGACTCAAAATGACCAGAAAAATTAACTCCACAATATCATGTGTTTTTCTCACAGGTTGTGTGATTAATTTTGTCAACTTGTTAGGCCTTAGAATCAATTAGATACACGATATATTTGTAGAACTTAGACTTACAATCTTATTTACATATGTGCTTGCATACTTGTACACATGCTATTTTAGTCCGCAAAACTAAAAAGATCATCATGGCAGGAAAGCCAAAGGTCTTAACGGAGATGTGATAGAGGGTAATAGAATATAATAGGAAAGCTAAAGTGGTATCTAACTGGGGAAAGAAAGGGAAATGGTTGGAGACGTAGGGGTATCAGAAGGGCATGGGGAAGGGGAACAAATTAGAAGAAAACATAATGACATCATCACAAAGATGCTCTGATTAAACCCATTATTTTTAAAATAGCCTAATTTTCAAAGGGTCAAAAAATAAAGCCACTATTAAGTAAGCTAAAACCATTCATGACTATATGAATTTATAGAAGGGCTTAAAGTTTGATGTGAGATGGAACAAAAATATGAATGTGACAATATCGATATTAGGATGTATCCTGGAACGTGTTCATTGTTTGAAATCTGTAGGATATCTGCTTCTGGGTTCCAAACAAAGCTTACCCTTGAGACGTGTACGTTTGTTTGGTTTCTCCACTTAAATGAATCGAATTTCTGCCAACATAAGCCTCCACACCACCAGTCAGGTGGAGCTGCTTTGACATTTTGGGGTGCTCGAAGCACAGTGAGGGCAATTGATCAGACCGCTTTGCTGCTCATTCACCTTCGACTAATCCTTTCTGCCTGGACCCACTCTAGGGAGGATTATTGAGAAGTTTGGTTGCTGCCACTGGTGAGGGTTGAGTTTGTGTAGCTCCCAATCATTACTGAACTCTGCACTCCTAATGGATATTTTAGTCTTGGTATTCTCCTCTCCTCCCCTTTGCTCACCCCCTTGAATTGATTTGTGTATAGATGGGCTTTACATTTTGATGAATTGGAAAAGCAGCACTCAGCAGCTTTACATCAGGGAAGTTATCTATATTTCATTAAGAATGAAATGGTTATTTAAAGACAAGAGTTCTCAAAATGATTTTTTTCAGGACCCTCACTGGCATGATGTGTTCACTGGATAACTTAAACTTTAATCCATCTCTGGTTAAGCTTCCTAGTTGGGAGTGCTTTATCTTCAACTGGATCCTGTTGTGAATGAGGACATAGATGTTATTTAACAATTTATGGACAAGATATAGAGATTCAACTCCCGAGTTTGACAATAGGAAAAAGACCTGAAACATCTTATATTTAACATGTGCCAAATTAAAAAGGTTGATAATTTTTTAAAAATAATTTTCTAAAATAATTTTAGATAATTTTTTCTATCCTCTATCCATCTATCTATCTCTTTTCCCTTTCATCTTTTATCCCTCTGTTTATTCCTATATTTAAGGATAGCTCAATAGGTATGCTTTATATTTTCCTGTCTACCAGTTCAAAACTAGAGATAATGACTAAGAAAACAGCTCCTGACCTGTGAGCTCAGAGTTGTACAAAGATGGCATAAATGTAAACATACAAGATATGTCAACTTATAGATTAGATCTTGTTGTGATTTGAATGTGAAATGTTTCCCCAGAAGCTTATATATTTAAACACTTAGTACCTAGTTGGTAGTGCCCTTTGGGAATTTGGGGAACCTTCATTTAGGAAGCGAAGCTTTCTATGAGGAAATAGCTCACTCAGGTGTCCAAGACATGCTCACTTTCTGCTTCCTGAATGTAAAATCATCAGCTGGCCTCATGTTCCTACTTTCATGTCTTTTCCACCATGATGGACTGTATTTTCCTGGAACTGTGAAACAGAATAAACTCTTCTTCCCTTAAGCGTATTTTCCAAGATATTTTATCTCAACAATGTGAAATTAGCTAAGACATTCCTACCATCATTGAGAGCTATATTTTTTTGTATAGAAGCAAACAATAGAACTATCTGACCACCTGCTGATGGACTGGCATATATATCCAGTCCTAATTTTATTCTTATATTTTACTATAACGTTAGCATTTTGATAATTGATAAAAAATACTTCCTTTATAATTAATCTTTTGGATTGCAGCCACCATCTTTTTTCCAGAATGTTGTTCTATCCCCTTATGCTGCCATTCAAGGTCCTTGGTGTGTTCTCTTAATTCTAAGTGTGTCCCACAAAAGTATACACTCATGTTCCATGGCTAAGTCATGCACATCCCTGTTTCCTCTTTGGCCTAACTGTGAGTGGGAAGTGTATTTATAACTAACTCTTCTGTTCTATCTTATGAACAGAGAAATCCAGTGGGAAGGCTACACTCTAACATCATTTGTATAAAAACAAAATTTCACCAGTCTGGACAGTAACACTGAGATTAATAATAAGAATTATTACTAAAAGAACAAGTATGCAACTGAAAAAAATGCAAACTGTGATTATTGGTCTCAGCTGTGAACTTGACCCTTTGGGAGTGATTCCTGAGTATGCCTATGAGGAATTGTGTAGATAAGATGGGCCACTGAGAAAGCCTATAGGACACTGTCTTGGCTGTATAATTCATGTGGGGAGATCCAGCATGTGTGGTTGGTACCATAGCCTGGGCAGGTGGATAGAGGTGAAAAGAGTCACTTGCGTATTAGCAGACCCAGGAGCACTTGCACATGCAGCACTACTGTTTGCTTTCTGCTCTGCTTTACAGGTGATGTGACCAGTTAACTTGGTTCTGAACGTTGGTGTGACTTTCCTGCCATGACAGATTATAACCTACAACTATGAGCTAAATACAAATCTTCCCTCCCCTGAATTCATTTAAAACTACAGATTGTGGTACCAAGTTAGAAAACCAAAACACAAGTGTAAAGATTGAAGCAAAAAAGGCAGAGGAGTCTACCGCTAATTCTGTTCCATGATTTACTGAATATCATATCAAAGTAATATTCTAATAGTAAATCATGTATTTATATTATATAGCAACACAACACGCGCACACACACACACACACACACACACACACACACACTTGATACCATGGCAGCTTCTAGAAGTGGTCCTAATTTCAAAAGAAGTATCCATTTAAGGATATTTATGGGCTGAAAAGATGGCTCAGGGGCTAAGCCTTTCTGCCTCACAAGCAGGAGAGTGTGAGTTTAGATCCCAGATCCCACATAAAAATGCCAGGCAGAAGTGGTGATGGGTGTCTTTCCACCCTGGAAGGTGGAGCATGAGAAGCCCCAGAGAAAAGCAAAAAGGAGGTAGAGAAATTCACGATTATTCCCAGAGTTACTCTTGGACCGTTACACATAGCCCTCTGACACACACGGACACATCACACACACACACACACACACACACACACACACACACACACACACAGAATTCATAAAACCTCTTTATTAAAGCAAGTCTGTGATATTTGAGCAAATATGCCTTCTTCTTCTGTGAGGCGGAAACTCCACCCCAGACTTCCATGGGTGAAAGCAAAGGTGGTTAACTCTCCCACTCCTACTCTAGGCTTCAGATGGAAGGGAGCTTCTTGAGAAATCAGAACTACTGCATTTCTTATTCAAATGTGAAAAATGTATTGTTGAAGCGGCTTTCTCTGTGAATACTGCTGAAAAGCAAGTGCTTTTTTCTTCTTTGTGAAATGGAGGCACTATTCAGGCTTAGACTGGCAGAGAATCTTGGAGCTTGATAGTTCATGCCCTGCCTTGTGAAGTAGTGACTTCACCTTAGGAGAAACAACCCCCAACACATATATGCACGTGTTCAGCTCCTGGGATACATATGTCTTCAGGAATATACCATTGCACCCAACCATAGCTTCAAAGTCTAGTTCAAATATGTTGTCTTCAAAAGAAGCAAGATATTAAACAGAAAGCTCTTTATTTCTTTCCATAAGATCTAAATTCAGTAGTGTGGAGACGTTCAATACTTAGCAATCCTCTCAACCTTGCAAGCACATAACAACCTATCACATTTCTTCAGAAAGGAGCAAAGTAACATACAGAGTTTACTGTCACAGTCTGTAAACAACAAATTCCCAGTTTATCTTATTTGAAAGATTGCATTGCAGATACAGATCTGTGTTTGAAGAAACTTCCCAAATTTACTAAATATAACCTACATATACAGAGAATTCAGTGAACTCCAAATAAGATAAATACAAAGATATCTCCATCAGACTTGGGTGGCAGGAGTTGCTGAAAAGCAGAGATAAGAAAATCATGAAAGCAAAAAGAGTACTATGACTCATCACTTAACAAGGAATCCCTGGCAGACTGAAATTTAACTATTAGGAAGAAATTATGGAGCCAAAAGGTAAAGGGAGAATATGTTCAAAGTGCTCAAGAAAAACTCCATACTAATGACAGCATGAAAGATTAGAGAGAAACAAATCTGTGAAGACTAAGAAAATATTGCCAAGTAGTCAAGTAATAATTATCATGATATGTTATTGAATTTATAGTGAGTGTGGGCTGCCATATTAAGACACCACAGGGGAATATCTCAAACAGTAAGAATTTTATTTTCATGGAGTTCTAGATGTAACAATTCTAAAAGCAGGAACTGTCAGGTTTTGCTTTTGAATGAGTTCCATTTTCCTGGCTTATAAATAGTCACTTTTCCATAGTGCCCTCAAATGGTATTTCCTCTGTTCATACAGAGGGTGGAGGGACAGATCTCTTGTTTCTTCCTCTTACTATGAGGGCACTAGTCTTCTTGTCCTGTTGGATTAGAGACCCATCTTTATCATCTCATTTTAGTTTAATTTCTTTGTTCATAGTTCTGTCTCCAATGTAGTTATATTGGGAATAAGAGTTAGCTATACTCACAACATCTCCCTAACACTATGAGTGGTTCTGAGAATCAGTCAGCCTGAGAACAGAATTGGAACCCCCATTCGTGGCCTCCTGTTCAAAAGTGTGTCTGGCTTTGGAGTTTTAGCTAATGTTTGGGGTGATTTGGTCTTTGGGAACACTGTGCCTCCAATCTGAGTGATCTGTAAGAGTTCCAGGTCATTGAGGCATGATTATAGGGTGAAGAAAAGTACATAACTTCAGTACTGTGAGCCCCGTGAAAGCTGTTGCTGCTGGAATGGCAATGAAATGTGAACTTACACAAAAGGCCAGCACCTTGTGGGACCTTCTTTAGTTATGCATTTCTTGATGACAGTGATGATTCCTTTGATACGTGATCTTGAATGGACCAGCATGTTCCCAGATATCTCATTGAACATTATTTTGGATATTTCTATGTGAGTGCTTGTGGGTAAGTAGAGTAAGGGAAGTGCATTCCACGCAGTCAGGGGGCCTCACTCTGTTGAAGACGAGAAGGAACACAGGGCTGTGAGGTGAAGAAGGAACACAGGGCTGTGAGGTGATGAATTCCTTCTCTCCACCCAGATAGTCTGGAATGGAGACATTGTTTGTGGCCTTGGAACTTGGATCAGACTGAATTTACTGCCATCTGCCCTTCCATTTCTTACGCCTCTGGAATTACGAAGAATTGTCTCAGTTTCCATAAATATAAACATGTAAATCATGCTTATATAAATTATAATATATCTTCTTACTTCTATATATTTGTTCTTTAAGAAAATGACTAATGGGGGCTGGAGAGGTTAAGCCTCTGCCTTGAAGGCGGAAGGTCCTGAGTTCGGATCCTAGGCCCCATGTATAGACGCAGTCCTGGTAGGGGGGAGCCTGTGAATCCTGGGGCAGTGTAAACAAGGAGGAGGTGGAGACGGTCCATGGTGGTTCCCGAATTCATCCGTGGTTCTACACACACATACATACACACACACGCACGCATACATGCACAATTGAATAAATAATAATGAAAAAAATGACTAATGTAACATCTTCAGTTCTGAAGCACAAACATCTTGAAATCGCCAGCAAAAAGTATAGTGTTAGTTTATGTTTTAAAAATCTACCTATATCTACCTTTTTCTGTCTCATCTATCTATCATCTATCTATCTATCTATCTATCTATCTATCATCTATCTATCTATCTATCTGTCATCCATCCTCTATATATCTATGTATCTATATATCTATCATCTATTTTCTTATTTATTTATCATCTCTCTTTCTAATCTGTCTTTGAAATTATCAGTAAAATCACAGTGCTAGTTTCCAATTTTTTAAATAATTTATTTATTTCCGCTCATACAAACTTTATAGGTACACCAGTCCCCTTCCTCTCTCCACCCTTCCCTGGACCCTCTTGTTCCCTCCCCCTTTTCTTCTTCCTTTCCCCCTCCTCCTGTTTTACAGTGCCTCCTCCCCTCCATCCCTGGAGTTAGTTTGCAATTTTAATATCTATTATGACTAGCATCTCTCTCTAATTTATTTTTTGTTCTATTTATCTATTGACTTTCTATCTCTTAATCTCTCTAAACTATCTGCTATGTCCTCATCTCTCTGTCTTTATCATCTATCTCTATCTATCAATCTATATATCATCTATCATCTATATCATTCATCTCTCATCTATAGTTCCATCTACCTATTATCTATCTATCTATATATCTTCATCTGTCTCTTACCTATCTATCTAAATCTACCAGTCATCTATCAGTCTGTATATCATCTAACACCCATATCATGTAATCTATCTATATACCATTTATTCATCTGTCTGTATATTATCTATCATACATATCATTAGAAATTTATATATCTATTATTTATCAACCTGTAAGTTATATCACCTGCCTTCTAATTAGTTTGTCTTACTTATTTGAATAGTCTCTTCAAATGTGATTTAATGTTAATTAATTAATCCCGAGCACATTATACTTTACTTATAAACATAAATTCTATAAAATGAATATTTCAGTAGCTTCAAACTAAATTCATTAATAAACTTTAAAGTATAACTTCACAAGCTTAGATTATCTGCTCTCAATAATCTTAATATCAAGATAATTCCCACAGAAAGTTATGTTTGAAGCCCATTTTGAATAAATTTGGCCAACAATTCATCATTTTACAAATGATGATGTTACATTCCACTTAGCTCATAGGATATTTTTTCTCTTTTAACAAATTCCAGATTCATAACAGGTGATGTATTTGTTTCTAAATTGTATGAATTATAGACTTCACACAACTTAATTTCCTTTAGTAGCAAGACCTAGAGACCCCTCAATGACTTTCAGAATTAAATCACTCTTGACAAGAGATGATAGAATGCATAATAATGTTTCTGTTAGGAAGTGTGTATGCAAACAATGTTTAGTACCAGAGATAGGAAAAACAGAGAGGTTTCTTTGAAATAAAGATCATAAGAAAAATAAAATATTTTCTCCAAACAAAGCCTATTCATTTCTGTATCTCCTGCCATGAAAGAGAATGTTATGTCCAATTCAAAATAATGTTTTCTGAACTAAGGAGCTCAAAGGTCTCAATGTTACATTATGAAATTTGAATTGTGATTAAAATGGAATATTTCTGCCATTGTTCTTTCTAATTTTCTAGTCAACAGATAAATCTTTTATATTTTTCTTCCTTGTTATGGGGTATGTTCTTCTCTCCACCATTTAATAAAATTTTTATGCATTTTAATATACTTTTTATTTGACCTATTAATATTGTGTGTAATCATATTTATTAAATGCAAATATATATTTATTTATATAATACATGTATATTATACATGTATATATAATTATAATATAGTAAAAATCTTTTGCTATAGCAGAACAAAACAAAAAATTATATTCAGTGGCTCCATAGAACTGTACTCCTCTAATCCTGACACATCCTTACTAATATCAAATTACAAAAGACTAGTCTAAGTTATATCCTTCAACTAATTCTGCAAAGACTGCAAAGACTACAAAGATAATGCTGTTAATGCTTGATTGAGCTCAGCAATTCATGAATATTATAGGAGTAAACCATAAACATTTTCTTTTCTTTTTTCCTTCCCTCCTTTCCTTCTTTCCCTCCTCCTCTTTTCTTTACTTAGGGCAACTGGATAGTTTAAATGACAAGCACATATTAATTTCAGAGTCACTTGCATTCTTGATACCAAATAGTAGCTGTCCTCCATTTGCCTTAGAAAAAGTCCCTTCCAGAAATTTCCCACAGCCACATCCAAGAAGATCACAGCCATTCATGTCCAACAAAGCCTAATCCCAAAATGACATCCTGCCATTTATCTCAAGTAGAACTTTATCACATTAAATTGTTTGCATGAATGAAACTGAATTAACAAGCTCCTATTTTTATTAGAGAATAATTTTGCCAGCTTTAATGACTTTGAGAGTCACTCTCATTTACCAATTTGCCTTAGTTCCTGTTCTATTAATGGGAATATTCATAAATTATGATCAACCAACATTTACTCTTTAGTCAAACATAGCCATTCTGCTTCAGATGCACGCTACTTTGCATATTTGGTAACACTGTAAAATGTCAGCAAGAATTTCTCTATAGGATTAACTATTTTCTTGCCTCTGAAACAAATTTCCTACTGTAGATCTTCACATTCCAATGTATAGCAAATCTATGTCATTTCCATTATGCTGAGCTTCAAAGCTCTTATTTTCAATTCTACCACTCCTTTGGGTCTTTCTTCCAGATCTGAATTGGCCTGTGCAGTAAATTAGCATTTCTTGATCTCCCCTGATTTGGATATGTTCAAATGGGGAGAAAAAGTGCCTAATTCTGCTTCTTGAGTAATTTTCAGTATTTACTCCTTCACTGGGTTTACCATGTTCTTTGCAACTAAATACATGGATTTATAACAAAATGAGATTTGGCAAGATGATTTCCCTGGTAAAGTTATTGCCACGCAATCCTGATGACCTACATCAATCCCTGGAACCCACATAAAGGTGTGAGAACTGACTCCTCAATGTTGTTTTCATATGTGCACTGTAGCACACATGACCCTCCCAAACATTGTATAGACACAAACATGCTCATGCATGCATTCATGCACATACAAATGAAAAACAATGATGAACAAAGTAAAATTGTAAAAAAAGAATTAAACCTCATAGAAAGTTCTAGTAAAGCTAGAGACATGAAAATGAAAGCAAAGATTGGAAATTTCAACATGATAGCATATGAAATAAATGGAATGTTAAATAAAGCATGATATATTGCGACTGTAATCAAACGTATTTACTGTTGATAATTTTAATTAAGGAAGTTGTTAATAGAGTTGTGTATATTCAGGAAGGATTTTATGACTTTATTTTTAGAAGCACAGACTCTCAAATTTACAAGTCATATGAATTAAATGAATCCAATGATCTACATGTAATTGAAAGCCATCCTTCCACTGCCAGTGAAATAATTTTAATTGCAAATGTTATTAAACTGTCCTTGCAAATTTATTTATGTGAGAAAAGTTACCTTAATAGTTGTAGTATTTGATTGTTTCAATGTATAACATGCAGAGAACCACAAGTGGCCATAATGTAAAGTAAAAGTATCTTTGGATGCTCAGCCCTAATCAGAACATCTAAACTACCTCCCATCCCAAGGTTCAGGAAACCTTCCAGAAGAGGGGGTGGCAAGAATGTAAGAGTCAAGGATGGGAGAGGTAATGGCAGAGGGTAGCCACTGTTCATGACAGTGCTGTGGTACCCAAGATTTCAATGTAACACCATCTATTTCCACTACACCTCTACAATAGCTGTCTCAGCAATACTTTACCAGAAGCGGAGAAGATCCCATCAAACATGACACTACCCAGACACCATGTGGTACTGATGCTGGGTGAAAGGCCCACTTGTGAGCCATTTGTACCCTGACAGGTGTCTAAGCCCTAACTAGTGCAGGCATCCTAGAGGTAGCTCAATTGTTTGCACATGTAGAGTCATGTGGGAGAGGGAGGAAAATTGGCAAATGAACTTAAGAGAATGGGAAGGGTGTTATAATACTCTCACACCTTAAAACTAAACTTCCTTGGCCCTTCCTTGGTGTCTTCCTTGGCCACCAGGCCCTCGACTCTAAAGAAGCTCCTATTTCTAAAGTCTTTAAATAAATAAATAAATAAATAAATAAATAAATAAATAAATAAATAAATAAATAAATAAAATGTATATAGTTTTTATTTATTTTAATTTTTAAATTTAATTTTATATATATATTAAAAAGCTGTTAAGACTTAATACACTTTTCTTTTTATTTTCTAAAATATTCATTTTGAATTAGGTCTCTGAAAACTTCCAATATGGTTTTTTCCTGGCATTATCCCAGCTTTATCCTGGCATTATCCCACATTTGCTTATATAAGTTCTTCTACAAGAACTTATACAAGTTCTTCTTTGATAGGTGGGAATCTGAGATCCAGAGAAGAAAACAGAGTTGCCCCAAATCTTGTATTATCTGCATGAAAGCAGCATCAAGAGACTAATTTTTGCATGGAGACATACCTATGCATATCACATATGCCTTTAGATATAATTCAAGCTTTCACTGGAATGATTCAAGGAACACTTGAAGTCATAAAGGTTGAGACTTATGTGACATAGTTATATTTAAAATCATAATTCATTTACAGTCTGGTCAGAGAGGATATGAATTAAGGCAGTAAATAAGAATTGCACCAATCATCCATTTATTTATTCATCAGTTATTTTTTTAAACTTTGTTATTTCAAAGAATTAAAATAAAAGTAGAATTCACAATATTGCATAGGAAACAAAATTCCTAAACCATGAACAGATGTGCAACATCACAGTGTATTCTACAAAATATAAAGTTAGAAATTATTTTAATAATTGACTATTTCATTACAGCAGCAATTTTGTTCATTTACTCCCATATTCCACAGTTGCAACGTTTATTAGGCTTTCATGAAAAGCCAATAATCTCCTGCTTTTTAATCAACTCTTGTGGCTTGAGGAACATACATCTTAGGACAGCTACTACCTCCACCCTAGGACTCACTAAAGCTATTGAAATGAGGCAACCTTATATCTCTTTATTTTGTTTCACCTGTTCTTTTTCACACCAAAAATACAATAAAGCGTCTCCATTTTTCCTGCACTTTCCACCTACTTCTGCCTCCTCCTGACCCACTCTGGCACTTCTGTGTAGTACAACATGTCGTGTGTGTGTGTGTGTGTGTGTGTGTGTGTGTGTGTGTGTGTATCCTGAGGAATGTGCTCTCTCTTCAGTGACTGTTCTCTCTGCTTTTGCTGACTTTATCACACATGGATTATATGATCTATATTTAAAAGCAATGGTCGTGTCCTCTACTGTCCTAAATTTTGCTGGAGAGTCAAAATAAAATAAACTAGATGTGGCCCTAGTTATGTTGTAGCTTCTAGACAGGATCAAGAAGGCTCTGTGTGCCAGGACAAAACCTTGACCAAGCAGATGAGGACCCTTTTCTCTGTGTCTTGCAGCCACCAGATTCTTAGCCTCTCTAGTGTGTAGACAGCTATTCTTGGTCTACTCAGGCCACTCTAAGAAATCTGCTTTCAGTAGACTAGGACAGTCTATTGAAACTTCTCCTTGCATGCATGTTCTTGTCCTAGTGATATTTGAAAAGTCTGAAGAGCCATCTTTAGGATTAAGTAGAACCACATGTGCTACAAAGAAGCTGGATCATTTTACATGAATGACTAAAAGCTAATATCTGTGAGACATTCGTTTATTTGAATTCTTATAAAGGACTCACTCATGCTGATAAGCACACTGAATGTGGTACAAATTAAACTTTATACTTTCAAACACCTGTGTCTCCTTCTCTTTCTCTCTCTCTCTGTCTCTGTCTCTCTCTCTCTCTCTCTCTCTCTCTCTCTCTCTCTCCCTAAAAGCTAGACATGGACAGAGGCCTGTGTCTTACATATTAAGGTCAGAGATTTTTGCTTCCCACATTAGAAAACTGTAGTAGTTAAAAAATATACATTCATACATGCTCTCATTTGACTTTCAAAAATATGTGTAACAAAAGTCATATAAATAAAAATGTATAATAATATAAATATTCTTCATTTCTAAATAATGGAAGAACCTTCTGGTTCTATCAGCTTATATAATACAAACATCCTACCTCGACCAAAAAAATATTATATGCAAACATACACCCTAGGGAAATCATTAAAAATCAATGACCCAGAGTTACAGTGGCATATATTTTTAAAAGCTTTGTTTATCTTCCCTCATTAAAAATATCTTTACACAAAGCAATAATCCTCACAGTGTGAATTAATAACTGTGTTTCAGTGAGCTCCGTTGTTTTGCTTGCTTTACTCCTGGTTCACTGCTTTCCAGGACTGTTTTGTGTACAGTTCTATTTACATAGTCTCTGGATAATAGTCTGCCTTCCCATGTGATACACAGAAATCTCGGTCTTCTGGGAGCAGTGACAAGATTGTACACATAAAGGGAATGGTGTGTGTGTGTGTGTGTATGTGTGTATGTGTTCTAGATCAGCTATGTAGACAGGAAAAAGATGAGAACCTTGCAGTAACAAGGACAAATGTATAGAAGATTAAAAGTTGTAGGTGGTAAAATATACTTTTTAATAGTAAACTATGAGAAACAAGCAAGTATCAGATTATTTCGTTCTTGTTGCCTCTTAAATTCTCAATAAGGAAGGTAACACATATAGAGTAGCCTTCCTGATTTATGGGTAGGGATGCCTGAAATCTTTGATAGTAGTGGATTCTATGTACTGTGTAATCTCTCTCTCTCTCTCTCTCTCTCTCTCTCCCTCCCCCCTCTTTCTCTCTTTCTCATACACACAGACACATGCACACACAGGATAAATATTAACTTGTAAGTTAGATGCTATGAGACTCACTCTTGCCACAGATCTTAAAAGCCTCAGTTTACAATTTTAAAATGTTCTTGTTATCAAAATCTTTTACCTTTTCACTTAGAGGAAACACTTTGTAACTTCTCAGCAAAGTCTGCATTGCTAGCATCATTGCTCTGGCTTTACGAGCTATTTTTAAGTAATGTAAGGGGTGCTTAGAGCCATTAACCACTGTGACACCTCACTTCTGGATCTAATAGTTGAGACTACCATGTGAACAACAAACTGGTAGAGCCCATAGTGTAGATGTATTAGACAGAGTTGACTCATATCTCAGGTGACATCAAATGGAGAGATCTCAGCATGATATTCAGAATGGCATGTAATTTAAAAGGGTGAATTAATTATTTCTGGAATTATTCATTTGGTATTTTCAAGTCACATGACTACTGGAAAATAAAACCACAGGGAAGGGACAATGACTATACTGTGCAAAGCAAAAAGATGGAGAGAAAGGAAAAAGAAAAGAGAAGCCCATTCTCATAGAGATGCGTTCCTGTGCTAGCACTTTAATGCCCCTCTTCTAAGTGGCAAGTGATTTGAACCCAGTCACTGCATGCCAGAGAATTCTTGGTTTATAGATCACTACATCATTATGTCCACAAAAAAAGTGGAAGTCTAGTGGGAACTTTTCAAGTGAGACTCTATTTTAGGAAGATTTCCTTAGTCAATTGAATGTTGAGTTTAAAAATAAATAATTCATAAGAAAGAAGTTTTTGGACAGTGCTTTCTGGAAAGCAAAAATTGTATAGTTAAGTTTATGGTACTTTGAATATTCAATTTTTTTGTGAAGTCGCTAGGAGCCGATCCTATGATAAAAATGAGACAAATGACTGAAAAAAGTCTATAGTTTTACATTTGACTTTTTGAGTTTTGAAAAAATATAATGAAGGCTTTTCCTTTTATTTTTTCCCTTGATTCTGCTGTAATTGACTGCATGATTGTGCCATCAATTCAGATCCTTTTGCTTCAGAAGTCCTTTCTCACTGAGAGGACAACACTCTGATATATGCACAAAAGCTTTAGAGGATAATTTTGCAAGCACCTTGGGTTCCATCTAACACAGGTCACGTGAAACTCTAACTAGCACTAAATTTTCTTAGTGACTCAAAATTAGCTACTTCACCACAATTCTAAATTATAAGTTATGTGAAAGTAATGAGACTACAATTTTCAAATGCAGTAACACCCATTTAATAAGTACCTTGAAATTGCTACACACACACACACACACACACACACACACACACACACACACATTGTATGTGTATATAGATAAAAACATACACATTCTATAATTGCTTTTAAAACCTTGCATTCTGGTGTTCTAATAAATAGGTAGCATAATTCTTTATGAAACATAGATTGGAAGTCAGAAATTTATTGATTAATTGTGTGTGTGTGTGTGTGTGTGTTTATAGAAGGCACTTGAGTGTGTGTATCTGCATATGCCCACACATACACATACACATTCTTATTAACACTTGCACAGAATATACAACAGCAACAAAATGGGTTCAGGGCTTTGTCTCTACATTCAAAATGTTCCTTTTTGTTCCTTTTGAGGCTTTCTTCATAGGAGGGGATTACTTTTATTCTCTTTAGGAAAATATGTCAGTCAAGAAATATGATATTGGTTAAATATCATGTGTATTAGTGATTTTTTCACATCATTGCAACTAACTACCTCACAGAAGCAAGTAAGGAAGTATTTATTTTTATCATGCCTCCAGCAAATTTGGGCCATCATGGTGGATGGGCTAGGCAGACTGGCACTATTGATATTATGAGGAGGTAAGGAGTAGAGGAAGGGGGGTGACAAAGCTTGATAGATTTGCCCTCCCCCCTTTTTCTCTTTATTCTTTCAGGCCCCCAATTCATGGTAGAGTGGAGCCCACATTAAAGATGATTCTTTTGCCCTCAGTTAATACCTTCTAATGCTCTCCCACAAACACACTGGCCATGAGTCTTAGCAATCCCCTAGGTAATTCTAAATCCTGCAAAGTTGACAATGAAGATTAACCATCACGCCATGCACCAGTTTCTAAGTACTGATTCAAAGTAATGCTCCTGACCAGGTGCATATAAAATTCTAGTTCTTGGATTAATGGGTATAAAATGTACTCCCTGCCAACTTGCAAAAAAAGCAGGCTCTGATGCAAAGGGTCTCTATTTTTGCCTCCAAGAGAAGAATGAAGACAAAGGGATTGTCACTGAGAACCAACTAAGCCCCCAGGTTCCCTGATGTTTAAAAGATGAACCTAACATCCTGCTTAATGCATTTTCAAGGATGTGTCTGATTTATGAAGCTTAATGTGCACTTAAGACAGATCTGATTTACAAAGCTTTCTTGATTAGAAGGGAGTCTTTCCTTGGTCCATTATGATTGGTTTGTAAAACTCAGATTACCCACTAAAAGCAACTTTTTAACGAAAAAGGACACTGCATACAGTTTCTTAGCCCAGTGCCACACGTGTAGCACCTATCACTTGGTCTTTTTCCCTCACTAGCTATATAGCCTTGGGTAACCCCAAGCTCTCTAACTCAACTGTGCTTTCTCATTCATAATATGGTGGTAACAATCATAACTGCCTAATGAGGAAGTGAAATATCGATTCTGAAGTCCTTAGCAGCATTCCTGAGACATATAGTGGGACATAACGATGCCTATGCATTCCTATAGCAAGGAGCTGGAGATGCCTTCAACCTTATTTGTCTGTGCCCTGGATTATATCATACTCCAGCACTCCAACACTTCCTGTCCACCCCATCTTCATTTTCTCATCTCAATCCTATTCTGCTCTCTTTCTCCTCTTTCATTTTTTCTACTTCATTTCTTTACCCATAATACTTTCTTATATCTTCTACTTAAAGTTGTATATTTTACATACAAGAATTTTAGACTTTAGAAACAGAGTATACAAAGATGCCAATACTATTAATTTTTACCTGAGGACGTGAGATCAAACATCAAAATCACAAAGCTGGCCATTTACACATTATAGAAACAATTTGAA
The DNA here is from genome assembly GCA_023101885.1 of Typhlomys cinereus. Taxonomy (NCBI): domain Eukaryota; kingdom Metazoa; phylum Chordata; class Mammalia; order Rodentia; family Platacanthomyidae; genus Typhlomys; species Typhlomys cinereus. The sequence continues at coordinate 1,806,177 of JALPQD010000388.1, read as the reverse complement.
CATTAGACCATCTAACTCAAAGATGAGCTAACTTTTCTGTATATCTTATCTTTATAAGCTGTTTTTTGCATTTTCAAAGGAATTACATAGCATTTGAGGTTTTGGCTCAGTGGGCTGATTCTAGACACATGAAGTATCTGCTCTTGATTGTGTGGTAAGGAGATAAATCTACTGGCCTTAACTAGGTTTTCTCTTATATTTCTGAATTGGCTTATTGTGGGTGCTCTAGAATGATCTTAGCTGAAACAACGGACTACTAACCACATCATTACTCATACTCTCTCAGAGTGCATCTGTTCATGGTAATTCAAAAAGTCTGAGAGACCAGGGCAAGCTGGCTGGCTAGCCTAGTTGATTGTGTGTTCAACTGAGAATCCCTGTCTTAATAGTAAAAATTGAAAGCAATTCAAGAAGACACCTGATATAACTTCAGGTCTTCTCAAGCACACACATAGTTGTGAATGTCTTTTTTTTTGAGGAATTCACAATTTATTGGGATAGACAGAGACTTACAAAACAGCCAAATATGTAATTAACATATGAACTGTCATTTCCAGTAATAAAGGTCACAATGGAAAGTGCAGCTCAGAATCTCTTGCATTCTTTACATTATCCAAAGGGCCTATAAGCTGGATGACCTGACATCAACACGTTTTGCTGAATTCCAAGTGGTAACACCTAACAAAGGCAAAACGAAACAGTAAACCATTATCAATATCAACATCTTCTGTTGGAAGAAGGTTAGAGAATGCACATGCATTCAACTTTTAAAAAATAATAGAAGAAATTATATTTAGTTATGGAAATATGTTCCAGTTGTCCAATAAATCTACTTATCACTCTTTTTCACCAACTTGCCAAGTAAGTGCAAGTGTTACTGTGCGCACAAATGCCTTCACCAAATGGAGGCACCAAAATAGAAGTATCTGAATAATCACATTTCTCTCAAACTTTTTTTTAATTTATTTTTATTATTTCCACTCATATAAACTTAACAGGTACACTGGTCCCCTCTCTCCCTCCAACCCTCCACCCCTCCTCCCTCTCCATCCCCCAGTGCCTCCCCCTCCCATCCCCAGAGCATCCTTTAATGTGCATACCAAACTCTCCTCTGGGTCCTCCTCTCCGATGAGATGCAAGGATCCAGTGGCATTTCCCAGAATCCTTTCCTGTGTTCCCCTTAAGCATAGGAACACTACTATGGCTTTCAATCCCTTGCCTTCAAAGATCCTAGTGCCTTTAGCAAATGCTAGACTTTGTGGGGCCAATAGTGTGTTGGACATTGTGTGGGCATGCAAAGTCCAATTATGATTGCTTCAGCCCTAACTTGTGTGGAATATTTTGCATATCATTGCTCCTCCCATCCTTGTGCTCTTACACTCTTACCGCCCCCTCTTCCGCAAATTTCCCTGAGCTTCAGGATGGGGAGAGATTAGGCTGGCCTAGTTCCAGGTGGTTGATATAGAGTCTCTGATGTTCTGGATTATGGTAGTTGTGCATGTTTTATTCACACATATTCCCACACACAATCAAATATGCATATACACGTGAACATACCAAATACATGCAAAAAAGAATGAGAGAAATTGAGTGTTTATAATAATTACATGGCAATAATAAAAAGAAGACCTTCAGAATTCTTTCCAAACTTCTGTCTTTATTTTGCTAGCTTACTCTATTGCCATCCCCGGGAAAAACATATATGAGGTAGCAATAGGAAAAAAAGTCACATAATAATTTGAAAACACACGTTTCTATTTTTTAATGGCCAAAAGAGGAATATGGAATGGGCTCCACAACCCTATGGCAACATAATGAAAAACAACTGCAGGTACCTACTTCCAAATTTATCCTTGCCCAGAGCCCAATCTGATTTATTTTAAAGTATATTTCTCCAAGATGCCTAAAGTCAAAATGTTATTTACAGTGTGGGGCTAGAAACACAGCCTACTGCAACTATTTTCTAGAAAGAAGGGAGCCCCAAAATTCATTCTTATGAAGGTAGAAAAATATAGCCTCTTATTTATTTATTTACAGCAGTCTTCATCTTATGAAGGGTTTAAGGTAGCTTATACAACTGGCTGTGAGTTAAGTCATACGTGCTGCAGAATGGAAAATCAATCCTTTTGCAACAGTGCTGCCCTTGACTGAGCAGTATCTGTATGTAGAGGGAGAAGAAAGAGAAAGATTCAGCAGATATTGATTCTGAAGTCATTATCATCCATGTTCGGTGATAACAAACTAGCTTTGTGTTTACACTCAACATTTGTCTGAATTAACTGCAGAATCTAAGGAAGCAAACAGAATAGTCACCTCCGTAGGGAATCTTGGCCATTGAGTCTGATCATCCAACAATCAATGTTTTCTCTCTGGATTTCCCTGGGACATGACAGTCACACGTGACCACTGACATTCTGTTTAGCATTCCTTGCTAGCTGAATTTTATTTGTCTCAGAGGCATCTCTGAAACTTCCAAAGCCCAACTCTAAACATGGGTCCTCGAATTACTCATTTCCATTGAATCTTCAGTGAATGTAGCTTATTTTCAGAAGATTCCCTCTGGAAGTTTTATTCTACATGAAAAAGAGCTTACAATAAATAGTCTACAATTTTGCTCCTAAGTTATTTGCCTAGAGTGGAAAAACTAGGATCATTCATGGACTTCATTCTGGTCCACAATAAAGAACTGGTTATCAATGTGAGTTCAATAAATGCTTATCAAACACCAAAATGCACACTACACCATCTGAATGCTATTGATCATTTTAAGCCATAGAATTAGTTATTTGTCCTTAATACGAAGAATTTGTAGAGTGACATACGAGACCCAATGAGATAAGCATCACTACAGAAAAAGAATTAAAATGTTCCTGAGCTCAAAAGTGGGAAAGTTTTCTTCTAATTAGGAATAACTCAGAGCAGCTTCACAGAGAGGGGTTTATCGGCCAGTATTCAACTGATACAACTTTATCATTTCCCGCTGTGTAGCATCTCATTCTGTCCCCAACTAACCTACCTTATGCCAGGAAAACTTTGTGGGTTCGGTATTTCCATTGGAATTTCCCTTGAGTACCCATTCTTGCTGTGTTACTTCTATTTATAAAGACAGCATCTGTGGAATTGTGCTCAAGTTTAGCCTGTCTTAAAACCAATGAGGCATTCAGTGGGCAGAGCAAAATAAAGTTCTCTGTCTTTACCTTCATTCAAATGCAGATGACCCCCTCTTCTTAACTGCTTTCAGACCCAAAGTTAGAGAATTCTCTAAACACATTCCTCTGCCTTGGAGGGAAAGGACAATCGTTTTCTTTTCTGCTTTTGGTTTGCTTTCCCTGAGTAACATCCACCACCGAATTCTCAAGTGCAATAAGAGAATGGGAAATAGAAGTGAGTATAATTATGTATCAACAATAATCTCTGTGCCTCAGATAGCAGTGGAAATTGTGCAGATCTATTCTTTCATCTGTGTCCTTATTCTTCAACTCAAATGTTCCCATAGAGCCTGTACCACAGGCTATGTTGTTTGCATCACAGCTGCCAATCAAGCCATATCTCCGGAGTGTAACAAGAACAAATTCCTTATTGAAATCTTTGATAGAGGAGCAAAACCAGATTTGGTCGTCTATAGATTGAATGGTTCTCAACCAGGAAACTAAACGCTTGCAAAATTTAGTACGTAAAAAACAGAAATGTTCAGGAAAATTTGCGGAAGAGAGGGAGGTAAGATTGTAAGAGCACAAGGATGGGAGGAGCAATGATATGCAAGATACTCCACACAAATTAGGGCTGAAGCAATCATAATTGGACTTTGCATGCTCTGCGCAATGTCCAACACACTATTGACCCCGCAAAGTCTAGCATTTGCTAAAGGCACTAGGATCCTTGGAGGCAAGGGATTGACAGCCACAGTAGTGTCCCTATGCTTAAGGGGAACACAGGAAAGGGTTCTGGGAAATGCCACTGGATCCTTGCACCTCATCGAGAGGAGGACCCAGAGGAGAGTTTGGCATGCACATTAAAGGATGCTCTGGGGATGGGAGGGGGAGGCACTGGGGAACGGGGAGGGAGGAGGGAAAGGAGGGGGGCGCAGGGCGGTGGGAGGTTGGAGGAAGGGAGGGGACCAGTGTACCTGTTAAGTTTATATGAGTGGAAAAAAAACAGAAATGTTGAGTAAACTATAATTTCATTGTTTTTCAAATATTTTTCACTGGAAGCCTCTCGCATGGTAGTCGTTATGCTTAAAAAATGAGATATACATGGGGTATGATCTCACCAGAAAGGGAGGGCATAGAGCCTGGCAGATAGAAGGTAGCCATCCTACAAATGGTCTCCTACTTCTTCCATCTACCTTTGAATCTACTTTTATAATAAGACTCTATTTTAACAGCCTTTTATCTCTGGCCAGGGGGTGACATCCAATACCCATCAGGATGGAGCCAAGGGCAGTGCAGGAGCAGCAAAACTGAAAAAAAAAAATCAACAAACCATAATTTGGAAAATCACGGACTCTGTATCAACCACCTGGAACCAGGCCAGCCTAATCTCTCCCCACACTAAAGCTCAGAGAAATTTGTGGAAGAGGGGGCGGTAAGATTGTAAGAGCCTAAAAATGGGGAGAAGCAACAATATGCAAAATATTCCATACAAGTTAGGGCCGAAGTAATCATAATAGGACTTTGCATGACCTGCACAATGACCAATATATCATTGAACCCCCAAAGTCTAGCATGGATCACAGGCACTACTATCCTTAGAGGCAAGGGATTAACAGCCACAATAGTGTTCCTATATTAATGGGGAACACACACAAAAAAAAGAGCTCTGGGCAATGCCACTGAGTCCTTACACTTCATCAGAGAGGAGGACCCAGAGGGAAGTTTGACATGCACATTAAAGGATGCTCCAGGAATGGGGAGAGGGAGGGGGAAAGTAAAAGTAAAAGGTGGGGAGGGAGCAAGGGGATCTAAGGGGTGTGGAGGGAGGAGGGGGAATTGGGTACTTATCAATTTTGTATGAGTGGAAGAAATAAGAAATAAAATTTTAAAAAATGACATATACAAAAATGATTAAAATTTGAAACTGGATAGTGAGATTCTCTTTAGTTGCATGCAGGAAACAATGTCGCTCTATTGTGTGACTCTAACACCATCTTCACAGTCTAGCACTATAATCGTCCCTGTGAGTACTCCCAGGATCTGAAGAGAAGCTAAAATATGGAAGGCCAGGTGGGAGTTCTAACAGCAACAAAACCTTGAATGACTAAACATCCCATCACTTCCAGTCTGCCAGTCAGAGCCCACACTCATAGGCTCCACTAACTGCCAGAGAAAATGAAAAATGTGCATGACAAGAGGAAGAAAAATAACAACAGAAAGAGTCCCCTGAAAACAGCATCTTCCATAGCTACCTCTCTAATTTCTAGAATTAAAGAAAAATGGAAAAATTTTCAAAGTTAGAGAGGCATTTTGCAAGAAATTGTAAGCTTTTGCACGCTTATTCTTCTTTGCTGCATCTTATTGCTTTGGAAAGACACAAGCGCCTTTCTTATTTGAAACAACAGAGAAACACTCACACACCTGTGATCTCATTTGTCTTCCAATTTATGGGGAAAATTTCCCATAGGTTACACAAATGATACAGGGTTTGGAGCACATTAAAAGTAGACAACAAAAAATAAAACCACAGATGGTGATTAATAAGGGACTTTCTGGCCAGAAAGAAAGGTGTGAATATTACTTAATACTGTGGTATCATAAACAGCAGTTATTCAGATACAAGCTAGAAATTTCACTTGAGTGGCAGTCCGGCATCTGTTAGCAGTGAAGAAGGCAGATAGTACCACTGCCCCTCTGTTTATAATTATGGCCAACAATGCAGAATGTGTTGGGTTCTGCAGAGCATGAGATTCTGGGAGAACATGGCCATTTACTGAGGATTTTAGAATGAGTTAGTGGTCGACAAGGAATGAGGAGCAGATTTCAAAACAGTCAAGAGTTGAAAGGAACATGCTAGCTAGGACAGCACATGATTTCAGCAGGACAGAGGATTCAAATCTGAAAATCTGACCCCAGAATCTGTCGCAATAGGTTTCAGATGCGAAGAACCAAGAGATTCAGCTTAGGGAACCAATCTAATGTTTTGGGCCTTTCTTGCAAGTTCTATTAAAAAAGTGGGAGCCACTTGAAATAGGAGAAAATATTGAACCAAACAAGAGGTATGGATCTGAAAGAGAATTGTCATGGCAAAAGATGAAATTAGCTTAGATATTTGGCATAGACAGGACAGCTAGATGTCTGCTGCAAAATAAAACGAGGAGATGGAGCCATTGTGGAGGACACAGCAATGTGTTTGCCTGCCTAGCCAGTAAATTTGGAAGAACATATGTGGACAATTTGGAAGTATCTTTTAAATTTAAAAATAATTTAGAAATTAAATAAGGCATAAAATATATTTGTCTAAAAATTGACATTGCTGATAAATCTAGGCTTCCTTTTGTTTTTTTTTTCTACTCAGTATCCTCTAAAATTGATCAATATGGTAGTTTTCCATGTGTTTTTCATATCCTTTTCCATTTATTTTACCCATGTATACACTCCTAAGAAGAGAAATTATATATATATTTATGTTTGGAGTACGTTTGCATAAGACAAATATATATATATATATACATTTTAGTTATGAAAGTAGTACATATATATATTTCTTGAAAGACATAAACATCTAACTTCTTATGTTACTGAGTTTTGCAAAACTTTTTTCCATTCATTTCAATACCACATTTTATTCAGATAGAATACCTTGAAGCCTGCTTCCCTTCTTTGTGAATGAGCCAAGGTTAAATGATTTTCTTCAAATTCTCAAGGAGCTCAATCTATATAATTATATATATATACACATAAGTCTAATATATAAGACTTATATAATAACCCTGTAATTGTATGTTTCCTTTTGAGAGCTATTACAATAGTTGCTAATTCTTACTCCTAGAATTTTCCCTTATCATGTTGCTGATCATTTGTTATGACTGCAGGCATTTTTTTTCTTCTTCTCCTAATGTATTATGAATACCATGGGTATGCAAGTAAAATTCAAGGATACAAAATGTTAGAGTTCACAGAGTCCAAAGTCATTAGAAATTTATCTAACTCAAATTTTTCAGAGCACAATTATGATTCCATATGCCTATAATTAATATCTCTAAGAAACAACTCCGCAGGAAACCATTTTCCATTAATTGTGCATGCCTTCTTCCGTCCACACGTTGTTCTGGAATGTATACTCACTTGATGCCAAGTGCTTCTTGGTTGGTTGTGATGCAGCTATTCAAACAAATACATCTCAGAGTTCAGAGTTATAGAAAATCAGCAAGCAAAGCTATGAGTGTTATACTTTGAGACAGTAATAATGTTATGAAGAGAATTTAGTAAGTTAGTTTGGAGAGTGATTATGACAAAAAAAAAAAAACAAATGCTCAAATAACACCAGTAACACTAAAATATTTCAGGAAAAAAAATGCTGTTTTAAAATGACTGCACTAATTTAGTTGTCTTATTACAAAAGTTCATCTAAGGAGGTCACATTTTTACCTTTCTTTAAAAGAGGAAAAAACAGAAACCCAGAAAAAGTAGGTAGCTTGTCAGAGTCCCACAGCTTCTAAGAGGCTGAGATAGGTTGGTAGGAACAGTCTCTTGAAAAGGTCACAAGCAAGCTGAGGCCAGACTGAGTCACTGGTCAAAGTCAAAGTGAAGATGTATTTCTGAGAAGGTGCTTGATCTATTTGTAGGACAGAAAGACTTGCATGAGAAGTTTCTGGAAACTTCTTTATCCAAAAATTCTCACTGAAGCAACTTGAGGCATCAGGAGGTCTCCAAATGAAAAGTGTAGAGATCATTGGGATTCTCTTTGATGGCTTAGGGCTCCCAAGAGCTACAGGTAGAGAATATGCAGCTTGAAGCTGTTGTAATTTTAAGATGCAAATTATGGGTCGGTGTACCAGAGAAATAATGGCCCTGCAGATTTCAGCAATGTATAATAGTGCCACAGAAGAATCACACGAATTGTGTTAGCTTTAAGCCCTTGCTATATTTGCTATATTTGAAAGTGCCTAACAGTCTTGTCACAGCAAGTCAATCATTAATATCATGTCTCTGGGCTCTATCCTTGCCCCTTGGCTTAGTCAACTTTGACCAATTCCTTCAATAAAGATATAGAAATATATTATTAAACTTGTAGATGGCATAAAACTATCATTAAACACTAATAGAGAGTGACAAAACAGAGTTAATATGAATGAATATGACTACAATTAAACATTATACTTGTAAGATATACTCCAACAGAGAAAATTGTGAAGTTTCTGTGTTAAATTTAACTACTACTTTCTAGATTGCCAGCTTGCCAGTCTGCCAAATAGATCTATCTAGGAAACAGTCCCACCCATCACAAACTGGGTGTCACCACATCAATTATCAATTATGCAATTAAAACAATCTCCTACAGACTTAGTGATCTGCCCTAACTAAATAATTTCTCACAGGTACTCGTAGAGACTCACCTCAAGTGACGAGCTGACAGCTAAAAACCAACTGGCATAGACTCTAAGAGATCTATGGTCATCTAAAATTTAATGTGATATTAAGAGAGAGAAAACTTCCCATCTCTCAAGATGAATGTCCATTATGACCCAATGATAGAAGATTACATGCCAGGGTGCTCACTGGTGCTATCTTTTGTCATTCATTTTTAAAAGTTTTGTCCAAGAAATACTGAAAAGGACATAGTGAAAGCATTTTTGTAAATGAGATCATATACATATAATCTATGAGAACAGAAGGGAAGTTACCCTAGAAAAGAAGTTAAGAGTTCAAATGCTGCCTGGTCAAATATCTGACAGCTAAGGAGTTAAATGAGGGATAAAGTTGAAGGCATAGGACAATATTTAAGTACTGGATCAGAGTGTTTTGTTCTCTGGTAGTCTACATAGTATTCAAATTTGAATCTGTTGCCAGAATTCAGAAGCAGGAATTACTGCATATGAATCTCTTTTCTTGGACTTGAAGAACATAACAATGTTCAACTTGAGATCATCCTTCCCCATAACACTCCTGCATCTGGTAGCTCCTCTTAAAGGAAAATGTACTTGTGTGTTTGGTTCACCAATATCCTCATCAATCTTATTTTAACTCCAATTTATTGCCTTATACCTAACCAAATCATGTATACACTCAATTATCTTTCTAACATCTATGATCTATATAGTAGATCCAAGGAAGAGTTTAGCAGTTTAGTGAGGTGTATTTTCACTTGGCAACAGAAAAAAAAAAGATATTTCCAACCCTGGAGTCAGGTGGTTTCAGTGTGAGCAATATCCCCATGAAGACCCAGGAAGGTCTGGGCTGGGACTGTAGTTAGGCCCAGTGATCAAAGCAACCCTTTCCCATAATCTTTCAGAATATTCCAAATGAGAATGGCAGGTGATGGAGAGTAAAGAAAGAGAAAAGGGTCACAGAAGAGGTTGGAGACAACGCCTACATATCATCAGGAAATAAGGAGAAAAATAAACAACTTAAGTAAGGATTGCCAAGAGAGTCCAGGGGATAGTGAGAACAAATCAGACTCTGAATGATGTCCTCCCATTCCGAGATGGTCGTAAACATATCTACAACGATTGCAATTAAATGAGGTGTATCCTGGGCAGCTGTCTTGATGCATTAGATGGCCATCTGTAAAGTAAAGAAGTTGATTTCTTTTCCATGCAGAACACCCGCACAGGCTCCTGAATGGTTGGTGTCTCTGGGGTCTCAAATCAATTTAGTGGCAGTATTTATAAAATACACTCGTCAAATCATTTGTGGCCCAGGATGGATTACAGTTGATCTGGTTTTTAATCATTATAATTACCAAATTGTTTTCTGCATTGTATGTTCTCCTTAATCATGAAAGCAACCAAACGAGCAGGCAAACAGAATCAATTTCTCTATGCTCTTCTTTAGTTCTTCCATTTAGTCCTTCAGGACTGGTGTTGGTACTTACCATAAACCCTCACCAAATGTTGTTCCTTCCTGAGTTTAGAAAGAGAAGAGAGCAATAACCCAATTTAGAAGGTGGAATGTTATGCAAATTTATGCAAATTTGCAGAATAATGGGAAGAAAAAACAATTCTCAAAGAGATCATTTCATTTCTCTTCCCTGTATATACACAATGGATAGCTTTTTGGCTTTAAACACTCGTCACCTAACTTACTTCTCCTTTTCATTTCTGTAAGATAAACATGTAATAGTTAAGGAAAGTCACCAAAGTGCTCCCACAAATGGTTTCTAAAGATATAGTTTAACATAGTTTCTTCTTTTTAAACCTTTCCATTCTTTTGCATAAAACATAATTAAGAGAATTTATTTAAAAAATGTGAATTTCTGGGTATCTCTTTAGATTCCCAAAAAGGAAATCCTCAGGCAAGTATGGCCCAGAATGTACATTTTAATAATACACTAGAAAAGCCTGATGCAAAAATGATGTGTAACCCTTACTAGGTATAGTAAGCAGACCTATTTTTTTTTAAAAAAATGTTTCCTAGTTCTGTTATGGTGTAGGGATGATCAGAAGCAGCAGTGTGGGGTGGAAATGAAGGGCATTGACACTTTGCTATAACAAGGGAAAGAGAAGTCTGAGAGAAATTTCGTGGCATTCTCCAGAAAAGGTTTGCAATTTGATGAAGGATGGGGTGCAGGGGTGAAGCCAGGAGTTGTTTTAACTTTAGCAGAGGATCTGGATACCAAGATACTTCTCTGCTTGCTGACCTGTACCTCATGTGTTCCTGAAAGCGTCATCGGAAGGTATCTGAAGAGTGATAGTGAAAGCTGCAGCATTGCCAGTCATGCCATTCAGAGGAAGAGAAAGTAGGGGTTTTGCCTTCTCTCTCTCTCTCTCTCTCTCTCTCTCTCTTCTCTCTCTTTTCTGGGTAAGGAATTGAGTACCATGCAGCGGTACTGAAAATAAGAAAGAACTATGATTCAGGTAGTAAAGCATGATGGATGGTTTGGGGAAAGCCAGTTGGCATTTTTATTTACCCTTTCCCATAACAGAACAACAAGAGGGCACTCATTCAATTGGGGGATCAGAAAGGACCACATTCAAAACAAATGATAGGAAACTTCACAGTCCATAATGAACTGAAGACACTGGCTACAGATTGTCAAGGCAGATTACTGAAGCAATTAAACATTTGTGGGCAAAAAAAAATGATAGTGTTTTATAATCCAAAAAGGTAGAAGAATATATTCTGTGATTCTGGCTAGGACTGGCTTCTTTACCTTAAGAATCTTCTCACTTGAAAAAACAATCTTTCACTGAATGTAAAAATCACATCTTGCACACAAACAGATGACAGAATGCTCTTGCCCAGACCATCGAATCTGGAAGGATAAGACTGTGATGGGGTCTCCAAAACCAGGTCATCCTTGGAAATTGGCTGGAAAGTGTTCTTGGGACTTGGCATATTGTTGAACTTACAGCAAAGATTTATTGTCATGTGACATAACACTAAGAATACACAACTCTATCTGAAGAGGACACATGTCCCCCAACACACACACAGAAAGAGAGAGAGAGGAGAGAGAGAGAACTTGATACAAGTTTATAAGTTTCTGGGCAGGATTCCTTGTGTTCAAAAAAGGTCACATAAAGCACATGCTTTCCACAGCAAAGACAACACAGTATTATACATGCCATGTTTCTCTCCATGAAGGTCAACACTTGAGGGTTCTACAAAGGGATGGCCTCAAAGGTGCTTTCTCAATGGACCAATATTCTAAACTCCAGGAAATTAAAGTAGATGCTCAGCATACCCTCTGTTTACATTCATATAGTCTCACTGTTCTTTCCTTTTTAGTTAGTCTGACCTTGCAAGGATTCTTTTAAGGATCCACAGCCTGAGAGCACCCATGTTAACTCTTTCCAGGCAGGAATAGTTGACAAATAGTTTCTGAGATTTTGGGATTAAAAAGACTTTTAGGTGTAATAGAAACCAATACCATTACTATAGATTTCACACTATGGAAAATAAGTCACTGAACAGTAAAAGAGTAAAAAATCATTTCTATTGTTTAAAGCATGAATAGACACTAGGCAATCCAGTTTCTAAAAAACCTTTGTTTTCTTAACTTCTTTTTTATCAATTGTCCCATTTGCTCCCAACTTTGAAGGTTTTATAGTCAAAATCTGACATTAGTTGAACTTGTAAATAAGAACAATTGAGAATCTTCAAATATCCAGGACTTACATTTGTCTGCTTATTTGTTGCTTGCTTATGTTAGAACTAATATGCTTTCTCTGAAAGGTGACCTTTAAAATTGCTTGATACACTACTGTGTGCACAGGCATACAAATGCTTCCTGAATTCCCAAGTCTTAGCACTGAAGATCTATTTCAAGGTTGAAGAATGAATGCAGAGAAAATGGATGTGGAGGTGATAATGTATTTATCTCTCTGTATAATTAGAATGGTGACTCTGCACATGGAGGAAATAAAGTTTCATAAATAAACTTTCCAAATTGCCTCTCAGTGTAAATCATCATGTCTGAAAAGAAATATATTTAACTGAGTAAAATCAGGAACCCAGGTTGTAGTACCTTAGTAGCTTGCATTGTGTGTGTGAGTGTATGTATATGTGTGTGTGCACGTGCATTTGTTTATCTACAGATGGTGGTTTACTGGTTTGTGTATGCATGTGAATATGAGAGATTTTGGAGGTCATTATATAACCTTATATGCATTACCCAGGAGCAGCACACCTTCTAGTCGTTGCTTTCCTCCTCCTTCTTTTTCTCCTCTTCTTTCTCCTTCCTCCTTCTCCTCTTCCTCCTCCTCCTTTTCTTCCTCCTTGCCATCTTCCTCTTCCTATTCTTCCTTCTCTTCTTTTTCCTCTTTTTCCTTTAGAGGGTTCTCTTACTGTTCTGGAATTTGCTAACTAAGGCTAGCTATATTGTCAATAAACCCCAGGGATCTGACAGGTTCTTTCCTCTTCCCCAATCCTAGAATTACAAATGTGCACAAACATTCTTAGGATTTTTTTTCCTTTTATGTTTTTACACTGGTTTTGGGTCTTGCATTTGGGTCCTTCCCTATACTTAAAACACAAGTTCTTTTCTGATGAGGTATCACAGTAGCCCCTTGCATCATCCTTTATACCTTGCTATTCATTTTAAAGTGGTTTGTTTGAAATCAGAACATGATTTTTTTAAAGAAAATTATATAGCTAATTCTGTTTCAGAATCTGGATATCTCAAGCTTGGGCTCTTCCAGAATCAGCTTTATAATCTTTCTGTTTCTTAGGACTACCCATCCAGCATATACTGCTGCCGAAAAGAATCTTTCCAAACATTCTGTTAATGTTATTCCACTTGTAAAATTTCCATAGGCTCCTTTCATCTTAGAATGAATCTCTAAATCCTTGCTAATATGATCACTCCTGATCTGGTCTCAATGCAAGAATGAATCAGGTTCATAGTCTATGACAACTGTGTTATAACTGTTATATATGGTTTGTTCTGTTTTGCCTCCAAACAAGATAGAAATAACCAGACTCTCTTACCAATTAAAATCTTGCCCATCCTAAGGCCCTTATCTCATCCTGGATACTATTTTTCTCCCATTAAAGTCTTTTTGGTCGCCTTGATGAAGAAAGATGTCTTTAGGATAATTATAAGGTAGCTAGTTAGATCGGTGTTGCAGTCAGTCTTCTTTTGCTGTGAGACAATACTCAAACACAACCAACTTAAAGGAAAATGAGAGATTTATTTGATTTTTTGGTTCCAGAGGTGATATAGTCCATTATGACAAAAATCACATAGCACAGGTCATGACTGCAGGCAACAGCAGGAGACTGATTCAAGAGAGAACCAGAGAAAAAAGGAAACAGGGCAAGGCTACCCAATCTCAAAGCCCACATTCAGCTATGTCCCTTCTCTAGAAAGATTCTGCTTCTGCAACTTTCCATAAGCTCCTGAAATACAACAGCTGAGAATTGCAACACCTGAGCTTGGGGATGGAATGTGGACAATTCACATTCAAACCATGACAATGAACATTATTTCTTAGGCAATTCATGGAACTACCCCTCGCTCTATGAATCTTCTAATCCCTTTTCATATTCTACCCAAGTTGTTGCTCTGTCTCATCTGCACTGTGAGCCAAGTAGTTCAGTTGTATGTGCTGTGCTATTAAATTCCAAATTATGCACAAATACTTTCATGTTATGTTCTCTTGACTCATATGATCCATTCTCATTCTTTCCCTTCTGGGGATTTCTGAGTACATTAGACAGACCCTTTTATCCTCTAAGCAATAGAAACTATTTTCTTTTTCAGGTTATACTGAAAACTGTCCTTAATTATTGATCAGAAGGCCTCAGGTAAAGCCATGGGAGTATAATAAAGGTTTTAAAAGCAACCTTCCTCAGGTGTGATCCTCTGTAGCCCTCCAGGCAGTAAAACAAGTTTATTCTCACAAAAGGTAAGGGCTGTTTCTGTCAGCTCCTGTGTTTAAGGCAATCTGGTAGTTCAAAACTCTCAGACCTGTCATTCACAAGTCCTCAGTTCAGATTCCAGTGACTTTGCCCTCCCTGTAATAATTCATCAATTCAGGGTAGAAATTCAATATCCTTTTCAACTCTGCTATCTTAACCCTAGGTATGAATTTTAGCCTGTTGACCTTCCTGCTGTAGAAAACGAATATGTCTTTAAACGTTTCTCTTTTAACAAAGATTCTGAAAGCAATTGCTTTAGAATAAAGTCAATGTTCTCCACACACCTTGTTGCTAAAATCACAGCATTACTTCCCTGAATTATTACAGAAACTGGTACTTCATTTTAACAAGCTCTTTGTGTGTTTTTATGTATGAGCATTTTGACAATTTTGATGCTTCAGTATGAGTTGAGGATGGGAAGGAGGGACTCACCTCTCCCTTCATCCCTGAGTAGATTAAGTAGCATTGAATATTGCTATGATTAATGCTTTATTTGACTAATTAAATTATTTTAATTTATTAATTTAATCATAATTATTTATTAAATTATTTTAAATTTAATGATAATGATGAATTCTTCAGGTTTATATTTTAAATGTTCCCCATTGTTTGCTTTCTTGTAAATAGGATGAAGATGTTTGAGATGGGGAAATCCAGATCCCTAAATAGGTGTTTGATTCTCTCTTGCTAACCCTGGCTGCCTCAAGTAACCTGTGTTAGCCATGTTGGCTAAACTGGTAGCATAGACACAAGCAAGCGGTAGCAAAGGCAGGAGAAGGACAGTGTATGTGACACCAGAGCAGGCATCGGCATGGAAACAGCAAGGCAGCCAGCGGCATGACAAGTGAAGAGGCAGTACCTGAGCCATTGTGAGTGCTCAGGGCAGGAAGAAGCATGGCAGAGGAGGTGAGAGAGGCTGGAGGACCACGACCAAATGGAGTCAAAAAGAGTATAAAGAAGCAGGTGTAAGTTAAAAAATAGATCTTGGGCACCGGAAGAGAATTGCAGCAAACGGTCAAGTCTTCAGACCCTGGGCTGAGATCCGTACGGTCTGCTGTGTCTTGACACTCAAGGCCTGTGGGAGACTGAACACTACAGCTTTCCACTTGTGCGCTTCTGCCTGCCTGGTGTGTCTGCTTACTGCTGCCAGCACTGAGTCTGAGGAGAGTTGCATAGAGCTCCTCTTTGGTTGCCCATGACTCCAGTCTGAGTGGAGCAAGGCAGCTAGCTGTGGAAAGGATGCCAGGAGTTTTAATGGTCACTTAACCTGAGCACTCTTGGGAGCTTCCTAACTGATCGAGCAGTGAATGATGCCTTTCTAGAACCTTGCAATGCACAACAATTGTAAAAAGTTATAAGAATGTAATTTGTAAGAAGTTAAAAGCATGCAGGGATAATGGATGTGTAATTTCAAAACGTTGCATATTTTCTCTATTATCAATATTCTTTCTTTGGTGAAGTATATATTCCATAAATTTTTTATATTAATCAGCATAGATTTAGACTTTCTCATCTATTTGTTTCTTGTTTACTTGCTTAGACTATCATGTTCACCTGTTTGCTGAATGTTCTGGGAGAAAACTGACCTTAATAAGTTTAAATGAAAAGTAAATCTCAAAATATAAACAGTATATATATATATATATATATATATCCATACTTGAAATTTTGAACTTTGTGCTCTGATTTGTGATTTTTCCCCCCCCTCTGGCATCATCTCATTGTGACCTGGTTTCTTTTTTTTTATTATTATTATTATTTCAGTTCATACAAACTTAATAGGTACACCGGTCCCTCCCTCCCTCCTCCTCCCCCCCGAACCCCCTCCTCCCCTTTCCCTCCCTTCTTCCTCTCCATCCCCCAGTGCCTCCCGCCCCAATTCCCAGAGAGTCCTTTCTTGTGCATGCCAGACTCTCTTCTGGGCCCTCCTATCTGATGGCGTACAAGGACCCAGTGGCCTTTCCCTGAACCCTTTCCCGTGTTCCCCTTAAGTATAGGAACACTGCTGTGGCTGCCAATCCCTTGCCTCCAAGGATCTTGGTGCCTTTAGCAGATGCTAGACTTTGTGAGGTCAATAGTGTGTTGGACATTGCACAGGGCATGCAAAGTCCAATTATGATTGCTTCGGCCCTGACTTGTGTGGAGTATCTTGCAATCTGATTTGTGTTTAAAAGGGTTTTTTTTTTTATAAATCTTTTAACAAATAGAAGGAATAATAGCAACTTGGAAAATTCTACATTAATATACTGTTCATAATAAAAACCAAGACAACTTATATTAGAAATTTCCTTGGCTATTGAAACAGCAAAGGTTTGTAATCCCAAGGGACTCAGTGCTTGGTGACTTTTTGGGAGTCAGAATCTTAACCCCTGAGTCATCTCTCTAACCCATTGGTGACAATTTTGAAGGTTTTAAAGGGGCAACCATGCAGCTGCCATTCTGTCTCTGTCTCTGTCTCTCTTTCTGTTTCTGTCTGTCTGTCTCTCTCTCTTTCTCACACACACACACACACATACACACACACACACCTTCTTCCTTCTTCTTCAGTCTCAGTATTGAGGACCAAATTTTGACCTATAGTGTTCTAAGTTTTTTTTTCCTTTTTTTAAATTCTTTCTTTATTCTCATGAGGATGAATTAATCAAGTTGAAATGTCTTACCATACCACTGGCAGGTGTTCTTCTTGATATTATTTACACAGAACATATTCTGCAATTATAAATTTTGGGTAGTAACACACAAAAAAAGAGACTTTTACTTAGCATTTTCATGTCTCAGAAACTGCATATTGAGGTTTTAATTCTTACATACAGACTGTGATCACAAAGAGCTAAAATAAGTTTTGGTCAGCTCCAGGAGATGTGGAACTATTTTAACTTCGCATTGCCAGGAGTATGTGCATCACTACTAAGGGATAATGTGGATATAATAAGAAGCAGGGAGCTTCAGAGTACAGCTTGATGGACAAGCATATATGTTCTCTCTTTCTACCAGCCAAATCACAATATAGCACGATTTTTATCAAATCTGCATGTCTTACCAGCTGCTCTGCAAGCGCCTCTCCCTTTACCACTTCATGACTACTACTACTGTGATATTTACTATGTTTGATATTTCTGTATGGTTCATTCACTTCATTGAGATGGACTCTTGCAATGTGCATGCTTTTGTGACTGGCTTATTTTACACACACACAAAAAAACTGGCTTTGTAGAATCACACATATTGTTGAAGAAATCATTAGTTTATTCATGTTTATTGCTGAATTGTAACCAATTATGTGAATATATTACAATAGGTTTATCTATTCTTCGCTTGGCTGTTTTCAGCCTTTGTTTTTCTTAATAAGATGATTGCATAGCCCTTTTGTACATACATTTTGTTGTTCATAGGTAAGTAATAAGGGGCAAGTGACTAAGTAATAAGGTAAGCATGTTTATTTGTACAAAGAATTGCCAAGCTTTTTAAATTAAAGACTTACACCATTTCACCCTCTCTTTAAAAATGTATGATCTTTCCAGTTGCTTCCTCTATACTCATGCCAATGTCCAGCATTACCAGTCACTTCATCATCAATCAGTGAAATAAATATGAAGTAGTATCTGATTGTGACCTTCATTCATCTTCTCCTGATGACCAGGGAAATCCTGTATTTTTTATATGCTCATTGGCCTTTGGTGCTGGTCATTTGGGTGGCATTTTGTTAAATGGCTATTTCAAATATCTTCCCATTTTTAAAACTATGGTTATCTATCTGTAGAGTTATGGGTGTATTTATGTATTTTGTATTAAATGAGCTTTATGTATATATACATTTATGTATATATATACATTACAATATTTGCACTGACTCTATTCTTTGTCTTTTCATTTTCTTAAGCATCCCTCAGTGAATGTAAGTTTATGTGAACAGAGATGTCTATCTACACACAATTTAAAATCAGGCATATTTTCCCACTGCCAAAAATTTTAAACCATTTTTTGTTTTACAAAATAGAGTAAACCAATCAAATATAATCTGATGACTGGGGACATGGTTCAGTGGTTAATGTGCCTAGCATACAGTCATCCTGACTAGAGTTCAGGTTCTCATATGACATATAAAGTTCTCAGTGGGCTTGTTGTTCACTTGTGAGTCTAGGCTCAGAAGTCTGAGACCAGTAATTTCAGAGCAAGCTTACTAGCAAAAGTAGCCTTGTTCGTGAGCTCTGTGTTTGATTAGAGACCCTGTTTCAGAGCAGTACAGCAGAATAGCAATGAAGAATAGTTCCTGACATCAACCTTTGGGCTTTACATAAATGAGTACACAGGTACCCATGTACACACACTTCTATCCCCGCATATGCAAATACATACACACATGTAACAGACTCACACATTCATAGCATGAAAACATAAAAACTATCTTAAATTGTGCTTACTGAGTTAATTTTTTAAATGTATTTTTCAAGTGTGTCAAGAAACTCCTTAGTGATTACTGTTCTTAGAGACTGTAAAAATGAGTGTGGAAGACAAGCAGCTTTCATGGAGGACTCAAATTGAAGACATAAGGTATTGCATTAGGAGTAGTAGGTGAACACAGAGGACAAATTTGGACTAAGCAGAAGTAGTTTGTGTAGTATGGAAGCTGATGGCTTGTGGTAAGGCAGTAGCCAGGAAACATGTTTATATACAACTAATAATGGGTGCCTTATCTTTGTATGGTGTCAAAGAAAGGCAAACTGAAGTAAATTCTCATAAAACTAATTTGCAATTTAAGCCTTGAATTCTCAGTCCCTTCCAAGTCTTTGGGAATGGCATTAAACACATGTTAAGGCCACGGTACTCCTCCATTATGAGTGCCATCTCAGGTTTATATTTTTCTTTTCTTCCAAATGTGTGATATATCTGTGTGCACATGCATGAACGTCTTTTTATGTGTTTGGGAGGCGTGTATACATGTGTGTATATCTGTAGGCCCAAGGATGATGTTGGAAATCATTTTTGATTTCTTTTTCACCTTATTCTTTTCAGGTATAGTCTGTAATGAAACCCAGAAGTTGCTGACAGGATTTATTTCACTATCTAACTAGCTCTGGATGTTTTCAGTCTCCACATTTCAAGACCAGAATTATAGATGGGATACCACAACCACTCAAAATATTACTTTGAAGGATCCAAATCTTAGTCCTTTTCTTTCAGCAGCAAGTCCTTTGAATCTAGGCTGTCTCCCTGTCTTCCTCCCATGTAAGCCTTCTCTGTTAGTTGATTTTGGAGTGCTCATGAATGTTTTGCATATTGACAAGAAATGTTGATATGGAGGTATATTTAGTTTTAGTTTCATGACATGCATCTATGAGGTTCACAGATATTTGTGTGTAACTATATAATTTGGTAGTTTTCCTCAAAAGCGATTACTTCTATACTACAACTTCCTGTAGTATAGTGACTTGAGAGTATAGGGTCAAAGTTTAATTCTGTATTCTAATGGCACATACATAATGGGAGAGAAATGACAGGCCAGAAACATGTCTGTGGAGAAATCAATATTTAAGGATGTGAAAGTATAAATAGTAGATTTGGTTTTCATTGACAGTAAACAGAAAATTTCACACTTGTGAGAAAGATGATTATTAATGTACAAATACAAAATAAAAACGTAATATACTTTCTTTTAGGTGAAACGATATGAAATATAATAAAAATTTTATGTTTCTAAGACACAGGATTACATAAAGGGTACACAAACTAAATTTTTTTTTGTTTTGTTTTTGCATGAGTCCAAGTTTTTTACATCCTGGCATTTGATACCTTAATTAATATTGGACAACTTTGCTGAAGATAGAGGGGAAAAGTGAATTATAAAAGAATATGTGCTGATTATAATCAACTTCCATACATGCTTATCCATAAGTTAATGCATATACCATGGAAATGATCTTATTATGCATTCATATAGCTCAATACTACACAGTGGTTTTTGATGCATTTGTTTCTGTATACAACTTATTTCCAGAAAATAATTAATTAAAAAATTAAACCCATAAAGCTTAATAATGTATAATAATCCAGTTAATGTAAAAGAGATAATCATATAAATGCATTAGTAAAGATTAAAACTTTTGTTAACTTGGAACATTTCTAGTATAAATGAAGATAGCTTAAAATTCATAGTATATCACAACAATGAGGACAAAATGGTTAATGAGCATGGCCATTTAAATTTTTCTGTATTAGACACTTCTAAGAACATTTCAAGAACCCTGTAATCTTATCTCAAGAAAGAAACTTGATAACAATCCTAAATTGGCATGAGATAATCAGCAATGATTTTTGTATCTAAAAACACTTTTTCCTATCTAACAATAACAAAGAGCAAATTGGGTTAACAAAAATGCATTGATTTCATTCTGATTATGATACATTCGTAAAATATGTGGTTGCTATTTTGTATCATTTCTTGCAAGGAGAGAGAATAGAATTGTAAAACTATTCCCTTGCAGATATCCTTGGAAAATCCACATGCACAAAGAAGTAGAATGTTGAACATTTGGCTTAATGCTTGGAAAACTTTTACAAAACTGATCATACTCAATCCTGGATCAGCCACAGTGCTCCTAACAAGCACGTTATTACATGTATCATCTTAATAGCTAAAATTTCTGCTTCATGAAATTTTAGGCTTCACTTGTTAACTTCTTCAGCATCTTCATTCCTCTTAAAGTTATGAGGCAGGATGATGTTAATCAAATTCATTCTTAAAAATCAAAATTAAGTTTATAGTGAGCAAATACCCATTAAATCAACAGCAAATTGACTGAGACTAAAATAATGTCCATCCAATATATCCTGAGAATCACAGAAATATGGCAAATTTTTATACAAACCTTCTACCATTTTTGAACATATTCTAAATGAAAAGAGATTTTTAAAGTCAGAGTATGTAAAAACAGATCTTTGCATACCAAATGCAAGCAAAATACAGCTATAAATAATTCTTTCACTTCCCATTTTTTATTATCTGAGGCTCTGTTTACTTGATTATCCATAATTACTATCTTTATCCCTGTGATCAATACAAACTAAATGATATCTGGCAAAGTGTGAACTTAGAAAGTTTAAAAGACTGGTCTCCATATAGTCAACCATAATAAAGGCTCCATTAGCTCACATAGTATAATATAAAATAGGTATATAAATTTACCTTCCTTTGTTTCTCAGTTTCTTGCCTCTTGTCCAGAGGCAATATTATTGGATTCTATCATTCTTTTCAGATGTCTAGCAGACATTTTAAAAATATAGTGGAGAAAGAAGAAATCATTCCCATTTCATGGCTTTAGTACTTCATGTGAGGCATTTATAAATTCCTTCTCCTAACTTCAGAAATTGAGCATCTTCCATAGGTCCAAGCAGTTCTGGGAAGATGAGGCTTAAGAAAGAAGAAGACAATATTTTCATTATGGGCTGTAAGTGGACTCAGGGTTGAGTAATAGGCAGCAATAATACAGGAAGTACCAGAGGACAAAGTAATGAAACCAAGGGGAAAATGGGAGATAAACCTCATTTACTTGGTCTTCAACTCTACATCTCAGAACATACCTCACATCTCCTTAAGTTGCTCAATGTCAGCTCCCAATTCTCATCTGAAACACCACCTACTCAGAGTTCTTCCTTCCTCTCTGAGTTGAATTAACCACTTGTTTAGAAATGGTTTGGTATTTTATATAGAATTTTATCCTTCTCTGAAAGTAAGTTTGTACACGTGTTTATGATAACCCTCACATATACGAAAAGGTGAGCAGCACAAGAACCATTCGTTTTCTCTCATCATTGACTAACTTCTCCAATGCGTGCAACCTTGATAAAATAGCATCGGAAGGGTTTTGAGATCACCTAAATCCATAAAATATATCAATGTGCTATTTCAGATAAAGACATACTGAAAGAAGACTCAAAATATGTGTAAAATACTATATCATCAAAATTTAATTTATAGCAGAGATAGACCATAAAGTACAAAATAGATACTGGAACTTGATTTTTATATGCACGAACATCTGTATATCCTAAACATAAATACATATTTATTTTCTGCCTTAGTTTTCAGCCAGGATATTGATTTTGTAACCTCATGATCTTTCACTCATTTGCTCACCCATGATTTCCTCAGACTTGATGAAATAAAATCCAGAAAATGTTCTTCTCTTTCTGTTGACTATATTCTAATTGCTGCTAATTTTAAAAAGATGACAGAAAACAATTAAGGTCACTTCAAGGAGAAAAACAACATAAAATAGAAGATATTGACTCCAGCTCTCGGGACAAATTGTCTACAGCAGGTTATGCACATGACTATTGTCTCTAAGCCCAAGTGTGCTGTTAATTCAGCAAAAATAGATCTTTGGATTTTATAAAATATTTAGTGCTAATAGAGGAAATTCAACGGAATATGAATGAAATAAAAGTCAGGGAAGCAAAGAAAATAATTACTGATAACATACAGTGTCTCCCAACACCTAAAATGACTTTTTTTTTTCTTTCTATCTAGAACAAAAGAAAATGTGAGCAATCATTTAAGGAAATGTCACTATTGAGCTACCCGGAACAAGAAGAACAAACTTGGAGTGGGTTAACAGTGAATTCTGGCTGTCCTAGGTATTAAGTATCACTTTTAGATTTTTGGCACGTGTCTAGCAAACTGCCTTAAGCTTCCAGCTGCTTTCCACTTCAGGTTTCTTAATGATCTAAGGCCTATCAATTACATTGAGATTGTGTGTCTTTGAAACTCCTGCTAACTATTCAGTCCTGGATACTGCATTGACCACAACTCTAACATATATTTGGCTGTATGCTCCTTCATTGATATCGCTCATATCTCAACCATGACTATTTCTTTCCTGAATTCAAATATGGTAGATAGGTTCGAGGAAAGAGTTCAATGGATAAAAGCAAGTGTGATCACCAGAGCTCAGATCTCCAGATTACAAGTATCTCTATGATACAGCAGCAAACTCTCTTTAATACCAGTGCACTCATGGGAAACAGCAGGAAGAGCAGGAGAGTCAGCCCACATAGCTTATGCAGGAGTTCAAGGGACTCAGTCCCAAACAAGTGGAGAAAGCACACATGTCTGCATACATGTACTAACATAGACTGACGCACATCACACACACATCGTACACACAAATCACCTCATGCACACACATTACACACATGCATGCAACCACATGCAAACACATAACACATATATATTCACACTCACATATACTCATACAGCCCACACCCCATACATTATACACATGTACAATATACATACACATATCACATACACATACACACTCACATACACATACACACTCACATATCACACATTCACATATATACCATTCACATCACACAAAATCACACACACACACACACTCGTGCTGCACAGACATTAACACATGCCACACATGCACATACATATGCACAGCACAGATACGCATAATCACACACATCTCACAAGTACACTTACATATATAGGATGGTTTGATGAATGACCTTCTTGCTTCATCCTTGCTTAATAGATAGCTCCTCTAAATAGCAACTAGTATGCTCTTCTCAAATAATCAGTGAAACTGATCAATGAATTCAAATCACCATTTGAATAAGATTCCTTACCATGAGTTCAAAACCTTATACCTTGATTTCTCCCTGCCTCTCTGCATTTGTCTGGAGCACGTTACTTATGTAGTCACCCTGGATATTCTTTTTTTTTAATATTTATTTATTTTTTTCCATTCCTCTCCCTTCCTCCACTCCTCCCTGGATCCCCTTGCTCCCTCCCCCCTTTTCCCTTTCGTTTCCTCCTCCCTGCTTTTCTCCCATTGTCCCTCTCCCCATCACTAGCGCATCTTTTAGTGTGCATGTCAAACTTCCCTCTGGGTCCTTCTCTCTGATGAGTATAAGGACTCAGTAGCATTGCCTAAAGTACTTTTTGTGTTCCCCTGGATATTCTTCTAATTTTCAAATGCACTGAATTTGTTCCCATCATATTCTGTGCATTGCTTTTACTTCTTTACCACACTCTTGCCCAGCTCTTTACCTTTCTAGTTCCAACAGCATATCCTGATCAAACAATCCTGCTCTTTTTTTAATTGAATTCCAAAATGAAATCATCCTCGATATCCTTACAGCACATAGCTATGTTACAAAATCATAAGCATCTATTTGTACACATGCTTATTTTATTCTCCTCTACAAAATAAGAAATTTAAGGGTAGAGATTTCTTGTTCACTGCTTTTCCCCAGTGTTCAGAATAATCTTTGGTGCATGGTGAGTGCTCGATAAAATTGTACTTGAATAAATGAATAATGAATGAATCAGTATAGAAGACCAGTAAGGAAAACTTACTTAGCTACAGATGAAACTAGATTTTCTGCATCACTAATAATACTCAGAGACTTTGATTATCTATCAAAGTATAACATTAATCATTGAAGTCAAGATACTTTCCATAAGATGATTAATCTAACCCTTTCCATTGGCGATGTATCTTCTGAATTATTTCTCAGTATCAAAGATCATAGATTGTCATTGTCTCAGTTCCATTACATTGTGGAAACAGCAAAGTTCTAATTACAATAAGTGTCCATGATTAGACACTTGGCTCTATTAGGAAGGTTATTCATTTTTTTCATATCTTGTGGACATTTTCATAGATTTCGGGGCAATTCTTGCAC
Source organism: Typhlomys cinereus (assembly GCA_023101885.1). NCBI lineage: Eukaryota > Metazoa > Chordata > Mammalia > Rodentia > Platacanthomyidae > Typhlomys > Typhlomys cinereus. Next base: position 1,780,957 of record JALPQD010000388.1, on the reverse strand, counting down.
CTGATACTTTTTAGTGACTCACAGATGACCTCTGCCCTGATTCTTCTTAAGGTAAGGATAATTAAAGGAAGAAGACAGAATTCATTAGCGAGACTAGGAATCTTCAACAATTTTCTTGAAGACTGTATACCTTGTTTATACAATGAATAGAGAGAGGGTTAGACAAATATTCCAGATCAAGGGCAAAGTGACCTAATATAGAGAAACAGCCAGAAAATCTAGATTTATTGATCTCTCATAGAGAACAGAGTAAATTTTAATATTCAGGACAACTGAAGTCTTCTGGGATTTCAGTCTTTTCGATTAACTCTTTAGTGTCTGAACAAATATGCACTGCTCTCACCATAGCCAGCTCTGACACCACTGTCTGTATTTACCAAGACTGAGAAGATCATTTCCATACTGAGCATCTGCCAGCTGCGATAAAGGAAGTTACACTTCATTGTTCTCATTATTTCATTTGTTCCCAGAATAATAGAATACATTTCATTGAAAGGGGTGGCTTGACAATACCAGAATGTCTTACTTAAAAATATGCCAAAATTGAGCCTGCTATGACAAAGAATTCACTTTGAGATGAAACTAGAAGCTGCCATCTCTCCCTCAGTTCTTTAAGCAGTCCGAAATGAGTGAGGATTTATGCTTATGGCCAAATTATTGAAGTAATGGTTCTTTGCTATGACGAATACTTGAATTTTGTTAGGATAAAGTCCATCAGAAGCCAATGTCTGTAAACATTTGTGCTGTAAGCACCATTTTCTCATAACAGCTAAATTTAGAGCTTTTCTATGAAGCTGTTAAGGTTTATTGAGTAAATAATGCCCACTTTACCATGCTTTTTACCAAGTATTCACTTGACAAACAAGGGGAGGCACCAGTACTTTAAAAAACACAAGATTTGTGAAGAATCTTTGAAGATGGCATCCCCTCCACAAGGACAAATAGCCTTTCATAATTTAAGTGTTTGTCATAAATATTTGAAGGTACAAGGGAAATCTTCAAACAAAAAGATTATGCTTAAAATGTGACTTCAATATTTTTATAACAGGCAGACATAGGCTGTTTACATATAACAGCATAGCAAAACAATTGGTTTTTAATGTTGTTAAATTTCTTGCCTAAAAGAGCTACACAATTTTTTTTTCCAATTTAGGGTTGCCTAGATAGCTAAACCTAGAGTAGCAAAACAGAAATGTTACACCTGAATTAAAATTATGAACGATTTGGAGTACTAAAGGATTCAAAAGATGTTTCAATGTAAATTTAATTATAGCCTCCCTAAAACCTCATATTTGAAGCTTATGGCTAGAGTTGTCGTGCATACGCTGGTGTAATCAGTGCTGCATTTATGATTAATGCTATTTTCTGACAATATTTGCTTAGGAAATTCAGCTATTAACTATGAACTACACAACTTTTACATTGCCACAATTTCATGGGATTTATTAAATCTCAGTGTATCCATAAATGATTTTATTGTGGTTCATCTGAGAATTTAAGCTTATGAATTCATAGACACAGTGAAGAGGGGTTTGGGTGGCTTGGACAGCATATGCACAAACACAAGAGCAATTAAAACCACTTTGTTCTGTGTTAGGGTGGCGTGCGTGGGTATGCATCACAAACATTTATTACCAGCAGCACATTTCTGCAGACATTGTATAGGGCAAATGTCTTGTCTTTTTTTTTTAAACTCTAACTATTTTGCTGATTGTCTTTGGCAAGTAGTCAACTATAATAATTTCATTAATTAATTGTCTATATATGTGATATTTCTATCAGACCCTAGAACTGATAATGAGAAGCATTCTTGGTTACACATATTGGTTTAAGAATTCTAATATGATGATGATTTATTAATGGAATGGTCTCCATCTGTTGGAAGGAACTTTGTTGTTTGCCTCAACGAGAATCTCCTTGACTTTCTGAGTGTTTGGGAAGAGAATATAGACATAAATTATTGCTGCACTATCTACTGTCTCTATAATATCCTGGGTATGGGAGAAAGTATATTGTTTTCCTGGCCTTACATGAATTTGGCCTTTATGTATAACTTAATTAGTGACCAAAGCAAGTTCTTCTGGTGTGATTTAGCTGAGTGACTGCCAAAACTTTTTGCTGATGCACATATCAATCTTGACAAATTTATATGAAGACTTATTTTTATTGCATGATCACTAGTATAAAGACATCAGTTTCATTTGTCCATTTCCAACTTGCATACACTGTGAGTACGGGCTGTGGCCCAGGGCTATGCCAACAATAATTACATTCTTAATTTCGCTTGGCTTTCTTTTTGTCCCCCTTTTGTCACTCTGGCAGAAAATAAATAAATAAAAGTGTGCATACCACAGGGATCACTGTTAAGTAACTTCCATTAGACACTAAGGTTGTCAAGTAACACTTTTGCAACTTTTGAACACAGTATTAAAAAATACACTCTGCAAGTTCCTATAAATAAGGAAATAAATTTTGTAGCAATTTTTGACATTTCTTTAATGAAGACGTGGAATATACTAGAATCTTTGAAATACTGAGAAATATTTTCCATGTGTTTTTCTTGTGATCTCTCTCTCTCTGTGTGTGTGTGTGTGTGTGTGAATGCTGGAGCAAGTGTACTATGTATAGAAGAATATGGAGAACTAAAGTTGACACTGCATGTCTTCTTTGACTGCTTTCCAATATGAAATAGGAAAACAGAAATGATTTTGCTGTTTACGGTCACATATGGGACATTCGTTTCTACTTGCTTAATAATAGAAGCCAATGTCTTCAACATACTTACTTTTGTCATTTTAAAAATCCATATCTTGTTGGTCAATTTCAAAAAGATGTGAAGAAAGAAATGCATACTTCTGTGATTGGTACTGGCAGATAACACTCAAGATCTCCCTTTGTGACAGAAGGAGTCCTCATCTTTTAGTTACTTACAGAGACTGCCTTTCTGAAGATCATGTCCCATGGGTGATACATACTAATAGTTGAACATGTGGGGATATAAAATCTGATTTTCTTGTCCCAACAACACCAACCTTAAAATATTCAAAGCTTCAAAAATCACTGTGGAGACTGCAGACATCTCTAAGAGTATATCATAGCTCACGTTCTCCCCATCTATCCCAAATCACCTTAAGGAGATACAACATTAAACAAAGTTATAATGAAATTGAAATTTCAAATTCTTTCTTGATGACAACCCAAGTGATTAAGTTCACTCATTTAACTTGCATTCATTTCTCATTTTTCTCTAATAACTACCTATTATCTTGCAATCAGAAATAAAAGTGTCGTGGTGATCAATGAATTGTTTCAAAGATCATGTATGAAGTTTGATTAGCAGACTAACAATAAACCTTCAAAAACTTTAATTTTCAAGAGAAAAAAATAAGAAACAATAGTTCGGATAAAAAGAATTAATAACACCAGGAGATAATTAAATGATGTGTTTTTCTGGAATCTGAATATGGCATTTGCCTTCATGTTACTGAGAAAACTACTTGACCAAACAACTTAGGGGAACAAATTATTTTATTCTTTCTTGTAACTCTCCTTACAGTTCATAGTCCAGGTTGGCAGAAGCTTTCATACAAAACACTAAGAGCCAAGGGAAATCACCATACCATGTCCACAGGAATTGCTAAGGGAAGAGCAGACAGCATATTTGCCAAAGAATGCCAACATATGCCCAACCACTGAAGTAGCCCTCTCTTTCTTTTTCATCTGTTCAAGAAATATTACTACCTACCATGGACTGGATTTTCCTTCATTAGTTTAGGTAATGTCCTGCAGACTTGTTTAGAGCGTGCCTTAATGAACACCTCTTCACAGTTGTTCCCCAAAATCAGTCCTCGATTGCTGAGTTGACACCAGTATCTATCTGACACACCAAAGGGCTCAGAGATTCAGGGAAGTTCTATATAGCAACACAGTTCCATTGAAATAAGGGCATAATAAGATGCTAAAAATTAAGAGAATAATTAGTCTGAAAAACTGGCATTGTGATTAGATGAGAAGGGTCTGCAGAAATGGCCAAGACATGCCAAATATTATATCTTCATTATCATATATTTTCTTTTAGAAGATTCTAGCTTCAGTGCTATTTTTGTATTTCCTTTAACAGTTCCATAGTTTTGAGCAGTAATGGCTGACTTTAGTGACATTCATTTCATGATGAAACCAACAGAGAATGTCTTACTCCCTCTGATAAATTCAGTTTTCGTGCAAATGTTAACCCCAACGCACATATTAAATAAACATTTTAAGTGTTTTCCTGAGATAGTGATACTCAGGGAGGGATAGTCACATTTTTCTGATTTTTTGTAGAATTATGATGTATGTTTTGTTCATTCTCTTTTCAAAGGATCTTCCCTTCCTTATCTTTTTGAGAGAAAACCTAGACAGATAAGCAGTCATAGAGGTTCAAATATAAATGCAGACCGAGCTTACTTATTTTTAGATATACAGTCAAAGTCAATAGGAACTACTTTAGAAATGCAAATGAGAATTGTATTGCCACAAGGCAGATGTTGTAAGAAAAAAAGAAAAAGATGTCAGATCTATAGCATGACACCCTGGGAGGTTATGTTTTTTCTTCTCAGAGACAGACATAATAGAAAAGCTCTTTAGAACTAGTAAAGGTGTCCTTTGATCACATTCCGCAACTCCTTAAGTTTACAGGCAGATTCAGAAGAGTCACACATATAACTGTCAGGCATCCTGGAGTCAAGTACAAATTGCAATATTCTGTTTAGAGCAGGATACAATGAGGACAAAGAGAATACACAAAGAAGCAAGGATGTGATACACAGTCACAGATGACAGTTGTTCAGTTGGAATGAACAGTTTGGTGTGTCATCCTAAAACAAGGAGGGAATAATCAATCCCTAACAATATTTTTCTTGTGAACCAGTAAATAAAATGGAGAGTCATCGAAAAAATCTGTATGAAATCACTTTAGTATTTAATCTTGTACAAATTTGCCTAGAGGATAGACATGTCTGTGCAATAGATTTCGTTTCACGGTTTACATGGCAGCATATGTTAATGATTGACAATACTGAACATGAAATTATCTGCTTGCTCTAGATGCTAGAAGTGGAGATAGAAGAAACAAATCAAATTTATTGAAGAGACATGGAGAGAATAAGATGGAGGTGGAGAAAACCGCATCTTTGGAGGATGATTTTTGATGAAAATCTGTCTTCCATTATGACTCAGACACTTGGATTTGAGGAAAAGCAAGTAAAAAAGAAAAGGGAAGTTTTGTAATAGAGTTGATATTTAAACATGCATTTAAAAGAAATAAATTTGTGACAAATATCCAATAAATATTCCTATGCTGAGTAGTGCCAAGTGCTATCAATTCTGGATGCTGGTAAAAAATTGACTAAACAGCCTGGATGGTTCTCTACGCTTTAATAGGTCCTCTCAGATTGATTTAAACTTAAAACAAATTTCTTCCGAGCTATAATTTCCAGGATCCTTTTGTCAGACAGTGTTTACTTAAGAAAGCCTGTGATTGTAGATTCTTTCTGGGCCCGTTTCATATGCAAATCAGCAAACTACAAATGCAAGTAAGGAGCCTTCTACTTGAAATGTAATCGTCAAGAAATGGGAAATCTATTTCCCAGACACTGTGGGAAGACAGAAACCTAAATTCAATGATCAGTAGTAACTAGCCAACAGAGTATCCAATAACGTCTCTCAATCACTTTACCACTAGCTTTCTATTATGTGGTAAGAGGTCAACTTCAGATCTCTGTTGCTATAGACCTGAATGAAGTCTTCCTCCCTCCCTCCCTCCCTCCCTCTCTCTCTTTTCCTTCCTTCCTTCCTTCCTTCCCTCCTTCCTTCCTTCCTTCCTTCCTTCCTTCCTTCCTTCCTTCCTTCCTTCCTTCCTTCCTTCCTTCCCTCCCTCCTTCCTTCCTTCCCTCCTTCCTTCCTTCTTTCCTTCCTTCCTTCTTTCCTTCCTCCCTTCCTTTCTCCTTCTCTTCCTTTCTCCTTCCTTCCTCCCTTCCTTCCTCCCTTCCTTTCTCCTTCTCTTCCTTTCTCCTTTCCTCCCTTCTTTCCTTCCTTCCTTGTGCTTCCTTGGTTTTTTTTTTTTTTTTTTGAATTGGCCTGGTATAATTTTTCTTTTACAAAACCTTTAAAAACCGTTGCTTTTAATGTCAGAGTATTTGAAGAAGATTCTATGAATTATGCAGATGCTATTTATAATGATGTCAGAGAGCTACTCCTCCCCCTAGGACAATGGCAATGCAATATTTAACAACTCCTCTGGTTTTAAGGAGAGAATTCCCTAAAATTCCATCCAAAATTGATCCTTCTGATCTCAAAGAAAAAAATGAAAAAAAAAAAAAGAGTAATTGTGATGAGGGAAAATAGGCATTTCCTGTAACAAAATCCTTTGTTTTCTAGAAATGGAATCAGTTTAAAACTGATCAGATTGTACGAATACAATCTTACAATAAATTGAAACTTCCCCGTTTACAACATGCACACTCACAGCCCCGTCATCTGATCCCATCTCTTTCATATGCCGAGAAAAACTAGCCTCTAACTTCACCTTTGTTTCCTTTCTGAGGGTCCAACTTTAATCTGTCCCTCACAAATACCCCCCTTAAAAGTAGTTTTCTGATCTTAAGAGACACCATGTTTATCAGAGACAAATGAGGTTTAAGTCTGAATGAGGGAGCAGAGAGCTATCTACCCCAACAGTATACCGGCTAGTATATTGTCCTTGGTCTGACTAACCCCCAGATGGGACTTAATATGCTAAACACAGAAGGGCATGAGAGCAGGAGGGAGACTGGTAAGGAGGAAGTATGCAGTGGGAGAATGAAGGGATTGGGTTCGTGGGAAGAAGGAGTGGAAATAACAGGAATATATGTGTAAAGCCTTATAAATAAATAAAAAGAATCAAAACTTTTGAGGCCAGTGAAATAGCTCAGTGGGTAAGGCATTTGGTCACAAACCTGCCAATCTGAGTTCATTCTTCAAAATCCCACATGGTAGGAGAAAAGAACTGACTTCTGATATTTATCTTCTGACTTTCACTTGCGTGTCATAACATTCATTCATATTTCCTTCGCTCTTTCTCATTTACTCTCTCTAATAAAAAGATAAGATTATCAAAACTAGTTTTTCTCCTGTAATAAGTCAAATGAACAAAAAAATAAGGTTTATTCTGTAATCATTGCTCCATATATGAGTCATACTTATGAGTATTTGTTGACTACATGAATGAATTTCAAAGCTAATGTCCTCATGTTTGTTCTATGACTTTTTCATTGGATAACATGTGTCAGTTCCCTAGGCTTCTCGTTGTTTATTAAGTGTTTCTCTTTAGAACTATGTTTCTCTGGGTTTCATTGAGCTGTTATTTATGCTCAGAAGCGGTGATTGCTTGATTTATCTCTTACTGGAGTGTGGAGAGCTTTTTCCAAGTCTTCCATTTTCCCTTTCTTTATGGTTCATTTCAGTTAGAGGTCAAGATGAGAAACTAAGTCTTCCCAGAGTGCTGATATACATAATATTTGTGGAAGAGGAAAAGTTAACAGAACCATTTCTAAGCTGGAATTTGTGGGAACAAAGGAACATGTAACAAAATGAACATTTATATTTTGTTTCTCTTCCTCTCTCTTTCTCTCTCTGGTTGTGTGCGTGCTTATGTGATGTGTGTGTGTGTGTGTGTGTGTGTGTGTGTGTGTGTGTGTGTGTGTGTATCAGCACTGTGTAGAGTGCTCAAGGTGACCTCAGGAATCATCTTGGATTGCTCCATCCTCCTTTTTTGCTTTGCTCTGGAGTTTCTCAGACTCTGTCTCAGAGGACGAGAAGTACAAACCACTACCATTTCCACACTGTTTTTATGTGGCATCTGGATTCAAACTCAGGTCCTTCTGCTTGCTAGGTGGAGGCTTGACCCCTGAACCACATCTCCAGCCCACAAAATAAAACATTTAAACAGCAATCCTATTTTTGTATTTTTATCCCTCATCAGATATGTATAGATAGTCCACAGTGCTAAGCCTACCAGAACTCATGGGAACTAAGAAACCAATAAGAAAATCAGATAATTGTAGGAAGTGCATCATTTAAAGCAGACATTTTTACATATTGACTACAATTCCTGAAATATCTGATGATAATTTTTAATGAAACTCCTTCTTTTTTTGTTCCAAATGTTTAAGAATCCTGTATCCAACATCTCACTGTCAATAAAAATTAAATTCTGCAAACCTTTATAGGCTGTCCACCATGTGCCAGAAACCACAACATCAGGTCTGGATAATAAAGTTACTCTAGACAAGGATGCAGACTCATAAACAAATAGCTATAATTATGACATGATGAATGTTGTCATAAAGAAATCCAGAGTAGCATGGTGTCTGGCTGACAGACTGGCCTAAGGCTGATGATGTGAGTCTGGGGACACTCTGTGGGGAAGTGATAATTGAATTGAGCTTTCAAAGAATAAATATAGGAAGCCCCACTGGAATCAGTAAAGGTCATCACATGCTGAACTAGAAATTTGAAAAGCTGGAAGCTGTAACAGGTTTATATAGTTCCCCATATAAAGCATGTTAGACAGAGTTTACATAAAATATTTTTTCAATGTTACCACTGAGGCATAGAATAAGCTTTTTCTTTAAAGGAGGATTATGAAAACAGAACACTGTCAGTGCATCCAAACTCATGTATGAGTCCTATTCCACTAACTTAGAGATTTAAAATTCTAATTTTTGAATGTGAAATGTGTGGCTTGATTATCAACATTCACTTGGCTTGTCAAAGGAGATCCAAAAGAAATGCATTATAAACTTATAGAAATATAATGAACTCTAAACATATATTGAATCTTAAAAGCATCAGCACCTTTATGTGATGATTGGTATTCAATGAACAGATGGATGGATTGATAAATGATAAAGCACATGTAATAAAACATTAACACTCAGAAGATGGAAGTAGAATTGTCTTAATGCTGTAAATATCTCACCGCTATCAAAGTGTAGGGAAATGAAAGCAATTTCTTTTTCTTAAGAAGGTTATGATCCTCGCATGCTTCGGTCTGCCCTAAGGCCAGTGCTACCTCAGGGTGGGTTAGGTCCCCTCTTTTGCCTGGATGCATGGTATAGCTCTGCCTCTGGCTGGAATCCTCTTTAGGCGAGGATTTCTATCCGGATTTTCATTTGTGTGCCTGGGTCTGCCCAACGGCCTGATGTGACAGTAGCTTCCATCTCCCACTTAATCTCACCCAGCCCCCTCACAACCTAATTAATCCAACCCTCATCCCCCACCACCATTAGGAATTTAAAAAATCTTCAAAGAATTTAATAGAGCCACAGAAGCCACAGGACAGGAACCAACAAACCAACACCATACAATTGAGGACCTCAAAAATCTTACCATCCTATAGAAAACAGTGTTTGTATCAAACTGTAAGATAAGTAACCCTTTTTATTTTTCATTTAACCTCAATTTATAGTCACCATAGTTTAAGAGTTCTCTATAGCATACACAAAGCCCCATATACCCACCCCTCAGGGTCTTAACTATTTATCCTCACCACACTCCTAAGGACCTAAAAGCTGCTATACCCCACTTATCTCTAATGCCTTGGTACTAAAATCTCACCCTATTTTATCATCTTAAAACTGCTCTAATACTTAACCCAATTTCTTCTAACAAACCTTAATATCCAAATATTAATCTCTCAGTAAAAACTAGACCAAAACACTGTCACCCCCTTTACCAGAGTAGGACATACACATTCCATTGGCACTATATTAATCTTATCCACAAAACAGCACAAAACAACCAAAGACTGAGTCCTTTAACACCCAGGCCAGCAATCACAACAACTGTCCAAGTGCGCTTAATTCTGTCTGACTCAAAAGAGTCAGAAATACATAATAAAGAAAGATACTATAGACCACACTCAAAATGCCTGTCACATGATAAATCTATGAGATATGACAAAAACAAAGATAAAAAAATTCTTTTTTTTTAAATTTTTTATTATTTATTCAATTGTGCATGTATGCATGTGTGCACATGTGTATGTGTGTGTGTGTGTGTAGAACCACGGGCGAATTCGGGAACCACCATGGACGCCTCTACCTCCTCCTCGTTTACTATGCCCCGGGATTAACAGGCTCCGCCCTACCAGGACCAGAAACGCAGGCCGCCCCCACTTCCGTCCGGCGTCTATAAGTGGGGTCTAGGATCCGAACTCAGGACCTTCCATCTGCAAGGCATGAGGCTTAATCCCTGAGCCACCTCTCCAGCCCCGATAAAAAATTTCTTATAGAAACTTTCAATCCCATAATGATGGATTTCAACCAGAATAATTTCTTGGATATTAGCCAAGAAATCAACAACAAAGATAATGATTTTCAAAGCTTGATTATTGATATGATCAAAATAATGAAAAAGGAAATTTGAGAAAAGTTAAATAACTGCATAAGCAAATATGAATAAGAAAGTAACAAGCACTTGGATGAGATGAAAAAGGAAGTTGAAGAAACAAAACTAAACATTAAGCAGATGAAAAGTCTCATGCAGAGAGAGATTAAATTTAAAATTAAAAACAAGCTAATTATTATCCAAAACTCAATAGTCTCATCAACAGAACTAACGAAGCAGAAAATAAAATATCAGAACTAGAACACAAGATGGCAGAAACAAGTTTTTTCAATTAAAGAGGTTGAAAAAAGCTGAAAATATGATTCAGAGGAAAATTCAAGAGCTACAAGACACCAAGAAGCCAAACCTGTCCATTCATGGAATTCCCAAACAAGAAATCTGAAAGTCACACCAGAAGAGACTTTTCACACCATTAATAATGAAAAACTTCAATATTTAAGGAAAGAGATCCCCATTCAAATATAAGGCATATATCACACCAATCAGGTATGACCAAAGTAGAAACTTGCCAGGGCAAAAAATAATCAAAATACTGCATACACAAAATGAAGAGAATGTTTGGAGTGTTTCAGGAGAAAAAAAGGAAGTCACATATAAAGTTAAGTCTGTTAGAATAATAGATGACTTTCTTTTCAATAGAAACAGTGCTCATTCATGTTCATTGTACCACTTTTCACAATAGCAAAGTCATGGAATCATCCCAAATGTCTGACACTAGACAATTATAATGAAAATGTAGTACATATGCACAATGGAATACTACTCAGCTATCAAGAAAAATTGAATTCATGAAATTTTCTGTTGAAAGGATGGATATGGAAGAAGCTATTTTGAGAGAAGTGTTTCAAACACAGAAAGACAGACATCACATGTTCTTCCTTGTAAGTGGAACCTAGTACTAAGCCCTCCATTGCACACTTAAGGGGAAATTTCTGTAATATCCATTATAACTATAAAGGAACATAACTCAAGTGGTAGGGGAATGAAGATCCCAAGAGACTGGACACAAAAGAACACAGTTAAATAGATTAATAAGATTAGTTATTTAGAAATAATGGCCACTATTAAGAAAATCTTGTAAGGGAAGGAAAGGTGAAAGATCTTAATAATGGGTAAGTGAGGAGAAAACAAGGCAAGAAAACAAAACAAGTAGTGAATGTTGTGAGCCACTAAAACTCAAGTAACAAGAGTCTATGGGAGCAACAGAGGTATGTAATACTCATAAGGAAGCAATTATTTCTTTATTGTGTTCTTATCCCCTTAATGACAAGGAAACCATGCTGTAAGCTTATCCAAATAATAGAAAGAGAATAAACGGAATGGAAAAAATATCCTAGAGTTAACTATAAAAGATTGATAATTATAACATTACCTAAATGTTCCTTTTTTCAACAATTAGATAAGAAAAACTCTCAGAGCTCAACCAGGTTGCTCCCTTTTACAGTAGAAGACAAGTGAGGCAGAAAACCACATCAGGTCAAAGTATAGAATATCAGAAAACCTGGAATATTCAGCCTTAACCGGTACATCAAAATGTTATTCCTCACCAAGGCTCAGAGAACCTTTCAGAAGAGGGGATGATAGGATTACAAGAGCCAAAAGGTGAGATGAATACTCTAACACACATCAGCCCTGCCTTATCACTGTTTCCAAAATGTTAACAATTAAAACACCCTATGATTCAGCTATACCACTACTGGAAATATTCCTAAAGATTGCTTCATCTTACTATAAAGACATGTTAATTGCAGCAATATTCACCATAGCAGTCATGGAACTAGCCTAAATGTCCAACAGTAGACAAACACATAATGAAAGTCACTGTGATGAGAACTTCTATCCAGGCCCATACAATGTCTGATACAGCAACATTTTCCACCAAGGACTATCTAAGATCTAAGAAGAAATAGTTACCCTCAGAGATGATCTCAGTGAATGGTTCTAGACTGAGGAACGTTGCCATATATGACTTTACCCACTGATCACATAAAGTTCAAAAGAAATCTAACTCCCTTACCAACACAGGTACCCGCATTCAAAAGACAGTTCTGTGATACACAAGCAGAGGGACAGGAAGTGAGAGAGGGAAGAGCAGATGGATGAAGGGAGGGGAAGGTTGGAGAAATATGCGTGGATGGGGATAGTGGAGGAGGAGGAGGAAATTGGGTGAGGAGAGAATCTGGGCAAAGACATAAGCCCAATTTGTATGTTTATAAATAAATACATAAATAGATAGATAGATAGATAGATAGATAGATAGATAGATAGATAGATAGATAGATAAATGAATAAATAAATAAATAGATGGCCATAGCATTCTGGAACATGTAACTCATCTATGTAGCTCTTTTCATCTGTGCAAAGATAACTGTCTATATCTTGGGAGTAAGTTAAGGCACACATCTTTGCCATAGTTACTGGTCTAATAAGTTTAGGCTTAAAAGGGCCAGAGAAATGGTTCAGTGGGTAAAATCACTTGCCACTAAATCTGGCAACCTTAGTTGATTCTTGGAACCCACATGGTAGAAGGAGAGAACCTAATTTTGCAAGTTGGACTCTTGTCTGCACACATGCAAATCTCACTCTCTCTCTCTCTCTCTTTCTCTCTCTCTCTTACACACACATACACACACACACAAATGGAGAATTGTAACAAAAATAGAATAAGAAATGCATAAAGTTGGTTGATATCTTCAAGGGAAGAAATAATTTCTATCTTTTGAATGTATTTATTAAATTATCTGATATTTCTTTGGTATCTTTATTTTAGCACATTTGTGTGTATGTTCCAGAGGTCACCTACCACCAAACTGATTCTTTTTTGCATAGCAATTTTACATGAAATCTGGGGACCTGAACTAATGTCTTCATTATCAATAGAAGGACGCTAATTCCTAAGCATCTCCCATCCTCTTAGGGATTTTTGAGAGTCATTTTATGACAGGCATCAGGATCCTGACAGCATGTCCTTATTGTCCATAATATAAAACTGTTGAATCAAGTCTCTTCCATACCTTATCTTTACTGTTAAACAAATAGCTCAGTAATTTCATCTAATGTATACAAGTTTTCCTAGACTTCACCAGTAAGATAAATATAACATAAAATGCATAAGTATATTATAAAACATGATATTGTAACTTTATAGGTGGATATGAATATTCAAAATTTAGAATATGAATTCTAATCTATTCAAAAAGATAATTCCTCGACAGCAAGAATGAATTCCCACAGAAAATGTGTCATTTCAAGTTAACATAGAAAACTAATATTTATGATCCACAAATGTTTTTGAATTTACAATATTGCACTTAGTCTTATTTGACATTTTCTAGAAATTTCTTTTAGACAGCTACCAGTAACACTGAAAAAGAATTGGTAATTACTGTTTATTTCAACAACTATGGAAAATATTCCTGGTTGACAAAACCAACACTTCACGTTTATACACACATAAACAACAACTTCTTAAACTGTGAGTCATTTTGCATTATTAATAGTTTCTTTTGCAGAACAGAAGCTTTTTAATTTCATGAAGTTCCATTTGTTGATTATTGGGCTTAGTTCCTGGGCATTCATTGTTGTGTTTAAAAAATCTTTACCTAGGCCTATCAATACAAATGCACTTCCTATTCTTTCTTCTAATAATTTCAGAGTTTCTGGTGTAATGCATAGGTCTCTGATCCATTTGGATTTTGACTTTTGTGTAAGGAGAAAGATGACAGTCAATTTTTATTCTTTTACATGTATAGGCCTGATTTTCCAAGCACCACATGTTGAAGGTGCTATCTTTTCCCAGGGTGCATGTTTGGCAACCTTGTCAAAAATTAAGTAGCTGTATATGTGGGAGTTTATGTCTGGGTTCTCTGTTCTGATCCATTGGTCAATGTATCTGTTTTTGTACCAGTACCAAGCTTTTTTTATTACTATAGCTCTGTAATATAATTTAAAATCTGGTATGGAAATACCTCCAGCAGTCCTCTGTTGCTCAAAATTGTCTTAGCTAATCATGATGTTTTTGTTCTTCTATATGAATTTTGAGATTGTTTTTTCCAGTTCTGTTAAGAATCGCATTGGGATTTTGATTAGAATTACACTGAATCTTTATATTGCCTTGGGTAAGATGGCCATTTTCACAATATTGATCCTACCCATCCATGAGCAAAGAAGGTCTTTCCACTTTCTAGTATCCTCTTCAATATCTTTCAGCAGTGATTTGTAGTTTTGATAATACATTTCAATTATATATTTCCTTGGATAAATTTATTCCAAAGTATTTTACTTTTTTTGTAGCTATGGTGAGTGGGATTTACTCTCTCAATTCTTTCTCAGGTTGTTTGTCTCTGGTATATAGGGAGGCCACTGATTTTTGAATGCTGATTTTGTAGCCTGCCACTTTACTGAAATTATTTATTAATTTAAGTAGTTTCTTGGTGGAGTCATGTGGATCTCTCAACCATTCATCTGCAAAGAGGGGTATTTTAACTTTTTCCTTACCTGTCTGTATCCCTTTTATTTCCTTCTCTTGCCTTATTACTCTAGGTAGGACTTCAAGCACAATATTGAACGGGAGTGGTGACAGTGGAAAGGCTTTTCTCATTCTCATTCTAAGAGGGAATGCTTCAAGTTTTTCCCTATTTAGCTTGCTTTAAGCTTCCCATACGTAACCTTTATCAAGTTGAGATGGGACCCCTCCATTCTCCGAAACTTTTATCATGAAGGGATGTTGGATTTTGTCAAAGGCCTTTTATTCATCTATTAAGAAGATCATAAAATTTTTGTTTTTGAGTCTGTTAATATGACGAGTCACTTTATTGATTCACATATATTAAAGCATTCTTGCATTCACAGTATAGAACTCACCTTGATCCTGATGTATGATCTTTTGAATATGTTTTTGAATCCTGTTTGCTAATATTTTATTGAAGATTTTTTTTCACCTATGTTCATTAGTAAGACTGGCCAGTAATTCTCTTTCTTTTGATGTGCCTTTGCATTGCTTTGGAATATTGGCTTCCTAGGAACAGTTTGGGAGTACTCCTTCTTTCTCAATTTTATGGAATAATTTGAGTAGTAGTGGTATTAGTTCTCCTTTGAAGGCCAGGTAGGACCAAATCTATCTGGTCCTGGGCTTTTTTTAGTTGGAAGACTTGTAATTACTGTTTCATTTCTTGTTATTGGTCTGTTTAAATTCATCTATTTCATCAGGAATGAATTTTGGTAGATCATATGTGTTTAGGAATTCATCCATTTCCTTTAGATTGTCCAATTTAAGAGAATATAAATTTTTAAAGTATGTCCTTATAATTTCCTGGATTTCTCCAATATTTGTTGTAATTTCCCCCTTTTCATTTCTGATTTTGTGGATTTGCATGTTCTCTCTTCTTTCGGTTAGTGAAGCTAAGAGCTTGTCAATCTTGTTTATCTTTAAAAAAACAGCCTTGTTTCATTGATTTTTTATTGTCTTTTTCCAATTCATTGATTATTGCTTAAATCTTGGATATTTTTCCCATGTATTTAGTATTGGTTTGTTCCTTTCAGGTATAACATTAAGACAATTAAGAATCCTTCCTTTTTTTGTGATGAAGGCATTTATTGCTCTAAACTTTCCTCTTAGAACTGCTTTCAATGTGTCCCATAGATTTTTGTAGATTGTATCTTCAAGGAAGGTTGCATAATGGTTATTCTTTACTGTTGCTGTGAGAGAGTACCCAAAGTCAAACAACTTATGGGAGAAAGGGAGATTTATTAAACTTACAGTTCCAGAGGGGAAATAGTCTTTCACAGCAGAGATGGCATGACTGGCTGAGTGAGGCTGGCAGGCTAAATCACAGCAGACCACCACATAACTTGACCATACCTGGAAATCTCTCCACCTATATTCTGTGGTCCCTTTTATATAGTCCATTACTGGGAGGTTCCTATGGGATCTATGGAAGTTCCCATGGAATTTAGGGTGGGTATCATCCTTTCAGGTGGTGGTCTCAGCTATCTTAGTTAATACCAGCTGTGTCAATTTGATGCCTAGGCATAACTAGCACAGGTTATTAAGCTAAATATGACCAAAAATGGCAAAATTGAGAAGTTTCTGAATACGAAATACTCACACATTAATTAAATATCAAATGTGAGATGAATCTTAGGTGTTGCTGCCTTCACTATAGTCTGGATAACACACAGACACACACACATACACACACATACACACATATACACTCTTCGTGACCATGCCATCAAGCTGTTTGCTGCAAGGGAACACTGTCTGAGACACCTGAGTTAATATTCCAGATAACTGCGTGTTACACTGTGCTATGATGAGCATGTAAACATATCTGCTCTTACAGGAACATGATTTAATTGTAGAAAGCAAAGAGTTTTCATATTTCCTTACCATTCTTCACATCATGTAAGTAATATATTAGAACATTTTTGAATTCTGTTGTGATATATTGCTTGATTCTAAAAGTTGTTTGAATAGGTGACTTGAGTTGCATTAAAAATTGTTTAATGAATTTTGACTTGATATTAGGACAGAATTTCTTACATTTCTGAGATGATCCTAAGCATATTTCTGCCATATTTTATTATATATTTATGCAAAATATTATTTGAAGCATTAAACATTATACTATCAATATATCAAGCAACTGTGAAAACCATTAAAGACTATGTTCTGCATGAACAAATAGTTATTGAAGATTGAATGATTTATATAAAGGTATATCAGCTCATCCAATTTGCTAGTATGAAAATTGGCTTTTAATTTTAATAAATTTCTTAAATTATATATACACAAAATTGTCTTATGGAATTATTTATGATTTGTTATTGGATAATAATTAATTTTTATTCTTATTTACACACCTATGCACCTGGGGACACATGAAAATTTCTTAGGATGGGCCAACAAGATAAACTCAGTGATTAAGGTGCCTATTCAAAGCCTGGAGACTAGAATTCAATGTCTGAAAGCCCACATGGTAGAAAGAGAGAACTGTTATCTATAATTGTCATCTTAACATCCGTAGGTAAATCATGAATGCGTTTTCTGTTTCTATCTCTTTCAAGTAAATAGATTAGTTTTAAAAAACTCTTAGGCTAAAGGAAATAAATACAAAAAATACAAAGACCTGAAATACAATATATTATGCATAGTTTATAAAATTTTATATGTCCTACATAGCCCTATATATGTACATTTATCTATAGCATATATACACATATGTATAGCATATACATAATAATATAATATTCACATGTATTGGTTTGCATTTACATGACCCATTGCTTTTGGTCCATGATGAATTAAAGTAAGCAAAGCCAGAGAAAATCTAATACAAAAGAAAGTAGTGTATCCAATGATATTAACATGGTATGCAGACAGTTATTTTCAGTCTACCACAGCACATAGTTTTATACTAACCATTTGGTTTTATTTAGCAAATAGAGAAAGATTCTAAAATAATGACAGAATCTATTATGTAATAAGTATGTAAACCAAGGACACTAGCTTTTGTTATTATTCTATATCATGTACAAGTACATGCTTTCAATGTGTAATTTTTGCCCTGAATCTTCTCAGGTCTGTTATCACAGATTTTTACACCATCATCATCACACAAGGTACTAGTATGCTGTTCTATGATATAACAATGGCTATGAAGTCACTATTTGTCAGAGTTAGGTACAGGTGTCAACATGATGGTTGAGAGTTTGAGCTCTGTATACACTTGTAGATATGAGTTAAGCTCAGAGTAAACCTGAAGGAGATTGTGTACCTGATGAGGCAAGGCCCAGCCTTCCATGGATGGGCAGAACTAGGCCCTGGTCAGGTGAACAAAATGTAGAGTTTTGATTGAGTAAGTTGGCATTCTTCTGTGTACTTGGCCAGACATGTTGATCTGGCAAGTAAGGATTGTTACCCTCTCACCTGTTATGTGGATATGGTGTGACCAGTTCCTTTGGCCCTTAGTGATGGTGCATGCTCTCCTGCCAAGCTGGACTAATTACTGTAACCAAACAATCATAAGAGAAAATAAACACTGCTCTTTTAAGCAGTGTTGTCATGATTTTATCAGCAGTGATAGAGTAATCTCAACACTATTATAGGAAGTTTTCAACTTTAAATGAAATCTTAAAGAACCACTGACAAAAATACAACACTGACACAATAATATTTTGCTTTGTATGACTCTGTATGTGTAATGTGTATGTGTGTGCATGGTGTGTGTGTGTGTGTGTGTGTGTGTGTGTGTGTGTGTGTGTGAGAGAGAGAGAGAGAGAGAGAGAGAGAGAGAGAGAGAGAGCTGTCTGATCTGGCTTCCTTAGCAGAAGTATTATAGTGGCCTGGGTCGTTTTAAAAAGGTGTTTATTTGCTCATATTTTGAAGACCAAAATTTCAAGGGTTTGAGCTCAAACCCTCAACCATCATGTTGACACCTGTACCTAACTATGACAAATAGTGACTTCATAACCATTGTTATACCATAGAACAGCATACTAGTACCTTGTGTGATGATGATGTGTAAAAAACTGTGATAACACACCTGGGAAGATTCAGGGCAAAAAAATTGATTGGGTTTTTTTCTGTGGTTAAATAAAAGTTTGTAGGCAACTGGCCTTGATTCCTTATGTGGCCTTTTCTCTGTATATTACAAAGAGAAAAAGATCTCTGGTGTCTCTTCCACATCTTAGAAAAATACTCGTCCTTTATGTGAAAGATAATGATGTCTCATTTAGTCTTTTTCACAACCATAAAGACTCCATCTCCAATCTTAATAGAGACATTGTAAATCGTGTTGGCTATAGTTCAGTCCATACATGTAAATACACACGTGTGCCCATTTACATATTTTAATGTCTGTGTCAGCCACGGATTGTTTGATGTTTTAGTGAAACATTTCAAAACTTGAGTGGACATGTAAATACATAGGTATCTTTTTCATTTTCTCCACCTCCCCCATATACTCCAGATTCACTAACAGAAAAATAACCGACAATTCTAAACAGGACATCATTTCATCACCTCTAGAGTTGGCCAGGAACAGCAAGAGCTGGAGCAGGATATCATTTAACCCTTAATTCCCTAAAACTGTTATTGCAGGAAATGCTTCTAACCACGAAGCTGTGCATCTGAAATGCACATTTTCCCAGGAGCCCTATATTTTGGTAGGTCCAATGGTGGAATGAAGGATTTTCTGTTCCATAGCCTTTATGGTCAGGAGGCAGCATAGTGTTTTTGTCTCACATAGCTTCCTGCAGCTACATCCCAGTTGATTCCACTGAGCCTGCTGGTGGTTGTAAGGCATCGCCTTCTCATTTCAAGTCTGGCTTCATTCAGTGTCAGATGATAATTTTGGAGTGGCTTCAGTTGTATAGCTGTGTGATGATGTGGATTCCACATGAGATAAAACACAAGTTCTGTTTTTAACAAGAATAACTTTACAGGAACACCTTGACAGTTACACATGCTGAGTGTAATAATCTCTCTGAACAGATGTGCTACAATTTCAGCCAATTGTTTCATGTTTTTAATGACTGTGATATAAACCGATAGCATTTTCTTATATAAGAAGACACATTGAAGCCATAACTCTTGAGCCTCTTAATGTAGGCCATAGACATAGGGTCTTTAGAGATGTGATTGGTTACCTTGAGATTAGTCTATACTAGACTAGGATTGGCTGGTAACTGAATAGAGGACAGCAATATGAAGGCAGAGAGACGTACATGACATAGAGGAAATCATGGGAGCTAAGTAGCTATGAAACAACATATTCCAAGGCTGTTGGCAGACCTCCAGAAGTGAGGAGGAAAAAGGTGAGCAAATTGCTTTCTTTTAGAAGAAACATGGCCAAATCTGCCTATTGTCTTGGAACTGTGAGTTTTTAGAAATGGAACATAGTAAGTTTCTGTTATTTAAGTTATATAATTTATAGTTTTTCATTATGGTAGTTCTGGGAAGCAAATAGCAATGTTCTAATGATCTATGATCACCACCAGAAGATAATACAGCCACCAAAGAATGCTAGGGACAAGTAGATCATAGATGGAGTTGTTGGACCTAGCAGAGAAATATTTTAAGGTGCCATTTACAGTTTAATTTTAAATAAACCAATATTGTAGGTTTGATGCATATCTCTGGACTTAGTACAAGAGTTGGAAGAGAATCACTTCTTGGGAGAGAAAGTCTAACCCTAAAAGAATACCCTAACTCCTCCCTCAGAACTTCTTTAGAAAAGGATTAGAGAAGGAAAAAAATCATTTTCTTGATGGTACTCCCTATTTCATTTTACTACAACAATTCCAATGAGAAGTGTGAAAAGCTTTTTATTGTCATATCAGATTTACATGGTAAAATTTAATGTACTTCTTGTCAGCTTTAAACACTGGAAATATCAATAAAATGTCAAATTATATTTGACTTCCAACCCAAGTGGTTATAAAAATGCAATACAAATTTACAATCATTTAGACTTTCCCTTTTCTCACAATAAAATCCTGCTTTATTCTTTATGGGAAGCTAAAGTTATTTTGCTCAAAGCTAGTAATTTATTAGGGCTTACATCAGAGCCGAAGAGTGTTTCTCTTAGAAATCAATGGTAGGCCTGGAACTAGGACCAAACTTTTTAATTATGGTTTTGAAGTAATGTAATTGTGGTTTTTAATGCCTCATACATCTGTTTGAAGGATTAGGTGAGGTGTTTTTTTTTTCAAAATTCTGGAAGCAATAAAATTAAATTTCTGGACAGTGAGGTAGTAGGAGGGAACCAGCAAAGATAATTGCAGTGTGTGGCATAATATCTCTTAATGCTTTTTGTTATCTTTCTTGCACAATGAACGTTTTGCCCAGGCATAACATCAAAGAGACTTTTGTGATCCTCCTGTGCAAATCCTTGGCTTTCCCCTCTTTCCATTCCTGAGTTCCTGGTATTGAAGCTACTTTTTTTCTTCTTGTGTGGAAGATTCAGTGGCACACAGCTCATGTTGCTTGGTGTCATTTAAGAGGACTTGGCTCTGTTCTGTGGGTTTTCAGGCAGTGCCACAGTTACTCTTTCTTATGCTCTAAGACAGCAATCAAAGTACTCAAAAGTAGATTTATTTGGCTTACAGTTCCAGAGGGGAGATGCAACCCATTGTGGCAGGAAAACCATAGCTGGCTGGAGACAGTTCAGGTTATGTCCATTATTAGGGAGGCAGAGAGAACACGCAGCAGATTCTTAAATCAAGCTACTAGTGGAAGCAGGGCGGGCCTGACCAATGTCAAGGCCCTTTCTTCAGCAAGGTTTTACCTCTTAAAGGTTTCCCAAACATCAGTTAAAGATACAGACACATGAATCGGTGGGGGAAAATTCACATTCAAATCACGACAGACAGCATCCTTTCCGGGGTTAAGAACTTTGGTGCTCCCGTAATTGCTGTCTTCTAAAACCTGATCAGGACCTAGAACACAAGAGGAAAAACATGCCACCTGTTGGCTTCTCTCTTCATGAAGGCTGGGGCCGAGGAGAGAGTGGAGAGGAGGATTTAGCTCTCAAGAGGCCACAGTCACCATTGAGAGTGAAGTGTACTGGAAATCTAGTTGTGGAAGAGGAAGGATGCTGGAGGAAGCAGAGACCCTGGAGAAGCTTCTATTTTAGGGTCTATTCCAGGGCTTTCTTAGAAAGAGTTTCTGAGCTAGCTCAGAATATTTAGGTCCCCGGATCATAAATTACTTGAAGTAAAAACTTTAAAAGGTAGCTATATCATTCCCTTTTCCCACCCGAGGCCAAATTTGCTTTTTTTTTTTTTTTAAATCATTTGTACAGTTATATGGCATCATCTATGTCCTTCAAATACTAGGAAACTTTCTGTGCATTTTGTGTATTCCCTTTCTCCAGAAAAGTAACAATTTCAGTTACTTGGAAATAGTCATATTCTATAAAATGCATCTCTCCCTTAATTTTCTCTCTTTCTCTTTCTCTCTCCTACCCTTTTATCATTCTTCCTGTTCTTCTCCTCTACTTCTTTTCTATGCTCTCCTCCTCTTTCTCATCTTCTTTTTTCTTTTTCTTTTGTTCCTCCTCTTCTTTAATGATAACCTCATATTTCCATACTCCTTAGAGAGCTGAATCTTCCCCCCACTATTTTGTGTCCTAGTGTCCTCTGGTCATGTTTTGGAATTAATAATCATTAATTATTTAGAATGAACCCCTTTCTTATGATTTTAACCACTTTCTTTCTAGTGATTCACTAGCATTCCTACATTTTTTATCTAGCACATAACGGTTCTTGTGGCATTTCCCTTGTTACTCAACCACATACCCATGTCCTAGCCTCTGGGAATTGAATATATTAGGTCACATGGCAACTGAGAACTGACGTCACATGGTGAATGACAATGTGTACCTCATCACTGTGAAATAGGAAAGAGTTCCCTGGGTTATCAAGGTGGGATAATCACAATCAAAATGCAATCTTAAAAAAAAAAAAAAGATGGGCCTAATGAAAGCCTAAGAGTCACTTACAAGCTCCCATGTAAAAATTTGGGCAAATAATCCTGGTGCCTATAATCCCAGCACTGGAGAGACAAAGATAGATGGATCATCTGAGGATTGCTGGTTAGCCTGTCTTGCCTTGTGGGCATAATAGAACCTGTCTCAAAGAAAGAAAAATTTAAGGTTGATAACAGTTAAGGAAGATGCTAGATATTGACCTCTGGTCTCTACATGGATATATTCAACTTAAGTTCGCCCACTTTAACATTGGAGGAGAGGAAATATGAGATCAAGAATGTAACGGCTAGGAAAGAAAGGGAAACAGATTCTTCCTAGAGTCTCTCAGATGCAGTTTAACCCTGGAGACACTTTAATTTTAGCCTGGGCAGTAATGTATTAACTAAAATTGCAGTTATAAAAACAGACAACTGAAAATTTGCCCACCATCACGCCAAAAAAGAAAAGAAAAATGACACAAAATGAGCTAAATACAAACATAGTCCCACTAAATCTCCAGGGTCCCTGCATAGCACTTCCACTACTTGGTCCTGTTTTTACTCAGTCTCTCCTTTGCACATCTCTTTCTCAATTTCTTCCTCTAAATTTCTCATAAATAGTTAAAGCATTTGGCTATTCTCCAGTTGAAACAGTATTTTTCTCTTAAAGTCTGTGAAACTGAATACTGGAGGTCTTTATTCTTTTCTCAGAGTCCCTTCTGGCTTTTCACATTCTACCTACTGGTTCTTGTGGAGACAGCTCGGTGCTCACAGTTGATCCTCAGCCAGGGTCCATCGTGAGCACAAGAGCCACAATAAACGTTTTAAATGGAGGAAACTTCACACATTGACTTGGTTTTGCAGATAATGAAAGGAACAAAGGAATCAAACACAGAAAAGTAAAGAAACTAAGAAATTTATAACAAACACACCAATCAACTGCCCTATGTGTATGACCACTACCTGTCTCTTCTCTTCTTTTCTCTTCATATCAGAGAATGCAAACCAAAGTTTGTACCTTTCCCTTCCTTTCCCCACCCACAGGACTCTCTGTGGTGAATGAGTAATCATTCCTCTTTCACTCAATGTAGAATCCCAATATTTTTCTTGACATATTTCCTAGATTTTCAGAGTCATCTTCCTGGCACAAACCAACATATTTTTCACTGTCCAGTGGAAAAATTGAAAATGTTCATTTGTTTTGGCTAACGAACTAGTATTATAGTTCAAATCTAAATCAGCATACCATTTTCCAATAATAAAAAAATTTTAGTAGAGGACACAAGGGAAACAAATTCCTAATAGGAATTAAGACTCTTATGTGATCTGCCTTTGCTTCCTACTAACCTTTCAGATTCAACTCATCTTTTATGACAAGGCATTCTTAGATGCTTCTCTTCTCCACTGCTCTGTCTTCATTTTTCATTTCCTGACACAGTTTTCCTAGCTTCTCTCCAGCATTGTTCATGCTGTCCTGGGAAATGAGGATGCATTTTTCTGATTGGTGAATTGGAAGAAGAGATGGTGGAATTGTTAATATAGCCTACTTGACAAGGAAATGAGTCTCTATGCTTGTCTTTGAAAGTATTTGTGGATTAAATTAATGGAGATAGGAAGACTTACTTTATCTGTGGGTAGCACCATCCTTGGGCTTATATCCTGGACTAAGTAAAAAGAACAAAAGGAACAGGAAATTAATATTCATATCATTGTTTGCTTCCTGACTGCAGATACGGTACAAATAGCTATCTCAAGTTCCTACATTCATGCCTTACTCATCATGATGGACTGTACCTTTAAACAGTAAACAAAAACAAACTCTTCCTTCCTTAAGTTGCTTTTGTCAGGCATTTTGTCACAACAATGAGAAAAGTACCCAATACAAATGACAAGTGTACCTCATCTATGTTTCTCCATTCTATATGCCAGGATTTGCCTTTCTACCAAAGCTACCCAGCTTCTTTCCTTTCTCCACTGACACACTGAACTACTTTTGCTAGTAGTAGTAGACATAATTTCAAAACCTATTCACTTTTTTGACTCTTCTGTCTCCCAGTTACATTTTAACAAGCACGGACAAGAATAGATCTCATTTTGTGTGTTCCCTTGACCCTAAATGTGTACCACTTTCCACAGTTATAGCTCCATAATACAAACTGTCAAAACTTCTCACAGGATCCTCCCCACTATAATAATACTAATTTATTTATACTACATTTCTAATAGTTATAATTAATTTCATCATTTTGTGTAACCTTTGTGAATTACTTACTTCTTCTGCAAGATATTGCATTATGTAAGGTAAATCTGTGTCTCCTCATATTCATTCTCCTGTTCCAACACATGAAAATCAGAAATGATTATTGATATAACACATGACCGTCCTTTTTCAGAAAGGACAAGAGGCCTCAAGAGGATGACTAAGCAATGAATTTAAAAGAATTATTAATATTGATGGGGCATGGAATGGAATTTACAAAAAAATTTTAAAGAGGGAGTAGAAAGACATTGTTCTCTGGAAAAAATAATAATTAGATTAGAACTTATTACAGAATCTGTATCACATAGCCTAAGTGTGAGCAAAAGATAGAAAGTAAAGGGAATTAAATCATCTAGTAGAAGATGAAATTTGAGCCTTTTTTAGGTTTTTCTCCCACTGAATAGGTCAGCAATTGATTAATTGATTTCGTGCTTAGGGTAGATGTGTTCAATCATTAAATGCATTTGAATAACACCAGCAAGCAATAAGAACTGTGAGTATTATCAGGGATATAAGTTATAGTCAAAATTTCAGAGTATTCCTGGATTTTACAGTACTGGAAACCAGCTAACCGATGTTATGATTTACATTTTTTGAGCTTTGATGTTTTAAGTGTTCATTTCTTTTATAAATTATACTATATATGCTTTCTTAGGTTTTTCTTATCTTGTATTCCTTCATTCAGCGAATAGTCTTCATGAACTAAAACACTCAGGGCAGCATGAAAAAGAAATTAACTCATCCCCTGGGGACTCCAGGAATTCCATTAGAATTTATCCTAGTTCTCAAGAGAGATTCTCTTGAGAGAAACAGTGTGTATATTAGTAACAGAACATTGTGAGATAGGACTCAACTCACAGGTCTTCTCCAAATTAGTATTTGACATTGATAAGTTTCTCACACTTTCAGTGTCTTTGTTTATGTAATAGTAAGAAGAAGTAAAAAAAAAATCCAGTTCTTTCTGACCTATTTTAAAAGATGAATTTTTATTTTTGAATAGCTTTTCATTCTCTGCAAACTACAGAGAATTCAGGGGCATCAACAGAGATAATTTCCTTATCACTCTTATCAATGACTTTTCATAAATCCACAAATATTGAACATTAATAAAAAATACAATGCATTGCTGCAGATAAGCTAAATATGTTTATATTCCCTAATATATATCATTAACTAAAATGTATCATTTCTTTAGAATTTGTGTTTTTACTCAAAACTCTTTTTTTTTCAATGCAAGATTTCATATAGAGTACAAGAATAAATTCAGATAATATGTCTCAATTTTTCCTGGTTATGACCTTTTCAGGTTTGTGTACCTGTTTGTCATTCTGACTTAAGAATCGTGGCAGACAGAGTTAACTGGCTTCCCAATCCTTTTATACTCATTCTATCACAAAAAATGTAGTGGCCATCTATCCAACTGAAATGGTCATTTCCTATATTCCTTTGCAGCTAGGAATATCCATATGACTTCCTATGACAATGAGATATAAATCAAGCAATCCGGGTAGAGATTCTCAGAAATCATTTTAAAAGATGTAATGTATGTAATGTATGTAATGTGTCTTTTTCCTTTCTCTCCAATCCATTATGTTTGCTCAAGGCATGAAGATAATGTTGATATGTATTAACTTTTTAAAAAAATTATGTAATCTATTGTGTTTGTGTAAACTATGAAAATAAAATTTACAATTCATATAAACATACATATTTGTGTATATTATCATAAGTTTTAATGACAACTTCATTGCACTAAATTTCACATATTAATGCCTTTTTAAAGACTATGAGATGTCATGGTTTCCAGTATATTAATGGTTGGACAATCATCACCACATTAATTTTAGAATATCTTCACTACCTCTATAAAAAATATATCCATTAGTAGTTGCTCCTTATTCTCCCAGCTACCCTACCATCACTACCCTGAAATGACTAACATTCTCTGAATAGATTTGAATGTTCTGAGCATTTCGGACAAATGGACACATAATATTCAGCTTTCATATCTAGAGTCTTTCCTTTGGCATATTGCTGTGATATATTTAACTTGTAGGACATATTAGCACCTCATTCTATGAGTGACTTATATTCATTGTGTGGACAAATCACATTTATACGTCAACTCATTACTTGGTGCACACTTGTTAGTTTTCCCTGAGCTCTGTGATAAATATGCTGCCAAGAGCATTTGAACATACACAGACAGATTTTCCTTCCTCTTGAATAACAGAAGCAGCACTTACATTAAGAAAGTAAGACAAAAATCCTTCCTTTCAGGAAAACAGAGCAAGAAGCACAATACATGAAATTCTGAGAACACCTTACCAATCCTACCACTCCCCCAGATTTCCTACCTAGTATGCACAAAAACAGTATTTTCACGTGAAAAGCCTTGTTATGTTGGTGGAATACAATTCACACTGATGTCAGTATTAATGATACTATCGCCAAACAGAGTATATCACGCTTGGTGCAGAGTAAATTTCAGTCTCACATACAGAAGCGGGCTGACTTTTCCAGTTGATACTCAGCACTTCCTCTTGAGA
Source organism: Typhlomys cinereus (assembly GCA_023101885.1). NCBI lineage: Eukaryota > Metazoa > Chordata > Mammalia > Rodentia > Platacanthomyidae > Typhlomys > Typhlomys cinereus. The sequence continues at coordinate 1,753,248 of JALPQD010000388.1, read as the reverse complement.
ACACCATCAACCTTAAATAACATGTCTTGGCTTTGCTACCTTTGTGTTCTCTGCTTATCTGTAAACTCCTTGAGGAAGAAGTACGGTTTATAATGCAATTTTATTGTGCCTCTGGAGTACCTAGCAGAGTGCTTGACCACAGCAGCCCTCAGGAAATTCTGGGAGTCCCTTCTGCTCTCAGTAAAAAAAAAAAAAAAAAAAAAAAGAAAAAGGTTCTTAGTAAAGAACCTATTCTCTGAAAGCAAAGTGACACTTACTAATACTTGAGGACAAATGCCTTAAGGCAATAGGTCTCTGGTAGCAATTTCAGAATTCTCATTTCCTTTCTTTTGAAAACTAAGTCAAAACTGCATAAGCCTGATAATACTCCCAACTTGTCAATTCATGCTAGAGTCAGAAACCAGCCGGCTCCTTATGGTTGCCAAATATGCCAACAAATAATAAAAGCGGTGAAATTTACAGTAAATAGTGATTACCAAGCACAAAAATTGACTTCACTAATGTTCTTAGCATATTTTAAAAATAGAGAAGGAATTTGAAAGGCAGAAAACATAAGATTGGTTATGGCAGATAGTGGGCTTTTTCTATATCTTGATTATTGTGATGGTTATATTAGTATGCATTTGTTAAGGCTCATGGTCAAGTAAAACAATCAGTTTTACTCTATATAATTAGATCTTAGTAAAGCTAAATTTATCTTTTTCCCTCCACTTCCAAAAAAGGGGAAGGAAATAGAAATACCCATACTTCTATACAAGTTATAAATTAAGGAATAGCATAATGAATAAATATATTTTGCAGAATTCATAAAATAAAATTAATAATAAAATGAAATAATAACAAACAACTAAGGTACCTTTAGCAGACAGGAAGACTATTTTATAGAATTCAAAAGAAAATGTTGAGATTAAATATATGCTATGGAACTTACTTCAATTTTACTGATACAAGTAAATAAACATATACTGTTTGAGTGTATGTGAATCCTATGGTGTAAATATAGAATAACCTACCCTGGTATTCTTTTTTGAGCAAAAAATCCCACTTTCTGTTTAACACTATTATTATTCAAACCAGAACAATTAATTTCTAAATTTTTTTAAAACTTCATATTTATTTATTTATGGAGTGTATTTTTTTTTAATTTTTTTATTTCCACTCCTACAAACTTAACAGGTACACCGGTCCTCCCCTCCCTCTATGGAGTGTATGTTTGTGTGCATGCATGTGTTTGATGTGTCTGTGGGGGGGGTGCGTGTACCAGGTACATGTGTGGAGGGCAGAGGATATCTTAAGGGTGTCTCTTCTCCTGCCATGTAGACTTTGGGACTCAAACCTCAGGTCATCAATCTTGGAGACACGTGCTTGCACCTGCTGAACCTTCTTGAAATCCCATAAGACTGTTAGTTTTTTATGTGTTTCTTTATAAGCACTGGGGATTTGACATAGAACCTCCTGTGTATCAGGCATGTCGTCTTACCACTGACTAGTAGCCCAAACCTTGATCTTTCTAACTTTTTACTGAAAGCAGTAATATTTTTTGAAAAAGTGTGGAAAAAAACTATCATCATCATTCTGTAAGGAAATATGACAAACAGGCATGTAAAATAACAAAAGTACTTTTCCAGGAATTTATGTTCTTTAGGTTTATGGTGATCAATGTATACTCTGCATGTTCATCCTTCACATGTTAAAGCTTGAAAGTAGTGATCATGTCATAATCCTTGAATTTTTTAATTTAGTGGATATTAGACATTCTAAATATACAGTTGTTACGTATAAAGAGATTTGTCAAAATAGCTAAACATTAAACCTCCTCAACATTTCTGCACTGTTCTTGTACAATTAGGGTTTACAAGTGATTGATTACCTCATAGCATGGAATGGAAATGGGAAGACAAGAAATGATCAAACCATGGATTGGCCTAGAAGCAAATTTAAGAATTTCAGTTTTTATTCTAAATATATTGAGAAGAAAACAAAACTTAAAGATGCTATGATCAAGTTAGCATTTTCCTGGGTTTTCCATTTTCTTCATTTCACTCTTTTAGCACATTCTCACTCACTAACAGGAAGCAATGTTGTCATTGGCTGATAGTTCTTGAGGAATGAAAGCTTCTGTTCCTAGTGCTTTGTGATTAGGACCATAACTATATTACAACTTCCTTACCCTGCTTATAGGAAGATTAAAAGAGGAATTATTTCTGAAGTGCTTGGAACATAACATGAGATACAAAATTTTTTCTTAAATAGATTAGAGTCTGTTGTGAAGAATATGTACGTTGGATTCAGGCATGGAAATAAAAGCAAATTTTGTGGATTTTATAACCAAGAATTTTGCATAAGACCTCATTTATGCCCTTTGAGTTACTGGAAAGATCTGTATATCCATTATTTAGTCTATTTCTCCTTAACAAATAAGTAAGCTTAACAAAGTCAAATTTATTACCTCAGTTTCCATGGATCAGAAAAGAAGAATTATACATCCCAAATCACTCCTTAGATCTCATAGGCTGAAATCAAGGGATCACATAGCTATATCAAGTGAAGCACAAGGTCCTGGCCAAGCCACTGCAACTAGAGGATATAGTGGGGACACTACATCCATAAGTATGACCCATAAGTCCCTGTCACACAACCTTTTCCAAACATATTAGCTCACTTCCTCAAACTGAGCAGGTGAGTTTAGTGCATGATTCAGCTCTCTTAGTTTAAGAAAGACCTCTTTTTATTAAGGACTCATTTGACTAATGTTACCCAATATAAGCATCTGTGATCAAGTAAACATAAAGGGACTTGGGACATTAATTGTTTTTGTCAAATCCTGGTGTCTCTTGTCAGCCTCTGATCTCTATCTGTAGCAGTTACTCTGCATGTTGCTGGTAAATCATGACAGAACAGCTTAAGGGAACAAGGAGTTTATTCTCTTAGGATAGACTGGTTACAGATCCTTGTCCAACTTTTCAGGACAGCTCACACCAAAATCAAGGGCCAAGGGAAGTGGGGACACTACATCCATCTAGCATCAGAAAGAGGGACAATCTTTACTTGGCATATGAGCAAGTCTGGCCGAGTATACACAAGGATGCCCTCTTTCTCAAATAGTTCTCTCCATTTAATGCACCTGCCTGGGGACTAGTTCCTCCACCATGAGCTGGACTTTCTCTATCAGCTAGATAATTTCCTGCAGGTTCGCTTTGTTTTAACTTGACTGCTAATTCTCTACAAATAAGCCCAGAGCTTGAACCCTCAACCATCAAGTTGACACCTGTGCCTAACTATAACACTATCTCTGTCTTTGTTTCTGTATCTTTCTCTCTCTCTTTCCCTACCTCCCTTTCCCTCTGTATGTGTATGTTTGTCTTCTCTCTCTCTCTCTCTCTCTCTCTCTCTCTCTCTCTCTCTCTCTCAGCAAATTCATCTGTGTAGATCAGGGTGGTTTCTAATTCATGGTCCTCTTGCCTTAGCCTCCTGAGTGTCCATATTGTAGGCTCAAATATAATTTAACTTAATCACAAGATTGAAAACTATTTTATCTATGGTTCCAGCCTCCCTCCTATGACAGCATTCATACAAAGTATGTGCAATGAGACAAAAAAATTCAGGACATGTTAGAATTCTGCCTACAGTGGATGCTTTTCAGCCTTGCAGATCATGACTGAGATCTGCATAAAAGTCTGTCGAATGATGGGGAAGCAAGTTAGAAAAACAGGAGCAATGGCTGGAAATACAATGCTGCAGCAAATGCTTGTGGAGGCAACAGAAGTGAAAAATAAATAATGGCTTCTGGATGGATTTTGGAGAAAAGATAAGGCAGACCTTTTGATGGGAAGAATAGCATGAGAAGAACACAAGGCATGGTATTACCTTTGATTGTTACATAGCAAATTATCTCCCAATTTGAAGTTTAAAACAACAAACTTTTATTGCCTCCATTGGTTGCTGTATTCAACATGATGTAATCACATGGCTATGTGTGGAAGACTTAGTGTTTTGGCACACATGGTCTTCTCCATGAAGCCATTGAAGTATTCTTATGATAAAACAGCAGACTTTCCCTGGATCCAAAAGAGAAAAGCAGATGACATCGCACCTATCATAAAGTAATGCAAAAATCATGCTGTTGCTGGTACCATTTTCTACACTACAGGAATGAATGAGAAATCTCAGTTAATACCCAAGTACATGGGAGAAAGATTCAATTTTTTAAGAGAAAACTGCTCTATTTACTCTTTTACTTCTCTGCTGCTAAAATAAAATATTCGGATTCAAGCAATTTAAGAGAGAAAGGGTTTATTGTTTTGGATTGCTGTTTTCCACGTGATACAGTCCATAATGGCAGGGAACATGTAGTAAAAGACAGAAAACTCATTGCAGCAGAAACAGGAAGATGGAAGGTGCAGAAAGCAGAGAGAGAGAGAGAGAGAGAGAGAGAGAGAGAGAGAGAGAGAGAGAGAGAGAGAAGGGTAGCCTTCCCTTCCTCAAGTAAGGTTCCACATCTCAAAGGCTCTGTAACTCCTAAATAATGCCAACAGCTGGATGCAAACATTCAAACACTTAATTCAGTGGGGGGAAAATCCTCCTTGAAATTATGATAAACTCTCATGAATTGTGGATGTATTCTTAATCTAACAAAGGTAATGAGAATCAAGTGACCTCAGGGATCCATCTTGCATGGAGAGGCCCACTTTGAACATTCCAATGAGAGTTTGAAAATACATGTGATAATTTTACAAAATATAAGTGCTTAGAGAATTAAATGCCATGGAGCGAGGAAAGGGAGATCAAAATCAAGCTAGGCTCAGAATGATGAGGAGGACTTGGTAGGGAGATGAATCAATTAGGGTGCTCACAGAGGTCAGATCATGGAGATGGATCAGAGCAAGATCAAAGTGGAGCCAAACATTTGGTTCAAGAGTAGTGTGACAGAAGTCAATAAAAGTTAGGGCCCCCTTCATGAGGAACCTTAAGTAATTTCAAGCTGAAGAGCTTTTGTTTAATTCAGCAGTTGACAATTTATGACATTTTCCAAAAGAAAAGGAATTGGTGACAGAAATTTGACATGGCACAAATGAAGCCCAGACAAGTGATATTTCTGCTGTTGATGTGTGTTCCAGATGTGAGACTCATCCCTCAAACCATGATACCCAGGAACCTAAGTGTTTTGTGAACTGAAGGGGCTGACTGTGAATCAAATTATTCATTGGGTTTGGAAGGATTTATCGAGGAATCCTGAAAGAAAAAATCTCCTGTCACCCAAACAAGATTTAAACTGCTTAAGTGCACATAAGTCAAGCAGAAATTATGGTAATTGGACTTAAACCTGCTTCCCTCTCTGCATACTGTAAATAAAAGCAGACAGTTTAAACAAAGGAACAAGATGTAAATACGAGAGTGAGATCAAAGCAAATCTGGAATTTAATTCTACACAGAGAAAACAAAATTGAAGATATATGACCAGCACTTTGTAATGCATTTTACAGCACTAAAAACTGGCAGTCTAAAATATGATTTGCTCAACATGTCTAGATAGAGTTTGCAACACAATTTAGAATTTTCCCATTTTGGTGCTTCCCAATTATCTTGCATTTAATGAAGTCATTTACTAATTTTCTATTGAAATATGCACAAGGACTAGCATATTTGCATAGAAATGCATTACTCACATTCCTGAACTTTTTCCTTATCATTTTCACCACCTGTATTCCTGGTGTGTACATGTTATATTCTTTAGTAAAAATATAATTATTTTGCAAGCTGATGACCTAAATTAAATTAATGAACATTTTTAGGCATGCAGTTAGACTGGTGATACAAATTGCTGGGAGAATCATTTAACTTTATAAATTCATTATAATGAAGAATAATTTGAAAGTGGATCTTCAAGAAGGTAGAGCTGAAGGGGGAAATTCTTGAGTAAGAATTGAGAATGTTCTGAATATAAGGTAATACCAAGGCTGACAGACATTGCAGAATAGGACACATATCATGAAAATACAGTGGTCAATGGTAGAGTCTAACACAACCGTTAGTTTGTTGTGTAACTTTCAGTCAAGACAGTGATGTAAAGAATTAATATTCACAAGTTACTTCATAGAAGAGCCCTAGTTAACTATCTCTAAACAGAATGTTCTACTTTTATCCTAATTCCACACTTGTATAGGGTGTTTTCATAATGTAAGCAATACTGTTCTAAATGGAATTAAAACTGTTTCTTGAAAGAGGAGGGCATATATTTAACTTGCTTCACACAGATATTGTAAGTTACTGTTTTCTGTTGCTGTGAGATACACTTAATAGGAGAAAGGAGGATTAATCCAGTTTACGGTTCCAGGAGGAGAGATACAGTCCTTCACATCAGAAAAGGCTTAACTGGTTGGAAGAAGCTGGAGGCAGTCTACAGCATCCTTCCTGGAGACTGAAAGCCACCAACTGAAGGAGCAGACTAAGTCTGAAAATAAGGTGGGAACAATCACCTCAAAGCCTGCCCCTTGTGATTGTCTTCCTTCAGCAAGGCTCCACCTCTTAAAGGTGCCATGACCTTTCCAAACAACTATAGATTCAAACACATATTCCAGTGGGGAATAACTCATATTTCAAACTATGACCCCACCCTTGGCCCCACAGACTCATTACCATCTCATTATGCAAACCATACTCAGTTCAACTTTAAATGTCCCATGGACTACATCAATAGTCCCAATACGGTCTAAAAGTTCTAAGTCCAATACCTCCTGTACAAATCAAAAGACAAGTTATAAACTTCCAATATACGATGCACAGAATAAATATTTCTATTCTGATATGGGTGAATGGGGCATATCCAGGAAATATTGGTCTATAACAAGAGCGAAAAACAGCAGAATAAACTGCAAATCCTGCAGCTCCAAGTCCAACACATGAACTTCCTGTTGCACTCATCTCAGTTCCAAAAGGCTTCAGTTATATCCCTCCAGCCCAGTTGCCCATAGAATGTATCATTCTCTTGGGCTGGTTCCTCCCATGGGGCATAGCTCCCCTTGACAGATGTTCTACACTGGCTTTGGCATTTCGAACATTTTCACTTCTCAAACACAGCACAAAATGCCCTCCTTGGGCCTTTCTTCAAGCTTCCTGCCACATACTGCCTGGTTTCTGCCATTTTCTAAAACCTTGCAGGAGACATCCATGACTCCTACCTCTTGCACCTTTGATGTCTCTAAAACCAGGACCACATGGAGGACTTTGCCAAGTTCTGCTGGAATCTCCAGATGGAAATTGGCCTCCTGGTTCAGAGTTTCTGTGTTGATGCAGGAAGGAATCTCTATTTCTCTTGGGCAGTTGCTTCAGAGGAGTAACAGACTTTTCCTTTGGAACTCTGCCCTTTAAATCATTCCTCCCAAAATTATTTATATTCTTATGGAAAGGATCCTTCCCCACTTCCCTGAGGAATTTGACTTCAGTGTGCAGCCTCTTCTATTATTCAAATGAAGAACAGGCTTTGATTCACTAACAGAACTAATCATTTTAGCCACAGCTACCATTTTGTTGTCTGCATTCTCTTTAACATTGCTCTCACTTTTTTTTATCAAACTTGACAGTTTTTAATTTCTTTCTGCCTGATTCCTTGCTCTTTTTCTTCATAACACAGAACAAGAGCTCTAAAAGGTAGCCATGCCACACTATCAAGACTACATTACCTTGAAATTTCTCCCATCAACAACTCAAATTTAATGTCAGGCAAGATTTCAGGACTAAGGCAAAACTTAATCAAACTCTCTGCCAATGCATCATGCTATCGGTTCCAAACAGTCTTTGTTCTCCTCTGGAATATCACAAGCTGGGCTTCCAATGCCTACAGCTCTAACAGCATAAGTCTCTTCCAAGCTCTCACTAAAATGACATATTTGGCCACATCTCCAAGACACAAAGGCTTTCCTAGCAAAACGTTCCAAAGTTCTCCACATTTCTCCAACAATATACTAGCACTGATCATACTTCTTTATTCAGTATAAACTTCTCTTATAAAACTTTCTCATAGTCTCATAGCAACACTTCTGGCATCAAATTCTGTATCGGTTACTATTTTTTGTTGCTATGGACACCACTCAAAGTCAAGTAACTTAATGGGAGAAAATAAGATGTATTCAGCTTATGGTTCCAGAGGGGAGATAAAATCCTTTATGTCAGGAAATGCATGGCTGGCTGGCAGAAGTGGTAGGTGGTCTAAGTCAAGTCTTTCATGCAGTAGCAGATCTCTCCTGAAAGAAGGGTAAAACTAATTAACCTCAATGCCCACTTCTTGTGATTGCCTTCCTCCAGCAATGCTCCACATATTACAGATGCAATGACCTTCCTGAGCAAACATAGATTTAAATACATGATCTTATGGGGGTCAACTCACATTTCTTTTTTTAAATTTTTTAAATTTTATTTATTTATTTTTTCTATCATTAATCTTTTTATTTGTGATCATGTAAACTTAATAGGTACACCAGTCCCCTTCCTTGCTCCACCCCCCTGCTCTCACCCTTTGTTCCCCCTCCCCTTCTTCCCCATCACCCAGTGCCTCAACGCACCCATCCCTGGAGCATCCTTTAATGTGCATACCAAATTCTCCTCTGGGTCCTCCTTTCCAATGAGGTGCAAGGACCCAGCGGCATTTCCCAGAACGCTTTCATGTGTTCCCCTTAAGCAAAGGAACACAACTGTGGATGTCAATCCCTAGCCTCCAAGGATCCTAGTGCCTTTATTCCATGCTAGACTTTGTGGGATCTGTAATGTGTTGGACATTGTGCAGGTCATGAAAGTCCTATTATGATTGCTTCAGCCCTAACTGTGTGGAGTATCTTGCATATCATTACTCCTCCCATCCTTGTGCTCTTACAATCTTACCACCCCCTCTTCTGCAAATTTCCCTGAGCTTCAGGATGGGGAGAGATTAGGTTGGCCCACTTCCAGGTAATTGATATAGAGTCTCTGATGTTCTGAATTATGGTTTGTTGATTTTTTTTTCAGTTTTGCTGCTCCTACAATGCCCTTGGATTCATCCTGATGGGTATTGGATGTCACCCCCTGGCCAGAGATAAAAACCTGCTAAATTAGAGTCTTATTATAACAGTATATTCAAAAGTAGATGGAATAAAAGTAGGAGACTGTGGGGAGGGAGGGGTCAGTCTCCCACTTGCAAAATGGCTACTTTCTCTGTGCCATACTATATGCCCTCCCTTCTGGGAGATTATTCCCCATCAGTTGCAAATGATCAGAAAGGAAGTCTGTGAACTTAACCAGATGTCTCATTACTCACTTGTAGTCTTTGATGGTGGCCTATTTTCTCTGCTATAACATGGTCCCCTCTCTCCTTGTTTCTGATGGTGCCCTCCTTCCCCATCCTTCCTGTTTATAATCTGTGCAATTACTGTAAGTATTACAGAGATTTATCTGTGAGTGTCTCTAAGTGGGTTTGGTACTAGGATCCACCTATTAGGCAGTACATATGACAATTTTCTGGGATACTTCACTCAATATAATTGTTTCTAATGACATCCATTTCCCAGAAAGTTTCATTAATTCATCATTTTTGATGGCTGAATAGTATTCTATTGATAAATGTACCACATTTTCCTTATCCACTCATCAACAGTTGGACATTTGGGTTGATTCCATGACTTTGCTTTTATAAACAGTGCAGCTATGAACATGGTCGTGCTTGTGCTATCGAGGTAAATTTTTGCTGTATGGGGGCTTATTCTCAAAAGTGGAATAGCAGGGTCATATGACATTTCAATCTTTAATTTCTTTAAGAATTGCCAGACGGCTCGACAGAGTGGTTGTGTGAGCTTGCATTCCCACCAGCAATGTAGGAGAGTTCTCCTCTCTACACATCCTCTCCAGAACTTGATGTTGTTTCTATTGTGGATTTTTGCCATCCTGACTGGGGTAGGATGATATCTCAGGGAAGTTTTAATTTGCATTTCCCTGATTTTTAAGATATTTGTTAGAGCTTTTAATTTCGTCCCTCGTAAAGTTTCTTTAAAGTTCCAAGGCCCATTTTTTAATGGGGCCATTTGGTTCTTTGGTGTTTACTTTTCTAAGTTCTTTCTGCACTCTGGATAATAGAGCTATATCAGATAAGTTTGGTTAAGATTTTCTCCCATTCTTTGGGTTGCCTTTGTGCTCAAGTTACAATCTCTTTATCTGAACAGAAGCTCTTTAATTTCACAAGATCCCATCTGTTGAGTGTTGGTTGTAGTGACTGTGCTATTGGATGTCCATTTAGGAACTGTTGGCCTAGCCCAATCAGCTCAAGGGAGTTCCCTACCCTTTCAAAAATGGTTTTCATAGTCTCTGGCCTTATATCGAGGTCCTTGATCCATTTGGAATTAATTCTTGTGCATGTTGACAAGTACGGATCCAGTTTTAATCTTTCTGCATGTGGAAATCCAGTTTTGCCAGCACCATTTGTTGAAGATGCTCTTCTTTTTCCATTGGATTTTTTGGGCCCCTTTGTCAAAGATCAAATGGCTGTAGTTGTGTGAGTTTATATCTGAGTCTTCAATCCTTATGCATTGATCTGTGTGTCTATTTCGGAGCCATTTTCAGGCTGTTTTTACAACTATGGATTTGTAGTATAGACTAAGGTTTGGTATGGTGATATCTCCAGCAATGTTTTGTTACTCAGGATTGTCTTTGCTATCCTGGGTCTTTTGTGCCTCCATATGAATTTTGAGATTGTTTGGTCAACTTCTTTAAAGAATTGCTTTGGGATTTTAATTGGTATAGCATTGAATCTGTATACTGCCTTTGGTAGGATGGTCATTTTTACGATATTCATTCTGCCAGTCCAGGAACATGGGAGGTCTTTCCACCTTCTGGTGTCTTCTGCAATTTCTTTCTTTAGGGTTTTAAAGTTTTCATTATAAAGGTCTCTTACTTCCTTGGTTAGCTTTATACCAAGGTATTTCATTTTTTTAGGAGCTATAGTAAATGGGATTGTTCATTCTGGGCATATAGGAAGGCCACTGATTTTTGCACATTTATTTTGTAGCCTGCCACCCTGCTGAACCTCTGTATTAGTTCCAGGAGATTCCTGGTGTAGGTTTTGGGATCACTCAGGTATGAGATCATTTCATCTGCAAGTACAGATAACTTGACTTCTTCCTTGCCGATTTGAATCCCTTTTATGTCCCTTTCTTGCCTTATGGCTTCAGCTAAGACTTCAAGTACAATATTGAATAGAAGTTGTGACAGTGGACAGCTTTGTCTAGTTCCTGATCGAAGCGGGAATGCTTCAAGTTTTTCCCCATTGAGTATAATCCTTGCTATTGGCTTGTTGTATACAGCTTTTATTATATTGATAAAGGTTCCTTCCACTCCACCTGTCTCGAGGGTTTTGATCATAAAGGCTGTTGGATCTTGTCAAAAGCTTTTTCTGCATCCTCCAGAGTATCATAGGGTCTTGGATTTTGGACTGATTTATATGGTGAATTACATTTATTGATTTACGTAAGTTGAACCAAACTTGTGTGCCTGGGATAAAGCCTACTTGATCCCCGTGAATGATCTTTTTGATATGTTTTTGAATCCGATTTGCTAAGACTTTGTTGAGAATCTTTGCATCCATGTTCATCAGAGAGATTGGCCTATAGCTTTCTTTTTTAAGTGTATCTTTATTAGGTTTTGGGATTAAGACGATATTAGTTTCATAGAAGGAATTTGGTAGTGTTCTTTCCTTTGCTATTTGATGGAACAGTTTAAGGAGTATTGGTGTTATTAACTCCTTAAATGTCTGGTAGAACTCTGTGCTGAATCCATCTGGCTCAGGGCATTTTTTGGTGGGAAGATTCAAAATTACTTCTTCAATTTCCTCATATGTTATAGGACTATTTAAATAATTCACAACTTGCTGAATCAATTTAGTTAAATTGTGTTTACTTAGGAATTCATCCATCCCTTTTGTGTTGTCAGATTTCACAGAGTAAAAGTTTTTTAAATATGATGTTATAATTCTCTGGATTTATTGGAGTTATCAGTACTGATAACTCCATGTTCATTTCTAATTTTGTTAATTTTGGTTTTCTCTCTCTTGCTTTGGTTAATTTAGCTAAGGGTGTATCAGTCTTATTGATTTTTTCAAAAAATCGGCTTTTTGACTAGTTGATTTTCTGAATCATTTGCCTAATCTCGATTTTGGATATTTCTCCCCTTATTTTGCTAATCTCTTCTCTTCTACTGCTTTTGGGATCGGATTGTTCTAGTTTCTCTAAAGCTTTAAACTGCATTGTTAAGTTATTAATTTCTGTTGTATCCATTTTTTTGTTGCAGGCATTAAGAGGTATGAACTTACCTCTTAGGACAGCTTTCATTGTGTCCCAGAGATATTGGTAAGTTGTATTTTCATTATAGTTCGCTTTCAGGAAATCTTGAATTTCCTTTTTAATTTCTTCCTGAATCCAATTCTCCTTCAGCATCATAGTATTAAGTTTCCAGGAGTTAATGTATTTTCTGTTGTTTGTTGTGTTGTGGATGTCAAGCTATAGACCATGGTGATCTGATAGGGTACAGGCTAAAATTTCAACTTTCCTGTATATGTGGAGATCTGTTTTGTGGCCCAATATGTGATCTATTTTGCAGAAAGTTTTATGTGCTGCTGAGAAAAATGTATATTCTTTGGCGCATAGATGAAAAGTTCGATAGAGATCTCTAAGGTCCATTTTTTCAGGGTTTGATTCAGTTCCAAAGTGTCTCTGTTAAGTTTTTTACCTGTTGATCTATCCCATGTTGAGAGGGTGGTGTTGAAATCCCCAAGAATTATCGTTTTGGGGTTGATTTCTCACTTTAGACGTTGTAGGGTTTGCTTAATGAATGTGGGGGGCCTGTATTGGGTGCATATATGTTCAGTATTGTGAAGTCTTCCTGATGAATTGTACCTGTGACTAAAATGTAGTATCTATTTGTGTCTCTTATGATTTTTTTTGTTTGAAGTCCACTTTGTACTATAGCATAATGGCTACCCCTGCCTGTTTCCTGGTTCCATTAACTTGCAGAATTTTTGACCAGCCTTTTATTTTTAGGATGTGCCTATCTTTTGTGGTGAGATGGGTTTCCTTCAGAGAGCAGATAGATGGATTGTGATTTTTAATCCAAGTTTGTAATCTTTGTGTCCGGATCGGTGAGTTAATTCCATTGACATTCAATGTAATAATGGAGAAATTATTTTTGGTTCTGGACATTTATTATGTTTAGTGGCTTTAGTAAGTGTATTGTTTCGCTTTTATGTTTTGATAGTATTATATACTTCCCTTCTATCCTCCATCCTCCTGTATATGCTTGTTTTTAGTATCATTTCTAGCATTTTTTTGAAGGCTTGATTTGGTGGACATGTATCTCTTCAAGTTGTCTTTGTGCTAGAAAATTTTTCTTTCTCTCTCCATCATGAAGAATAGTTTTGTGGGGTATATCAGCCTGGGTTGACATTTTTGCTCATTCAACACTTGAAGTATGTCTCTCCAAGCTCTTCTTACTTTTACTGTTTCCATTGAGAAGTCATTTGTTATTTTAATAGGTTTACTTTTAAAAGTGGCTTGTTTTTTTCCCTTGAAGCTCTCAGCACCCTTTCTGTCTTGAATGTGGAGTGTTTTAACTATTATTTGCCATGGTGAGTTTCTATTTCGGTCATATCTGTTTGTTTCTTATCTCTTGTATACAGATGGGCCTCTCTTTTTTTAGATGAGGAAAGTTTTCCTTGATGATCGTTTGAAAAATTTCCTCAGGTGTGGTATTTTGGGATTCTTGCTCTGGTATTCCATGAATACTCATGTTAGGCTTCTTCAGAGTGTCCCATAACTCTTGAATATTTCTCTCAAATATCTTTTTGGTTTTAGCATCCTCTTCCATTGAGCTGGTTAATACTCCCACTTTGTCTTCAAGGTCTGAAATTCTATTTTCTGCTTCATTAATTCTGCTGATAAGAATCTGTTGAGTTCTGGGTTGAAGATAACTTGTCTTTTAGTTTGGTTTTAAACTCTGTTTGAGTCTGTTTTAACTGCTCTATGCCTATTTTTGTTTCTTGAACTGTTTTTCTCAACTCCTCCAAGTGTCTGTTGTGTTCCTGTTCAAAGTGGTTGATGCGGTTATTTAATTCCTGCTGGATTTCCTCTTTCATAGTATTGACCATGGTAATGATCATATTTTGAAAGTTGTTATCTTGGGACAGGCTTTCTTGGCTATTTTCCATGGATTTGTTCTGATTAGAGTGTATCATTATGGGGTTAATTCCTTCAGTGGGAGATTTGTTTTCTTGGGTGTTGTTTCTCATTGATTTGCACTTTGACTTGGGCATTGTTGTTTTAACTCTTAAGACCTTCCATCACTTTCTGTGTGTTTTTTACTGAACTGAATTAGTTGGCCTGGAGCAGCTCCTGCTCAGGGAGGAGCTGCAAGTGGTGGGTTGCCTGGGGTTTGTGGGTGAGCAGGGGGAGCTTACCTAGGTCGCAGTGTGTCCTGGTTGGACTGTGAGGCATCCTGGGCAGGTGGGGAAAAGGAGGAGGTGGTGGTGCCAGGCGCAATTGACTTGGGGAGCTGGGGCATGGCCCAGGGGTCCTCCCCCGGCCTGGAGCAGCACCTGCTCCAGCTGGTTGGTGGAAGGAGCTGGGACTAATGGGTTGCCTGGGGTTTGGGGTTGAGCGGGGGAGCTTACCTAGGTCGCAGTGTGTCCTGACTGGACTGCATGGCGTCCCGGGTGGGTGGGGAAAAGGTTCACATTTCAAACTATGAAAAACATAGATATACATATAGTAGCTATGTATGCAATAGTTAAATACATACACAATACATCTACCATATTAGAATTATATGGAAGGATTAATAAGGCAAAATAAATTCTAAATTTTTTGAAGTGTACATATGTGTCTTCACAAGAATAAACCTTAAGAAACAGATTTTGTATAATATTCTCCTGCCTCAGATGGAAGTCTGTCAGAATTTTAGTTCCTTGAGCTCAAGGACTTTTTTTCTGTTTTTGCTTCTCTTTGCTGTTCTGTCATTCTTGGTGACGAGAACCACAGTGAAGGCACTTATTATTTGTTAACACAACAGATCCTCTTATTTTCCATCTGAGTTAGCAAGGTGTTCCTGACAGTGGTCCCATATTCATTAGTCTTATGACCCAAGAGGTCAGCCTCACATGGGACCCAGATTCTTGTGGTTCTGTCATTACTTCTGTCTTCAGTCTCATATCAGCTCTGTCCTTAAGTGGTGTCAGTCATCTCATCCTACAAATTTCAGCTCCTTTGCCATCCTTTCTGCTCAAAGGCCTTTAATTATAATATAGTTTCTATCCTAATCCCCTCTCCTTTATTCTGTTCAACTCCAACTCATCTTTTATGACCATCTCTGAATGCCACCAAAGATTCCAAAAGCCCTTATATTATCTTTTATTGCATTAACCACAAAGTTGTTAATTTATGACATATCACCAATGCCTGTTTTCTGATCAGACAGTAAACTCTATCAGGTCTGTGTGGACTCCTAATAATATCCTCTACAAAAAGCAGCCTA
The DNA here is from genome assembly GCA_023101885.1 of Typhlomys cinereus. Lineage (NCBI taxonomy): Eukaryota > Metazoa > Chordata > Mammalia > Rodentia > Platacanthomyidae > Typhlomys > Typhlomys cinereus. The sequence goes on along the minus strand of JALPQD010000388.1, from coordinate 1,737,711 downwards.
GAATTATAGTTATTAAATATTTCAAAGAGCCAAAATTCAGAAATTATCCAAGATTCAATATAAAAAAGGTCTCAGATGTGTTCTCAAGATAAAACAAGAACCATATTGACTTTAGTTGTCATAAGAAGCAGTTGTTGTCTAACAATTTCTCCCTGACAAATCACTTGGAAATGAGAATACATTAATCAATATGTGGTAATTTAGAAATTACCCTGAATCTAGAATTGTATGAGGATTTATATTGAGCCAGCATTTTAGTATCTGTGGACATTAGAATGCAATATTACCACTTGGTATTTGCTTTGCTAGTTCATCAACTAAAAAAGAGGACTATATAGGATTTAAGCTTTTTGAAAAGAGGTATTCATAGTTAAAGATGTCAGATGAGGAAGGTTAAAACAAAATATAGTTTTCATTGAACCCTTTTTGGCTGAAACATGAATTCTTATTTAATATTGTAAGACATATAGTATGTTCTATTACTCACATTGTAAAGGCGAAACACCTTTGGTTCAGAGAGGTGCTTCGACCTGGTTATGGTCTGTGTAGCAAGAGGAAATCCTTTAGTTTGTGTTATTGACTGCTTGTTTAGGTCCTACTCACAATAGAAATGGAAAGTAATTACTACTATGAAGATAGTAGTGGGTTATGGGATTTGAGAAGAAATTAAATAATGAAGCAAGATATCCAGTTAACTAAGGACATTCACTTCCTTACAAAAGATACTCTATGATCTGTCTTAGGCTACTCTCTATGTGACCACATAGAAAGTGGCATCTATAAATAGAAAACAGGGCCTCACCTTACTAGACTTCCCACCATTCAGAATAGCAAGAAATAAACTTCTATTGTCTACATGCTGTCTGATTTGTGATAATTTCTTATAGGACATGTCCTAATGGACTAAATTATGAAGTATCTAGAAGTCAATATAAGAATATATGATATTTTTATTCATTTGCTGTGCTTACAATGAGATACCTGTAACGCAAACATGCTAGGACAAGAGTCAGCAAATGTTTTCAAAAGTCGTGGATAGTACATGCATCAGCTGTGGAGTCCATATCATTTCTCTGGCAACACTCAACTCTTTCTTGTTGCTTATCACCTATTATATACAAACCACAAATCAGTGAATATTAGCAATGGTGGTATACTATTATTGTGAAAATAATTTTCAATTTCTTATAATTTTTACATGTCATGAACCATTCTTTTTTTACTTCTATCTAAAAATGTTTTCAGAGGATTATTTTTACCTCATGAACTCTATAGAAATAAAACTGAGGGAACCCTTTTGGTCATGGGCTAAAGTGTGCTGATCCCTGTTCAGTTTAGCAATAGCAGTATTAGAGTTATAATGAATACTTCTCAACCCACTATTATATCCCAATTGCTCAGCAACTACTGTACTTGATAGAGTTTATTTATTTTGCATTTATTTTGAGATAGAAAATAACATTATGACATCTACTTGCTCAAGATCACACAGCTGTGGAAGATGCAAGAATCAAGATTATATGACTTTTACACTTCAAACTTTAAGCTCGTAGCATTTATAAATGAATGCATATTCATTTAAATCATAAGCATGAATGAAGATGAATATACACAGCATTTAGTGAACAGGAGTTTCAGGAACAAGTAATTCTATAGCTGGCAGAAAAGCTGAATCTCCATTTGAGCATTGACAGGACTAAGTCAGCTCTTACCTCTATGTCAGATTGGTAGGACTGAGTGGAGACAAGACTAAACAAAATAAGAAATAGCAATGCTGAACTTCTATACTGAGCTTGGGTGTATGCAGAGTCATTGAATGTCTGGGGCTTCAAGGTGTGTATGCCTAGTATTTCAAAAGTTTTAAAATGTTTGGAGTTATTTCCTAAGTTTTGATAAATGCATCCTGACAATGTAATTAACACATTAAAAAGTGAAATTGGATCAAAAATTTTCAATATTATTTGTGCAAATTTTCTCTGAATCTGAGATTATTACAAAAGAAAAAATATTCTTTTTAACACTTTTTATTATTATTTCTGCTCAAACAAACTTAATAGGTACACCGGTTCCCTTCCTCCCTCCTCCTCCCCCTCACCCCCTGCTCCCCCTCCCCTCACCTCTTCATCCCCATTCCCAGTGCCTCCCCCCCCAATCCCCAGACCATCCTTTAATGTGCATGCCAAACTCTCCTCTGGGTCCTCCTCTCCGATGACGTACAAGGACCCAGTGGCATTTACCTGAACCCTTTCCTGTGTTCCCCTTAAGCATAGGAGCACTACTATGGCTGTCAATTCCTTGCCTCCAAGGATCTTGGTGTCTTCAGCAAATGCTAGACTTTATGGGGTCAATAGTGTGTGGGACATTGCTGAGGGCATGTAAAGTCTAATTATGATTGCTTCAGCCCCAACTTGTGTGGAGTATCTTGCATATCATTGCTCCTCCCATCCTTGTGCAATCTTACCACCACCTCTTCTGAAAATTTCCCTGAGCTTCAGGATGGGGAGAGATTAGGCTGGCCTAGTTCTAAGTGGTTGATATAGAGTCTCTGAAGTTCTGGATTATGGTTTGTTGATTTTCTTTTGCAGTTTTGCTGCTCCTGCAATGTCCTTCACTCCATCTTGATGGGTATTGTATTTCACCCCCTGGCAAGAGATAAAAAGCTGTTAGACTAGAGGTTTGTTATAAGAGCACATTCAAGGGTAGATGTAATAAAAGTAGGAAACCTCAGTGAGGGAGGGGTCAATCACCCATTTGCAAAATGGTTACTTCTTATCTACCAGACTATATGCCCTCCCCTTCTGGTGAGATCATACCCCCTCAGCTGTAAATGATCAGAAACAAAAAGTCTGTGAACTTAACGAGATGTCTCATTGCTTACTTGCAGTCCTTGATGGAGGCCTATTTTCTCTGCTGTAACATGGTTTCCTCTCTCCTTGTTTCTGGTGTGGTCCTCCTACCCTATCCCTCCTGTTCACACTCCTTGCAACTACTATATTACAGAGATTTATCATCGAGTGTTTCTAGGTGGGCTGGGTGGGTTTGGTACTAGGAGCCACCTATTAGGGAGTACATACAATGCTTAATTTTCTGGGTCTGGGATACTTCACTCAATATAATTGTTTCTAATGACATCCATTTCCCGGCAAATTCCAGTAATTCATCATTTTTGATGGCTGAGTAGTACTCCATTGTATAGATGTACTACATTTTCCTTATCCACTCGTCAACTGTTGGACATTTGGGTTGATTCCATGACTTTGCTATTGTAAATAGTGCTGCTATGAACATGGTCGCACTTGTGCTATCGAGGTGAACCTCTGCTGTATGGGGGGTTATTCCCAAAAGTGGAATCACAGGGTCATATGGCATTTCAGTCTTTAATTTCTTTAAGAATCTCCAGACGGCTCGCCAGAGTAGCTGTATGAGCCTGCATTCCCACCAGCAATGTAGCAGAGTTCCCCACTCTCCACATCCACTCAAGCATTTGATGTTGATTGTATTGTGGATTTTTGCCATCCTGACCGGGGTGAGATGATATCTCAAGGAAGTTTTGATTTGCATTTCCCTGATGGCTAAGGAAGTGGAGCATTTTTTAAGATATTTCTTATACATTTTAATGTCATCCCTACTAAAGTTTCTTTTAAGTTCCAGGGCCCATTTCTTAATTGGGCCATTAGTTTCTTTGGTGTTTAGTTTTCTAACTTCTTTGTGCACTCTGGAGAGTAGAGCTCTATCAGATTTGTGGTTAGTGAAGATTTTCTCCCATTCTGTGGGTTGCTTTTGAGCTCCTGTTACAATCTCTTTATCTGAACAGAAGCTCTTTAATTTCACAAGATCCCAACTGTTGAGAGTTGGTAGCAGTGACTGTGTCATTGGATGTCTGTTTAGGAACTGTTAGCCTAGCCCAATCAACTCAAGGGAATTCCCTACCCTTTCAACTATGGTTTTTAAAGTCTCTGGCCTTAAATCAAGGTCCTTGATCCATTTGGAATTAAGTCTTGTACAAGGTGACAAGTACGGGTCCAGTTTTAATCTTCTACATGTAGAGATCCAGTTTTGCCAGCACTGTTCTTTTTCCATTGGATTCTTTGGGCCCCTTTGTCAAAGACCAAAGGGTTGTAATTTTGTGGGCTTATATCTGGGTCTTCAACCCTTATCCATTGATCTGTATGTCTATTTTTGAGCTATTACCAGGCTGTTTTTACAACTATGGATTTGTAGTATAGCCTAAGGTTTGGTATAGTGATACCTGCAGCAGTGTTTTTGTTACTTAGGATTGTCTTTGCTATCCGGGGTCTTTTGTGCCTCCATATGAATTTTGAGATTGTTTGGTCAACTTCTTTGAAGAATTGCTTTGGGATTTTAATTGGTATAGCATTGAATCTGTATATTGCCTTCGGTAGGATGGTCATTTTTACGATGTTGATTCTGTCAATCCAGGAACATGGGAGGTCTTTCCACCTTCTGGTGTCTTCTGCAATTTCTTTCTTTAGCGTTTTAAAGTTTTCATTGTAAAGGTCTTTTACCTCCTTGGTTAGGTTTATACCAAAGTATTTCATTTTTTTAGGGGCTATAGTAAATGGGATTGTTTCTCTCAGGGCTTTTTCACTTCTTTCATTGTGGGCATATAGGAAGGCCTCTGATTTTTGTACATTTATTTTGTATCCTGCCAGCCTGCTGAACTTCTCAATTAGTTCCAGGAGCTTCCTGGTGGAGTTTTTGGGATCACACAGATATAAGATCATGTCATCTGCAAATAGGGATAGCTTGACTTCTTCTTTGCCGATTTGAATCCCTTTTATGCCCTTTTCTTGTCTTATGGCTTCAGCTAAGACTTCAAGTACAATATTGAATAGAAGTGGTGACAGTGGACAGCCTTGTCTAATTCTTGACCAAAGTGGGAATGCTTCCAGTTTTTCCCCATTGAGTATAATCCTTGCTATTGGCTTGTTGTATACAGCTTTTATTATATTGATAAAGGTTCCTTCCATTCCTACTGTCTCTAGTGTTTTGATCATAAAAGGCTGTTGGATCTTGTCAAAAGCTTTTTCTGCATCTATCGAGAGTATCATGTGGTCTTGGACTTTGGACTGGTTTATATGATGAATTACATTTATTGATTTGCGTATGTTGAAACAACCTTGTGTGCCTGGGATAAAGCTTACTTGATCCCCATGAATGATCTTTTTGATATGTTTTTGAATCCGATTTGCTGAGACTTTGTTGAGAATCTTTGCATCAGTGTTCATCAGAGAGATTGACCTATAATTTTCTTTTTAATTTCATCTTTATTAGGTTTTGGGATTAAGATCATAGTAGCTTCATAGAAGGAATTTGGTAGTGTTCTTTCCTTTGCTATTTGATGGAACAGTTTAAGGAGTATTGGTGTTATTAACTCCTTAAATGTCTGGTAGAACTCTGTGCTGAATCCATCTGGTCCAGGACATTTTTTGGTGAGAAGTTTTGAGATTACTTTCTCAATTTCCTTATATGTTATAGTTATTTAAATAACTCACAGTTTCCGGATTCAATTTAGGTAAGTTGTGTTTACTTAGGAATTCATCCATCCCTTTTGTGTTGTCAAATTTCACAGAGTATAAGTTTTTGAAATGTGATGTTATATTTCTCTGGATTTCTTGGGTATCAGTAGTGATAACTCCATTTTCATTTCTAATTTTGTTAATTTGGGTTTTCTCTCTCTTGCTTTTGGTTAATTTAGGTAAGGGTGTATCAATCTTATTGATTTTTTCTAAGAACCAGCTTTTTGACTGGTTGATTTTGTCTATCATTTTCCTAATCTCGATTTCAGATATTTCTCCCCTTATTTTGCTAATCTCCTCTCTTCTACTACTTTTGGGATCAGATTGCTCTAGTTTCTCTAAAGCTTTAAGCTGCATTAAGTTATTTATGTCTGATGTTTTCCTTTTTTTGATGTAGGCATTAAGAGCTATGAACTTACCTCTTAGGACAGCTTTCATTGTGTCCCAGATATTTTGGTAAGTTGTATTTTCATTATCGCTCGCTTTCAGGAAATCTTGAATTTCCTTTTTAATTTCTTCCTGAATCCAGTTCTCATTGAGCATCATAGTGTTAAGTTTTCTACAATTAGTGTATTTTCTGTCATTTGTTGTGTTGTGATATCCAGCTTTAGGCCATGGTGGTCTGATAGGGCACAGACCAGAATTTCAACTTTCCTGTATATGTGGAGATTCATTTTGTGGCCCAATATGTGATCTATTTTGGAGAAAGTTCCGTGTGCTGCTGAGAAAAATGTGTATTCTTTGGTGCATGGATGAAAAGTTCCATAGAGATCTGTAAGGTCCATTTCTTTCAGGGTTTGATTAAGTTCCAAAGTGTCTCTGTTAAGCTTTTGACCTGTTGATCTATCCCATGTTGAGAGGGCGGTGTTGAAATCCCCAAGAATAATCATTTGGTGGTTGATTTCTCGCTTTAGATGCTGTAGGGTTTTCTTAATGAATGTGGAGGGGCCCATATTGTGTGAATAAATGTTCAGGATTGTGAAGTCTTCCTGGTGAATTTTACCTGTGACTAAAATGTAGTATCCATCTGTGTCTCTTATGATTTTTTTTGGTTTGAAGTCCACTTTGTCTGACAGCATAATGGCCACCCCTGCCTGTTTCCTGGTTCCATTAGCTTGCAGTATTTTGGACCGCCTTTCATTATTAGGATGTGTCTATCTTTTGTGGTGAGATGAGTTTCCTGAAGGCAGCAGATTGATGGGTTGTGATTTTTAATCCAAGTTTGTAATCTGTGTCTCTTAATCGGTGAGTTAAGCCCATTGACATTTAATGTTATAATGGAGAAATAATTTTTTATACTGGACATTTTTTATGTTTAGTGAATTTTGCATGCTTATTATTTTACATTTATGTTTTTGTGGTATTATACTACCATTCTGTCCTCCTGGATACGGTTGTTTTTTCCTTCAAGTTTGCGTGCCATTTCTAGCATTTTTTGAAAGCCTGGTTTGGTAGACATGTATCCCTTCAAGTTGTCTTTGTGCTGGAAAATTTTCTTTCTCCCTCAATCATGACAGATAGTTTTGCCGGGTATATCAGTTTGGGTTGGCATTTTTGCTCATTTAATACTTGAAGTACGTCTCTCCAAGCTCTTCTTGCTTTTGCTGTTTCCATTGAGAAGTCATTTGTTATTTTAATAGGTTTGTCTTTAAATTGACTTGCTTTTTTTCTCTTGAAGCTCTCAGCACCTTTTCTTTGTCTTGAATGTGGAGTGTTTTGACTATTATTTGCGGTGGCAATTTTCTATTTTGGTCATATCTGTTTGGAGTGCAAAATGCCTCTTGTATTTGGATGGGCCTCTCATTCTTCAGTTGAGGGAAGTTTTCATTATGATGATTTGAAATATTTCCTCAGGTGTGGTATTTTGAGATTCTTGCTCTGGTATTCCATGAATGCACACGTTAGGCTTCTGCAGGGTGTCCCATATCTCTTGAATGTTCCACTCAAGTATCTTTTTTGGCTTTAACAACCTCTTCAATTGAGCTGGTTAATTCTCCCACTTTGTCTTCAAGATCTGAAATTCTATTTTCTGCTTCATTAGTTCTGCTGATAAGACTCTCTGTTGAGTTTTGGGTTGAAGATAACTTGTCTTTTAGTTCAATTTTAAACTCTGCCTGAGACTGTTTTAACTGCTCTATGCCTATTTTTGTTTCTTGAACTGTTTTTCTCAACTCCTCCAATTGCCTGTTGTGTTCCTGTTCAAAGTGGTTGATGCAGTTGTTTAACTCCTCTTGGATTTCCTGTTTCATAGTATTAATCATGGTAATGATCATACTTTTAAAGTGGTTGTCTTGGGTATGGCTTTCTTGGCTGTTTTCTGTGAATTTGTTCTGGTTGGAATCCATCCTTAAGGGGTTAATTGTTTCAGTGGGAGATTGTTCTCCTTGGGTTTTGTTTCTCATGGATCTGCACTTTGACTTGGGCATTGTTTTTTTGTCTTCTAGGGCTTTTCAATTTCTGTGTGTTTTTGACTGAACTGATTTAGTTGGTATTACTACACTTGGGCAGTTGTTACTAGTGCTTGCCTTGGGTTTGAGTATGTTTGTCTTTTGTTATTGTTATTTCCTAGTTGAGGCTAGTAGGCTGTTAGTATATTAGTTAGGTCAGGTTAAGTAGACATGGAGTGAATATTAGTATGGTAGTGCACTTTTACGATGTAGTATTTTGGTGATATGTGAGAGTGAATGGTGTACTCCCCATAGTTGTATGTGTTTTTTTGGAGTGGCTGTATGGAAAATTTAATCTACAGTGATTACTATTAGAAAGGAACAATAAGGTGAAAAAAGAAAAAAAAAAAGAAAAAAAAAGGAGGTTTACTTATCTTTGGGCTGGATGTGAAGAATCTCTCCCATGTGATAGGATGATTATAGAGGTTTTCAGATGTATGGCCTTTGACCCTTAGAACTTTGCTTGAGTTTTCTTTGGACTCTATTGAATTGTGAGTAGCAGTGTGTCTTCTGTATGCCACTTGCGTGGGTCCCCGGTGGGCCAGAGAGGCAGAGGGGCTGATGTTGTCAGAATTCTTCACTGGGGCCTGGGACTTGGCTTAGTGGCCCTCCCAAGCTCCAGGGATGGAGGAATGTGAGCAAGTCCTGTCCAGTTGTTTGGACAGGCGGGCGGGAGGAAGAAAGGGGGTCGGGGTCCCGGGGTGCGGCCCTGGCTAAAGCCCAGGGCAGCCTTGAGCGAGCCGCTGGGACAGGGGCGCTGAGCGGTCTCACTCACTTAGGGATGGTGGCGCGGGCAAAAGAGAAAAAATATTCTTAACGAATATTGCTTTGATAGTCAGCAATTTTCAAGTGCAGAGTCAAGGAGATAATCAGTTCCCCATCTCCCACCCCAAGCCAATGTTTTGTTTTCTACACACCTGCCCCAGGGTTAATCCAAGGATCTGAGTTTCCCACAGCTAGTTCTGATCCATTTCTAGAGATGGAAGTCTCAGAGTGGTTTACAAATGAGCATCCAAGGTGTAAAGCTCCATCTGTTCCCTCTGTCACTCTGAAACTTTCTGACATTGGATCCATAGCATAGCAGCTTTTTGATGTTGGATCAATGATACAGACAACAATTTTGAGTGACAGCTTAATCAACTTAAAACTCCAACAACTGTACTTCAGAGGCACAGAAACATCTGCTGGGGATCTACTGTGAATCAAAGGATGAACCTGAAAGAACTTAATATTGTAAAAGAAGGTTCCTAGAGGTCTCATCTCCAAAGGTTTCTTTTCCATTAGAGGAGACTGACAACAAAACAACTAAAGGAAAGCCTTTCTCTTTGAGCCAGGTAAGGTCAGTGCTAGCAAGATGCTAGAATACAGCTCTGAAATTATTCCTTCCATTGTACCCATCATAGTTCCTTCTGTGCCATAAATAGATACAGTCAATCATTATTTAACCATGCCCAGAATGTGCTTAATGTTGTGAAAGCACTTCACTGCTCATTATTAAGTAACTCTATGGTTGAGGATTTTTCAGTGAAAATAAACAAAGTCATAAGCAAATCACAATTTCATAGTCATAATAAGCATATTTAATATGCTGATATCTTCTGATATCAGACTGTGACTTAAAATCAACATTTACTGTTGATCAGAATTGAAATTTTTTCTTCAGGGAGGATTTGCACTGGAGGCTTTCTAGTCAGTGGAGGACGGCATCTTGTCCACTGCTGCTTCTCACCATTACGAACCCAAGATCTCTCTCTATATATAATTATCATATTTAATGCACTGATAGACTGCATTTAGATTTGACTATGCATATATACTTTAGCAAAGCAATAAAGGAGAATTTTTTATTACTTCTCTCTCCGTGTGACCTGTTTCTTTGAGGGTGTCTGTGCATAGTAGACTTATGTCTAACTTACTCTTCCAAGTGACAAAGGAGTCTTTGAATATCATAGCTTTAAGCACCACTTTGCCACAAAGTTCTATGTCTCAGGCAGCTTTTTTTTTCTACCTAAAATACACAAAACAATGGTGTGTCTCACATCAGTTGTCTTGCCCTTGGTGAAATAGAAAAAGCTGTCAAGTATGGAGTGTTTATTTTTATTGGCCACTACACTAACTCTTTATGTATGTTACATCATCAAGTTTTCCTAGGACCATGTGAATACTATTGTTTGCTTTGTCTACAGTTTGTCCTTGAGTATGAGAGTGCACCATACAAGTATGCATGTTTTCAGTATTATGTGAACATTGTTGTTTCTTAAGCAGAAACTCTGGTTTTGGTGGTTTCAACAGGGATCTATGTGCTGCAAACAGAGAGAACTGGCCATTTCATCAGACACCTTTCCCTTCATAAAACTTCCCTTGACTCCAAACATTCTTGTTATATACTACCCAGAAAAAGCTCAGATACCCCACAAACATAGTCAATATCTTTCTCTGTGTTGGGGGTAGAATTCAAAGTCTCAAGCAAGTTACTGGCCTATATCCTTAGCCAAATACAATTGTTTTTTATCGTTTTTATACAATGTGCACATTTGATTCTAAGGGTCACCCTTGCCAGTATTACATACCCTAGATTACCAATGCTTATCATAAGTCTTAAAAATTGGGTAGTGTGACTCTTCCTCCAACTTTCTTCTTATTCAAAATCATTGCAACTCTTCTAATTTATTTGCCTGACTGTAACAACTTTAAGCTTTGTTTCTAGTTAAAATAAAATCCTTCTGAAATTAAAAAACACAACAAAACAAAATAAAAAATGCAGCTACTTCACTAATTAATGACTTTTGAAATAGCTTTTATTGATAGAAGTATAAGCTATGAAAAAGCACAACAAATTGTAGAAGTAGAGTCTTAATAATGTCATAAAAAATCTCAATTGAACACAATGGCTAAAATATAGAAATTCTCTCTCTTCAGGAACACAAATATGGAAGTTGGGAAAGTTCTGCATTCTTGTGTCTGCTACTAGATACTATCTTCATACGTACTTGCAGAATTTCTAGTGTGCAGAATTTTGGTATGTGGAATTTCTGTCAGATATCTATTATAAATAAAGTGGTATTTTGACTGTGGAATATTGTTTAACCTGTTTACTATTAATATTTCATAGAAGGTGTATTTGGAAAATCTGAAAGAAAGATTGAGTTTATAGGATAGTTGCTCTATTGTACTTGTTATGGAATATTTAATACATGTCACTTTACATAGTACCTTCTTCCTCGCTTGCTTTATGACTGTACCCCTGTATAAAGTTGCCATATTTGCTTGTATAGTTTTCATATCCTTTACGGGTTTCAGGCTAAGAGAACACATGGAAACTAAATCCAACCTTATTCCCTAAAAGTTTTATTCCAGTTAGGACTTCAAGAAGCTCCAAGAAAGTAACTGTAATAATTCTCTCTTTCAATGCTGTGATCAAATGCCTGATAAAGTAGGAAGGGTTTATTTGACTTGCAGTTCTAGAGATTACAGGTTATCATGTTAGAGAAGGCATGGCAGAGGGAACACAAGGTAGTCTTGTACCAATGAGCAGGAAGAAAAGAGATGAATGCTCACTTTCTCCCTTTCATTTAGCCTTGGATGATATCCAGTGGAATGGTGCATCTTACATTCAGAGTGGACCTTCAGTTAAACCATTCTGAAAACACAATAATAGACATAACCTGTGATGTGTTTCCATGATGAGTTTAATTATCTAAAGTTGACAAAGGTGATTAACCACCACAACCCCTATTTTTAACCACACAAAAGGAGACACTTTCCTTAAATTTAGACAAAGGTGGCCATTAGTTGGGCTGAGTTCCCAGCGCAATGCTTCTCTCAATACATTAGGAAGCTACTTTTATTCTAATGAAATAACCTATGGTTTATAACAATGCAACAAAATGTATATCTACTTTTTATTATAAATATTTTATTCGCTTATTTAAAGAAAAGATATTTCAACTTAGAAAAGCTGTTCTCAAAGTCATGTCACCAAGTCACATGCTTATAGTCATCCCATCTCTTGACTTTGATCCTTTGGTAAGGTCTCTATTGTGAAACTGATATGAAATCATCATGAAGAATTCTGCGAGTGCAACAGGTTTGACTTGTTTTTCAATGACTTCTATAAAATATATACTGGAGGCTGAAAGCACAAATAATTGATGATTTCTAGGTGAAATGACAGAACAATTTAATAGTTTTATTCTTGATATCAAATGTACAGCAAAAGAGTGCATTCTGTAACATTTCCTTTGAATCAGTCTGGGTTCCATAATATAGTGTTTGTATAATTATGTATATAGTAGCTACATTTGTTACCTCTTTCTTAAAACTCAACAGTGAAAATAGCATTAACTTCATAGAGCTATAAAGATTAAATAGCAGAAAGGATACAGGGTACATGGTGAATAGTATGAAGACAGTAAGTTCAAAATAACATTAATTTTATTACTGTTATTTCTACCAATGGTAGCAGCAGAGTTCTTGAAAATAGGTAGATGGCACACAACTGAAGGGCATATTTTACTCCTGGCTCTAATTACCAAGGAATTTCATAGCCATGGTCAAAAGAGACTGAATTTTTTTAACATCTCAGTCTCTGTATGTAATCTGCATAGACTAAACAACAACAAACTCTTGCTTTGCTTTTATTGAAGGATTTCCAGGATCATGTGTCTGCTCCTGAGCTTTTTTTTGTATCCTTTGCTTGTATTTTGTCTTAAGAAATAAGGAAAAGAACCCCTTATAGTTGAGCATGTTGCCATGTCCCCTTTATTTTTTTCTTTATTTGGGGGGACATGAAGCAAGTTATCCTTTTTCTTTCAGTATCTCTTTTTGTAAACTTTTTGTTTCGTTTTGTTTACAATGGCTTTATAAAAGGACTTTTATAAGACCCCAAAATAATTGAAAAAGAAAAGAAACCAAATTTTTACAGATTATTGTTATTACTACCAAATAAGCTAAGACAGAAAATGTTCAATAGGCCCATGTAAGAAACTTTTGTCGCCATTTTGTATTAGCATGAAAATAAAGATTATCTTTAGATTTATTAAGGTATCGTGTAAGCATCATAGGTTCTATCACATTTTTCCCAGAATCTATCTACAATTTTTATTGATTTCAATTGGAATAATTTATACACAGTTGTATAATAACAATTACATGAGAAGGACATGAGTCTAGTTGTTATATGCGCAGACTATGTGAGCCAGTGTTACTCCAATAGATTTCAGCTCAAGTGAAGAAAGGTAGGCAGACAAGCTACAGGCCTAGTTTTTGATAACTACTTGTAAGAAACCACTTGAATAAATGCTTATAACCACTACCCCTAACTCTTCCATGCAGAAATTTTGTATCTTTCACATTTTGCTAGTTATGAAGTCATTGGTGATATACCCTGAACTCAAATGAATACAAGATTCTCAATAAAAAGAAAAGCTTGCTGACTGGCATTTGTATGAATGGCATTGTTGGGGATATGTATAATCTACAAAAATGATCACCAGCTTTAAGGACTTGAGTTGAATAATTAGTTTGTTATATGCAAACAATTGGTATTTGTAAATAATTACCAAATAAGTAGGCCCCGCCATGGTTTTTCTGAGAAGCACTGGCATATTGCGTAGTTGATACAGGTTTTTCAAACACAAAAAAGTTGATTTAAACTTATTTTTCATATATTATTCAGGTTTACACAACTCTGAATCAATGAAACTGGTACTTAAGGCTTACACATGCAATAATGAATTTCAGCAAATGTTTGTAAAATCTGATGACAATATTTGAATCAAACAGGGTGCGAATGTTCTGGAGTGATAAAACGGCTCAGCAATGTTTGCAATGCTAGGGAGAGGAGTGAGATTTCAATCATCACAACCCACATAAATGCTAGTTGGACACGGTAGCCTGCCTGTCTTTCCAATTTGAGAAAGTGGAGACTGAGAATATTCAGAATGAATTTACTAATGAGACTAGCCATATTGACAAGCTCTGGTTTGGATTGAGAGACCCTGCTTTCAAAGAGGAAAGTAGAAGGACAATTGAGAGAAATCAACCTTTGATCTTCATATATGCATGCACATATGTGCATGTATATCACATGCATACCTGCACATATGTGAACAAGTATACACACCCTCCTGCATACAATGCACACTTGTATAAAAATATAGAGACATAAGGATTTTCTAAAGTGACTTTTTCACTTGTTATTATCTGTAGGATTATTCAAGTTTTATGTCCAACTAATTCTTTGTTAATATGTGTATATCTTCCTGTGTGTGTATGTGTGCTAATTACCACCATGCTCTAGCTTACAAATCACAAGGAACTCTATGCATATGTTCTGTCCATCAACTTTTGGATGAGTACATAGCTAACTTTTCCATTGTGTTCATTATCACACACTCTGTGGAATGCACTTTCTTAATCATTTTATTTATAGTTAGTTAGTTAGCTAGTTAGCTAATTTTACAGCTTCATAAAGTAAATATTTTAACATTTTCTTTGATATGTTGAAGATGTTTATAAAAATGGGATTTTATAATTTGCCCAAAAGTATTTCTTTTCTAAATGACAGTTTTTTTCTTACCAAACCAAAAACATCTTGAGCTAGCATCTTAGAATGAACACAAGTGCATAATCATAGAGGATCCTAAATATTATTAAAATTGGTCAGTACAGCTATTAATAACAGATCTAAGATATAAACTCATTCAGGCTAGCTTCACAACTCTTGCTTTAACATGTTTGTTATTTATTTACTCTTGGATTTAAAGTCATTGATTGGTGTAGAGAGACCACTTGGGTATTAGGGAGCTGTTTTTTCTTTGTTTAGTCCACACACTCCCGTGACTGCTTTTCCTAGAATACAGGTGTGATAAACATAAATCACTTTTGGGTAGGGACCACAGCACTTCAGAAGAGAATCTGAGGCCAGTTTGATTTTACTTTTCTGAGACAATTGCAATTCAGAGTGTGAATGACCAGACTGGAATTTAATATGAAGATTTGAGATCTGTTAGTGGTATTTTAAATTCGTTATCTTTTGTCGTTTCCATCAACATGAAGGAAGAGAGGTCGAGAAGAATGAAGCACATGTATCTATTAGACAGAAACAAAAGTGACTAACCAACTATCCAAAATCAGTATGAAAAGAAAACAATGAAAACTAGATCTTGTCCTGGAAGCTTTTATGTTCCTGTTTCAGCCTCACTTTAGAAGTCTTTTATGGGTTCACTGGACCCTCATGCATTCTTGAATTTTCTTCTCCTTTTTATAGTTGCTGATTTTCCATATATCTAGTTATCTTTAATACTGGGAATAGTGACATGGCATTTTGGAATAAATGGCATTATGGAAGATGACCAATATAATTGTCTTACATGTGATAAATAATATGCTTTTATGCATATATGAGCAGATGGTATGAAATGGTTATATTGGAATAATAATTCCCATAGATTTTATAGATTCTAAATGATTTTCTGAGATTGGAAAATGGTTCCTGGATGAAAGGCACAAAATTTTGTCAAATTTTGGAATTATTTTTTGCACAATAAATCTTAGATTTAATCCATAGCACAATAAATCTTAGATTGCCCTTATGACAAGCTAGACCTCATTATTACCAAATTTAATAAATTGTTAGAAATAGCTAGAAAGTTAGGAAGTTTATTCTTGAGCATTTAT
The DNA here is from genome assembly GCA_023101885.1 of Typhlomys cinereus. Taxonomy (NCBI): domain Eukaryota; kingdom Metazoa; phylum Chordata; class Mammalia; order Rodentia; family Platacanthomyidae; genus Typhlomys; species Typhlomys cinereus. The sequence goes on along the minus strand of JALPQD010000388.1, from coordinate 1,722,044 downwards.
CTGTTTCTCACATAAATATGGGATGCTAGAGACTTGAAAGTTTTGGTGTTCTTCTGTTTTTTAGTTTGCACAAGTGTACTCATTTTATTCACTACAGTTCTGATATCAAAAAGAAATAAATTATGACTAAGGAAGCACACTCCAGGCTCTCACTGTGGGCTCTTCAATGTTCTTCACATGAATGCTCACAAACATAACCTCAGGTCCACTGCTGTGTGAAACAGATAAAAGTTACTTAATCCAATCAGAGTATATCCATCAATAACTTTGGAGGGTGTAGAACAATCAGATATAATCCAAAGTGTTTGAGAAGTATAATATCATTTCCATTTAGAAGAAGTATACAATACTATAACTGAAAAGTTCCCTCACAACCATCAGTCCACTTTGTAAGCTACAGGAACATGATCTCCATCTACATGGACATATGGGCACCTTTTATCAGCCAAGATTGCCTCCATTCCATGGCCCAATAGCTAGAAAGTTAGGAAGTTTATTCTTGAGCATTTATTTGTTTCTCACATAAATCTTCGTATCCACCCTAAATCAATTCTTATTGTAAAGAGAACACTATTCTATTCTGTCAGCATTAATAATTGAAGCCTCTTATTTTTAAAATCCACCATTTCTCTGACATAATTTTGTATGGTGTTTTCACAGGCAATTTCCAGAGAAGTAGTAAATGGTACAGTGGAGAGAAAAAAATGGACACAGAATCTGCTGACTTAGCTTGATGCAACCTTGGCCCATTTTAAAGGGTTCGTGTATGAGTAAATATAAAGTATATAAAATACTTAGCCTAGCACCTTATACATAGCAGACATTAAAAATGCAAACTGGAGTTATTTTTAATTCACTCCCCCATATCCCACTTTTTGAGTCAAATTACTTACTTAGTCTCTGTCATATATATATATATATATATATATATATATATATATATATATATATATATATATATGGGGAAAGAAATACTGTAGCATGCATTTTTCTCTTCTCATTTTGGAAATGAACTGAGAACTCTTAGCAACAGAGAGCTATCATCTACCTGTCTTGGAAAGGGGAGAATACACAGTTCATCATTCCTCTCTTGCTTAACTTTTAAAACTTACCAGGTAAAAAGCTCTCTTTTTGGCAGTGGTGAAAAGTTTGAAACACCATTAATCCCACATCCATACACATAAAATGACACAGGTCTACTGAGTTTCAAAAGCAATTCTTTTTTCTGTCAGTAAATAAATTATGTTCTTTTCAGGATTCTGCTTCTGGAGAAAAAGAAGAATAAGGAATAATAAGCTAAATTCCCCTTACAGTGAAACAGACATGAGACAGAGCATAGAGACTGGTCCTTGGGTCTTTTTTTTTTAACCAGATATTTCTTCTTTAAGTGACCCTTTCTCTAACTAAGCCAAAAACATCTTAGGATAGCATCTTAGAATGAACACAGTGTGTAATCTCAGAAAATTCTGGAAACAACTGAAAGGTTATCAGTACTCTTCCTTTCATTAGCTAGAAAACAGCAAAATGTCCCTATGGAGTTGGGAGAAAGTGAGCGTTGACTTTGAGGAGAGGGACATGGAGATACATGTGACTTTTGGTAAGAGAGTGGTGTGGGTTTGTTTATATGAGTGTTCCTGCAAATGTGTACATGTGTGTGCATGGTGGCTTGTGTGATCGTTGCATATAAGATGGTATCAAATGCCAGCACTCATGTCTTGTTTGGAAAGCACAGTGTAATAGGGGTATTCGTGGAAAGAGGGAGGTAATTAAGAATGATTTTGTGACCTGCCTCTTCACCTTAGAGATGTGCTATACTCATGTTATCTGAGTTCTCCGCCTTGTTGTTTCTCCTTAATGGATGCTCTATATGCCTTTTTCTCTGGTGGAAGGAAGAGAAGAAGGAGGAAAAAAAAGAAGGCTCATAAAAGCATACCTATACTTGGGTGCATTATAAGAGCTCAAGATGGGACTTTCCACATAAAAGGATTTCACCATAATAAAAAGTAATATGAAGAAGACACAACTGCTGTTGCTTCCCTGTCAGTATGTTTTCTACTCAGTTTCTGTATCCTATCCATAAAATAAATTATCCACTAAACCCAATTTATAGGCTAAAAGCATTTAAAGACTTGGTGCCCTCAGAGGGGAAAAACAACTGAAAAGCAAAACTAATAATGATAATAATAACAAGGGGAAAGTAAATGAAGATGTGACATAAGTAGAGCTTACATTGCCTTTGGATTAGTCATGCTTTGGCTTTCCTAGAATTTTAATCATTGTCCTTCCATTTATTCTTAGTTTGACAAAATGTGACCACAAACACCATTCAAATTGGAAAGGTAAATCTGGAGTTTAAGGAGGGTACAGACGGTCGGGAGATAACTGACCAAAACTTGAGCCGGGTTATCTCGCCATCTTCACTGAAGGAGCAACCTGATAGCTAGAACAGGCCTTCTGTCTTGCTTTTATGTGGGAGACAGACAGGGCAGAAACTGTGGATGGGGCTGGTTATACTGTCACTACTTGACAGTTCATTTTAGTCTAGCTGCCTAGACTTTGCAGATGGGAAGAGATAGTAGTTAAATATATACAATGTTCTTATTCAGGCCAGCATATTCTGAAAGATGGTGATCCAGGTTCAGTCTTAATGCCATAAATCTTCAGGAATAATGTCCTTGATAGTGACCATACCCAATGTATGACACAAATCCAGTGGCACTTCGTTATGGCAAACCACTGGGGATGTGGAATTTCCAGTGATTAGTAGCTTATATATCCTGTTAGTCAGAATAACAATTTTTTGCATTCAACTTTTTCCCAATATTCCCTCTGTCTGTAACCCATGCTTATTCCTATGAATATGAAATATAAAACCTTGGACAAGTTTTGCCTTGCTCTTTGCTATTCAATCCTTTCTTTTTCAGAAATAATGAGGAATAGAGGAGGTCCGTGATTACCATATCCCACACAGCTCCGAAGTTCTGAGTCTCACTTTCCTGCAATTCCGGGTCTGTCAAATGCTTTTCCCACATCTGTGTGCGTGAACTCCATTCCCCATTCTTCACTCATGAATGCAATGAACAGCTTATTAAACATAATCTCCTTGAAGCTCAAAGGCAATACTGCCACTTTGGAAGATTTTTATCCCCCAAGAAAGCTGTTTAATTTCATGGTTATTATTTGTTTGTCAAAGCCCCACTGTTTATTCAGATTAATTAAAAAACAATTGTCCCAGCTGTGGAATACTTGTGCTTCTTGTAATGAAAATATCTACAATCCCAAATTCATCAGCCTACATCTGATCCCATTCAGAAGTCTTTAACCTTACTCTGCAAGGCAATATAATGCAACTGGCCTCAGACTTGTGTCAGTAGAGGGGAAAATTGAATCTGTAGATGTGCATCTTTTATTGTTGAGAGCTCATGGCATAAAGCTGTTAGGGATGGCCCCCAAAATGAATATTTCTAAATTGGAAGCCCTACATCAAGACTAAATGAGATAACAGGAAGTAAACTGAGCAGCTAAATCTTAAAATCACTTAAAACATCATCTTCTTGAAGATGGTATTTTGAAAAGTGTTTTGCTGTTTTGATTATCAAGAGTCCTTATGTTTTATAGATTAACAGATGCTATCATCCACCAATAAATAAAGATGGCTAATAAGAAATAAATAGCTATTTGATGAAATGAAACTAATTTATTTCAGTTTATAAAAGGCTGCTGAGTGCAAGTTCTGTTACCTGCAGCCAGAATTCTCCTATCCAAAGAATCTCCACATAATGGAAAGTCTCACATTAAAAAGCTGAGCAGATTCACATCTATACTATTAAAAATTGGTTTTCAGCATCCACAGGTCTGCTGAAGAGAAGAGGGTGGGGGGAAGCTATTTTCTACTTGTATATTAAATTGAAAATGCATCTTAAGGTCTCTGAAGCACACCATTGTTGCACAGATGAACCAAATACTCCAGATACAGCTAGCTGCCTCAACATTCCCCAACTCTTGCAAACCCTCCTCTTCGCAGTTAAGAGCGATGTGAAATATTTTCCTCATTAAAGGACAAATAACCTCAAGCCTCCTCCATCCTAACTACTTTAACAATAATTAATCTTGTCCTTAACAGAGTTGAGCATATTTTGAGGAAGATATTTATTATTCAAAGGCAGGTATGCATTTTAAGTCTGGTTTAGATTTTACTTGGCTAATTCTTTTTCTTCTCAGTCTTCCTGACTAGCAATCTTATTTTAATATTTTCTTCCATTTTTTACCTTCGATTTTTAGAAGTGAATTTTCTGCTCAAAATGGTTCAGAAAGTAAAATAACTGACAATGGCTGTGCCTGGGTTGCTGTGAGGTCAGAGTGAAGCCTTATCTGTGTTGCAGGCAAAAGAAACAGAACAGACCACACAAACCGTTCCCACTCACCACCTTACTTTCTTCACGTCTACTCTTCCTGCAAATGCCATTCCTTTATCCCACAGTTCCCATCTACTCTTCTCCACCTCCATCTTCTCCTTTTGACTTCCTAGGATTTGATTAGGAATCAATGTGCAAAAACAATGAGTTTGGAAAGAAAAAACACAAACACACAAATACACATACATGTACACAAAGATGCATACACACACACATAGATGTGCACACATATGTGGATACACATACAGGCATACTCTAGTCAGACACATACACATAAGCACAAATACAGACACACACACAGACACAGATAATTCAGATACATACAACACACAGTCTGGCACATAAACAATCACAAACACACAGACACAGAACACACTTGCACACACATATATAAACATACACACACACACACAAACACAGGAACAAACTTCTAAAATGAGCACCAACTTGCTTTGATGATTGTGTATCTTTTCCTTAGGAACATTTTGATAAATCAACGTTTTCTTTCTATAGATATTATAAAGGAGATTCCTTATGGGGACTTAGATCTTCTTACCAACCATTATTCTGGGACTGCTTTGCATCAGACGCGACTTGTCTACGTCTTAGTAGGCAGCAATCAGTATTTTCACCCTGCTTTCTTGGTGTAGAACAGGGATTCTTGCTACACCTATATGTATCCTTATTTAATCGTGAATTCGTTCTGGAGGGACAGACAAAAGGAAAGCCTGACAAGTCAAAGGCTCCTCACAATTTGTTGTTTAAAGCAGAAAGATGGGGCTGGTGAGATACATCATGTGGAACATGACGCCCTCAGTTTTATTTTTGAAGCTCACATAGCAGAAGCAGACAAAAGGAGAGAAATCACTCCACGAGCTGTCCACTGACCTCACGCATGCCCCATGGCACATGTGCACAAGCATGGAACAGGAACACAACACACACCCATCCTTGAAGATAACAAACAAAAAATAATTAAAGACAAGAAAGATAAAGTGAGCCATGTTCAATTTAAGAGATTTCCTTTCACCTCAGGTCTGACATATGTCTGTCAGGGTTATCCTATCTCACACGGCAGGGGGGCTGGTAACAAGTATTTGTCCAGTTCAAGAAACAACTGTCTCACACAAGACAGCTTCTAAAAAAACCGTGAAAAGCCCATCAATCTTGACAGCTGTGTGGATGCCCGAGGGCTGTGCTGCAGAAACCAAATGCCACTGTTTCTGCTGTTTTGCCAGGGGCCCGTGTGGAAGCTGTGAACTGAGATGAGACTGGAGGTCCGGATAATAATGATGGAGGTTCTGGGGGAAGAGGGATGAGAACAGTGGGGGACTGAAAAGCAGCCTAAACCTTAGAGTGATGCTTTGGGAGTCTCACTTTATTCTAAATGACCTGGGCACGGGTTAGCTAGTCATCGCTCATCACAATGTTGGGTGGTTTCTAAACACCCAGAATACTACTTTACCTCTAGAGGTGCACAGTGTTTGATGCTCAGAAAAGTACCAAATCTTGTCCTCCCTCCAGGCAAAACAGTAGGACATGATCATACTCACAGGAAAGAAAACATCTCATATTAATCTAGATTTTAGGCCACATGAAACCTTATTCTTCCCATCTGAGGCCTAATTCTGCAAAGTCTATTGTATTTTCATGAGGTTTTTATGAGGTTGGGCAAGAGAACAACCAGTTGCAAAGAATTAACCATTTTCTACTGTAAGCATGGGACCAGAAAAAGCTTATGGTTGTCTATATTAACTGAAGAAGCACTCTGGCTACATCTAACAATAGTGGATTACCCAAGGACAATGTAACGTGGTGAATTTCTGGATCGCAGCAAAAAGAATGATAGTCTCCTACTTTATGGTCCTCTATGTACTAATTTAGACTCTTCCCAACCAAATGTTTGACAGAAATGGCATCTACATCATATGCATGGAATGTTTTAAGCATATTTAATTATTATCATTTTTGTTATTATAATAATTATGCCACCATTTCATGCATGCACAGATCTCATTGTTATGCATGTCTAGTCTTATTTAATCCCTCTACAATCCTATAAATGGGGAATAGCATGTGTTCTACTTCATAAATTAGGACAGGTGTCAAAGAGAGATAGGATGGTTTGTCTACAGCTGTATAGAATATTACAGCATAGAATCATAAATCGTGTTCCCATATTGGCTTCATTCTGAATGCTGATTCTCTCACTCATGAACTGTGTGACCCTTCTCAAATAACTTCTCTGAGTCTCATGTTGACGTTGCAGCTACTGGTGTGATTATTGTGGGAAATAAGATAATAGCTCTATTTTTAGGTGATTAACGTATAGCAGGAAGCTCTCGACACAGAGGAAACATTTAATGAGCTTCAGCTTGTAGAATAATTAGCTGAAATTCACATAAACTAAGAGATTTTTCCAAAGCTACACAGATACAAGATTGTTAAACTGAATGGAAATCTAGAGTTTTCAGCTATTTGGGGGTTCTTTCTGCACAATTCTACAAGTTCACCACATTTTGTGGAATATAAGACTGCATAATGTTGCCAGTGGAAGCCCTACTATGCAAATATCGCCACATAAAGAACATTTGTACTTCTCAATTCTTTTTCATTTGTTTCTCATGACTCAAGACTTTTTAAAATTATTTTCCATTATTGGAAAAATGGAAGTGACATGTTCTGATTCTTAAATTAATTTCAGGGATAGTATCTATTGTAATTTTAATTGAAGTACCTGCCCAAAAGATTCATAAGTTTAAGACATAGTTCCCATGTGCATTTCTGTTGAAAGGAGACTGAATCATTAGGCGCTAGCATATGGGGCTTTGTTGGAAGGAAAAGGCTCTAAGGGAATGTTTTTGAGGATTACATTCTCTCTTCCTCTCTCTCTCTCTTTCTTTATCTGTCTCTCCCTCTCTCCTTTTTGGCTACAAAGAGCCAAGTGCCTCTGTTCTAATGTGCCCTTCTTGCCATGCGATCTTCTTCCTTACTATATGCCTGGAAACAATGGGCTTCCATAATTTCTGAAATCAAAGCCCGAATTAAATCTTTCCTTTTTTAAATGGTCCGGTATTTGTCACAATAATGACTGACTGATATAGTGAACTTTAGAAAATCCTTTGGAAGGGGTATGGTAAGAGAGGTCTCCTTAAAATTGTCAGCTCTCTACCATGGATGCTAACAAGATCCTTTGCTCTGGCCTCCCACTTCTTTCAAGAGAGAACAGAGGAGGACAGCACATGGTTCAAGTGGATAGTCTTAATCACCTACCCCCACAGTAGTTATCTAAAAGAATTACTTATATTTTCTCAGAGATACTTGTTTGCTTTTCCAACTCTGAGAAGTACAGTAGATACATTTACACATTCCTGGAAGAAGTAAAACAGAAACAACACAAAAAATGTTCATGAGAAAATAAAATATATATAGTCCTTTCATTAGTCTTCTTTTCACGATTTGACTGGGTGTCATCTGGGTTGAATAGGTTGTGGTTGTGAATATTTTATCAAGTTTTTGACAAGGCATCCATCCCACTATAGGACACGGCTAGATCTTAAATCACCTTAGACAGTTTTGCTTCTTAATGAGACAGTCAATACACTACCAATTGGGCAATCTGGGTTATACTTGGCATCTGAGATAACTGAGATCATTGAGAAGTTGAATCTGATCCAATTAATTCTCTTGATAGTTTACTATCTTTTCACTTGTGCTAGACAATTGGGTACTGACACAGAGCATGATATTAATTTTAAATGAAGCAAGGCATAGCTGAAATAGCACCGGTTGTTTACAGCTGGAAACAAGCACTGTGTGTAAACTGAATGAAGAATTCAGTTGAGAATGAAATTGAATGGGCGTATGTACATACATGAGGTAAGAATAAACACGCTGTAAGGTCAGTGTAGCCTATTCCTTCATTAAGTCTGAAGATTTTTACCACATCCACCCTTTTCAAGAGTTGCCTCTCAGAACAATCGTCAGTTGTTAAATTCTTGGCTCCACCTCAGAGTCTTAATTAAGTTTGAGGTTTTGGTCTTGAAACCATTAGAGAATGGTTAACTATGGATTGTGTGTGAGTTGATGCAAACATCTAGTTTCATAATGGCTTATAATTAAAAATTTAATATTCTTGTCTTTTTAGCCACAATTGGCTAGAAGAAGACATGCATTGTCCAAACATATTAGGGTCAATAAGTACTATTTGTAATTTAGTATTCCCTATTTTACAGAAAAATCAATTTTAAAAAAGAACAGGAAAGGAAGATAGAAAAAGATTGTTTTACAATCATAGAAGTGTTTACATACTAAGGGGAAGCCTTGGGGACGGGCCCTCTGGGCTATGCCACTGACTCCTTACACCTCACTGGAATGGAGGACTCAGAGGGAAGTTTGGCAGTCACACAGGGTTATGCTCTAGTGGATGGGAGGGGGGAAGAGGGAGGTACTGGGAGAGTGAGATGGAGGGGGTGAAAGGGAAAGGAAGGGGGGAGAGTGCAAAGGGGTTGGGGAGGGGTGGAAGGAGGGAAAGGACGGGGATGCATATTGAGCTTGTATGATTGGGGAAAAATAAATAAATAAGTAAATAAACAAATAAATAAATATGAATAAATAAAAATCTCATTTAATAAACTAAAAAAGAAATTGATGGTTTTAAAAACAAAAATATATTAGATTTGAAGTTCTAAAAATTTATCTTATAAGCTTCAAAGGTATATATTGAATAATTTGAGGGTAAATGCAATCTAATGCAAAACGCTGGAAAACAAATAATGTCTGAATATCATGACAGAATTCTGGGTAAGCATAGTGATTAGGAAAATGACAGAACATATTTGTTTTGTACAGGTAAACTGTTAAGGCTAACAACTAAAAACCACGATAAATAGTCAGCTACATTTTATCATTTAACCTATACCTGCAGTAGACTTGTTGCACAGAGATGCATCACCCAGCAGTCATACGAAAGCAAGCTTTACTACACTCATTGCAAAACAAACTAAAACTAAAGAGGTTATGTGGTTTGCCTGAGATCAAAAGTATAACAGTTTTTAAATATATTCCTAATTAGAATATATTAATTGTGTGTAAGAATGTTTTTGTGAAATTTTCATATATACACATAGGTTATTATGACCATATTTATTCTCATTGTTCTCTGCTGTCCAACTATTACTCCCGCTGTATCCTTTCTCTTTTTTGCCTACTAACCCTTCTACTTTCATGTCTTTTTCTTCCTTCTTTCCTTCCTTCCTTCCTTCCTTCCCTCCCTCCCTCCCTCCTTCCCTTCCTCTCTTCCTCCCTCCCTCCCTCCTTGTTTCCCTCCCTCCTTCCCTCCCTCCCTCCCTCCTTGTTTCCCTCCCTCCTCCCTCCTTCCCCCCTCCCCCCCCCTTCCCTCCCTCCCTCCCTTCCCTCCTTCCCTCCCTCCCTCCTCCCCCCTCCCTCCCCCCTCCTTCCCTCTCTCCCTCCCTCCCTCCTCCCTCTCCCCCTCCCTCCCTCCCTCCCCCTTCCCTCCTTCCGTCCTCCCTCACCTCTTTCCTTCCCTTCCCTCCCTCCCTCCCTCCTTCCCTCCCTCTCCTCCCTCCTTCCCTCCTTCTTTTCCTCCCTCCTTCCCTCCCTCCCGCCCCCCTCCCTCTCTCTCTCCCCCTCCCTCTCTCCCTCCCCCCTCCTCCCGCCTTCCTCCTCCCTCCTCCTTCCTCCCTCTCTTTCCTCCTTCCTTCCTTCCCCTCCCTCCTCCCTCCTCCCTCCCTCCTTCCCTCCCTCCTCCCCCCTCCCTCTCCCTCCTTCTTTCCCTCCCTCTCCCTTCCTTCCCTCCCTCTTTCCTTCCTTCCCTCCCTCCCTCTCTCCCTCCCTCCCTCCTCCTTCCCTCCCCTCCCCCCTCCCTCCCCTCCCTCCCCTCCTTCTTTCCCTCCTTCCCTCCCTCTTTCCTTCCTTCCTTCCCTCCCTCCTTCCTTCCTTCTCCTCCCCCCCTTCCTTTCTTCCTTCCTCCCTCCTTCCTTCTCTCCTTCCCTCCTTCCCTCCCCCTTCCTCCTCCCTCCTTCCCTTCCTCCTTCCTTCCTTCCTTCCTTCCTTCTTCTTCCTTCCCTTCCTTCCTCTCCTCCCTCCCTCCCTCCCTCCCCCCTCTCCCTCCCTCCCTCCCTCCTTCCTTCCTTCCTTCCTCCTTTCCTTCCTTCCTTTCTTTTTCTGATGGTTTTCATTACGGAGCATGGTGAGAGTTTGTTTACAAAAGCATGGGTTCTTCTAATGATACAGTTAAAAAATATAAAGAAACATGCATAAGAAGTTAATATAAAATAGATTTCAGAGGAATTTAAAATAAGACTACAGAGGGAGAAACTCATTTCAAGGAAAAAAAAGACATTAACAGTCATAATAGTGTTCCCATACTAACAGGACCCCAAGAAAGGGCTCCCCTACTCCACTGAGTCCTTACGCCTCACTAGGGTAAAGGACTCAGAGGTTTGGCATATGCACAAAAAGATGTTCCAGGGGATCGGAAGAGGAAGGGGGAGACATTGAGAGAAGGGGATGGAGGGGGATGAAAGGAAGGGAAAGGGGGGAGGCAAGGGGAGACTGGAGAGAGGTGGAGGGAGGGAGAGGACTGGGGTGCCTATTGAGCTTATATGATTGGGGAAAAAAAAGAAAAAAACACAGATGTGTACCTAGGGAAGTCTTTAAGAAATGATAAAAGCTAATTGATTGTCTCATAAGAAGTGCATCTGAAAGCTGGAGCCTTGGATTTAGGGCTAAGGTTGAAACCTAGGTATTGGCTTAATATTTATCTCCAGGATCCTCCTTTTAATACTATTATGCTGGAAAATTGAATGTTTGTTCATTTCTAAAGGCACTAATCTGAGTATGGGGACAAAGTGTGGGTTTGTCTGGTACAATCACTCATTCCTAACAATTCTGAAGAAGTTCTACTTTGGTATTTCACACCTGTAGGTTACATAACTATATTCAAATTTGCAGTGACAGCAGTGTCACAGTATAATCCCTAGGGAAAGCATGCAAAGTGATTTCTAAGTCATCTACCTATTTCCAGAGTAATATCTGGGGACTTTGGAGATTTGTGTACTTCTTATGAGTGTCATCAGCCTCCCTGTTCCCTTCAGGAGGAAATAGCTGTGGACATACCAGCCAACCATCATGGTATAATCCATGTATTCATACAAATAAAAACTCTTTAATAATGTATTTTAGAACAATATTCTTAAATAGCAACGACTTAGTCAGCAAAACAAAGGAAAAATAATCAAACCCAGGAGAGGGAAATGAATGGGAAACCCAGGGACCACTGCAGTGTGGCAGAGAGCAAGCAGGCTACAAGAAGCAGGAAGTTGAAGGACTATAAGATGAATGGCTATAATGGCAGTGTAAATTACTGGAGTTGGTTCTTAGAAATTGTTGCAGTTAGCCTGCATGGTTGCTGATAAAATCACCATCAAATGGCTTAAGGGAAAAAGGGGTTTATTCTCTTGTCCAATTACAGTTCTTAGTCCAGCTTCACAGGAGAGCTCACACCAACACCATGGCTGAGGGAAATGGCCACACCATCTCTACATAACAGCTGAGAAAGAAACAATCCTTACTTGTCAGGCCAGCATGTCTCTCAGAACCTTTAGGAGGGGAAACAAATAATGAAGAATCTTGGTCACAGAACATAAGAAGTCAAGGGAGACAATTTTAGTATTCAAAGGAAAAACAAATTATATGTATGTATACATATATACATATATATACACTCATGAGTTGTTGCAATGTGAAAATTACATACATGCGAATGAGCTAATCAAATTTTCTTACTCTGCAATGAATTATGCAAATAGTTAGAATAGTAAAAACTTAATGATTGGTTAATTTCTTCTTGAATATTGTAATTATTTTGAAAGAATTTCAGTAATAGTAGTGTATTATATGGGACACATATGGAGCAGATCAAAATCATCCATTATTTTAACTAGAAGTAAGTTAAAAGATAAAATTGGGAAAACTAAAATTGACACAATAAAATATTATAAACATGAAGAGTAGCAGAATAAAGACTGATTATTGACATTAAAGATGACATTTAACACTAAAAATTAGCTTTAAAAAGTTAAATGGCAGAAAATGTTTTATTTCATCCACCAGCATCCTTTAATGTTAGCAAGGGATTAGTTGATTGTAGAGAAGATTTCATTCAGGTCTTAAAAAAACGTATGTTCTATGACTCATTGTTATCATTTTATCTGCTGGTTGGTATTCATATGGTCCTAAAAGATATGCATATATATTCATGATACTACCCTGACATATGACTACAAGGTTCTATTCTTCCCACAATTGACCCTCATCAGCATGAAGAGAGAGAAATAGAAAATAAAACTCTTCTCTGCATTGCCAACCCTTTCATTGTTCCTCTTGGCTAATGACTGTTTTGTTCTTATGGGAGTAAAATGAAGGCTTCCACAATGTGAAGAATATTCAAAGACTTTCTCGGGAAGGGTCAAGTCATGAAACAAGAGTTGCTGCAATGTGAAAATTGAACACATTACATCTGATAGGCAAACTTCATAAAGAAAGATATTCTTGTTTCCAAAAATCTCTTTAGCACTATATTGGAAGCATTTTTTGCTACAATGAAATGCTGTGGTGAAATGAATTATCCAGATACTGTGTAGCCATATTGCATTACGCTGGAACACTCAAAAGAATAAAAGAGAAACAGAAATCTTTTTGGAATGAACTGCAATTGTATGGCTAATTCTAAATTATCCAACAAAATATATGTAACAACTCAAGGAAGACAGTGTTTAAAAACCCAGTCATTGTAAAGGCACAGTGCTGATTGTTTTTGGACAGCAGCTGTCAGACCAAAATCATGTGATAGAAGGTTGAAACTTGTTTTAAAATCATAGGTATTCTTATGATGATTTTGGTTTTAAAGTATGCAAATAATAATTTCTTAGACATTAATAGCATATAACCAATATATTATATTGATCCATGAGGTCAACACATTACATATACTTGTTTGGATTTAATCAATTTTTTTGTGTTGTGTGTGTGTGTGTGTGTGTGTGTGTGTGTGTGTGTGTGTATGACTGCAAGCACAGGAAGGTCAAAGGACAACTCTCAGAGCTCATCTTTTGGAACCTAAGAATCTAACTGTGACAATTTCCATTATCATCTTGATAAGATTTCAGAGGAAAGATGACTAGATTTCACTCACCTATAAGGAATTGTTTAGTTAAGGTAGGCCTTTGAACAAACCTCTAGAAACTGTAATGACTGCATAATTATTATGGGAAGACATAATCCATAGTGGACAGGACTATTGCTAAGCTGGTAGATACACAAACAAGATGGCTAACATTTTGGTGAGACTTGCAAGCTAGAAAATAAATATGAAGAACTGGTTCTTGACCTCTCTGCTCCTGGTGGACAGGATACCAGTTGACTCTATTCAATAAACATCTCTTGCTATGATAGCCTATAACATGAATAGTGGGTCAAAAATATCCTGTTTCCTGTAGTTTTTTGTGTAAGATATTTATTACAGCAACAAAATTATGAAACTTTATTGTTTTGTAGCCTATTTATCATAGCACTTTCCAGTACTGCAGATAGTTTTTGGAATAATGCTCCAATTTCAATCTGGATATTTGTAATGAGGACTTTGTTTTTATGTAACTCGACATGATAAGTACAAATAATATGGGCTTTGAGTCAAGAGTTCTAATCTCATTCTTCTATGTGAATCTGGACAAAGTCTCAATTATATAACATATAAAATGGGGTACCAATGCTTTTTCCTGTTTTTTTCACACTTTGAGGTGATGAACATATAGGGTCAAGTAGAGAAAAGGGTTGTGCACATTGGGAAGTACCAAATTTTTCATGATTCATCATTTTGCAGAGACTGGCTTTTCCAATATGATATTTATATTGAGCACTAACAATAACGATGACTGAAAAACCACTACAATTTTTGAACATGTATTATTTTACTGGCGATCTTAAGGGCTCTGCACTGTGAACTCATCACTCACATCAACTGGTTTCTAAGTATATGCTACGGCCCTCCTTCTTCAGAGGAAGCTGTTGAGGACCAGACAGATAAAGGAATCTGCCTAAGCCGCTGTCTGTCTCTTGGTGAGAGATCACCTCTAATGGAGTAGCTGAATATCTGACAGACTTTCTGGGAACCTAATGTGATTTTCTGTAGTTTGTTGAGGCAAAAAGTTCTGTTTTGTTTCTTAAATCATGCACTCAGGTTTTGCCTCTTTCCTTTTCAATTTTTCCAAAGTTTCTACTCCAATTCCTCTTCAAAATTATTTCTGCCTGTTGCCACCAGTGTGCCATGCAATCTGTGGGGAATAAATCACAAAGTTACAAATGTATAAGATGAGAGTAACTGACTCAGAAGCTGCCAACATCTATTTTTGTTCTGCTTTAGCTACAGCAGATGGCTTTAGAATTAACTCACGTAAGGAAATTAACCTGATGCACAGAATCCTGCATCTCAGGACTGTAAGAGACCAGTATTCTTTCACAACTATTCAATGAAAAAGAGGGAGATTTGCATAGAGAATAGCATAATATTAAACGTGGGATTAAGACATTTAAAGCAAGTGAGGGTCTTTGATGGGAACATAGAGCTGAAGACATGCCTTAGGATCATGGGTGGATGCAGTGGACAGTATTGGATATGTTCTTGCTTCTACTTTTTAGTTTGCCTTTATGGTCCTGGAAAAGTCATTTATTTTCTCCAGGCTATACTTCCAAATCAGTAAAAATAAAATGAGTGGAACAGATGATATCTATAAAATCCTTTCTGAGAGGCTTTTTTTTTCCCCCCACTGATCCAGTTAGTGTTATTTTATAAATATTCCTATGTGATTTTTGACTAGTTAGGGTTGCAGATAAAAGGTAGAATTAGAGCTTGAAATTGGGATGCTCTATTATTCATTACTCTGGAGACTGGGGCAGGAAAATCACAAGTTCAAGAGTAATTAACAAGACCTGGCTTCAATACAAGCATATAGGAGCTGGAGAGATGCCTCAGTGCCTACAGCACTTGATGGCTAACCAAAAGGATAGGACCCTGTAGGGTCAGATACTATGCAAAATGCCCAGTGGGTGTGGCATTCAGTCTGTAACTCCAGTCTCAGAAGGCAGATTAGAATCAGCAGAATAAGAAGACTAAGTTGACTAGCCCTAGCCCTTTGGAGAAGCTCTGGCCTCAAAGAAGAATAAAGTGAAACAGCAATGGAGAATTATTTCTGATATAATCCTCCATAGATATGTGTGTGCCTGTACATATTCAGATGCTCACACATATGTATAAATACATGCATACACCCTCCCACATATGTGTATGCATGAAAAATGAAAAAGAATATATATTAAAAGGGCTGGGAATATAGCTCTGTGGTAGAGCATGTACCAAAAACCTTAGGTTAATCTCCAGTATGGTGGAAACAAAAAGAAGCCAGAGAAAGTATTAGTTGCACCAAAGGGAAGAAATGGATTTGTGTTCATTGTCTGAAGAAGACTTACTGGAAAATTTACTTCCTATCTGCTTCCTAGTTCAAGGACACAAAGAAGAGAGATGCAAGCTCATAGCTCATTTCTGAAATGAATTCCATTTCTGAACTCCCCTGACTGGATTTCTATGACATTTCATGTTTTTGCTACTTACAGGCATATGCACTTTAAAATGGTGTTCTGGGATGCTTCAGTGGCTGCTAGTAGAAAAAATGCAAATAAATGTAGATTTCTGTTATTATCGTCTTCATCAAAGCAAACAGGCAGAAGCAAGAACATTATTAGAGTTTGATAAGAGTGTATATTTGAATGATTTCCCCTGAGAACTCAGCAAAATCTCATCTCGTTCCATTTCCTATTGTAGAGAAGCATCAATTGTTTCTTGTGGAATTACCTGTGCATACCACCTGTCAGTCCCTCTCTCAGGCCCCCACCCTCACTCACTTCCCAATAGCAGAACTACTCTCCCGATTTCTGAAATGTAATTTCAATAAATGGTAGACTTGAATCAAGACATTTGGGGATAAAGAGGTAAAAGAAGACATGAATAACACAACAGATCATTGCAAGAAAAGTACGTAGTTTCAGAAAACAACTTTTATACCATAGGAAAAAAATAAAGTAAAATTCAGATTGCCAGCTTCCCAATTAGAATCAAATGAAAAAAGGAATCTTGAGACCTATTAGATTTGCTGTCTGTTCCACTTTAGTTACCTTTGAATATAGTTTGAAAATTTGTGTTTGATTTTTTTTTCCTTAAGTAAACAAAAAAAATCCTTTTGTGCATAAGAGTCTTGAGCCTATTTCAATAGTCTCAGAAGCCCAGTACATTACCAGGCAGACGAAACAGTTTTAATAAGTGAATACTGGTTGAATGATTCCTTACCCACAATGGGGTCAGAATGAAAATAGTCATTTGTTAGCAGGCCAGGATATAGGACCAGGCTTGTTCTAAACATCTAATTATTCATTGAAAAAAAATGTATCCTTTATTTTGCTGAGATGCAAAGAATTATTTAGATGGGAGCGCATGTTTGCAAAATCACATAAAAAAGGACATCATCTTTAAATGCCTATTAGTACAGAACAATGTGCCAGAAATGAAATTTCAAAGGACACCAGAATTTCTATAACCAAATAGAAAGTTTCAGAATGGTTTCTGTAATTCTCACTATTGACAACCTTGGGACATTTTGAGAGAGCATTATTTCCGTACTGTTTTGTATGGAGCTGGATTTAGATGCACTAAGTCATGGTACATAAGATCATGGATAGGAATGACAAGCCTTTCACTTCTGGTTTTAGCTCCGTGCTTCACTAGCTTGAGTGTCTGTATTGTTTCTTAGGTTTCTGCCACAGAAAGAGAAAGTTCCCTGGCGGAGGAGTTCCTTCCCTGGGGAGGTGGTGGTTCTTCACAATGACTTGGAGGCCTTTGTTAAGAGCTGATTGCTGGGCTCTACCCCCAGAGTTCCTGATTCTGTGGGACTGAAGGAAAGGTGAACATTTGCATTTCTAATGAGTTCCCAGGTGAGGCTGAGGCTGAATGAAATTCCTAATGAGAGCCACTGCTGCTGGTAGAGCTAGGGACCAAATGGGAACTTGTTAGACTACAGACTTTTTCACTGGCCACTTATTCTACTTCTTTGCATACCTCGTTTGCATACCTTGGTTCTCTTTGAGCGCCAGTTTATTGCTGGAGCCCCCAATGATAACATTTCTTTCTACCACTCCTTCTAAGGAAGACTCCTGTCTCTGGAGCCTCCTTACACTGCTCCCAACTGCTCTATCAACTTCACTAAATCAGTACTGATGGTAAACAGTCAGACCTTGGCAGACAAAGAGCCTGTTTCTTTGCCTCTGGCACTTACTGGGACCCCTCCCTTTGCTCTCCTCTGGGTGGTTCTTTGCTCAAACCTTCCTGCCTGAGAGGATAGAGAGTCTCAGGGCTTATTAGTTGTGAAACACTATGAGTCTCGGGCCAATTTCACCAAGTTGTCCTGATAGGCTTTGGGGAGGCCCATTTCCTCACACTCTCTGGGAAGAGAACGAGTTTAAAGATATTGGGCAAAGGCAAGGTAAATCTTTGAAGAGGAAAAATAGCAAACAAAGTAAAAGGGATGTGAAAAGAGATCAAGCTTGCCTTTTCAATAATGTAAGCCCTCCTAGAGAACGGCTTGCCAATGAATGCATTGGGAATACTCCTGTTTGGAAGAGAAAAGGAATTGTACACAGGGCGATCCACAGGCCTGGACCCTGGCATCTGACCCAGCACATTAATCCATAAACAACTCATCAAGGAGTCTCCTCTAGCCACCTTTGGAGGCACAGTTTGTTTGCTGGTCTTTAATTATATTATTTACTAAATTGAAACTAACATCCTTGATTTATAATACTCCAGACTTCCTTACCTGTTGCATCTGTTTTGGGGATTTCTGTGGCTTCCAAACGTATGCAGAAAGGAACTCAACTTTAGCTGCCTGACTTTCCCTACTCATGCCTGTACAGAGCCTGTACCTTAGGCCATCTGACTTCTTACTTGAACCCAAGTGTGTTGCTCTATGCTTCTTGCTGATATATTTTAGCTCGTGTTCTCATCCTGTCTGAAATGACTTTTTGAAATTCTTGTTCACTTTCGATGTTTTCTCCTTCCCTCCAAACAATGCCATATTAGCGGCTGCTGTTTAGGGATGCATGCATGTTCTTTACTAGACATTGTGTATGTGAGGCTGAGGCAGGATTAGAGCAGCCATGCTGGGATGGGTCTCTCAAGATCTTTGGAATTCCTGAAGGACATCCCCCACTGCTGGAATCACCGTGAAGGAACATTTCTGCTGAGGAACTGATTCCTCCCAGAGATAAGATGACCAACTTCCCTATGAAAGGATTATGGAGATTTCAAACAACTTGACCTCTAGCCCACATGGCCCAAGAGCAACTGGGTTGGGCCCCATGGGTGTTAACCAATGGGAAAAAAGTCAGTTTCCAAGGCTTGTCTAGGTGTATAAATATACTTGGCCCTGGCAGCCATTTTTGGCTCCCTACCCCCTCATGATACTCAAGGTGCCAAGAGTTCCTTTTCCAGCTGCCTGCTTCTCATGGAGGCGCCCTAGCCCCTCATGGTATCCAAGTGCCATGAGTCTGTTTCTTGTTCCTCATGGATTCCATGACTAGACACCATGAGTTCTCCAGGGCGTTCCAGCCCCTCGTGGCGCTCCACATCTGGAGTCCATGAGTTCCAACCTTTCTCTCCTCTGATAAACTCTACCTTAATCCTCTACACTGTGTTCTGGTTTCAGTCTTCAACTCCTGAACACAACCCTCCCTACAACATTGAAATGGTTGAGGCCATTTCCCTGCAACAAGGCCAGCTGAGTTCATTTGTTTCTGTTTGTACTGAGTGGGTTAGCATTGTCTCTTTTTATAAAGAAATATGTGGGATAGGATTTGAGAAAGGTCCTGAGAAGTTAGAAGAATGGCACAAGTAAATAAATATAAATATAAGTAATAAATTGATCTATAATTGGTTGAGAGAAGCATTTACCTGACCTGCTTCAAAGAATGCTTCTTCTTAACAATTCCACCCCAGCCCTGGATTACACTCTTAGGAATATGAGGAAAAGCATTCAATTTTCCTAAAGTCATATTTCCCAAAGTCATATTGCAAACTACCTATCAAAGAGAGGAGCAGAAAAAGACATTAAGTTAATCATTCCTTTATGCTTCATGTGGGTGGGAAAAGTTCGAAAATCAATCTTTCTTGAATTTGTGCTGGTGAATTTCCAAGCCAAAATTGAGGTCTCAACCTCTCTGCCGGCTTTTGTTGCTTTCTCACCCCTAACAAAGCCTATCACATGTGACATATGAGGTGATGAGAGCTTAGATCTTTTCACTGGCTGAGATGAATCTATTTTAAATGAATGGGGGGGGTTATAATGTGGCTGCCTCCTGGGTCTTCACAGGAGAAATTGCTTCAAACATCCCTCTTGATGCTCTCCTGGGAGATAGGGCTTTATGATTATGTATAAGGAGCTACTGCAACTGCTTTAACTAACAACACTTTAATTTAATGCAATTCACATTTCCATATTTATTGTGCTCCAATCGTGTTTTATGAAGAGTGTGAACATGAAACTTGATGTAACTGATATTTAGTTTGTATGTAGAGTATATTTTCCTCAAGAGGTTCTCCTGCTGAGCATAGATATAAAATAAATACAAATAAATGAAGCACTTTCATGGGCCTCCAGAGTGCTCCAGTCCAGCTGAGCTAGTTGTCCCCTTCCCTCCATTCAGAGATGTCATTGCAGAAACAAACTGATCAGACTCAAATCCTTTTGTAAAGCTGATCTTCCTCTTTAAGCTTTTCTAATCTGGTGCAATTCAGAGTAACAATGCCCTCCAAATCGAACCTAAGGCATAATTCCAAATCTACTACTGTACAGCCTAAGAAGAGGCTTGGAAGGAAGAGGGAGGAGAGAGAAAACACATTTGTAGTGGCCAACCTGTCCATCTTAAAACTGGCATCCAGAAGAATCTGATTTGCAAAGAGGAGGCTCTTCATCTTGTAGAGCATCCAGACGGGGACCATTAGGAAGATTGCAAAGAAAAGATTTTTGGGTTCCAGAGACACTCAATGACATGAAAGGACACACTGAGGCAGAGCTACAAATCATTTGATCAGATTGAATTTAGCGATTGCCCATGATAATGGTGAGAAATGAATACTTCAGGCCAACTTGAATGTACGACCATAGTTTCTAGTCATTGCACATGACATTTTAAATGCACTCTATGCTGTGATTTTCTTCACTTTCAAAATTAAAACCCAATGCTCTTGTTCAGTGTCAGACTATGGATACGTCTGGAAAAGAAAAAAAAATCTCTCTTTTCTCCTTCATTGAGAATTGTTTCTTGTTATGATTCAAGAAGAAAACATTAACAATGTTTCATGGTAAAATATTTTCAAAATCATGTTTTCAAACATTGAAAGTGAAATATTTGGGGAGTTTAAACGGTTGAGTCTAGATTAAAATAAATGTAACTTGGAAGCAAGTGTGATAATCTCAATTATAGATAACCAGTGTTTTAAAGGTGTTGTTTCCGAGAGAATATTTCTGGTTCACTCAAACATTCAATATTTGAGACAGAAATGCTGCAAGAGCAGCAGAGGTTAAGCATGAGTCAGGTTCCATCTCTGAAGGATCTCTATGATAAGGCAAGAGTAAATCTCAGCTGCTAATACCTCTGAAACTCTCTTGGAACTAAGCCCAAACCATCATCTTCTTAGTAACATTTAAAAAGCATGTAGCTGCTCTTCTGGAGTGACCTGAAATGATCTAATCAGGTTGCTACTCAAGGGTCCATTGACCTCCAAGACCACTTCCTTAACAGCTCTTATCATTTTCTGCTAACTATTCCAGTCTTGTGGTGACCTATTCTGAGTGTTAACCAAGAGAAAGGAACGGGAAATAAAACTGAATATAAATTGTGTGCTGTGAGCCAGGAATTCTGATATAATAACTTGTTTTCTTCTTCCCTATATACTGTCCTATCTTCTAATATATGTTATAGGGTCGAGAAATAATAGTTACAAGTCATTCAATAACTGAGTCTATAATGGCAGGGGTAGGAATGAAACCATTAATGAGGTTCCATGTTCTCTTGGTTTCATAGTACAGCATCCAGAGCTATAATAGTTCAGAGGAAAAATGGATTTGAGAAGCTAACTGAGATTTGAGGAACTTCATGGAAGAAGCAGAACTTTAATTGGATCTGAAGAAAAAAATAGTATAAAGCAGCAGAAGGGGCAGGGGAGAAAACATAAAAAGAAAATTCAAAGATGCATGCATACAAAGGATCTGAGAAAGTGAACAAATAATTGTGCTTAGAACTGAAATTGCATAGTCAACATAAGATAAGAAAGACTAGATACCAGATTGTGTTTTGTTCTTTAGCTTGTGTGAGATTGAGAAATTCATCCTTAGAGTTCATTCATGTTTTCTCTCAGGTTGGAAACACTGGAGGAGGTGAAATAGATGTCCAGATTTGCAGTTCAATTTTTAAAAGATCATTATGAGAGGTATCTCTGTAAAGATAACATCTAGCTAAAATCTAAATAAAACCAGCATGTATAACAGCTATCTATACAAATTCATCCACAGGGAAGAAAGGTCAGCAAATTCAAGAAAATAAAGTAAGATCACATGTACTAGAACACAATAGGTTGGAGGAAATAGCTTATGGGAAGAGAGGATAAGTTGGCAGGGGCTGGTCAATATATAGTACTGGGGCATGTTGGAAGAAATGGCAGATAAGGAGTCTAGAAAACTCCATGATGATATAAGCTTTATTGGAGAATGAATCCTGAGGGACCAGAGTAAGGTGTCCTCGGCACTCAAAGTGGAACTCATAGAATAGTAACAGATCAGGGAACCGGGACAGAGAAGGGGTTGAAGTAATTAAATGTTATCCTTTAGTGGATCTGCTTTATCAGATGTTGCTAAAGTTGTCAGGAAATAGAATACACAGCAAAAGATACTCAGTCACCCATCCTGATCCAGGAGGTCAAGATGGTCAGAAATGTAGGAAATAAGTTACCCTAGTGAAAACTGTGTCAAGGAACAAGGACAAATTCATAGAATAAGTGATTGTGTGAGCAATTAGAACAAGTGGAGGTGATTAAAGATAGCACATTCTCTTTTGTTTCTGATATTAGAGTTCTTTCATAACAAAGATGATCCTTGTAACACGTATTAATACAATGTCGATCATTTCAAAAATGAAAGTCAGTCTTACTGTAGAATTCCATTTGTCCCAAGATAACTGATAATTTTAGATTCATTTCTACTTATATTTCAAAAAATGTTTTTATTTATTTGAAAGGGAGAGGGAGAGAGAGAGAGAAAAGAGAGAGAGAGAAAACCTGTGATCAGAAGACAATGTTCAGAAGTTGAGGGCTCTTCTTCTACCATGTGATTCCGAGGATCTTCCTCAAGTAGCTGTGGCTGCCCATGTGACCTATACCCACTGACCCTTCTCTGTGGCCCTGCTTCATATATATACTTTAATCTGCATAATTAGGTGCAATAAAAACACATTTCTGGGATATTTAAATTTCCATCAAATACATCTCTTTGTTCCTTTCATATTTTCATGTCTATTATATTTGATAGTGTTATACATCCTTCCATTTATTCAAATTTTAATAACTAAACCTGTTTTATTCAGATTTCCTCATTGCTGTTTGATCTATTGAGGATCCTCCCAAAAAGCTGCCATTTTCAGTCACCAGGTTTCCTTAGCGTCCTTCTCATGGGATTGTTTCTAAGACTTTCTATGACTTTTTGTTGAGCTGCATAGCTTTGAATACTAGTATTTATTCTGCAGTTTGTCCCTCTATAGAAACAAGATGTGAAGGTGATTTTTCATCCCTTAATATTAAGAGAATATGCTCTCCACATGAATTGCTGCTGTTGACTCTGAACTTGATCAGTCAGCTGGAGTGATGTATACCAGGATTTTCCAACTGTGAAATTACTCTTTTTTTCCCCCCATGTTGTCTGCTGGAAAGCAAGTCACTGTGTCTAACCTAGACTTAAGGAGCAAGAAAGTATTTGCTTAGCCTTTGATGTAGAATATCTGCATAAACAATTTGGAACTTTTCTGCACAGGAGAATTTTCTCTTCTCCCTATATTTTTATTTGTGCAGTAATTTCTTTATATCAATGTAGACATGTGGATATTTAGTTTATGTCAATATACAGTCTTGGTACTAATGAGTTTTTATTTACCTCTTTGACAAAAAAAAAAAACAAAAACCTTACACTAGATAAGTCATAGACAGTAGACTTTTATCTGCTTCCAGTGCTGGAGTGTGTAAAATCCATGTCCAAGGCAAGAACAGATTCAGTGTGTAGTGGAAACTACCTCTTTGTTTCCAAGACAATGTCTCATTGTTCATCTTCATGTAGCAGCACATATGCAAGGACAAATTACATATACATGGCCTCTTTCATGAAGGCATTATTTTGTTTATTAAGGTGGACCTTAATAAACAGGGCCAGGGCTCTGTTGCTTAGCTACAAGCAGATACTCTCAGGTTAGCTACAACTGCCTGCACATTATGTTGAACACACCACGATGGGTGCCTGTTTGAATCAAACTCTTTCAGTTACACACACACACACACACACACACACACACACACACACACACACCACAATGTTCACGTGTGTCTCTGCAGAAAACTATTTATATTCAGTTTATATTATTTTTTCTATGTTTTTACAGATTCCTTTTCCAATATTTATGAAGATTGCACTTTCCCCTCCTCAATGAGCCGTTTCAGACTTTGGTAACACTGTTAGGTTGTTTTCCTCCTTGTGAATTCTAACATGAAATATCTTAACCTACTAAATCGCTTTTTTTAATTTGCACACATTAAAGTTTGCTCTTTGAGTTTTAATGTTCTATGAGCTTCTATCAAGGCCTCATATACACTATGACAGGAGCAAGTTCAGCAGATTGAACACCTTATCATGTGTCTGGTGTTATTCATCCCTCTTGTATTGCTCTCTCCATATACCTCCACCCCTTTTAGTGTCTTAATAGGATCATTATTTCTGTTTTTTTTTTTGTTTTTTTTTTGTTTTTTTAGGTAAGCCTGATGCATGCTAGGTAAACATTCTATTAAGCCACATCCCCCATTCCTTGACAGATCATTTTTAAGATCTTTGGTTATTTTCCATTAAGTGCATATTCTACAATTTGTTATTTACCTAGTTAAGCATATCTTCCACAATGATAAAACTGCTGCAAACATTTCTGTATTTGTATGGATATAAGAATTCAAATAATTTGAGTCAATATCTAAGGTTGGATTACTGAATGTTGTAGGAAGATTATTTTTAGCACAGAATGTCACTTGCTCCAAACTGTCTTCCAATATGTTGACTGTGCCATTTTGCATTCACAGCAGCAATGATTCAGAGCTCCTGTAGCTTCAAGTCCTCCAGTTCACCCTTGATAACTGTTATTGATTTTTAACTATTCTAATAAGCATGTAGTAGATGTTTATTTTCATTTTTATTGGCAGTTTTCTATTGACAAATGATGTGAAGCTTATCTGTTACCTGTGTCTTTTCTTTGTAATATCTTCTATGGTAGAATGTTTGTTTAACTCATTTGCCATAGTATTGATTTTCAGGAGTTGATTTGTACTTTTCAAACAAAACCCATTTCTTATAGGCCAGCATGCTCTGACTCTCATTAGTCTTGTTCTCTCTCTTTCTTTCTGGGTCTCATTATGTAGCCCAGGCTGGCCTTAAAGGTGCAATCCTTCTGCTTCAACTTCCAAAGTGCTGGAATTATAGCTATGTGCTACCATTCCTGGAACTTACTTTTCTTACAAAGTACAGGTTTTACTTTTACCAAAATCCAACTCGTCGTTTCTTAATTTTGCTTTTGGGGTTACATTTACAAAAAAAGTTACCTGAGGCTAGGGAGATGGTTCAGGAGTTAAAGCCATTTTCTCACAAGCAATATGAGACACCTGAGTTTGGATCCCACCTAAAAATCCCAGGCAAAAAAGGTGAAGGCCTGAAAGTCTATCCCTAGAAGGTAGAGTATGGGAAACACCAGATCAAAGCAATGTACACACACTAAAATGCCCTCTTGTATACATGCACATGCACAAATAGAAAATAATTTAAAAATCTGTTACTCATCTTAAGACCTTTCCAATGTTCTTTATTTTAAGTTTTAAAATTTTAGATTTTGCTTTTAGGTCTATGATATTTTATATTGTGGTTTCATTTTGTGGGATGTACAAGTTGAGCATGAAAATTATTATTATTATCATTATTATTATTTTACTTCTGAATGTTTTCAGTATCATTTGCTGAAAATCTGTCATTTTCCCCATTGATCTGTTTTTGCTCCTTTGTCAAAGATCAGTTGAGTGATATTAGCCATTTGGTCCATTGATCTAGGTATTCAATCTTTTGTATACTCTAAGTATCACTTCACAATAAATTTTGAAATCTATGTTCTTTGGTGTGTTCTTCAGTTAGAGAGCTTTCATTTTTCCATATAAATTATTGTTTGTTAATATCTATAAGACAGCTTGCATATATCTTGACTGGATCATACAGAATCAATGAGGCATTTTGGGATGAATTGACAATAATAAAGCTATTATTTCTTCCAAGGTGAGAATATACTATGTCTCTTCACTCCCTTCACTTCTTTCATTTTCAGTACCAGAGCCTATCAAAGTTTCAACATGCAGACTTATTCCTAGGTGTTTTATTTTTATTGTGATGTATTACTTTTCTAAAGTTTGAAATTCTAATGATACATCACTGATATAAAGAGAACAATTGACTTTCGGATTGCAAGTCTTTGTGCAACTCACTTTTGAATTTTTAATGTATTCTGCACATGCTAAACTATCTTATTAGTCTATTGTTAGCAGTCTATATTAGCAGCAGGTTTTCATTGATGTTCTTGTGGAATCATTGAAATAGTCTATGCAGACAGTCATGTCACCTTTGAACATAGTCTAGTTATCCTATTTATTTTCATATACAAGTTATTTCCTGTTGTTTTCTTATATTAGCTACGATGTCTAACATGATATTGACTAGAATGTTCCCTGTTCCTGAACTTAGGAGGAAAATACACAGTTTCTTAATATTCTGTGATATGAAATGGAGGGCTTTGGAGATATTTTTACAAGCTTACATATTCTGTATATTCCTATATTGCAGACACTATTTTAACATGAACAGATGAGTTATGTCAAATGTCTAAGGCTTAATATGACTACATGTTTTCCTTTGTTACGATTATTGATTTAGTGCTTTCTATTGATTAATTTCCCAGCTTTGAGTCAGTGTGCCTAGATCAAAGTTCCACCTAGTTTACTTGGTAGTTAGTTCCTTTTATATAATATACATATACTCAACAATGTATTAAAAAATCAGATGATTTTCTAATACATTGTTGAGAATATTTACATCTATGGCCATGTGGAATATTTGCCAAATGGCTGAATATTTGCTGGCTTTCAATGTGTTTATCTTATTTTATTATTAGGATAATAGTTCCTTCATACTGTGTTAGGAAGTCTTCTCTCAGATTCTTTCCTAAGATTGAGTTTATTAATAATAGGCTTTGTGTCTTCCTTAAACACTTGGTAGAATTTACTACAGTTATGTCAGATGGGTTTGACTTTTCTTTGTAAGATAGACATTAATACTTGGTTTCTTTTTAATAGGTATAAAACTAGTTATACTATCAGTTTTTAGGTGAAATCTGATACCTGTCTTTCAAGAGAATAGTCTATTTCAAGGTATTTGACATAGGCCATGACGTGTGTGTGTGTGTGTGTGTGTGTGTGTGTGTGTGTTCCTGATGATCAAAGCCAGATTCTTTTCTAAACGATGAATAATCTGTCAGTGTACTGCACCTCCATTTCGAGGCCCTTTTACTTTCATGTAAGTAAGTACATGAGATAAGTACTAATGGTAAATTTTTCACTGTTGACATTGGTAACTATTTTCTATCTCCCTTGGTTAATGACTTTGGAGGTATTGGGATCTTTCCGACATCTTCAAAGAATATGCTTTTGCCTTCATGGATGTTTTTTATTGAGTTATTGCTTTCAGTTCCATTAATGCAGTCATCATTTTAATTATTTTTCTTTCTTCTGCTTTCATTAAGTTTGAATTTCTCTTTTGTAATTTCTACAGGTGGAAACTTACATTATTGCTTTTACCTTTTCCTTTTTTTTTATGTATTTCCACCTTTGCTCTGTATTGCTTTCTAAGCGCTACACTGGTTTGCTACTTGAATTTTGGTAGACCTTATCTTTCTATCTATCTATCTATCTATCTATCTATCTATCTATCTATCTATCTATCTATCTATCTATCTACATGGACTACCTAGAGAAGGGGGTCTAGAGAAATGGCTTAGGAGCTAAAACTTTTGCCTCTCAAGCAAAATTATGTGAGTTTAGATCCCAAGTCAAAATGCCTGGCAGAAATGGTGGTGGTCTGTCCTTCTGGCCCTGGAATGTGGCATCTGGGAAATCCTAGAGCAAAATGGTAAAGTGGTAAAGCAATCCAGGATGTTTTCTTTAGTCACTCTTGGGTCTCCATGGGCACACATACAGACCCCTTCCCACATCTATAGGTTCCTATCTACTGTCTATTTTTAATCTTAACATATTATTCACATTTATTTTAAATCTCTTCCTGATAATTCTGAAATATGTGTGATGTAATATTTTGAGTTTTTTCTCTTTTATGTTAGAATTTATAAGTGATCCACGTGATGCACCATATAAGAAAAAGGTATTTTCTACCCTGTGTTGTGGGATTTTTTTTTAATATTAATGTGATTAGAGCCATGCTGAGTTTTACGTTTATTGTAGTTGGGTGAAACAGTCTCTATATTTCTATAATATCCCTGTTTTTATTTCTGATCATATTTTTAGAGTTCCCCAAAAACTTATTTGCATATATAATTTACATCCTGCAACTGTTTTGAAGGACTAGGAATGGATAGTCTGTTGTATTGTGAATAATCCTTGGTGTTTTAGTGATCCTATGTCACAGGACTGAGATTTTAACAAGGTTCTGTTAGTTTTCTTCTTACTGTTTAGAAGGGTAGAGGTGCCAAAGTATTGACAGCATCTTCTTCAGGTAAGTAGATCTTGAGTGAGGTCCCCTGGTTTCTTTATATTTGAAGGCATTGATCTTCCTTCTGGGTGAATCATGTCTTCTTTGATGATACAAACGATGAATTCCAAACTTTACATGTCGGAGCTGAAACTGGACATCTTATATTTCTATCTTAATAATCATAAGTATTTACCAGTCTCTACAGACTTCTTTCAATGGATACAATGCAATATTTTTTACGACATTTAATATTCAAGGCAAATTCTAAGAAAAATATTGAAATGATTAAATTATATTTTGCTTCCTTGAATTTACTGCTTTCATTTATTGAGTGGCTACTACTCTTTTGAGTGAACAGGTTTATTTCATATGTTTGGTTTTATTTATCCTGAGGAATGTTGGACTTCTTTAGGAGGATTCTGGTTTTAACTGCGGCACCAGTCTCTGAAATCTTTGGGAGTTCAGCTGCATATACTACTGAGGAGGCTATTACTTTGTCTGTGAGGCCAAGAATCTCGCTGTTCCTCCTGACAAGATTTTTTTCTCAATTATAAAACCCTTAGTCATCAGAAACATGCGTAAAAGAAGGTTCCATCCAATCTGTTACTCTAAAAGGAACTTCTCGGTTAGAATCCTGATGATTTCCCCAGGGTTTTTCCCCTCTCTACTACCTTCAAGTTTGAGAGAGAACAGTCTTTGGAATTATGCTTCCTTTTAAATTACCTTTTCTTCTATGTGTTTTGATCTGTGGACTTTTTTTTTTTTTTTTTTACTTTCATTCAATTCACCACACTTTTCAGCATGTGTTCAACAGTCTAAGTTTGCTTGCTCTTTTCCAAATCTTGTAAGTAACAAATGATAGTCATTGTGGCTTGTTATCTGCTCCGGCCATCCTTCTTAAACCAGTCTTCCACATCACAGATACAGGTTTATTAGAATGACTTCCCAATTAAAGTTCCAACTTCAAATGATTAAAAATAATCACCATCTCTCTATCCCCATCAGGGAACACAGACTACGCTAGAACTATCTTTCTTATATTGTATACCACTTAATGACTACATAAATATATCTCAGTGCTTATAATAGCTATGATGCATTTTTTTCTTGAGCTATAAGTATTCAACTTTATATTTCATACTTAATGAAAATAACCTTTGCTTAGTTTGATGTTTTATGAATTAGAAGGAAAGAGAGAGAGAGAGAGAAAGAAAGAGAGAGAAGGAAGGAAGAAAAAGAAAGAAAGAAAGGAAAAGAAAGAAAAAGGAAAAGAAAGAAAAAGGAAAAGAAAGATCCAAAGAAGGGAATAAGTGTATAGTCTTAGTAAATCTTAGAAAGGAGAGTCCCGTGTAGATTCTGGCATCTCCATTCTCCCCCCAGGACACTATTTTTACAGTATTGTGCTTATTGGCTGTGCCCTGAACAAATACAGCATAACTTTTCCTCCTGTGTTTTGGAAACATCTTGTTATGATTTAAATGTCAAAGCTCCCCTATATGCTCATGCATTTGAACATTCGATCCCCAGGTCCAGGTGCAGGTAAAGGGGCTCTTGGAACTTTTGAGAGCCCGGGCCTTGCTGGAAGAAGTGACTCACAGATGGAATGGCTTCATGTCCCATCCCTGTTTTCTGCCTCATTAAAATGTGGGGAGGTGAGGTGTTCTGTCTGTGTCCAGGAATTTCTCCATTGATGTGTTTCCTCATGTTGTGAAATAATAAGAAATAATTCCTTCTTGAAGTTGTTTCTGCCAGGCATTTGTTCACAGGATAAAAGTAATGACAACATTTCCCTTATGAGGAGCTTCAATTTTATTCCTCTGGGTCATTATCAAATAGTGTCAATCCTATAACCAGCTATTTTTCTAGTCCCACTAAACCACCAAACTAGTGCAGAGAAAGCAAAATATGGCCTTTGTATGGTGCATATTTTGTATCTAAGTGTGCTCCATCCTGGCTTCTATTACGTTTGGAGAGTGACCCTGAGAATTACACTGCATAGTCTATGGAAACAAACGGTGAACCTTTTATGAGCCTAGTGATTTTGTGTGTGTGTTGTTTTCAAAGCATGTGAGGCAACTACTCTACCACCAAGCTTCACCCTAGGTCTCCACTCCACTGCATTTTTTTCTCTCCTTCCTAACTGCTAATGATGTTAGTAAGTTAGTCCATTCCTCCTTAAATGAAGACTTTCTAAAGTAAACCACAAACCTTAGAATAATCCTAGCTTTTAATCCATTCCTCTTCCTGTTTCCTGATCTTTGCAAATGTGAAATACCTCATCATGGGCTCAGTGGCATTCCAGATGAATTCTCACCTAGAGTAAGTAACTTAACATATGGCTGAAATACTTACTTTAAATGTTTAAAATCACTTATAGATCAAGTAACCAAAAGGTTAGAGTTATTATCATCACTGTCATAAAGTTTTTTTTTTCAAATTAAAATTTATATGAATGTTAAAAATGGAGCAGTTGGAATCAAAATACCAAGTTTTATTTCTGGCTCTACTGAGTCATTTTAGGAATTTGGAATAAGTTTCCTCCCCTGTTTTTTGATATGGTCCTACTAACAATATATTTTCTGAAGTCTGTATTAGTTTAAAATCATTTCAATCTTTACACGAAGTTACTCTGCTTCACATATTTAAGGAATTGAAAGTTTAAGATAATATAGGTTTATATTTCCAAATGCTGGCCCTGTATTAAGTGGTTGTTATGAAATCTGTTATTATATTTGCAGCAAGATGAGGGTGGATATCATACTCAGTGAAAGAAGCGACATTGAATTATACAGCAAGTTCTCTATTTCATTAGTTGTTCAATTCAAGAAGTCTCTTAAAGGCAAATGAAAAGGTCATTGCAGAAGCTCACATTTTTGCTATTCTATTATGAAGAAACCATGGCAAACATTTTGAAATAACTACTTTCCCTGTGGAAAGTTTACAGTATAGTAAACTAGCAATATGTTTTCACCAGCAAACCCAATCCATGAACCTGGAAAATCCAATTTATCACTTCTGTGCATTTTATTTTAGTTAGATATAGCCAAGGGTGATTTTTTTTTTTTTACCATACAAAGAATAACAGAGAGGGTGATTGGAATCTGATTAGTTCTAAGCTAGTACTAGTGAAATTACCAGGATTTTGAAAGTCTCCTCGGCATTAGATTGCCAGGCCCTTACATAACCTGTTTGGGAACCATTACAATGGTCCAATGAGAAATTCTCATTTAGCCTCTATGGTGACAGTTCCTGGCCTGGTGCTCCGACATCTGCATCCAGACTCTTCCCACGCTGCTCCTTGGGGATTCCTTGGCAGCTTCTCTGGTGACTTTCTTGGTTGCAAAAGGAAGGGACACTTCTCCTTCACAAGTGATCTATCAGTGACTTTACACTTAAGATTATTATTATTATTATTATTCTTTGGAATCCTGAGATCGAGGACTCCATTTTATATGGATCAGAAGACCGTTGCTTTTTACAGCTAATCTATTTGACAAAATCACCTTCAGAACTCATTTCAATTATTTTACTAGTTGCTTTTCGGACTGGCCCATTTTGTTCCCCAATTTATTTGGACTCTTGAACATTGGATCTTAGGTTTAGTTACATCGAAAATGAACAACTCTCATGGGCGTCACATTTCTGGACATGGACGTTCATCAGAGCTGTCACTCTACTGCAGCCCAACTCAGGCAGCCATGCTGCTTGTAAATCAGACTTTCAAAGCATAACATGAGCTTGTTAACCATCCCACGGGACAATGAAGACACACTCACTGTCATAAGTTTTGAGCTTCCTACACAATCTTAGAATTTTTCAAGCTGTTAAATAAGTAAATAAAATATTTATTTCTAGTTTTTTTCTTTTACTTTGCATATCAGCTCTCTGAATTTAGTACCTCCTCCCTTTATTTAATGTCCCCAACTCCGTGTCATTTTAATTGCTATACTATGATGGCTATAAAAGTACACATAGCTGGTGAAACTATCCATGCAGATGAATATAGGTATATGCATATAGAAAGGTATAGATATTTTTGATACATATTAAGTCTGATAATCCTTTACTCCAATTAATGTTTTAGGGATATATCAGTAAATGGGGTTTTAAGATTTGCACCATTTACATAGTGTGGCAGGTAAACTCTTAAGCCTACAGCCCCCTCTGCTGGGTGGATTTTCCTAGATTTATTATACATACCTTAAGCAAGAGGTCTTCTTCAGCCTCTTTTGAGTGCTCTTAATTATGTCTTAATTAACTCAGAATCCCATGTCTCTTCTGATTTATTGTACTCCACATGGATTCAAGCATCTAAAGTGAGCAGAGCCAATATTTCTCAATCAATTTCTGAAAATTCGGTGATTTTTTTCCATGCCCACCATAAAACAGTACTATTATGTATAATTTTATCCCATCTCACACATCTGATGCCACTAGCTAATGAGATTATTTAGATCCAGAACCTCAATAATTAATTCATCATTAAGAATAATGCATTAGATGATAATCACACATTCCATATTGCATGACTTTTCCTGGGGAACAAACTTCTACTCCTTCCAGATTGAAAGGGCAATGGCAGACCAGAAGAGTAACTCTACACAAATCTATCTTGGTGAACAGGAATACAGTTTGGGGTTCTTAAAGGAGCTAGGCTTCAGGATTACTTACAAGGATAGAGACAATTTAAGGACAGCTATACCACGGAAGAAGAGCTCTCCTTATATTCTCCTACCTCCATCTCAGTGATTGTTACCGATTTATACATCCATAGAGGAAGGGTGCTCATTAATTATAGCATGACAATGGCCGTGTTATGCCTTGAAGGCAGAGTTCCACAATGGCATAATTAATACAGATAACAGCAATGCTTAGAGGACCTCATGCATGCTAGGCAAGCACCTACTTTTGGAAGCCTTTGTATTATAATAGATTGTGCTTTGATAAGTTCTGAGATTTGGAGGACATTGCTTATAAACAGGTAGCATATACATACCTCTTGAAATTGGAAAGGTAGAAAAGACAATGAAATTTTTTTTAAAATGACAAGGTTAGCTTGTTTAGGTTAATGTATCAAAATTGTGAATTACATGTATGTATCCAAAAGCAAAATTCTGTAATACCCTTAAAATTAAGCAAAAGTCATACAGAGATACTGAAATTATAACAATCACATGATATCAATTATTCCACACATACATTTGTTACCAAAAATGATCTGGGTCATTATCAGTTATGATCTTCATCACAGATGAATTTATCTGTCATGTTTAGCTTTTCTCTCAAACCATTATTTGTAGGAAATTCTTGAAATCATGTGTGAGTATTAGAGGTTAAGCATAGGCAAAACACAATTCTCTGGTTATTATCAAGTGATTTTTATTGTATACAATTAAGGTAGCTTCCAGTAACCATATGGAAATTGTAGCATTCAACTAGGTTTCACAGGTTAAGTAGATAGCAGTATCTGAAGTCTGGAAGTAGGCAGGAAAAGGCCAGTCTGTAAAAAATAGTGCTTTAGAAATAAGCATTTTTGTGTTTGGACACTTATCTCAGTTGTAGAGTGCTTGCCTAGTAAGTACGAGGCACTGAGTTCCATCCCCAGCACAAGGTTAAAAACATAGAAATAAATATTTCCTTTGTTTTTTCTCTTTTCTCTTATCTTTCTTTCCTCTCTCACTCCCTCTTTCTCTTTCTGTTTCTCTCTCTCCCATTTTCATGTGTATTATAGAAGGATGGGAATGCATGTGTTTGTGTTCACATATATGTTGGTACATACATGTCTGAGGTCACAAAGGGATATTTATATGCATATGGAGGTCCAAAGATGATATTTGGACTCATCTTTAATAACTCCCCTGCCTTATTCTTTTGGGACAAGGTTTTAATATAATCTGGAGCATGCCTGATAGTAATAGTATGGCCAGACTCTTTGCTGTAGGGATTCCTGGTCACTGCTTTCTGAGGCAAGATTTACAGGTAGAACACCATAGCTATTTTATATGGGAGAGGGGTCATGTTACTAGAAGAACAGAAGAGAGAACGATGTTCCCCAAATCTGTCGATCGCTTGCTAATGCCTTAAGGACTGCCAGTCCTTCCTTCCTTCCTTCTTCCTTCCTTCCTTCCTCCTTCCTTCCCGCCCTCTCTTCATACCTCATCCTTCCCTCCCTCACTCTTTCTTTTCATTTCTTTTATGTCTTTTCTTCTTTCTTTCTTTCTTTCTTTTCTTTCTTTCTTTTTCTTTCTTTCTTTCTTTCTTTCTTTCTTCTTTCTCTCTCTCTTCTTTCTTTCTTTCTTTCTTTCTTTTTCCTTCTTTCTTCTTCTTCTAAAGCACAACAGTTAAGCTTTCTCCATGATCATAGACTGGTATTTTGTTTGGGTTTAGGGTATGTTTCCTTGAAATTCATAGGATATATTTATCATGAATTGTCATAAAACAGGAACTATAACTAAAAGCACAGAGTTTCATGTTAATAGCACTTAAGAAATACAACATAACAAATGGTGCTGGGTAAGTTGTATCTTTACATGTAGATGAATGAAAGCTGGCTGTTACATCTCATGAATGAGTTAAAGACCTCAATGCCAAACCTGAGACTCTGAAGTTTTTGGAATAAAGAATAGAAGGCACACTTGATTTGATAGGTATAGATAAAAATTTTCTGAACAGGATCCTATTTGCATAGGAAACAATAACACTCAACAAGTGATACCCCATAAAAATAAAAAAAAATTCTGTTATGCAAAACAAACTGTTAATCATGCAAAAAAGGCAATTCATAGAATGGGAGAAAAATCTTTGCTAGCTATGAATCTGACAAGATTAATCTCCAGAGTATACAAACAACTCAAAAAATTAATCATCAAGAAAGCAAACCACACAATTTTAAAAAATGGGCTCTGGCACTAAAAATAGACTTTTCACAAAAAGAAATTGAAATGTCAAAGAAATATTTTAAAAAGTGCTCAACTTCCCTGGTCATCGGGGAAATGCAAATTGAAACTACTCTGTAATATTTTCTTGCTATAGTCCAAATGGCTAAGAACAAGAACACAAATAATGCAAATGTTGCCTGGGGAGGATGCGGGGAAAAAAAGGAATACCTATCCAATGCTGGCAAAAGTGCAGAAAATAAGAGCTATTGAGATCTTTATTCTTTTAAAAAATTATATTAGAGTTTCCTAAGTCCCATCTATAAGGTTGTATATTGCACATCACTAGAGTAAAATAACAAAGAAGCTTCCTGCCCCTCACTCTAGTCTTAGTAGACTGATACTTTCATCTGCTGGTATTCAATTTCTTTTTTGTCTATCAAATTGACTTTCAAGGGGAACTGTCCTGAATGTGACAATGAAAATGACAAAGAAAAGACAGTTAAACTTTTGGCATTACTTATCTTTTATCTTTTTTTTACATTTTTTATTATTATTTTATTCAATTGTGTGTGTGTGTGTGTGTGTGTGTGTGTGTGTAGAACCATGGACGAATTCGGGAACCACCATGGACCGCCTCCACCTCCTTTTTGTTTACTCTGCCCCGGGATTTACAGGCTCCGCCTTACCAGGAGCAGAAGCTCAGGACGCCCCTGCTTCTGTGGGGTCTAGGATCCGAACTCAGGACCCTCTGCTTGCAAGGCAGAGGCTTAACCCCTGAGCCACCTCTCCAGCCCCTTATCTTTTATCTTAATAAAAATAACATTTTAGAAAAAAGGACTAGATTTTCTTACCCTGGAATTTCAAGCCACTTAGAGGAATTTGTTGTCAATGTATATAGTATGTGGGTTCTCATGGGTTCTCATTGGTCAGTTTTTATGATCCTTCCTCCATTCCATAAAATCATGTTGGCACTGAATCTGAGTCTTAGCTTAACTATTGTCTAAAATATAGTCTTAGGAAATTTTTAACATGTCTCTGAAATTCACGTTGTCCATCTATAAAATTAGGAAGAATATTTAAGTCACATATAATGTGTTTAATCTGGTCCCTGATGTTGGTCTTCATCATATATGATCCCTTTGGTTTCTATCAGACTCACTAAAACTCTGTCACAATCATTTATTAATTCCCCATTTCCAGGTACCAACAACTTATAATTTAGAGTACGTTAATTATCAAAAAAAGAAAAAAATACAAAGCAATTACATAGGATATTGACATGGCTTTAACAAAAAAGTCTTTACAATTTAAAGATCATGACTAAATTATATTATGATATTTTAAATTTAATATATTCATTATAGAAATAATATATATATCATAAGTCATATGATAGAAGTTCATAGTAGATGGAAGAATGAATAAGAACAGGCTCTTAGTTTTCTTATTTCATCTTCTTATTCATATGACTTAGTTAAAAGAAAGAAAACTACAAAGAGCGATCGGAAGGGCCCTTGGAGATGGTGGAAGCAAGGACAGAAAAGAGGTATTGCAAATTCACTGTTGGATTTTTGTCTCATTTTTGTATTATCATTATTGTGATGAGTATAAGACCTAAACAGTTTGGTGGAACAAGGCTTTTTCACCAGCTTGTGATTTCAGGTTACAGTGTATTATGGCAAGGGGGTTACCAGTGAGGGTCTCCAAAACTGGCTCCATCTCATTCAGAGCAAGAACAGAGGTGGGCAAAGACCAATATCTTTTAGCTTGCCAACTCACCAGTTTACCAGTCTGCTCACTCTGTCTACTCAGTTCTGTCTCTCCCCTTCTCCCTCTCCCTCCTCTCTCCCTCCCTCTCCCCTTCCCTCTTCTTTTCCTTTATTTACAGTCCAGGACTGTTTACCTACTATGGGTCAAATCTTCTCACATTAATTAGATAATCTTCTACAGGCTTGCCTTAACCAGATAATTCCTCATAGCTGTGTCAAAAGAGTTAGTTGTTCCCTGTCAAACTGACACCTAGCACTAACTGTCCTAGGCTTCTAAATGGCAGGGAGCAGAGTTTGAGAGGCTGTGTTACAGAAGAGGAGAGATTTCCTAGAGAGAGTGCTTTAAGGAAAGGGAAAGGATTAGCAACTTTTGTCTACTTACTCAGCCTTTGGGTTTTGCCTGCACTCCTGCTACTTGCAAGTGCAAAGCAAAGTGACACTGATGGTTATGCATTTCAGTCCAGCTATACGCTTCTGTCTCAGAGTACCCAATTGTTTTGATCTGTTATTTTTACTGTTCTTTCCCCCTGCTCCCATGCCCCAGCAACTCAGCTAGATGACAATAATGAAGGCTTTTGTTTTGATACACTTAGGAGGCAGGGAATCCCATGGGCTTGCTACTTCAGTTGACCTTTGTTAGTGATGGTATAACCTTTTTTCTACTCTCAAGCCCCAAATTAAGCATAGGCATCTCATCAGTACATTGCCAAAATCTTGTCTTTTTTTACATTAAATATACAGATAGCGGGTCTTTGTGACAAGGTATTCATTTCAAGTTTCCTGATTATTTTCTTATATGATGGAAGTACGTCAATAAATTATCAGCAATTAATAGGTAGATAAGTCAATATAATTTGTGTTTTCTAATCTTTGGCTTGCAAGAAAAAAACAACATGGAACTCATTCTTTAATCATAGTATAATTTTCTTGGCTTGTTATAGACAATTCAACTAATTTCTCATTCAATAGGAGCTTGCAGGATCTTGGGTTCAGTGATCTGTACTGGTGCCGAGCATCTTGCTTTAAGTAAAATCGAAAAGGGAAATGATAAATTTTCTTAGAACTGTGCTATTAATTATTGTATTCTCTTTTTCTTTGGTAATAGCAGCATTGACATTTGTGCCATATAATTCCAAGCACTATTTCATATGTATAATAAAATGTATCTGAGTATGTAATGGATCTTGTATGATATAAGGGCCTTTGTGGAGACTAGTATTGCCTTCTTGATTTTAAGAGAGTGCCGCTTTCATATACAGAATATTTTCTCAAGGCAACTGAACCGTTTGCAATGTGTCCAGAATCAAAGCAGTAATGTTAATTCTAGAAAGTGCTCAGTGTATGAACTGAGGCGTGGGTCTTAGAGGACTCTGTATAGCTAAACCATTGACTGAAGTCTTAGCTTCAAAGGGGAATAACAGATAAGGTTTAGAAGGGCTAGTTCCCCCTTCCCCTCCCACTACAGAAAGTTATCTTAGTGCCAGAACTTGGAGCTGGGAATTGAGATGATTACTCACCGGTAACCAGTAACCTGTTCTAAGTCTTCGGTCTGAATTTCCATCATCGACCATTTCTGGGAGTCATGGGTAGTCCTAGGAGGTTAGAAACAAAACTATATTGCCGTCA
Organism: Typhlomys cinereus; assembly: GCA_023101885.1. NCBI lineage: Eukaryota > Metazoa > Chordata > Mammalia > Rodentia > Platacanthomyidae > Typhlomys > Typhlomys cinereus. The sequence goes on along the minus strand of JALPQD010000388.1, from coordinate 1,683,132 downwards.
TTGAAACCTTATTTTGTATCTTCTTTCAAGTTTATAATCACAGTTAAGATAACGTTCATTTATATTTGATGGATATTTGTTCCTCCTAGTTCTCTGCCAGGATTGTGGAGAGCTGAAGAGTAGATGCTGTATCTCCCTGGTGTCCTGTTTCTATTAATGTCATGACATATTGTTGCGAAATGAATGAATGAATACACTAATGAGTTCTAAATCATAAACCTCTACTCACTGAACTCCTTTCCTAGGAATATAAAAACATCAATGGGTTTTTACAGACTCAACCAAGATTTGTTTCTTCAATCAACAAATATATAGTAAATGCCACGGTTAAGGCAAAGGTAGGAAAACAGACAGAGATCTCTTTTTGTTATACAGCTTTATTTTAAATGGATGAAGTGGAATGAAGACTAAATCACTCAGTCTGCTTGCAAGTGATAATAATCCAGAAAGCTATAGAAGGAGGAAAGTAAAGAGTTAATTAAGAACTAAGTACTCTAACATTAATGATTTTGTAGTACTGTCTGACAGGAATCAGTCTGGGTTATTGGAAAAGATATGAAAATGAGCTAAGAACTTTGGCTTTGATCTTAGACAAGGGGTTCTGTCACCAGAGGCAAGGAATAGTGAGTGGCTGGAACCCAGAAACAGTATTGGTAAAGAAAGGCATAAAAAGTTTGATGTACGGTCCTATACCTTACACCATACCAAATGAATGAATGGATGAATATCCACTTTGCATAGTACATTAACTTCCCAATGATCCTCTACTGCATACACATGGCCATTAGAGAATTCTTTTAAGGGTGTTTCCCTATTACAGCCATTTGTGGATGTGAGAAATTGCATTCAGCAGCCTGGAAAACTACCCCCAGAGCTTTCATTAGCATCTGTGTCTCATCTCCTTGTGCTGGTGAATATCTGGATTTGCATCTCCAGTCACTCTGCCCTAGTTTTAATGCTGGCTAATAAAACCCAAGTACTTGTTAGAAAATAAAAATATTTGCCTGGCACACTAACATAAGCAAAGCTATCAGAATGGTACACTATTTTAATCACCAACGTGCACATGAATATAATGAGATAACTGATATGTTTTATCCCTGAAATAAAGATATGCTGATTTTAACCAAAGGAAATGTGGGGAATATCATCTTTAAGAAACATTTTCTAGTAGGATGCCTTCTTACTACAGTATGGTGAGGATGATATCCTGGTAAATTTGAGTATTCTTTTTCTGTCTTCAGTCATGCTTTGTTTTAGATAGTTTGGTATAAACTATTTGTGATGATTAATATTGTTTGCCAATATAACAGGATCTAGAATTACCTAGGAAACAAATCTCTGAACATGGCTGTGAGATGGGGCACTGGAATCTCTGGTCTAGGTTAACTGAAGCAGGAAACTCAACCCTAAATGTGGGTGGCACCATTCCATGTGGGGTCCCAGACGGAGTCAAATGGAAAACATGAGCTGACCACCAGCAGTCACAGCTCTCTGGTTCTTGAAAGCAGGTGCAATGTGACCAGGTGCCTCAACCACCTGCTGCCATACCTTCCTTGATATGATAGACTGTACCTTTAAACTGTGAGCCAAAATAAATCCTTATTTCCTTACATGGTTATTTTGTCCCAAAAAAGAGACAAGTAAACGATGCACTTTATAACTGTATTCAGGATTCCAAAAGAGGTCTGGAGCATAGTAGATCTGGAGTAGAGAAGAGCAGACTCTTTGGTGCAATTTTAATAAACACAGTTTGTCATCTTCAGTTTCTGAAGCTTGACTGAAAAGCAGAAGATTATTGTAAGTTCATTTGGAACTTTAACTTAAAGCTGAAGAAATATCCAGAGTAAGCATTTCTGTTGATTATATATCACTGTGATGTTAAGTGCTGTGGCTTAGCAAGGGTTTGATTCTTTCTGTGAGAAGGTTCTTGCATGTGTGAGCTCCTGCTCTTGTCCTTCCACTTCAGTTTGCATTCTTTTAACTAAGCCTCATGCTTTCAGTACATCATGCTTTGGCACATGTTGCTCCTTGGAAAATTACTGCCAGTCCTGCATAAACCATCCAAAACTTGAATCTTAGGACCAGATAACAAATGGAGTTCCTAATCCCTATGGAGCATTCATTTTGCTACGTGGGGCAATGATACCACATGACTTAAGAGCTGCCCCACCATCTCAGCTACAACAGCTCCTGGTAGAGATGTCCTATAAGTATTAGTTAAAATAATAAACGATCAGTGCTAGACTTTATCCAAAGCTTGCAAAGCTTGCATTTGTGAAAATCGTGTTCTGCTCTTGTTTAGACCATATTCACACACCTCAGTATTAGATGGAGTTCTCTAAGCATTCCATGATTTATTCCTAGCCTCTGATTTATTAAGTTTACACTGACACAGACAGCTGAGCTCAGCTCTCCACCCCCGGCATATTGCTAAGGTCCAGAAGGACTGCATGGCACTGTATCACACACGCCAACTGTTTTCTACCATTCTCTCCACATCTTCAGTGTTAACAAAGCTAGACAAAACCAGTGAGGTAGAATGTTGCCATTTTAAAAGTGGCCAGTGAAGGAGCAAAAGTCTCAGCATGATGTGTAAAGGTTTTTTTCCTACAGTATAAAGGAGGATGAGAAGGTGAGAGGAAAAGGAGGAGGAGAAGAAAAGAGGAAGAGGTGGAGAAGGCTGAGGATGAGGAGACCATCGCTATCACTACACATAGAAACAAAGTTATTCCCTCTTAAGAGCAGATGCTTACTGAGTAAATTCTGCAACAGGCAGCAAGGAAACTGACCTTTTGGTAATAGCCCTTTGCCTGGGCTGTCTTCTTCACATGATGAATCAGGGAAGACGGAAACAATTATAGCTGAGGCTAAATAAAAAAAAAAAGATTTCTGTGGAAGGTGATAAGGTGATGGGGACAGAACTCATCTCACAAGCAAAATGAAGCCTGGAGTATGGTGAGAAATTGGAAATGAGTGTGCTCACTCTTTGCAAGCAGATGAGCAGGTGAGCCCAGATTGTCCCTAGGGGACAAGTAGAACACATGGTACCTGCTGCAGAACAGTAGGTAGCAAAGAAAAAGAGACCAGAAGCAGAGTCCTTGAGGTGACATGAGCTCATTTTAGCTAACACAAGTCAGATGCCATTCTGATAAGCTCACTCTCCTGAACCCTCCCACCCAGTCCCTTGACTCTCCAGTTTTCTAAGAAGGAATCCCAATTTTTTTTTTAATTTATTTTTTCCACTCATGCAAACTTGATAGGTACCTGATTCCCCTCCCTCCCTCCATTCCTCCCTGAATCCCCTTGTTCCCTCCCCCTTTCCCCCTTCCTTTCCCCTCTCCCTCCCTTTCTCTCAGTGAGGGCCCCCCCATTCCTGGAGCATCCTTTAGTGTGCATGTCAAACTTCCCTCTGGGTCCTCCTCTCTGATGAGGTGTAAGGCCTTAGTAGCATTGACTAGAGCTCGTTTTTGTGTTCCCTTTTAGTATAGGAACACTACTGCGGCTATTAATCCCCTGCCTCTAGGAATCTAACAGCCTGTGATCCATGCTAGACTTTGGAGGGTCAATGACATGTTGGTAATTGCTCAGGTCATGCAAAGTCCTATTATGATTACTTCAGCCCTAACGTGTGTGGAGTATCTTGCATATCATTGCTCCTCCCCATCTTTAGGCTCTTACAATCTTACTGCCCCCTCTTCCACAAATTTTCCTGAGCTTTGGGATGGGGAGAGATTAGGCTGGCGTGGTTCCTGGTGATTAATGTAGAGCCTCTGATGTTCTGAATTATGGTTTGTTGATTTTTTTTCTTCTTCCAGTTTTGCTGTTCCTGCACCACCCTTGGCTCCATCCTAATGGGTATTGGATGTCACCTCCTAGCCAGAGATAAAAGGCTGTTAAAATAGAATCTTACTATAGGAGTAAATTCAAAGGTAGATGGAATAAGAGTAGGAGACTGCGGTGAATGGGGTGTCAGTCTCCCATTTGCAGGATGATTACTTTCTATCTGCCAGACTCTATACCCTCCCTTTCTGTTGAGATCAAACCCCATCAGTTGCAAGTGGCCAGAAAGGAAAGTCTGTAAGCTTAACCAGATGTCTCATTACTTACTTGCAGTTCCTGATAGTGGCCTGTTTTCTCTGCTGTAGCATGATCCCCTCTCTCCTTATTTCTGGAGGGGCCCTCCTTTCCCTTCCTTCCTGTTTATAATCTTTGCAATTACTGTAGGTATTACAGAGATTTATTTTTGAGTCTGTCACTAAGTGGGTTTGGTACTAGGATCCACCTATTAGGGAGTACATACGGCACTTAATTTTCTGTGTCTGGGATACTTCGTTCAATATAATTTTTTCTAATTCCATCCGTTTCCTGGCAAGTTTCATTAATTCATCTTTTTTGATGGCTGAGTAGTATTCCATTATATAAATGTACCACATTTTCCTTATCCACTTGTCAACTGTTTGGCATGTGGGTTGATTCCATGACTTTGCTATTGTAAACAGTGCTGCTATGAACATGGTCGTGCTTGTGCTATCAAGGTGAATTTTTGCTATATGGGTGATTATTCCCAAAAGTAGAATAGCAGGGTCATATGGCATTTCAGTCTTTAACTTTTTTTGAGAATTGCCAGACTGCTCGCCAGAGTGTTTGTATAAGCCTGCATTTCCACCAGCAATGTAGGAGAGTTCCCTTCTCTCCACATCCTTTCCAGCATTTGGTGTTGTTTGTATTGTGGATTTTTGCTATCCTAACCGGGGTGAGATGATATCTCAGGGAGGTTTTGATTTGGATTTCCCTGATGGCTAAGGAAGTGGAGCATTTGTAAAGATATTTGTTAGACATTTCAATTTCTTCTCTGGTAAAGTTTCCTTTAAGTTCCAAGGCCCATTTTTTTAATTGGGCCATTTGTTTCCTTGGTGTTTAGTTTTCTAAGTTCTTTGTGACTCTGGATAATAGAGCTCTATCAGATATATGGTTAGTGAAGATTTTCTTCCATTCTGTGGGTTGCCTTTGTGCTCGAGTTACAATCTCTTTATCTGAACAGAAGCTCTTTAATTTCATAAGATCCCATTTGTTGAGTGTTGGTTGTAGTGACCGTGCTATTGGATTTCCGTTTAGGAACTATTGGTCTAGTCCAATCAGCTCCAGGGAGTTCCCTACCCTTTCAACTAAGGTTTTTATAGTCTCTGGCTATAAAACCTGGATAAGGAAAATGTGCTACATTTATATAATGGAATACTACTCAGCCATCAAAAAAGATGAATTAATGAGGTCCTTGATCCATTTGGAATTAAGTCTTGTACATGGTGACAAGTACGGGTCCAGCTTTAATCTTCTGCATGTGGAGATCCAGTTTTGCCAGCACCATTTGTTGAAGATGCTGTTCTTTTTCCATTGGATATTTTTGGGCCCCTTTGTCAAAGATCAAATGGCTGTAGTTGTGTGGGCTTATATCTGGATCTTCAACCTTTATTCATTGATCTGTGTGTCTATTTTGCAGCCAGTACCAGACTGTTTTTATAACTATGGATTTGTAGTATAGACTAAGGTTTGGTATGGTGATATCTCCAGCAGTGTTTTTGTTACTCAGGATTGTTTTTGCTATCCTGGGTCTTTTGTGCCTCCATATGAACTTTGAGATTGTTTGGTCAACTTCGTTAAAGAATTGCTTTGGAGGAATCTCCAATTTGTAATATGTTTCAACTTTTCAGAGCTAAAGTATGTTTCCAGGTGATATTTCTCTGAGACTGTGTTCTGTGCCGTAGTCCTCTCCAGCAGCCAAAGGAAATTAGCCTCTTCATTTAGGGACCAAAAGCAGTAGATGTGGGGAACAAACCTTTATTAGTCAAAGATGATGTACTTTCTTCCCAGGCTTAGTAACTCCATGTGACCATGGTTTTCCATTGTGTTTTTTTGTGAAGATCAGAAATGATCTTGGCAGGTCTGCCCTAGTGCTCCTAGTCAGGTGTATATTTTAAACTTAGTTTTTGCAAAGGAGATAGTTTTTTTTTTAATTCATTAGAAAGTTATTGATAGGAAAATATCTTTTACTTCATACTTCATTGCAGGCTGATACCAGCTTTCTCTGAATTCCTGTATGCTAATTTTTGTGGTGTTGAAAAGCACATACTTTTCAAAGCTGTTTCAAATGTGAAGTGTTACGTAAAGTATTATTAAGTGTGTAATATTACCTGGGAAGATCTCTGTGGTAGTTTTACTGTCAGGGAATTTATAATATATAATATTATCAAAATGAATCAATACCTTAACCTTGAATCTGATTCTTCAATTTCCGGAAACATCAGTTTCTAATTTGAATGCTTTTTGCATGCTATCTCCCTTTTCACTATCCACGCGGCCCATGTAAATGCAGCCAAGGAACATAAATAAATTGAGCGTGAGCAATTAAACTATTCAGCATTGGTGATCTAAGAGAGATGTGAAATAGTATTACCTGGCATACTGGTTTTGAATCTGGGGCTGAGGCATGACTGTAGTTTACAGTGTCTCTTAGTCCTGCTAGGAGTGGAAGATAGAGATTTTTAAAAGACCTGAAGCAATTCAAAAGCAAGGGATGTTTTCAAATGGTAATGAAGAGGTTAGCCAAGTTGCTTTACATAGAATCTCACAGAGCTATTATCAGCCAGTGATGTTGCTCCGTGGGGCTGCCATTTAAAGCAGTTTTCTTTAGGCCAGGGGGATCTAGCTTTGAATGTGAAGGCAATGTGAAAGATGCTAAGCCTCTTGTCACTACCAGGAGAGGTCTCACTTTACTCTTTAATGTATGCAAGTGGTTCTAGCCAGAGGACTTGTGGGATTAAGCATGGTTGAGGATGAGAGAAAAAAAAAAAAAAACATTCTGCCTCCTCTCACTTCAGCTGTACACTGAGGCTGGTTTGCTGCCCTTTAGCGAGGAGATAAAATCAAAGTCGCAAAATAACTGAGCTCCAGCAAACAAAGGAATAAATCTGGCAGTTTTCAGCTGTCATCTGAAGCAAAACAAATCAGGGATCCCTCACTGACTAATAACCAAACTTGTCAATGGATTTTTCTCACCCACTGTCACTGAGCCAACCTTTTCTAGCAGGTCACAAAGCAACCGAGTGCTTACATCATAATCCAAGCAGGGCATAAAATTACATCAATTATGATTAACGTTCTCATGATAAAGACCAATGTTTTCTTTGAATCATAAGGTAATGAAGCCCAGGGAATAAAGCTGTTTGCTAAGCTGTGTCTGGTTTAAAGTTAAAAGCTTACAAGTATGAGTTAGCAGATAAATGAATTAGTGTAGTGTGGGACTTTTCAAATGCTAATATACATATGAACCCTCTGAAGAACTTGCTAAATTTCAGATGGGATTCTGATTAAATGAGAGGATAAAAAATTGAGTTTGCATTTGTAATAAAGAGGAAGGTTATTTTTATTTTATTATTATTTTGTTATTTTTATATGTTAATATTTATGTTTATATGTTTTTTTGTTTTTTTAAATTTTTTTATTAAAAATTTAATTATACATTTAAAAATTTTTTTACCAGTTCCCTCCCTCCCCCCTCCTCTCCGCGAACACCCTCCTCCCTCTCCTCTCCCTCCCTATCCCCCAGTGCCTCCCCCCCAATTCCCAGAGAGTCCTTTATTGTGTACTCCTGACTCTCCACTGGGTCCTCCTCTCCGATGACATATAAGGACCCAGTGGCATTTCCATAAGCCCTTTCTCTTAAGTTCCCCTATGGCTGTCAATGCCTTGCCTCCAGGGATCTCGGTGCCCTTAACAGATGCTAGACTTTATGAGGGCAGCAGTGCGCTGGACATTGCGCAGGGCATGCAAAGTCCCATTATGATTGCTTTGGCCCCAACTATTGTTGAGAGTCTTGCAAATCGTTGCTCCTCCCATCCTTTTGCTCTTACAATCTTACCACCCCCTCTTCCGCAAATGTCCCTGAGCTCCAGGATGGGGAGAGATTAGGCTGTCTATGTGATTGATATAGAGTCTCTGAAGTTCTGGATTGTGGTTTGTTGATTTTCTTTTGCAGTTTTGCTGCTCCTGCCCTTCACTCCATCCTGATGGGCACTGTATGTCACCCCCTGGCCAGAGACAAAAAGCTGTTAAACTGGAGTCTTGTTATAATAGCACATTCAAGGGTAGATGTAATAAGAGTAGGAAACCTCAGTGAGGGAGGGGTCCATCACCCATTTGCTAAATGATTACTTTTTATCTGCTAGACTATATGCCCTCCCCTTCTGGTGAGATCAGGAAAGAACGTCTGTGAACTTAACCAGGTTTCTCATTACTTACTTGCAGACCTTGATGAAGGCCTATTTTCTCTGCTGTAACATGGTCCCCTCTCTCCTTGTTTCTGGTGTGGCCCTCCTACCCCATCTCTCTTGTTCATAATCCTTGCAATTACTGTGTTACATAGGTTTACTTTTGAGTGTCTCAATGTGGGCTGGGTGAGTTTGGTACTAGGAGCCACCTATTAGGGAGTACATATGCGCTTAATTTTCTGGGTTTGGGATACTTCACTTAATATAATTCTTTCTAATGACATCCATTTCCCAGCAAATTCCATCATCATTTTTGATGGCTGAGTAGTACTCCATTGTATAGATGTACCACAGTTTCCTTATCCATTCATCAACTGTTGGACATTTAGGTTGATTTCATGACTTTGCTATTGTAAACAGTGCTGCTATGAACATGGTCGAGCTTGTGCTATCGAGGCGAACCTCTGCTGCATGGGGGGTTATTACCAAAAGTGGGATAGCAGGGTCATATGGCATTTCAATCTTTAATTTCTTTAAGAATCTCCAGACGGCTCGCCAGAGTGGCTGTATGAGCCTGCATTCCCACCAGCAATGTAGGAGAGTTCCCCTCTCTCCACATCCTCTCCAGCATTTGTCGTTGTTAGTATTGTGGATTTTTGCCATCCTGACTGGGGTGAGATGATATCTCAGGGAAGTTTTGATTTGCATTTCCCTGATGGCTAAGGAAGTGGAGCATTTTTTAAGATATTTGTTAGACATTTTAATTTCATCCCTGGTAAAGTTTCTTTGAAGTTCCAGGGCCCATTTTTTAATTGGGCCATTGTTTTCCTTGGAGTTTAGTTTTCTAAGTTCTTTGTGCACTCTGGACAGTAGAGCTCTGTCAGATACGTGATTAGTGAAGATTTTCTCCCATTCTGTGGGTTGCCTTTGAGCTCGTGTTACAATCTCTTTATCTGAACAGAAGCTCTTTAATTTCACAAGATCCCAACTGTTGAGAGTTGGTAGCAGGGACTGTGCCATTGGATGTCTGTTTAGGATGTATTGGCCTATCCCAATCAGCTCGAGGGAGTTCCCCATCCTTTCAACTATGGTTTTTAAAGTCTCTGGCCTTAAATCAAGGTCCTTGATCCATTTGGAATTAAGTCTTGTACATGGTGACAAGTATGGGTCCAGCTTTAATTTTCTGCATGTGGAGATCCAGTTTTGCCAGCATCATTTGTTGAAGATGCTGTTTTTTTTCCATTGGATTCTTTGGGCCCCTTTGTCAAAGACCAAATGGCTGTATTTTTGTGGGCTTATATCTGGGTCTTCAACCCTTATCCATTGATCTGTGTGTCTATTTTGGCAGTTTTTATAACTATGGATTTGTAGTATAGACTAAGGTTTGGTATGGTAATACCTCGAGCAGTGTTTTTGTTACTCAGGGTTGTCTTTGCTATCCTGGGTCTTTTGTGCCTCCATATGAATTTTGAGATTATTTGGTCAACTTCTTTAAAGAATTGCTTTGGGATTTTAATTGGTATAGCATTGAATTTGTATATTGCCTTTGGTAGGATGGTCATTTTTACAATGTTGATTCTGCCAATCCAGGAACATAGGAGGTCTTTCCACCTTCTGGTGTCTCCGGCTATTTCTTTCTTTAGGGTTTTAAAGTTTTCATTGTAAAGGTCTTTTACCTCCTTGGTTAGGTTTATACCAAGGTATTTTATTTTTTTAGGGGCTATAGTAAATGGGATTGTTTCTGACAAGGCTTTTTCACTTCTTTCATTCTGGGCATATAGGAAGGCCTCTGATTTTTGCACATTTATTTTGTATCCTGCCACCCTGCTGAACTTCTCAATTAGTTCCAGGAGCTTCCTGGTGGAGTTTTTGGGATCACTCAGGTATAAGATCATGTCATCTGCAAATAGGGATAGCTTGACTTCTTCCTTGCCGATTTGAATCCCTCTTATGTCCCTTTCTTGTCTTATGGCTTCAGCTAAGACTTCAAGTACAATATTGAATAGAAGTGGTGAGAGTGGACAGCCTTGTCTAGTTCCTGATCGAAGTGGGAATGCTTCCAATTGTTCCCCATTGAGCATAATCCTTGCTGTGGGCTTGTTGTATACAGCTTTTATTATATTGATAAAGGTTCCTTCCATTCCTACTGTCTCTAGAGTTTTGATCATAAAAGGCTGTTGGATTTTGTCAAAGGCTTTTTCTGCATCTATGGAGAGTATCATGTGGTCTTGGACTTTGGACTGGTTTACATGATGAATTACATTTATTGATTTTCGTATGTTGAACCAACCTTGTGTGCCGGGGATGAAGCCTACTTGGTCCCCGTGAATGATCTTTTTGATATGTTTTTGAATCCGATTTGCTAAGACTTTGTTGAGAATCTTTGCGTCTGTGTTCATCAGAGAGATTGGCCTATAGTTTTCTTTTTTAAGTGAATCTTTATTAGGTTTTGGGATTAAGACGATATTAGCTTCATAGAAGGAATTTGGTAGTGTTCCTTCCTTTGCTATTTGATGGAACAGTTTAAGGAGTATTGGTGTTATTAACTCCTTAAATGTCTGGTAGAATTCTGTGCTGAATCCATCTGGCCCAGGACATTTTTTGGTGGGAAGATTCGAGATTACTTCTTCAATTTCCTTGTATGTTATAGGACTATTTAAATAATTCACAACTTCCTGATTCTATTTAGGTAGGCTGTGTTTACTTAGAAATTCATCCATCTCTTTTGTGTTGTCAAACTTCACAGAGTACAAGTTTTTGAAATATGATGTTATAATTCTCTGGATTTCTTGGGTATCCGTGGTGATAACTCCATATTCTTTTCTAATTTTGTTAATTTGGGTTTTCTCTTTCTTGTTTTTGGTTAATTTAGCTAGGGGTGTATCAATCTTATTGATTTTTTCAAAGAACCAGCTTTTTGACTGGTTGATTTTTTCTATTGTTTTCTTAGTCTCGATTTCAGATATTTCTCCCCTTATTTTGCTAATCTCCTCTCTTCTACTACTTTTGGGATCAGATTGCTCAAGTTTCTCCAAAGCCTTAAGCTGCATCGTTAAATTATTTATTTCTGATGTTTCCATTTTTCTGATGTAGGCATTAAGAGCTATGAACTTACCTCTTAGAACAGCTTTCATTGTGTCCCAGAGATTTTGGTAAGTTGTATTTTCGTTATCGTTCACTTTCAGGAAATCTTGAATTTCCTGTTTAATTTCTTCCTGTATCCAGTTCTCATTCAGCATCATATTGTTAAGTTTCCAGGAGTTAGTGTATTTTCTCTTGTTTGTTGTGTTGTTGTGGATGTCCAGCTTTAGGCCGTGGTGGTCTGATAGGGCACAGGCTAGAATTTCGACTTTTTTCTATTTGTGTAGATTCATTTTGTGTCCCAATATGTGATCTATCTTGGAGAAAGTTCCGTGTGCTACTGAGAAAAATGTGTATTCTTTGGTATGTGGATGTAAAGTTCGATAGAGATCTGTAAGGTCCATTTCAGTAAGGATTTGGTTAAGCTCCAATATGTCTCTGTTAAGCTTTTGACCTGTTGATCTATCCCATGTTGAGAGGGCGGTGTTGAAATCCCCGAGAATTATCGTTTGGAGGTTGATTTCTTGCTTTAGATGCTGTAGGGTTTTCTTAATGAATGTGGAGGGGCCCATATTGGGTACATATATGTTCAGTATTGTGAAGTCTTCCTGGTGAATTGTACCTGTGACTAAAATGTAGTATCCATCTGTGTCTCTTATGATTTTCTTTGGTTTGAAGTCTACTTTGTCTGAAAGCATAATTGCTACCCCTGCCTGTTTCCTGGTTCCATTAGCTTGCAAGATTTTGGACCAGCCTTTCCTTCTTAGGACGTACCTATCTTTTGTGGTGAGATGAGTTTCCTGAAGGCAGCAGATTGTTGGATTGTGGTTTTTAACCCAAGTTTGTAATCTGTGTCTCTTAATCGGTGAGTTAATGCCGTTGACATTCAGTGTTATAATGGAGAAATTATTTTTAATTCTGGACATTTTTATGTTTAGTAGATTTTTTAAGCATGTTGTTTGATATTTATATTTTGGTGGTATTATACTTCCCTTCTGTCCTCCTGGATACGCTTGTTCTTTTCTTCAAGCTTGAATATCATTTCTAGGATTTTTTGAAGGCCTGGTTTGGTAGACATGTATCCCTTCAAGTTGTCTTTGTGCTGGAAAACTTTTCTTTCTCCCTCAATCATGACAGATAGTTTTGCCGGGTATATCAGTCTGGGTTGGCATTTTTGCTCATTTAATACTTGAAGTACGTCTCTCCAAGCTCTTCTTGCTTTTACTGTTTCCATTGAGTAGTCATTTGTTATTCTAATAGGTTTACCTTTAAAAGTGAGTTGCTTTTTTTCTCTTGAAGCTCTCAGCACCCTTTCTTTGTCTTGAATGTGGAGTGTTTTGACTATTATTTGCCGTGGCGATTTTCTATTTTGGTCATATCTGTTTGGAATGCGAAATGCCTCTTGTATTTGGATAGGCCTCTCATTCTAGTTGTGAGAAGTTTTCATTTATGATGAATTGAAATATTTCCTCAGGTGTGGTATTTTGGGATTCTTGTTCTGGTATTCCATAATGGCGCATGTTAGGCTTCTTCAGGGTGTCCCATATTTCTTGAATGCTCCTCTCCAGTATCTTTTTGGCTTTAACAATCTCTTCCATTGAGCTGGTTAATTCTCCTACTTTGTCTTCAAGATCTGAAATTCTATTTTCTGCCTCATTTGTTCTGCTGATAAGAATCTCTGTTGAGTTTTGGGTTGAAGATAACTTATCTCTTAGTTCAATTTTAAACTCTGCCTGAGACTGTTTTACCTGCTCTATACCTATTTTTGTTTCTTGAACTGTTTTTCTCAACTCCTCCAGGTTCCTGTTGTGTTCCTGTTCAAAGTGGTTGATACGGTTATTTAACTCTTCTCGGATTTCCTCTTTCATATTATTAATCATGGTAATGATCATACTCTGAAAGTCGTTATGTTGGGTCCGGCTTTCATGGCTATTTTCTATGGATTTGTTCTGGTCGCAATCCATCGTTATGGGATTGATTCTTTTGGTGGGAGATTGGTCTTCTTGGGTTTTTTTTCTCGTGGATCTGCACTTTGACTTGTACATTGTTGTTTTGTTTTTTAGGACCTTTCAGTTTCTGTGTGTTTTTCACTGAACCGATGTAGTTGGTATTGTTACACCTGCCAGTTGTTACTAGTGCTTGCCTTGGATTGGGTATGTTTGTGTATTGGTATTGTTATATCCTAGATGAGACTACTAGGATGTTAGTACGTCAGTTAAGTAACCAGGGGATGAATATAAGTATGGTAGTGCACTTTTACGATCTAGTGTCTTGGTGAAATGTGAGGGTGGGTGGTGTACTCCCTGGAGTTGTATGTTTTTGGGGTGGCTGTATGAGGAAGCTGACCTACAACATTGATACTAGAAAGGATCAGTAAGGTGAGAGAAAAGAAAATGAAAAAAAAAAGTTTACTTATCTTTGGGCTGGATGTGGAGTCTCGCGCATGTGATACAATGGTTGTAGTGAAGTCCAGATGTATGGCCTGTGTTCTCTTTGTTCCTTAGTGTTTTGCTTGAGTTTCCTTTGGACTCTATTGAATTCTGAGTAGCAGTGTGTCTTCCGTGGACCACGTGCGTAGGTCCCCGGTGGGCCAGAGAGGCAGAGGGTCTGATGTTGATGGCAGAATTCTTCACCTGTGACCTGGGAGGGAGGGGCGCGGGGGCAGGAGGGCACGAGGGGCTGGTGTCCGGGGCGGGGCCCTGGAGGCTAAGCCGGCGGCCACGCGCGGGTGCTGCTGGCCGGGCGGCTTGGCTCCGGGGTGGGGGGCTGGGCTGGGAGGGGCTCGCTCTCACCTGGGCGCTGGTCGGGGTTCGGCGTGGAGGGGGCTGGGGGCAAAGCCGGCGGCCGCACGCGCGGGTGCTGCTGGCCATGCGGCTCGGCTCTGGGGTGGGGGGCTATATGTTTATATTTTTATGTGTTAATATTTTATTATTTGTAATAAACAGGAAGACCTATTATTATTAATAAGTCTGCAAACTACACCCTGGGCAACACCTGACAGTGCAGGGCTTCCAGAGGACATTTTACTGAAAGTCTGGAATTACGCAGGGAACTGGAAACCAATTGCTTCCAGCTAGGTTCTGCACAAGGACAGAGCCTGTCTTGGCCAGATAGTCTGGATTCTGGATTAGATTTAGTTTTTGGTTGTAGGTCACTCATTCTCAGATTTTTACTCAAAATTCTAATCACATAAAGCAAGCCGCATCTATTAGATAAGTATGGTCAACAGACTACCAGACCGATACATGTAGTACAAGTATTGTACGAGATAGAAGTAAGTACATGTGTTGCTACATGTAGTACAAGGGGTAAGAGAGCTTTGCTTGGCTATGACATGTAAATGTGGGGATAGGGGATGGGAGAAACTCCAAAAGAGGAGATCTAGTAGAACATAGGGGGTAAGAACGTCAAAAGAACATTAATATGTGGAATGTTTCAAAAGGAAGGGGAAGGAAGTAAAGGGATAGAGGATAGGTGGGGCCAGGGACAAATTAGCACTAAGCAAGTTAAACACAGCCAGAAATTGTATGCGAATTTATTAAAACATATAACCTAAACAAACAATAACAAAAAAGAAATTCCAACCAATATGCCTTATGCAAGGGCACACAGACAGGGAGGAAAAGAAAAAGCAGAAATTGCCCTAAGATGCTTCTACTAGAAGCCATGGGTGATTCAGTAAATTTCCCTGTGCCAGGAATGTGATACTTCCTGAGGAACTGTTGGATAGAGAGGCCTTAAAGCCCCTTAAAACAAAATAGGCAACCAAAAACTAAATGGACACGGGAGTGGGAGAGATACCCTCTGGAAAGGAAAACTCTACAGGATGGAATGTGGGTGAAGAGAGTGGGTTTTAGGAGATGAAAACAGTCAAATTCATTGTGTCCATATATGCAAGCTTCAAAGAATTAAAAACAGAAATGTAGAATGCAAATATAATAAGACTCTATTGCTGAAGCCACCACACACAATGATCACAGGACATGGGGACAGGGAAGCTGGGATGGAGAGCAATGGCTTCTCCAGCCATGAATTCTGCAAGCTACAACAGTAACAAAGACAACTCTGTTAAAGTTGTTCAGAGGTACAACCTTGGCATGTAAGGTATGGGAGCAATGAATTGCTTGCTGACTGGCATGAAGTCATGTTTCATGGCAGGGAACACATATCTAGTATTCTAAACAAAGTAAAATATCTGCAGAAAGGAAGAGAAGTGGCCTAATGTAGGGAAATCTTAGTATTAACTATAGATACTTGATGACAAGCTACCTTCTAGTCACTTATCTTTTAATCTGTAGATCAGAGAAAAGGTGCTCAACGAAGAAATATCCTCTTGCAATGGAAGGCGAAAAATGCTGAAAATTGACCAAAATGCAAAATGAAAGAGACTTTTGAGAGTTTGACCCCCTACAGGACATCTATCATCGCCCAATTCCTTATTCCATGACTCAGGAAACCTTGTGGAAGACTGTAAGAATATAAGAGTACTGGGATGGGGTGAAGCATTACCTCTGTACTATGAGGGCTGCTATACCTATGAGCAATGGCTGGTTTATCAATAATCGCACCATGGAATGGTGAGTATTCCAGCAGATACGATTCTACTGTGAAAGATGAATTGAGACTGATGCTGGACAGGAGAGAAGGAGCGGCTTTACATGGATGCTTGGTCCACTAGTAATTCAAGTGCTTCCAAGCACTCACAGTACAGACATTCTGGATGAGACTCAAGGGACCACACGTGCCTGGGGACATGGGAGTGGGAGGGATACCCTGTGGAAAGGAAAACCCTATGGGATGGAATGTGGGTGAAGAAAGTGGGTTTCAGGAGATGCAAACAGATAAATTCATTGTGTTCATATAGAAAAGCTTCAGAGAATTAAAAACAGAAATGTAGAATGCAAAAGTAATTAAATTACTAAATTCTCAAAGTAGGGAGAAACACAAACAGCAAACAAATTAATTATCTAAACAAAATAATCTGTTAGCATCTGATTTGGATACTTTGAATTTCCAAATGACCCTTTCTAAACCTTTCATGGGACAAAAAGCACAACATTCTTTCCAGGGCAAAACTCAAGGTACTTATTCATGTTTTGAACAAAGGAATTATACATTGGCTATTTCTTGTGCATATCTCAATTAATTACTCTGAACTGAAACTTGGGCTGCATTTGAGAATGACTGCCTTGTTGGGTGAGGTTTATAAATAATTCTTTATTAATTTTTAAATGTTTTTTTTTTTTCTGTTGACAGCAAAGCCAATTAGTGTACCTTGGCTGGACCCAGAGGAGGATGTGAGCTGAAATGAGAGTGACATTCAGGAGAGATTTCTTTTCAAGCTCTGTGTCTTTAGGTAGTCTCCGTGCAGTGACCTTATCCTTGGAATTCAGCTTTCAGCTGGTGTATCCAGCATTAAAGGTGACAGGGAAAATAAAAGTCTTCCTTCTAAAGATTGTGTGTGCCTTTGGCAAAGGTTATAGATGTGATGTCTTTGAACATCCTTCTTCATGATGGCTCTGTCGCTGGAAATGGGCAGAGAAGAGAGGAGATCTGCAGCGCGTTCCAGCTGCTTTCAGGGCAGGGGCTGTCACATCCTTTGCCTGGCGAATGCAGATCAAGTGTGGGCTTTATATTTACATCTAAATGTCTAGGTTGCTCACCGTTTTGTTCCTCCACTTTTACCCTGTCATATCTTCCCAGGCATAAGATAAAAAGGAGAAGATGCATGGAAAGAAAAAAAAAAAGATAAAAGAAGTCTAACTTCACTCTAAGAGAACCAGTCTTAAGATGAGAAGCAGCTCATTAACTCTTGCTAGTCCTGGTCTGTTTCCAGTTCCCTTAGGCTGTTACAGAAAGCATGCATGTCATGTGATTCTTTCAAGGCAACTGCCCCCACCTGAGAGGATCCAGGTACTCTGAACAGAGCAGGTTTCAGGTCATTTTCATTATTTTCCGTAATTAGGTGTTCTCTGTCCGAGGGGCTGGGGACTGGAGACAGGGCTAAGGAATAAAGGGTAAAGAAGAGTATTTTAACTGCACTTTTCTTTCAGCTGACATGCTCACACCAGCATCAACCACTTCAAGCCCATGAAATATTTCCAATGCTCCTTTCTATGCCCACAGGCTTCCACTGTGGACTGAGCCAAACTGAGCCTCCTCCTGGAAGATATTCATGATTCCTTAGGCTGACGTGAGTCACGGCTGGGCTCCTCAGTTGAACACTGGTTAGAATAAGATTATCTTGGGCTCTGTTCTTGATGTGCCTGCTGCTCCTGAGTTCTACGTCCTTCGGAAAGCTTCACCACATTCATCAGCAGCTTTCTGATGTTCTGCGGTTGCTACGGCACGGTGATCTGTCCCTTCTAAATACTGTTACGGACATTCTTTAGCACAGCAGCCATTTGGTGAAGTCTCCACCATAGCTGGGTGGTCATTTTGTGAAGATTTCACCTCCAATCTTCTCTTTTGGCTCTACTTCCCTAGTAATTCCAGGAATTCTTTAGCAACTGAAACTATAAAAGATTGCGGCCCCATTCCAGATTTCTGTCTTCTGCTCAGATCTCTATCCGTACCCTCTTCTCTTCCTCTCCCAACCTGTTGCCATGGCAGGTCACTCCCCATTCTCTCTGACCTTCAGTGATCTCTTTGTCCTGATGCCTTAAAGGCAAACAATGGCTCTCTTGACCACCAAGCCCTCAACTCTAAATAAACTCCTCTGTCTTAAGTCTTTCCCTTTGGTAATGTTTCTTTATTCAGTGTCCTCCACAAGGTCAGAGTCACTCTCCATTCCTTCCTCCGACCGAACAGAAATACCTGAAGCAAAATGGCAGAGCGCTTTTGCCCTGCATGACTCCAAAGTAGATTTAACAAGCATCAGGAGACTGAATCTTTGAGGAGGAAGAAAGAGCTTATTTTCCATTAACAGGTTCGAGCAGAAACCCTGGTAGGCATGAATGGCGTAGCAGTGTCTCGGGTACTTGAAGCAATACCCATACAAGTGATATGGACAATGGACATCTTTGGGAGCCTTTTGCATCAATTTATATGTTAATTAATTAATTTAAAGAGACAGAGAGAGAAGGAGAGGAGGGAAAAGAACACACACACAATTACTTATATGTACAAGTCAGAAGAAAACTTTGCAAAGTTATTTCTTTCTTTCCACTGTGAGGGCTCTTTGGATTGTACTCAGGTCACCCACCAGTTTTGCCTGCAGATACCTTCACCTGCTGGGCCATCTTGCTGGCACAATGGCAGCCTTTTCCATGTGACTGTTCATATCTGAAGCTCCTCCTAGGTGAGCATATTTTAATCTCCTGCTTTATCATCTCAGATGATGCCTTATGCATGGGCTTCCCAATCCTGGAATAATACTGGAGATTTCCCCAGTTTTCATAGCTCTTCTCCTGATAGACATACCATCATAGTTATGCAGCCATTGGGCAATTTTCTTGATACATATGTGCTGTTTGACCTTTATACATTTTTTCCAAAGACATGAAGATTTTGTTGAGCAGCCAGCTTAGTATTTCTGCTAGCTTTCCAGATGTCATGGTGACTTCAACACAGCCCGAAATTGGGCTGATTTGGCTCAAATGATGTCTCTATTAGTTAACAGTAAACAGGCAAATCTTTGTGCCTGGGTTTCTACCTCTGAGTTAAAGATTATACAAAGACTGAAGCAACAATATAGTCAGAGGTTACTGAGAAGAATATGCAAACCATTTATATAAAGTCATTAATAGTTCTCTAATATAAAAGGCTTTTGAAAAGTATATTCAAATCCTTTCATGGTAAGTTTCAAGTATGCAAAGGCACCTTATACTTTTTGTGTAACACATGGTCTATTATTAACTAATCAGGTTGTAAGATTAAAAACATCCTGTTTTGTCTTGTCTCAGGGGTTTGTATGTTATAGGGGAAGATATTACCCATATATTAAAAACTCAAAATTCAAAGCAGAAAATAGTCACAGTTTCGAACTTTGGAAAGGAAGTGAAAGTTGTGTGAGTGTCAGAGAGGGACAAAATATCAGTGGAAGATCTTGAAGCAGAACAGAAACCCTAGTAAGAACAGAAATCTGAATTGCATAAAGTAGTATGACAGAAATAGGAGACAGAGACCACTCAATGAAGATGTATGGATGGAATAGGAGCTAAGGGAAGCTTAAGTAGGTTGCAGGAACTACACACATGAAGAGCAAGTGTTGTCTTTACTAGGAAACTGCAGCTAGGGAGATTGAAATCAGATGCTAAAGAACAAGAAAATTATAAAGACTTTGCTGCTGCTGCTGTTGACATTTAATGATTGAGCTGAATGACTTAGTGGATGGGAGCTTTATTATTATTATAATTATATATTTTATTTATTCAATTGTGCGTGTGTGTGTGTGTGTGTGTGTGTGTGTGTGTGTGTATGCATGTGTGTAGAAACCACGGGTAAATTCGGGAACCACCATGGACCGCCTCTACCTCCTCCTTGTTTACTCTGCCCTGTGATTCACAGGCAGACCCTACCAGGACCAGAAGTGCAGGCCGCCACCACTTCCACCCGGCATCTACAGGTGGGGTCTAGGATCCAAACTTAGAACCTTCCACCTGCAAGGCAGAGGCTTAACCCTTGAGCCACCTCTCCAGCCCCCTGGAGCTTTATTTTTT
Organism: Typhlomys cinereus; assembly: GCA_023101885.1. NCBI lineage: Eukaryota > Metazoa > Chordata > Mammalia > Rodentia > Platacanthomyidae > Typhlomys > Typhlomys cinereus. Next base: position 1,663,124 of record JALPQD010000388.1, on the reverse strand, counting down.
ATCTTTTGCTTCTAATGTATGATTATTTCTCTCTTTGTTCTGAAATAAAGTCCATATTAATAACAAAATACTGAGCAAGAGAGATGACTCAGTGAATAAGATACAAACATGAAGACCTGAGTTCAATCTTTAGAATCTACATGGCACAAAGAGAGAACCAATTTATAAAAGCATACCTTTAATCTCTACAAGTATTTTGTATTGTGAATTCTTGAGTTCTTTCTCTCTCTAATAAATTAATAAAATATACAAATGAATAAATACTACATAAGGTCTATAAATAAAATAATCATCAACAGCTAGGAGGTTTTTAATGAACCTTCAATGACAATACATGAAGTAGAACGACAACATTGAGAGAAAGCAAAGTCGAATGTTTGTGTACAACCCGTCCCACTGAAACACTGTTCACAAATGCTTTAAAATTGTGTTCTAGTTGAGAAATATACTTGCAGAACTCTTCACTCATTACAAATACAGAAAGCACCAATATAGATCAGCACTATGCCTAACACAAAGTAATCACTCTGTGGCCATGATCACTAGCTGTGCACATTATTTCATGTGGGTTCTCATCCCCACTCCATAAAGCAGATGCTCTATCATTATGTATACAGATCTACAAATGAAAACATAGAATCATTATCTTGCTCAACAGGGCACAGCTAGTAAATTGTATAGTTGGTGTTTGAATACAGATGGTTGGAAACTAGAGCTCAAGATACCCACATACTCTCTAATTTTGACCTTTATCATCTCTGTGCTGAAAGTACCAGCAATAATGTATGAGCCAGAACTTCAGAAGATGTTTCATGCATGTGATAAGAGGCACAACAGATGTATGCAGAAGTGACTTTCAGATAAGAAAATGCTAAATTTCTAAGACAGATTAAAAAAGGCTTTCCAAAAGGTGTAACTCTAGGACTGAACCATAGGGTCAGAGAGTTCTTGGTAGCTGCAGGTGCGAGGGAGGAATGTAATGCTGGGAAAACAGAAAGTATCATAAGGCAGTGCTCCTGTATCCTTGGTAGCCTGGCCCAACACCAGCTAGCATGATATAAACAGACCATGTTATCTATGCTTGTAATTTCACTATTAAGGGTAAAAGACTAGGAGACATCATACAAGAATGCTTATCTGAGGTACTATTTAAAAGTAGAGAAAAGCAGAAATTATATAAATATTAAAAAAGCAATTTATGCAAATTCACTATCTAGCCGTTCATGGTGAATATAGATATTCCACCATAACAGGACACCCAAGTGGGGAAGACAGGTGAGGATAATTGAGTGCACACAAATTTTCACACATACCAATCATACTATCTGCATAGAGGAAAACTTGAAAGGATTATACCAAAACAAAAAGAATGGTATTTTGGATTATTTTATTCCTTTACTTTTTTGGTATGGTGTGCATTTTCACAAATGGGTATCCCTCAAAAGATCATGTATAAAATAAAAAAGAAAAAAATTAACAAGCTTGGGAAATTAACAGCTTAATCACTAAGTAGAGAATTATAGAATCTGTCTGTTAGTCTTAGGCATCAAAAGTAGCAAAAAAGAAGAAGGAAATTCTGATACCTCTAATATCTTTCACTACAGAAGACTTGTACTTAGAGGATGATATATTTTAGACTGACTCTGAGTCAAGGAAGAGCAACTGTTAAGAAATTCTCAAGATGTTCTAGATGGTATCATCCACTGTGTGCCAAGTCACAGAACTGAACCTGAGTGTGCGCATGCACTTCGATGCTCTTTACTTTCAAGGCAGACATACATGGCTAGGATTTCATAGCTCATGTGTTTTCAGCAGCCACCACTGTGGCTTTTGCTTACCCCAGCATGCAATTAGACTATTTTGCCCTATATGAGCTGAGAAGCATGGTGATTGAAAGGTCTTTAAGTGTCCACAGTTTTTTGAAAAGGATAATTGGACTCACGAGCCAAAGTTGCATAGTTAATTAAGAAATGAGCCAACCACAACTTATGAAAATAGAAATAAGAAAATTTACCAAAAATGCAAATGAAAACCATTGAGTTACAGTCAACATGGAAGATCATACAGCAACAATGTCAGACCTCCCCTCCCCCGGACTCTAGAGAAAAAGATAGCCAAATAAAGCTAAAACTATGATTTATAACACCCTTTTGCCTGTGTTTATGTGACATCAATTTTTAGGAATTGAATGATTGACAAATATGAAAGAAGTAGTTGGAATTATAAAATGTCAGTAGAGTTCACCTAACATCCAGTCCCTTTTTTTTTATTTTAACAGTCTTTATATAAAGAGCCTTAATCATCACAGTGGTGTCCCTTGCTAGGAAGTTCAATTCCAGCTATTGATTAGTCATAGTCTTTATGTCCCTGTTTGTCTTCAAGGCAGTGCCGAGGTATAGTTCTCATGATGGCAATGGCCTTGTTTGGGGCAGAGCTGCCAGTCACCAACATAGATTAGACCACTCAGAACTGCAGCAATTTAGAAGATAAAGTGTTCACTGTGTGCAACTGCTGGTGTTTTGAAGAGACTAATGTTCATTTTCCACTTTAGGACATATCTGTCTTCTGTATCTTAGGCCTCTCAGATCCAGGCATCTCAAAGTCTTTATTAAAGTTCAACTCCACATGGGTCTTGTGGCTTCTTCTTCATCCCGTAATTTATGTTTTCTCACTTTTACTGTTGACGTAGGGAGGTGAAGAAATAGGGAACTGTCTCCTGTGTTAGGATAAATAATGGACCACAAACTCTTGTATCCTAATCCCTGGAGATGCCAACATCCAAATCTCCAGAGCCTGTGAATTTTACTGTCTATGACAAATGGCATATACAGGTATGACTAAGTCAAAGGCCTTAATCTAGATTCAGGATTGTCTGAGTGGAATTGAAGCAAAATTCACCAATGTCATACCATTTTAACTGAGAGGAAGAAGGAAATTGAATTATAGAAGAGGAAGCAAGAGACACAATGATGGAAGGAAGTGGTTAGAACTGTGCAAGAAGAGCTCACTGCTTAGGAATGCAAAAAACAACTAGAAAAAAGAAGAGACAAGGAACCAGATTCTCTGTCCAGAGTCTCCAAAGGAACTAGCCTGTCAACAGCTTAGTCTTGCCAAATGAACTTAATTTCAGACTTTTCTCCTCCAGAAAAATAAGAGAATACACTGTTGTCAATCACTGTATTGTCAATATTTTTTAATTGAAATGAATAGGGAAAAAAACCCAGCTCCTTTGTGCAAATGTCCTTTCTAGCCTACCTCATGCATCTATCTCTAAACTGTCATGAAAGGACATTGATGGTTTACTGATATCACATCTCTATTTTCCTCTATTTTACTATCTTCTGTTTTAACGAGAAAACTGAGCCAGGAGACACAGTGTCATGATAGAATCTCTTTCTCTCTCCTTCCGATGCATGAGGTGCTTCCCCTTGAATTTGGAGCTGTTCCTTTTCCTACCTTGATGAATAGAAGGCAGAGAGTCCCCTCTATATCTTATTGCATAAAAATGTCAATAGAACCATGACTCTGGTAATGACCGGTGTCTGACATAGAAAATGCGTGCTGATGAGACTTCCTGGAACCATTTAGTGCTCTCCTCCCTATTGATTCTGTGGATGGAAATAGAATCTGAAAGACAGAAATCCATCTTCAAAAATTATTTTGTTATGTGACCTCTAAGGTCTCTGGGAACTGGATGAGTAAAAGAATCTTTCAAGAGGTTTGGGTCAGTGCCATGATTTGGATCATCTTTATGGGGTCATTTTGTATTGGACTTATTTTTCTCTTTCGAGGCTTTTTGTCTGTATTCTAGAGCTATCCTCCTATACTTTCTCCTTCGTGTCAGTCCAATGTAATGTTCCCATGAATATATTATTGTGATGATGATGATGATGATGATGATGATAGTTCTGGCATTCATTGATTGCTTATCACACGCTAGACAGCTAGACCATGGATTAGTATTCTTGCTTGAATATTATATTTAACCAGCACCATATCTTTGCTTCTGCTGTTATTTATCTGCATACTGATGCTTAAGTGTCATTACTTAGTCAAGGTCACAATGCTAGTAAAGAACAGGCAATGCACTGGTCTTGTTTTAGGACTTATGTACATTTTCTGTGATCTCCTCTCCCTCTTATTCAACACCTAGAAATTTTTGTCTGCCACTCATTTCTGTTTCTACTTAAACTTATGTGATTGTTTGGTTATCTAGTAACCCAACTATAGCTTTCTAGTCTAGGCCACCCTTTCAAGGTAGTGCAAGGCATGTCTAAGTCATCTTAGACTTTTCTTTGTCACTCTTCCTGGCCCCCAACCCATCACACTTTTGTTTCCTGGGAGTATCTCTTCTAATACCATGATGCAAAGCAATGAAGTCCTAGTCTGTTTCCACACCACATACTTGTGAATGTTTTCTGAAGAATAAAACTTCTACACCAGTGAAGGGAGGTGATGTCACCTGAATGGCGATCAGAGACATTCATAGGTAATTTTTGAAAAATGCTTTTGAGATTGAGGGATTGCAGAGGTGGCTCAGGAGTTAAAAGTCTTTGTGTCGCAAGCAAAATAACAGATCCTCAAATCCCATATAAAAGTTTCAGGCTGATACAGTGGCCATGGCTTATAATTCTAACCCTGGTAGACAAAGCTTGGGAAATCCCAGAGGAGCTAAAGCCATCTAGAATGTCTCCATTGTCAAACTTAGACCTCCATAAGGACACTTAAATGCCTTCTTGTATACACACAAACACATGCAAAAACTGCTTTTTGGGTGACTTCTCAAAGTCTTTCACCAAATAGTTAATGCAGTGATCCATTTTCTTCCTACTGCTCCCTCAAAAGGAAGTTTTTACTAGACAAAGCAAAATGCTGCTGCACACAGGTGCACATGGATAGATGCTTTAGAGACTACATCCTTTAAAAAATTGGCTCAGTCTCATTTAGCCCCAGAAGTATAATATGGAAAAATTCAAAAGAGCCTTAGGGAAGACTTTTCTGATGAAAGGCAAGGTCACTGCCCAGCATTGGTTGCTCACTGAGAGTGTCCTGAAGACCCCATTGTCCTCTCTAGCACATAAAAATGTTCTTCTAATTGAGCTCTGTGTTCACTATCAAGGAGACGGAGTGAAAGATGAGAAATAAAATGCTTCCATTCTTTTCCACTGGCTATTACCCCAGTAATGGCACTAATAAATGTGGCGTTAGGAAGAACTGGGGGAAAAATGACTATTACTCTTGGAGTCATAAGAAATGAAGATTCAAAAGGCTATTATAGGTAATAGATTCACATTCTAACATGCGAAATGATTCTGGGCTTAGATTGGATGTGTTTGGCTTAGCGATGGTTTTTCGATAGTATTCATGTGCTGGTTGAATAGAAGTAGAGTCTCTGGCCCCTGAGGAGAAACTGGGGCATTTATTCATAAAGGGCCTAAGAAGGGGGCCCCGCAGGATTGTATCTTGGTGGAAACAATCATTTCTTTCCAAAGCTCGTCTGAAAAGCTGAGCTAAGATCAGTTTCTGTGCTTGCCAGAATCTCAGAGGACAGGGAAGAAACACGGTGCCAGATGAAGACAAGGTGAACAAATGAAATCTGTCGAGCTTGAATGAGAATGCTTTCCAGAAGCTATTTCCAGCACCCGACAGCAGCGGCTCTCCGGATTGCTGTGTTCACACCCCGGCTACAGCTGAAGCATTATGCTTCTGCTAAAACCTGAGTTTACCAAGCCAGGAGCTTAAATAAGAAAAATGTTGCCATTCTTACCCCAGAAAAGAGGGGATTTAAAATGGTTTCTGCCACTCTGTGAAAAACAGAAATCCCTAGGGCTGCCATGTACCCATATACCGATGAAATTGCTATTGCCTGTCTGAGGCTTTTAAGCGACAATTGCCTTCAAACTGAATTCTGAGGTGTGTGTGTGTGGGGGGAGGAATGTAAAGTCCGTCTAATGCTTTATTACTTACAATAAAAGTCAGGAAAATAAAGATGTAATTTGTTTAGATTGTTGTTTTCTCTGGGTTAAATGATAAGTCACTCATGTATCGCCTCTGCCATTAATAAGTGGCAGGTAGCCCGAGGGTTAGTTGGAGAGTCAAGAACCCCAAGTCTGATCATTCCATATCCGGTTTTCCATCACTTAGCCCAGACTTCACATCACCCTTCCTGCCTAATACTTGCCATCCATTCCTTTAGCAAACCCAACTGCTTCTTATCGTCTCTTCTATATTTTTTCCCAAGTCCTTGCAACAATGTTTTATAGTTTTCAGAATGTTTCCGATAAAACACAGTCCAGGATCAATCATTCCCCAGCTTCAGACTCTCAAGTGAGTCCTGCTCTACTAAGAATACTCTCTGAAGCTCCCAGGTGTCTGAAGACATGTCCCAGGAGGCAACTGCACACTGGTTTTCTTCCTTGCCTTCAGCTCTCATGGGTTCCAACTACATTAAGCTACGTTGTTCACACACAGAGCCATCTCATTGGTGTTTCCAGATCCCATGAATTCACCCAGAGCTGTGAATTCTCCTTATCCTCTCCTGAATCCCTACAGAAACTCCTCTCTTCACCCAGAGCTGTGAATTCTCCTTATCCTCTCCTAAATCCCTACAGAAACTCTTCTCTTCATGTTCTCTGTAGGGGTCCTTATTCCCAACACCCTCCATCTCCTATTCCACTTTGTTTCCAGTCACTAGTTCTACCTGGCACCATCTCATACAATCAGGAAGACATGCCAGATTTTATGATTGATATGAAAGGGTGACTCTGTGCTGTTTTGACTCTTGTGTACCTGCGCTTCCTGTGCCTCGAATAGAGCAGCGGAGAGCAGGTGTTAGCCACCAACTTTAAGTAAGGTCTTAGATTTTAGGGTTTTGGAAGTTTCTTTTTCTAATTTTATGTTCTATAACCTTTATATAACCTTTTGTACTCTTCTATTTTTGGTACACATGCAATGAAAGTATCAGATATAGATAATTAGAAAGAAACAAAATTATAGCAGGAAGATATGACCAACGTTTTGTCAAACCACTCTCTGTCTGCTTCTGTGTATGATATATATTTTTTTCCTGATCTTATAATACTAGTTGTCAAGGGATGAAGTCTGGACTAAAGAGACAGAAGGCGTGTTAGCACTTAGGATATGTAATTGTACGTGTGTCCCTAACTGTACCCCTGTTGCTGTATCTAGAAGATGGAAGATAGTCATTATGATTTCATGGATGGTTCTGAGAAGTTAAGCCATATGAAAGACTTAGAATAATGAGAAGCAAACTATGAAGCCTAAACATATGAATTACTTTTATTTGCATCCAGATATATATGCTCTTGTAGTCTTTGGCCACCTGAAAATGCTTCTGTTTCTGCTTGATATTTTGCTTCCTCTCCGCATCAAGCTTCCCTGATCTTGTCTGCATGTGCACGAATACTTGCACATCTTGTTCTTACTCCTGAGTTGAATATCAAGAACCCTTCACTAGTATTCACCAATCCAGTAGAGATAGTGATCAAATTCATGATGTCTTAATAAGGTTGGGTGGGGACACGTGATGCTAGTTTTCCTTCACGTTTAACTGTTCTGTGTGGATATACAACAACCATGCATGGAAAGATGCCAATGTAAGGAGATGAGCCAAATGCCATTGTCTTGACATAGTAGGTATTACAGGAATTCTGAGAGCAGAACAAGGCGTTGTTATAAAATCCCATGGCTTAATCCACATATCTATGGCTCTGCATAATTCATTCTTCACTCAACTCATCTCTTTCCATTCACCTCCCCTGCAGCCTTCTAGAATTCCACAGATTTCTTTTTGTTCCCCACAGTGCCCTGCCATTCAGTTTTATTCCAAAGTTTTTGTATGCATCCTTTATGCTACACATGAAAGTCTTTCCCTGTGTTTTATTCCTTGAACTAATTGCATCTCAACCCTCAGGATTCACTGGATGTTATATTTCTCCAGGTTATACCAGCTGGTATCTGGGGTTTGGATCCATCTTATCTATACAAAGCATTGTAATCTACAAAAAATCCTCCCTTTTAAATTCTTCACCTAGGCTTCCATGAAGGAAATATGCTATACTTAAAACTCCTACCTGCATCCCCAGCACATGAACCATTGCCTTTCATGAAATGTGTGAAACATAAATCAGTTGAATAAGTGCCTCTGTAATGGCCACGGTTTGGGAGATACTTTTTGTTTTAGCTCAGAAATATCTGCTAAGGGACATAATGAAAAGTCTTACATTTCTAGAAAAATAAGAAAGCTGATTCTAGTAGCCAGCAATGTAGAAGTTTCCTCCTATCAGGATCTTCATTCTTCAATTTATAATTCCTACAGAGCTCTTTGCCTAAAGTTTTTGAAACCAAAATGTATCCCAGCCATTCTGGAAGAATTTGCACACTTTTTAAATAGAACTTGATACAAACTAGATGGTCCTTCCTGGGTCTATGGATAAATGCTTGTGGTATGTCTTTAAGATTTTATGAATCTCACTAGTCTATGTGAAAGTTAGTTTTACTTAACAACTTGCTCAAATCTAGAATCATCTGGGAGATGGGTCTTTGGGCATGCCCGTTGGAGATTATTTTGTTTATGTTCATTGAAGTGGGAAAACTTAGTGTGGATAACATTCTTCCTTGATTAGGATCATGGTGTATTCAAGTAGAGAAAGAGAACTGAGAAGCAGCACCTATTCATTTATCTCTGTTATTTGTGTGGATGAAATGGGACCCGCTGTAACAAGTTCTACCTGCCTTGACTTCCCTTCCTTGATGAACCACTTTATCTTGAACTCTGAACTATATAGAATAAACCCTTTCCTCTTTAGTTGCTTTAACTATTATGTTTTATCACAGCAACAGGAAAAGAAACTAAAACAGATAGATAACCTGCTCTCTTTCTGTCAGAGATATTTGGAGAATTTGAATCTCTTGCTTCTTACTTCATCTCAAATATATGTTTTTTATTATTATTTATTCAATTTTGTGTGTGTGTGTGTGTGTGTGTGTGTGTGTGTGTGTGTGTGTGTGTAGAACCACAGACGGATTCGGGAACCTCCATGGACCGCCTCCACCTCCTTGTTTATTCTGCCCCGGGATTCACAGGCTCCGCCCTACCAGGACCAGAAGCGCTTCCGCCCGGCGTCTACACGTGGGGTCTACGATCCGAACTCAGGACTTTCCACCTGCAAGGCAGAGGCTTAACCACTGAACCACCTCTCCACCCCCTCAAATATATGTTTTTACAGAGAATAAGACATGTAGAAGGTGTGTGAGCTGGCAGCGCTTTTGTTGGGCCTCTGGGCACTCATCTCCAAGATCTGGGTTTCATTCTCTTCTTCCATGGAATACCTTCCAATGGAAACCTAAGCAGAGATACAACTCTAGTACTTCTGAAACCTCCATTGTACAATTTATCATTTATGATGCTTCCTATATAACGCTCTGATTAGTCTGGAAGCCAATCTGAGGACTAGGCTGGATATGCTACAACTTTGATCATAACATCTGATTAATGAATCAGTTTCAGAGATTTTTACCTTATGGCCTTGCTATAGTGATTTGTTATCTGTTGGTGGGAGGTCAAATTCCATTGTAGCTTGTTGCAGTTTGCCTGCATGGTTGCTGATAAATAACCATCAAATGGTTTAAGGGTACAAGGGATTTATTTTCTTACTGATAGTCCTGTTATAGTTCATAGTCCAGCTTAATGGGAAAGCATGCACCAATACCAGGGCTGAGGGAACTCGACACACCATCTCTACATAATGGCTGAGAGAGAGAGAAATCTTTTCTTGCCAGACCAGCACATCTGGCCAAGTATACATAAGGATGCCAACTCCCTCAACCAACCCTCTATCTTTCCAGGGCCTAATCCCACCCACCATAGGCTGGGCCCTCCCCAACAACTAGACAATCTCCTGCAGGTTTGTTCTGGGTTTAACTCAACCATTAATTCTCTATGAATGTGCCCAGAGCTCAAACCCTCAACTGTCAAGTTGACACCTGTGCCTAACTATGTGCTACAGAGTTATTATCTCTCTCTCTCCCTCTCTCTCTCTCTTAGTTCAAGAGGACAATCCAGGCACATAGAAGTCACCAGAGGAGAAATTAAAGATACCTTTTAACTACTTAGGTCTGCTGTGATAGACAAACATAAAATTACATGGCTTAGACAACAAGGGTTAATTTCCTACAGATCTCCTCAGACTGGAAAGTTCAATATACCTGTGGGGGTCACAGACCACTTCCTTCTTTTCAGATGGCTGTTTTCTCTCACATAGCAAAGAGAAGAAAGAAAGAAAGAAAGAAAGAAAGAAAGAAAGAAAGAAAGAAAGAAAGAAAGAAAGAAAGAAAGAAAGAGAGAGAAAGAAAGAAAGAAAGAGAGAGAAAGAAAAAGAAAAAGAGAGAGAGAGAAAGAGAGAGAAAGAAAGAAAAAGAAAGAAAGAAAGAAAGAAAGAAAGAAAGAAAGAAAAAAAAGAGAGAAAGAAAGAAAAAAAAGAGAGAGGGGAGGGAGGGATGGAGAGGGGAAGGGAGGAAGTAAAAGAAAAGAATAAGTTACATAAATGGACAGATGATGTTGAAATAGAGAGTACATGAGCCATCGGAGCCATGCCTCCTGCTTTTTTTTTCATTTTTTCAAGATAGGATATTTCTTTTTTATTATATTTTTCTACTTTTTCAAGCATATTGAGTATTTATTCCTCTCTCCTTCTTCCCTCCCATCACCTCCCTTCCCTTCATTATGCCCTCCAGCTTTCTCCCACCCTTCTGCCTGCATGACTCAATGGACCTCAGGGTTCACTCTGACTTGTCTACTCTACAATTCTTAAATCCTATAGTTCTTTCTCCTTTGGCACAGTGAATTATAAGGATGATTTTTGACACATAATTAAATAAGAAGTGTATTCTAAACTATTTTCTTTTTTTATTAAAAATGTAATTATACATTTAAAAATTTTTTACCAGTTCCCTCCCTCTCCTCTTCTCCCCCTGAACCCCCTCCTTCCCCTCCTCTCCTTCCCCATCCCCCAGTGCCTCCCCCCCAATTCCCAGAGAGTCCTTTATTGTGTACGCCTGATTCTCCACTGGGTCCTCCTCTCCGATGACATATAAGGACCCAGTGGCATTTCCATAAGCCCTTTCTCTTGTTCCCCTTAAGCATAGGAGCACTACTATGGCTGTCAATACCTTGCCTCCAGGGATCTCGGTGCCCTTAACAGATGCTAGACTTTATGAGGGCAACAGTGCGCTGGACATTGCGGGGGCATGCAAAGTCCCATTATGATTGCTTTGGCCCCAAATATTGTTGAGAATCTTGCAAATCGTTGTTCCTCCCATCCTTTTGCTCTTACAATCTTACCGCCCCCTCTTCCGCAAATGTCCCTGAGCTCCGGATGGGGAGAGATTAGGCGGGCCTAGTTCTATGTGATTGATATAGAGTTTCTGAAGTTCTGGATTGTGGTTTGTTGATTTTCTTTTGCAGTTTTGCTGCTCCTGCAATGCCCTTCACTCCATCCTGCTGGGCACTGTATGTCACCCCCTGGTCAGAGACAAAAAGCTATTAAACTGGAGTCTTGTTATAATAGCACATTCAAGGGTAGGTGTAATAAAGGTAGGAAACCTCAGTGAGGGAGGGGTCCATCACCCATTTGCAAAATGATTACTTTTTATCTAATAGACTATATGCCCTCCCCTTCTGGTGAGATCAGGAAAAAACGTCTGTGAACTTAACCCGGTTTCTCATTACTTACTTGCAGACTTTGATGAAGGCCTATTTTCTCTGCTGTAACATGGTCCCCTCTCTCCTTGTTTCTGGTGTGGCCCTCCTACCCCATCTCTCTTGTTCATAATCCTTGCAATTACTGTGTTACATAGGTTTACTTTTGAGTGTCTCAATGTGGGCTGGGTGAGTTTGGTACTAGGAGCCACCTATTAGGGAGTACATACGGCGCTTAATTTTCTGGGTTTGGGATACTTCACTTAATATAATTCTTTCTAATGACATCCATTTCCCAGCAAATTCCAGTAATTCATCATTTTTGATGGCTGAGTAGTACTCCATTGTATATATATACCACAGTTTCCTTATCCACTCGTCAACTGTTGGACATTTAGGTTGATTCCATGACTTTGCTATTGTAAACAGTGCTGCTATGAACATGGTTGAGCTTGTGCTATCGAGGCGAACCTCTGCTGCATGGGGGGTTATTCCCAAAAGTGGGACAGCAGGGTCATATGGCATTTATCTTTAATTTCTTTAAGAATCTCCAGAAGGCTCACCAGAGTGGCTGTATGAGCCTGCATTCCCACCAGCAATGTAGGAGAGTTCCCCTCTCTCCACATCCTCTCCAGCATTTGTCGTTGTTAGTATTGTGGATTTTTGCCATCCTGACCGGGGTGAGATGATATATCAGGAAAGTTTTGATTTGCATTTCCCTGATGGCTAAGGAAGTGGAGCATTTTTTAAGATATTTGTTAGACATTTTAATTTCATCCCTGGTAAAGTTTCTTTTAAGTTCCAGGGCCCATTTTTTAATTGGGCCATTGTTTTCCTTGGAGTTTAGTTTTCTAAGTTCTTTGTGCACTCTGGACAGTAGAGCTCTGTCAGATATGTGGTTAGTGAAGATTTTCTCCCATTCTGTGGGTTGCCTTTGAGCTCGTGTTACAATCTCTTTATTTGAACAGAAGCTCTTTAATTTCACAAGATCCCAACTGTTGAGAGTTGGTAGCAGTGACTGTGCCATTGGATGTCTGTTTAGGAAGTGTTGGCCTAGCCCAATCAGCTCGAGGGAGTTCCCTATCCTTTCAACTATGGTTTTTAAAGTCTCTGGCCTTAAATCAAGGTCCTTGATCCATTTGGAATGAAGTCTTGTACATGGTGACAAGTATGGGTTCAGCTTTAATCTTCTGCATGTGGAGATCCAGTTTTGCCAGCACCATTTGTTGAAGATGTTGTTCTTTTTCCATAGGATTCTTTGGGCCTCTTTGTCAAAGACCAAATGGCTGTATTTTTGTGGGCTTATATCTGGGTCTTCAGCCCTTATCCATTGATCTGTGTGTCTATTTTGGAGCCAGTACCAGGCAGTTTTTATAACTATGGATTTGTAGTATAGACTAAGGTTTGGTATGGTAATACCTCGAGCAGTGTTTTTGTTACTCAGGGTTGTCTTTGCTATCCTGGGTCTTTTGTGCCTCCATATGAATTTTGAGATTATTTGGTCAACTTCTTTAAAGAATTGCTTTGGGATTTTAATTGGTATATCATTGAATTTGTATATTGCCTTTGGTAGGATGGTCATTTTTACAATGTTGATTCTACCAATCCAGGAACATGGGAGGTCTTTCCATCTTCTGGTGTCTTCTGCTATTTCTTTCTTTAGGGTTTTAAAGTTTTCATTGTAAAGGTCTTTTACCTCCTTGGTTAGGTTTATACCAAGGTATTTCATTTTTTTAAGGGCTACAGTAAATGGGATTGTTTCTTTCAAGGCTTTTCACTTCTTTCATTCTGGGCATATAGGAAGGCCTCTGATTTTTGCACATTTATTTTGTATCCTGCCACCCTGCTGTACTTCTCAATTAGTTCCAGGAGCTTCCTGGTGGAGTGTTTGGGATCACTCAGGTATAAGATCATGTCATCTGCAAATAGGGATAGCTTGACTTCTTCCTTGCCGATTTGAATCCCTCTTATGTCCCTTTCTTGTCTTATGGCTTCAGCTAATACTTCAAGTACAATATTGAATAGAAGTGGTGAGAGTGGACAGCCTTGTCTAGTTCCTGATTGAAGTGGGAATGCTTCCAATTGTTCCCCATTGAGCATAATCCTTGCTGTGGGCTTGTTGTATACAGCTTTTATTATATTGATAAAGGTTCCTTTCATTCCTACAGTCTAGCGTTTTGATCATAAAGGGCTGTTGGATTTTTTCAAAGGCTTTTTCTGCATCTATCGAGAGTGTCAAGTGGTTTTGGACTTTGGACTGGTTTACATGATAATTACATTTATTGATTTGCGTATGTTGAACCAACCTTGTGTGCAGGGGATGAAGCCTACTTGGTCCCCGTGAATGATCTTTTTGATATATTTTTGAATCCGATTTGCTAAGACTTTGTTGAGAATCTTTGCATCTGTGTTCATCAGAGAGATCGGCCTATAGTTTTCTTTTTTAAGTGAATCTTTATTAGGTTTTGTGATTAAGACGATATTAGCTTCATAGAAGGAATTTGGTAGTGTTCCTTCCTTTGCTATTTGATGGAACAGTTTAAGGAGTATTGGTGTTATTAACTCCTTAAATGTCTGGTAGAATTCTGTGCTGAATCCATCTGGCCCAGGACATTTTTGGTGGGAAGATTCGAGATTACTTCTTCAATTTCCTTGTATGTTATAGCACTATTATATAGTTCACAACTTCCTGATTCAATTTAGGTAGGTTGTGTTTACTTAGAAATTCATCCATCTCTTTTGTGTTGTCAAACTTCACAGAGTACAAGTTTTTGAAATATGATGTTATAATTCTCTGGATTTCTTGGGTATCCGTAGTGATAACTCCATGTTCATTTCTAATTTTGTTAATTTGGATTTTCTCTCTCTTGCTTTTGGTTAATTTAGCTAGGGGTGTATCAATCTTATTGATTTTTTCAAAGAACCAGCTTTTTGACTGGTTGATTTTTTCTATCGTTTTCTTAATCTCGATTTCAGATATTTCTCCCCTTATTTTGCTAATCTCTCTTCTACTACTTTTGGGATCAGATTGCTCTAGTTTTTCTAAAGCTTTAAGCTGCATTGTTAACTTGTTTATTTCTGATGTTTCCATTTTTTTGATGTAGGCATTAAGAGCTATGAACTTACCTCTTAGGACAGGTTTCATTGTGTCCCAGAGATTTTGGTAAGTTGTATTTTCGTTATCATTCACTTTCAGGAAATCTTGAATTTCCTTTTTAATTTCTTCCTGAATCCAGTTCTCATTCAGCATCATATTGTTAAGTTTCTAGGAGTTAGTGTATTTTCTCTTGTTTGATGTGTTGTGGATGTCCAACTTTAGGCCGTGGTGGTCTGATAGGGCACAGGTTAGAATTTCGACTTTTTTGTATTTGTGTAGATTCGTTTTGTGGCCCAATATGTGATCTATTTTGGAGAAAGTTCCGTGTGCTGCTGAGAAAAATGTGTATTCTTTGGTACGTGGGTGAAAAGTTCGATAGAGATCTGTAAGGTCCATTTCTTTAAGGGTTTGGTTAAGCTCCAATGTGTCTCTGTTAAGCTTTTGACCTGTTGATCTATCTCATGTTGAGAGGGCGGTGTTGAAGTCCCCAAGAATTATCATTGGGGGTTGATTTCTCGCTTTAGACGCTGTAGGGTTTTCTTAATAAATGTGGAGGAGCCCGTATTGGGTGCATATATGTTCAGTATTGTGAAGTCTTCCTGGTGAATTGTACCTGTGACTAAAATGTAGTATCCATCCGTGTCTCTTATAATTTTCTTTGGTTTGAAGTCCACTTTGTCTGATAGCATAATGGCTACCCCTGCCTGTTTTCTGCTTCCATTTGCTTGTAGAATTGTTGACCAGCCTTTTATTTTTAGAGCGTGCCTATCTTTTGTGGTGAGATGGGTTTCCTGCAGGCAGCAGATTGATGGATTGTGATTTTTAATCCAAGTGTAATCTGTGTCTCTTGATCGGTGAATTAATTCCATTAACATTTAGTGTTATGGAGAAACTATTTTTAATTCTAGACATTTATTATGTTTAGCAGTTTTTACAAGTATATTGCTTCGCTTTTAATGGTGTTATATTTGCCTTCTGTTCTCCTGGATATGCCTGTTTTTTTTCTTCACGCTTGAGTATCATTTCTAGCATTTTTTGAAGGCCTGGTTTGGTGGACATATATCCCTTCAAGTTTTCTTTGTGCTGGAAAGTTTTTCTTTCTCCCTCGATCATGACTGATAGTTTTGCAGGGTAAATCAGCCTGGGTTGACATTTTTGCTCATTCAATACTTGAAGTATGTCTCTCCAAGCTCTTCTTGCTTTTACTGTTTCGACTGAGAAGTCATTTGTTATTTTCATAGGTTTACCTTTAAAAGTGACTTGTTTTTTCTCCCTTGAAGCTCTCAGCACCAGTTCTTTATCTTGAATGTGGAGTGTTTTAACTATTATTTGCCGTGGGGTGCTTCTGTTTTGGTCGTATCTGTTTGGGGTGCGGAATGCCTCTTGTATATGGATGGGCCTCTCTTTTTTTATATGAGGAAAGTTTTCCTTGATGATCGTTTGAAAAATTTCTTCAGGGGTGGTATTTTGAGATTCTTGCTCTGGTATTCCATGAATACGCATGTTAGGCTTCTTCAGGGTGTCCCATATCTCTTGGATATTTCTCTCAAGTATCTTTTTGGCTTTAACAACCTCTTCCATTGAGCTGGTTAGCACTCCCACTTTATCTTCAAGGTCTGAAATTCTGTTTTCTGCTTCATTAGTTCTGTTTATAAGACTCTCTGTAGAGTTCTGGGTTGAAGATAACTTGTCTTGTAGCTCAGCTTTAAACTCTGCTTGAGTCTGTTTTAACTGCTCTATGCCAGTTTTTGTTTCTTGCACTGTTTTTCTCAACTCCTCCAGATGTCTGTTGTGTTCCTCTTCAAAGCGATTGATTCGATTATGTAATTCCTCCCTGATTTCCTCTTTCATAGTATTGAACATGGTAATGATCATATTTTGAAAGTCGTTATCCTGGGTCAGGCTTTCTTGGCTTTTTCCGCGGGTTTGTTCTGGTTGGAGTCTAACATTATGGGATTAATTTCTTCAGTGGGAAATTTGTTTACTTGAGTGTTGCTTCTCATGGATTTGCACTTTGACTTTGGCATTGTCGTTTTAACTCTTAAGATCTTTCAATTTCACTAAACTGACTTATTTGGCCTGGGGTTCTTGGGGTGGGCAGGAACTGAGCTTACCTAGGTCACGGGTGAGGCCCAGCTGGACCGCGCGCAGGTCCCTACCGGGGGAGCGGTGTGAGGTGTAAAGGGAGGATGGGGGCGTCGGCGTGGAGCTATTTAACCGGAGGGCAGCTGGGGCGGGGCCCGGGTGCAGGGGGAGGTCCTCCTCGTCCCTCGGCCCTGTGCGCTTGGTTCCGGCTGGATGGCCTGGAGTCGGAGCCGGGTCCCTTTGGGCTGACCTGGGGTTCTGGTGGGCGGGCGCAGCCGGGGCTTACCTAGAGTCGCGGGGTGAGGCCTGGCTGGACCGCGCGCGCGCGTCCCGACCGGCGGAGCGGGGTGGAGTGAAAGGGAGGCCTCCTGCTTTTATATGGACAAGAGCACCAATTTTTATAGTCCACTTTGCATGACTTAATCTTACCCTATTCCCCTATTCCTCCCTTCCAAAGACTTTACTTCCACATACTATCACATCGATTGGGTTAACATTTGCAGCATATAAATCTTAAGAACAAAAGCATGTCTTTAAAATGATGTAAGGAAGATAAAAAGTTTCAAGACCCTGTTTAAGCCAGTGCACGCCCTTTGATGTTCAGATATTTTATAATACCAGGGTAAATTTGTAAGCTGTTAAAGAGTTCTCTTTCTGATCAATGCTGCTGAAAATTGTCCTGTTTATAGTTTTCTTAGACATGCCTCAATTTTTGTTGTATGGCAGGCACATCATTGACAAGGGTTATTCATTCCTTCTTCCCTACATGCCAATTACTGTCAACTTTTGTTTAGAGTTATGAGAAAGTCATTCTTGATGCTGATATACAGAGACACCCTCTAGAAGCTACAGTCCTATATCTGAAGAATGGTCACAGACTTTAACTGACTCCAGACAGAAACATGGTTCTGTTCAATTCAGAAGCTATAAATCGTGCTCAGGGAACTGTAAAATGCTAATAGAAAATGTGCATTTATTAAGGTTTAGTCTTCTTAAGCTGTGATTTTTTTTTTATTAAGAGCTCTGTCATTTCATGTGCACTGGGATTGTTTAGAGAAAGTAAATAATCCTAAAACAGATTTAAATGAAGTGGTACTTTACTATGCTTTTTCTAATGTTATTCTTTTTTGTGGTGTTTATGATTGAACCCAGGACCCTGTATATGTTAATGACACTGGGACTCTATAGATAGTCTATATTACTTAAGTTCATGCAACTATATGTAGTTGAGATCTAACAAATTATTCATTGTACTTCTTCCTTTTGCCAGGCGCTAGTTGATTAGTCCTGATTGGATGGACAGAAGTCCCAAGAATATGCCAATGCATACCTTCCAACTCTGGAATTACAAGCATGCCAACAACAGCTTTTTATTGTTTTAACATGTGTTCTATGAATCAAACTAGGCTTGTGTGGCAAGTGTTTTGCCAACTGAGCCAGCTCCCCAACCCAGCATCATCTTTCATACTTCCTCAATACTATTCTTTTCTGCACCTTCCCTCTGTCACTTGCTTGAACTCCATAGTCATTGCTGAGTTAGTCATTAGAGATCTCTGCCTGGACCATTGCTCTGTCTGTGTGATTCCCTAACTTCCAGTTGTTCCACTTCTAATCTAGTTTTCCTGAATATTACTCGGTCATGAAACCACCATATCACCCACAGTCTATATTGCATGTAAATATTTCTAACTTCTTAAATAAATTACTACATCCTCTTCCTTATCTAAATTGTCTTTATAAATTGATTTCCATTCAGATCAATAAAATCTCTTAGCCTATATACAACTCATGTTTTGTTACCATTTAGAACAGTTTCATTTTTCTGGTTTATCATCCTTTTTTTCCCCTTCCAATATAACACATGCATCACGGCCTTGATGAAGTCTCCTGATATTTCCAGATTACTTTTTATAACCGCTTCCCTTATCCAAAAATTGAAAGTAAGCAAAAAGAAATTAAACAAACATCAATCAGATTTCTTAGAGCATTACATGTGCTACATGAGCATTTCTCTCTCTCTCTGTATGTGTGTATAAAATATAAAGTCAATTCATCTGTCCCGCTCTCTGCCTGTATATCTATCTATCTATCTATCTATCTATCTATCTATCTATCTATCTATCTATCATCTATTTATCTATCCCTAATGAAATCTTTATACCTGTTTTTGGTAAGTTTTCTAATATAATGAATAGATTTCATCTTCACTTTATAAAGAAAGAGTGCCACAATATGATTTAAGAAAAGTTACTTTTTGGTTGCAGTTATGGGATTCATTCATAACTCTTTATGGCTCTAAAATGAGAATTGTCCCTTTTTTGAAGAGGATCACTTTTCAGAGCTCTAGTGGACACCTGAAATCAAATATAGTATCAAACTACATGTGCACACACACACGCGCACACACACATACACACATTCATATATATATATGTTTTTCTTATATACAGACACCTACAATAAAGCTTAGCTTATTATAATGCCTGCATTATAATAAAATACAATAGAAGTTTTAGGAATGTGTTTTCAATTTCTTGATCAGTGAAGGAAAACATTAATACTTTTTTTTTATCAGTTTCCTGTGGGTCAATGAATGTATAGAAAAAAAATTTTTGATAAGGCAGGCATTGTACAAGTAGTTACAATTTTTTAGAGTAGTTCACTATTTTTTATAAAGACTTCTATTTTAGCATTTTTACTTTCAATATGACACAAAAGTTATGAAGATAAACTTTTTTTTTCCTGTGCTCTCAAATTTCTTTATTCAAGTCATGTGTATATATACCAGGACACCTAACCCAGTACCTCACACATTCAGCTGAATCTGGCAGAGTAAAGTCTGATGGCAAGATGCAATTTTCTTTCTGGTTACATCATTTCTGAGCTGAGCTCCAGATAAGAGTTCCAATCCTAGATCCAACTAAAGTGATTGATACTGCTAAGCTTCTTGCTTGAAACTTTGACCTCACCACATCAACAGACACCAACATTCTCACAGTCAGAAGTCGACAGGATTTTGTTCTTCTTATACACAGAGCTTAAATTTTCACCAATAGAAATACAGTTCTTGGGGAAGAAAGCCATTATGATATATTAAAATTAAATCTTATTGGATTAGAAAAGCATATGCACTAATTTTTTTGGTAGAAAAAAAAGAACTAAAACAGGAAGTAGAAAATCATGAAATAAAAGAAATAAGATCATGTCTTATTGTTCAGATTGTGTGTCTGTGCCTTTGTGAACTCACACTTGTGAACTAACTTGTGAAAGAATTTAATGACTTTTGTAATTCACAGTAGTATGGTGCTAATCTCTACCCCAACCCAGGATAAATGTCTCTCATCAATTACAATGCAATATAATGGCATAGAAAATAGCTATTGCACTGGTGAAGTAGCTAACTTTTTCATATTTATGTATTTCCCCTTACTTTTAATCCATTCCTTTTGGGACCCACCAATATGGATTGGTGTTTTGAAGGAATTAAGCAATAATGGCTATTATATGTGATCATTTGATATGGCATTACTTAAAAAGTCCAGCATCTTTCTTCTGTCACAGATGGTAAGACCTCTCAACATGTTGTTTGCAGTCATATTACTCTTAAACTTGACCATTTTGGGGTAACACATAAGCACCGAAAGCACACAACATAAGGGTGAAGTTGGTAATACAGACATCTTGTGAATTAATGAAAGGTATATAGATTGCAGATTGGGGAATGTGGCCAAGGTAATTCATTATTCTGAATGAAACGTAGTGAACACAGAGAATGAAAGGCAGACCAGAATAGCTGACTAACTTAAGGCCTAATCTGAACCAACTTTCACAATCTACATGATGGGAAGATTTCTTAGTTACTTTTCTCACTCTATGATCAAATACTTCCCTCCCCCCAAAAAAGCAACTTAGTCAAGAAAAAGTGTATGATAGTGTACAATTTGAGGATACAGGCAGTTATGGCAGGGAATGCATGGCAATAGGAATGACTCTCAGTTGTGGCTGCAGGAACTTCTTCATGTCTCAGCAGACCTGGAAACAGAGAAAAGGAAACAACAGACTCTTAGTTTGCTGTGTCATTTTTCCCTTAGTCATAGTTTGAAATATGTATTGTCTCCCACAGACTGTCATGTTTGAATTTTTAGTTGTTTGGGAAGTCTGTGGTAGCTTTAGGAGGTGGGGCCTTGATGGAGGAAGGCATATCAATGGGGGAGGGCCTTGAGGTTGGTTAGCTCTTGCTTGCAGCTTGTAGTTTTGTGGCTCTCAGTCTCCATGATGGTCATGACTCAGGCCTCTAGCTTCTGCTACCAATCATGCCTTTTCTATCATAAAGGACTATGTCTCTGTTCTGTAACTGTAAGCTGAATAAATTTCCTTTTCTCTCTTAAAGTGCTTGAGTTTGAGTGTTGTACCACAACAGAGAAGAGTAACTGGTATAGAACTTGGTACCAGAAAAGTGGGGTGTTTCTGTATGAGATTAAGAGGAGGTAGTCCCAGAAAGTGAAGTGTGCAGCTGAGAGAAATTGGTAGCTAGCAATATGGCCATTGGAGAGAGGTGGTTAGCTTGTCTTTGGAATTATTTGTTGAGAGAAATATAAAGAACTTTTGAACTTTGCATTGGGAAAGCTTTTGTACCTTGGAGACAGAACCAAAAGGGCTATTCAAATGAAAGTTTTGCAGAAAGCAATGTTGTTAGAATGCAAACAGTGGAAACCTAGGTTGTAAAAGTTCAGAGGAGAGCAGAGATAGTATTGAGAATTCTACAAGGAACAAATGGAATGATACTTTGACAGAGAGCTTGATCAAGTTTTGCCCTCCTCCTGAAAGCTTGTCTGAAGATAGATTTGAGTGTGTAGTGGAGGAAATTTCAAGGCAAGACAGTCTTTTTTTTTAAACATTTTTTATTATTATTTCTGCTCATACAAACTTAGTAGGTACACTGGTTCCCTTCCTCCCTCCTTCTCCCTCCACCCCCTCTGCTCCCCCTCCCCTCACCCCTCCCTCCCCATCCCCCAAAGCCTCCCCCTCAATCCCTGGAGAATCCTTTAATGTGCATGCCAGACTCTCCTCTGGGCCTTCCTCTCTGATGACGTACAAGGACCCAGTGGCATTTCCCTGAGCCCTTTCCTGTGTTCCCCTTAAGCATAGGAACACTACTGTGGCTGGCAAGACAGTCTTGACAGTGTGGCATGACTACTTTTCAGTGCTTTTGTTCAGAGTTATAAAGAGAAAGAAAAAAGAAAAAGGAACCAGGTGGAGAGAAATAAAAACTGTGAGGCTTTCTGATTAAAAAAAATGAGGTGGCAAGCTGGAAGAGTTGATCACAGAGATTGCAGACAGCAAAATGGTAGCTATTGTTAAAGAGATCAACTCCATCAGTGACTCAAAGCCTGCTTTTAATTTGGATAGCAGAAGAGGCCCTATGCTTTGGACAAGGTCTTCAGGGGAGGCTCCCACCTATAAGAATGCAAGTACTTTTGGAAGGGAAAATGATCAGAGTTCCAAGTGAATTCCTGTTCCTGTGAAGCAAAGAGAGATTCTGCCCAGCATAGAGATTCTGTTCAGTATCACCACAGAGAAGCTTAATCAGCTGTGATTCAAAGGAACCAATCTCCACCTGGAAGTTATAGCAGAATTTAGCTAAGTTGTCCATGTGGCCTGGTTTTAAAGACATCAAAGATGCAAGAGGAAGGAGGTTGTGGATCTCTCTTCCAAGGTTTCGTAGAATGCTACAAGCCAGGCAATGTGTTTCAGGATTGGGAATCCTAGAAAAAGTCCCAGGAAAGACATCTTGTGCTGTGAATTTGGAACTCCATTTGCCATTGAGAAGTGAAGATGTTAGAGATGATGGAGCCAATGTGGGACATTTACCAAAGAGAGCTGTATACCCTGGGAAGAGTCAACTGAAGAGAGTGGGGCAGCTTAATGGGGGAGTGGAACTGAGGCCTTTTGGAACTTAGATGATTTTAGTAAGCCTGTTTGTTGGAGTTGTAGTATCTGGAGTTTGTCCTATTGATTTTGGATCTTGTTATAGAACCATCTTTCTTGGATATGTCCCCCTATTCCTCCCTTTTGGAATGGAAATGCTTATTCTGTGTCTTAATATATTGGAATCATTTAACTGACTCAGAGCACAGAAAGAGTAACTGAGACATGCTTTTTTATTTGATCTGGAACCCTAAAAAATGCAATAGTGCTTCCTGATTTCATGGGTTAAACTTCTTTGTAAGCAAGTTCACAAAAAATCTCAGAGATGTTTCTCCTACAGAATTCCAAATTCAGTTAAGTTGACAATGTAGCATAATTGTCACAGAAGATAATACAGTCCTCATAGCATCACAGAAATGTGAAAAAAATGGCATGTGGATATGCCATAGAAATACCTTAATGACTCCTAACCTTAACAGATGGTTGTTACTATTTTCAGAGCTTGGATATCATTTTTGAGAACTAAAATTCCAAAAGCTTCATTTTATGTGTTTTGGAAATTTTTTTCCTGCTTGTACCAAAGGATTTGGTTTCTTCATTAACAGGTTGAACTAGAACTCTCCAAGGATCTTTTAGGTTGAGTATTTTGGAAAGATTGGGTAATTTCTCTTTTGGTAAGCTTTTTTAAAAAACATGTTGGAGAATGGATACATATCAAAGATCTCAAGCTAATATTTATGGCAAGTTTTAGAAAGGGAAGAGAATGGAATAAAAATAAAGCATTTTCATATGTTTACTTTTATCCCTGAAAGGGAAAATGTTTTTGTCAAATCATGTTTGAGAACATGGGGATGAAATAGTAGTAAGTCACAGGAAACATATGACCATGATAAATCATGAAATTTCGCGAATTTTTAGAATTAAATGTACTAGATATATGACTTTGGAGTTTGAATAGAAGGATAGATGGAGTGGAGAAAAAAGCTCACAGGAAAATATTGATATTAAATGCTAAGACAGGGAAACTCACCATCTGTAGGGGACAGTCGACTCAGATTTAAAAGCTCAGAAATCCATTCAATCAAATTAATATCCTTACTAGGACTTGAAGGGTGATATTCAAATTAAAATTAGAGAAGAAAATCTTTTAAGATCAAAAGATCAATCTATTAAAGGAGAATACATTTTTTTCAAAATTTCTTTAGAGCAGAAACATATCATTTGGGAAGGGACATTCTTTCCTAGGACTGCAGCAAAGCAGCACGGGCCCATATTATACAAAGGCAGGCATGCCATGCTAATTTTGAACTTTATCTTCAGAACACAGAGTGGACTCATATGCAGGTGTTGTTTGCTATTATGTAGCCTTGGCCACAGTGAGAATGAGAACCTGAATTAGAACTGAGATGTTATATTAATTATATTAGTTACCTGACAAAATGCCTGATGAAAGTAATTTGAGGAAGGAATGGTTTCTTTTGGCTTAACAAAATAATATAATAATTTGCTCATTATTATAAGTGAGGCAGGACAGGAGTAGCAGGAGTTCAGATGTGTCCAGAGCCTGGTAGCAGAAGTGTGTGTGGGGGTATTTTTACTCAACCTCTTTCTCCTTTTTATTCAGTTTAAGAAGTCAGGTCATGCAATGGTGCTGTTTTGTGGTGGTGGGGGTTATGTCCAAGTTCCTCTGTTCAAGAGTCAAACACTGAAACCAGAACACATGTAGAAGGCTAAGGAAGGTTTTATTAGAGGAGAGAAAAAGTAGAACTCATGGACATAGAGTCTGTGAGGAGCAAGAGAGTTGTCTGATGACTGGCAGGGTCAGAGGGATTTGTAAACATGGGTAGGCCCAGGAAAAGTGACTTTTTCTCATTGGTGAATTCTGGTTGCTGTAAACATGATGGTTTTGATAAAGGCCCTGCTCTACAGGGCCAGACCTTGTTTCCTTCTGAGGAGCTCCTCTATGCCCACATCTGTGGAGTTTATATCCACATCACTCCACAAACAAAGGGTAGGGGAGGCATTTCTCTCCACTGCTACATAATAGGGCACAACTTTCAAAAGACTCCCTGCAGCCTTTCTGCACTATCTAAAACTACTTAAAAGAAGTTAATACATAAAAATCCTATTCTAAGCTTCCTAACAAATTTTTTCCTCTCTCTCTCTGTGCCACCCTTGTTTAGGGTATGTCTTCCCACTTCATTTAATCTAATGCAGATAATTCTTCATTATGCCCAGAAATTTGTTTCTGTGACAATTCTAAATTCCATAGGATAACCATCAAGATTAGCTATCACAGAGCTCAAGACAGTTATCTGTACTGGAGAGATTGTGACAGTTAGACCTAAAGTAGAACTAGCTATCAAATACACTGTTAGCTAACTACCATGTATCATCAGGCTTATATCAAATTCACTTTCTTTTTTTTAAATTTTTTTATTATTTATTCAATTGTGCGTGTGTGCGCACGTGTGTATGTATGTGCGTGTATGTATGTGTATGTATGTAGAACCACGGACGAATTCGCGAACCAC
The DNA here is from genome assembly GCA_023101885.1 of Typhlomys cinereus. NCBI lineage: Eukaryota > Metazoa > Chordata > Mammalia > Rodentia > Platacanthomyidae > Typhlomys > Typhlomys cinereus. The sequence goes on along the minus strand of JALPQD010000388.1, from coordinate 1,637,761 downwards.
CATGGACCGCCTTCACCTCCTTCTGTCCCGGGATTCACAGGCTCCGCCCTACCAGGACCAGAAGCGCAGGCCGCCCCCGCTTCCACCCGGTGTCTATACATGGGGTCTAGGATCCGAACTCAGGACCTTTTGCCTGCAAGGCAGAGGCTTAACCCCTGAGCCACCTCTCCAGCCCCTCAAATCCACTTTCAAAAGATGAATCCCTTTGCTCTATTCTCATAGTATTCTAGAAATAGGTTGGTTACTCAGTGAAAGGGGAATGGATTAGTTAGTTCCCTGATTTGGAAGAATAAACTGAACTAGATAAAGTCCAACAGGTCTTCAGTGCAGATTGTTGCTGCAACAAGAGGAAGAAAACAGAGCTTGATTTGAACTTGGCTGCATGAAGAAGTGAATTTGTCAAAGGTACAGTTGGGAGGATCTAGGACCATTGGTGCTTGCTAATTGGGCTTGTCCAAAGGAAAAGTAAAGTTGATCTCTTATTTAAGACAGCAGACAGTGTCTCAGCTCAGGGCTGGTAATCCATGTCAGTCAAATTTCCTATTCGCCAACACAGAGTTTCAGAGGGGCACTGTTTTCCTTGATTACTTTATTTCAAAGCATTGGCTTCTGGGTTATTAAGATAGACATTCCTAGTTGTAAAACTGACAAGATCCCTGAAGAAGATTTACAACTCAAAGAGGCAGTTAATATCATAATTTGCAATTACAAGTTTTCTAAAGTAAATACTCATAGGAGAGGGGATGATGAGGGAGTTATGGCGGGGAGTAATCTGTCTCAAGTTTGATCAGGCTGAAGGAAATGTTAAGCTTGAATTGGTCAGAACAGCCTAGAGCAACATAAGCATCATCATTTTCTAAAAATCCAATTTATTTTTAAAATCATATTATATTTGAACTGCATTTAAAATTGCACATATTCACAAAAATGCAAAGATCCATGCCATAGTTTGGAGGCCACTGAGAATGCATCTGAAGACTAACTCTTATGGTGCAAGATTTCTTAAGAAATTATTTCAAGAAGTGGTAGAAAGAATAAGGAGTAAGGGAAGGAGAAGGGCACTAACACATTTTATAAAGATTTGTCAATGGTTTCCTAGCATTGGCAAAGAGCACTGAACCTGGCAAGGTTTTCTGAATGGAATTCAAAAGAAAAAGGAGAAACCACAGCAAAATTATGCAAGTCATGTTAGCTTTGAACTTTACTAAGAGATAGTGTCAAGGTGGGATTTCAAAGTTGTATAAAGGCATGGAATTGTGTCTTTCATGACTCAGTATTCTTTGAGAGGGAAGTTGATATTTATGGTTTATCTCCATTACTTCCCGTTTTAGATTTCTTTTACACAATCTTTAGGGTTCTTGACATCCTTTGTCTCTGAGTGGGTAATCTCCTGATTGCTTCATACTCATCAGACTCTTTGAGGCAGTTTTCTATACTTTGCTAATACCAGATATTGATAGTAACAAAACCAATAGCAATCACTGGAAAATGTTGTGCTTACTTTCAGTCATTATGATAAATCAATTTGAGAAAGGAAAGGTTTATTTTGGCACAAGGTTGCCGTTAGAGATTGCAGACCAAGGAAAATGTTTTAATTGCTTTGACTCTGAGCTGAAACAGTGTCATAGTGTAGGAAAAGAAGAAATGCATGACATATCTGCAGTGAACTAACTTCCTCACACTAGACCCCGCTTCCTAACAAACAATTCCACTATGAACTTATTAGCAAATAAGTCCCTCATGAGATTAGAGCCCTCAGGATGCAATCATTTTTCAATGCTCTGGGAAGTGGAGAATAAACCTTCAATATATGAGCCTGGGAGGGGATTTCACTCAAATCATAACAGCTACAATCCAAATGTAGCCCTTCTCTTCTCTATGATATACCAGCAGTCTTGCTTTCTCATGATTACCTCATTCCATCAGTTTGGACAGCTGTAACAAATGCTCCAGACAGTGTGACTCAGATAACATTTGTTTCTCAGACTTCAGGAGACAAAAAAAAAAAAAAAAAAAAAGCCAGGATCTAGGGCTATCCAGTCCACTGATTTTCAGATCACTGTCTTCTTACTGTTTTCTCACATGATAGAGAGACAGAGAAAGATTATTTCTGGTATGTCTTCTTGTAAGGACACAAATCTACCTGGTGGATTAATTAGCTCCTAAAGATTCCACATTTAAATACAATCAGGTTAATAATTAAAGCTCTAAACTATAAATTTTGGAAGAACACAAACCTTCAGCCAAAAAAACTCCTATCTTATTTTGCTTGTCTACTTAACCTCATGTAGAGGCCAAAGTAACCAGACACAGTTATAACTATGGGTTCAGTGGAATTCTCAAACTTTATCTTTTAATAAAAATATTTGTCTCTTGGAAAAAAGATTTCACCTGGTAAAACTTAAAATTGTGGATCCAAGTGACTGTCGTTTCTCTACAAATATTGTCATAGATCTTGGGGAATTATCAAGGACAGACCTAACTGTATATTAACATCAATTACCATAAGCATCACTTTTTCTAAGTACAATTTTAGTTTGAAATTATATTTATATTGTATTTAAAATAAGTGTCTCCCAAATTTAAAGACATTGCTATGATATTCAGCCTAATGTGTTCTAGCTATTGATTCCGCCATTGGGTTAGTGCATACACAGCATCCTTGGGAACAATCTCATACCCCATGAAGTGTCATCCACAAGCTGATGCCTTTGATGAGCCTTTAATAATTTATTACAATTCCATCATCACATCTGCTGTGGAGTAATGAAGTAGGTGGCAAGAAAAGTTAACATTCTGGTTATAAGATGGTTATTGCATCATACTTGCTTTAAAATTTATCTCTTTATCCAAAGCAATTTTAGATAGTATCCATACTATTAAATTGGGTAACCTCAGTTTTATAAGTCCTCAAGATTTTTAAAAAGTTGACAGAGTACATTGATAAGAGATGTCAGATTCATACACAGAATTATTGTCATTTAGCAAGAAAGAACTAGCACTCTGCTAGAATCTAATCTTTTCTCCCTTGAGTCAGAGTTTTTCATAACAGCAACATAAGAGAAAGTGGAAACCAACCAAGGCTACAAGTCTTAAATTTGCTATTCTTTGTAAAGCATCAACTACTAGAACTGGGGCATTTTGCTGTATCTGGCTGTACCATAGTCGCCTAAAAGTGTCTTGCCAATGCTGTTATTTTAATATATCTGGCATTTCAACTTCTTCTCCCACCATTAGCAATCAAATGGATAGTTAAGTTTAGATGTCAACTTGAGTCTTTAGGCATATCTGTGAAGAAATAGTTAATAACAGCTTCTGGAAGGGCCACTTGGTCTGCCTCCTAAAGGTGCCTGACTTTCCCAACCAACCAAAGATTTAAACACATGAGCCTGTAGGGGATAACTCACATTTCAAACCTTGACAGATGTAAATATTAAATGGAGAGAACAGCATAAACGAAGAGAGACTTTCCATGATACATATCATTATTAAGTAATACCAAGTAGTTATTCCTGAGATGAATTCAATGTGACTTATTTACTTTTAAAAATGATCAATAGAGGAAATGAAACCTGCTAAAATGTGAACCAACAATTGTTTTCTGGGCTGATTTAAAGCCACAGTCATCTTGCTATTGGCTGTGGGAATGCAGTCCATTGAAGAGCAACACCTCACCATGAGTTTCTCAGCCACACAGCATAGAATGTAAGCTCCGTGCTTTTCTGTGTGACAGGCTTCCGCCAATATCCATATTTGGAGTTACACGTTCTTAGAGGAAGACTAGATTGTGGTTTTCCATAATGGCAAGGTCTTGCCAAGGAGAACACGGAAATGGAAAAGCCAGGAAGGCAGAACTGTGATTTTCTCTAATTATTCACTCTTGCAACTTGAGATTCTTTTTCTCCAAGTAGTATAAAACTGTTCTTTTTAATTTATTTTCTTTTCCTCAAGGGCTGGGCTGTGGTTTCAGCTTTAAAGTCCAGGTGGGCTTTCAAGTTATAGCACAGTGGGTCTCCCTGTTACCAACAACAAAATTTCTTTCATTAATGTTCCATGCTCAAAGGGAAGAAAAGCTTCAAATGTGTATGTTTTCAAAGGGACTAAAGGGACTGATCATCTATAGAGCAAGTAGCACCTAGGAGCTCATGCCAGCCAGACAGTCTATAAACAATGATGGGGAAAAATGCATCTTAAAGGGCAAACACCTTGCTTTTCTAGCTTCATTGTAATGCCTTTCAGGAACTCAGCTCAGAGGTGTTGACGAGAACCAGAGTTGCAAAACCTTTGTTTCTTTCATCCTTTCATTTTAACATTTATTATTAATATTATCATGGCTTGAGGTGATGGGGAAATGAAGGAGATGGCACAGAGGAGGAACACAGAGTTTCCCTTCTAATTAGAATGGTGCTACTTTTGTCAGATTCATTTCAGGATCTGAGCCAGTGAACAAACAAGATATATACTGAATGAACCCACAGCACCTGACACTGGGCTCCATCCCATACCCACACGAAGATTGGGCATGAAGCCATTTGGGCCCTGGCCCAAAGGATAATGAAGTATCCTTGTTAAGGTTTCTTCCATTATGTATGTTTTTATCTATCAGAGAAAGGAGAGAAGGCACATACAAAAAGCCACAGGGTAAGGCACACTCTACTGCCTGGGGGGGTTTGAACAGTCCAGTTCTACCATCCAGGTCTTTTTCTCAGCTGACAATATTGAGGTCTCTGGCAGAGCAGAGGGACTCCTCAGAGAATGGCCCAAGGGCATGTTACAAAGATGCTGTAGTAGGATGGAATGGAATAATGCAGCAAGTGCTGTGTCCTTCTGCACTTGAAGCCTCACCATACTAGATTGAAGGTGGATTCTTGCATGGATTGAGGTTTCAGCAAGGGTTGTTCCAGCAACATTTCTTTTTTTATTTCCACTCATACAAACTTAACAGGTACACCGGTCCCCTCCCTCCTTCCAACCTCCCACTGCCCTGTGCCCCCCTCCCCTCCCGCCTCCCTCTTCATCCTGCAGGGCCTCCCCCTCCCGTCCCCGGAGCATCCTTTAATGTGCATGCCAGACTCTCCTCTGGGCCCTCCTCTCCGATGAGGTACAAGGACCCAGTGGCATTTCCCTGAACCCTTTCCCGTGTTCCCCTTAAGCATAGGAACACTACTGTGGCTGCCAATCCCTTGCCTCCAAGGATCTTGGTGCCTTTAGCAAATGCTAGACTTTGTGGTGTCGATAGTGTGTTGGACATTGCACAGGGCATGCAAAGTCCAATTATGATTGCTTCAGCCCTAACTAGTTAGGGCCAAAACAATTGTTTTAATAAAGGCTATTTATATGAGAAATGGACATGTAAGGTATGAAATTTGATTCGTCAGGAAATCTGTGTTAGATACATTTAGTTTAAAGGAGGATGCTTTTTCAATGTGTGTGTGGGGGGGCACTGGGAATGCCTGTGGAGGCCAAAGGGTGACTTTGGGAATCATCTTGGATTGTTTCTACCTCCTATTTGCACTGTTCTGGGGTTTCTCAAGGTTAATGGAGGATTCTTTTAAAGGGTAGGTTTTGTTATTTTTCTGGTTTTTATTTATTTATTTATTTTTGTGTGTGTGTGTGCTTGTGTCCATGTTCATGGGTGTATATGCTCATGAGACATGAGAGTGCTTGTGCAAAAGGGCTGAGGATGATGAGACAATCTCCATGATTGTCATTAAGGTAGGGTCTCTCTGTAATAGTTGGAGTTTGTCATTGACTAAGCAAGTCTTGCTGTAAAGCTTGCTCTCTGTGTCCCTGTTTCTAACTGTAGATTGTTGATATTACAGGCAGCCACTGTATCTCCTTTGCATTTATGTGGATTCAAGGGATCTGAACTTCCCAGAGGTGAAAACGCTTTAACCACTGAACCATCTCTGAGCTCAGTTTTATAACATTTATAATAATTTACTTGAATAGCAAGATGTGTATGTGTATGCAACTATTCTTTGAGATAAGAACATACCTATGTCAAGAAGAATTCTGCCTACATATTTGCCACAATTTAAGAGGAAAAAATACTTCATGTAAAATTATAATCAATTTCACACTGACTTTGAGAACTAGTTTTCTTCTGAATTTCTAGAAACCCGAGTATAGAAACTAGAATTTTTATTTAGATAATATATCAATTCAATATTAATTCAATATTTGGCTGTTAGAATAATTATAATAATAGTATCTAAGTTAATACTTGTTTGGTACATGCTAAGTATCAAATGCATTTTACATTTTACATATTTTACATGCATTATTTCATGGGATAACTCCATCAGAGGGTACTAAGAAACAGATCAGAATGCACAAATAAATGTTTCCTAAAGGCCAAGACCAGGGTGTAGGAGACTATTAGCCCTGTTGCTTTGACTTCAGAATTCGTGTTAGTCCTGGAGACTTTAGTCTTTATTTCATTTCTTTAAAGGAAGGTCTGCAGTGAGTATTTGAATGCAAAGTTTATTTCTGAGCAGATCTAAAATCATTATGCTGATGGGGGAATAAGACAGAAAGGAAAAAGCATAAGGGAGGAGAAGCATTCAGGAGTGGGTTATTGCAGCAATGCATATTCACCCTTAGCTACTGCTATGGGAACCTTCATGACACACGCCAGGCATCATGCTACCAAAATTGCAGAACATTTGCATCTACTACCTCTAACTTGTCAAAGCCCATTCCTCTGTTGTCAACACTCCAGCTGGGCTAGTCTGCCCTAAATGGGGACTCAACATAGTTCCATGACCAGAAGCTTCACTAGGGACTCATGGATGGTTAGTGTCACACGCTCTTATCATCAGTCTCAATGCCAAGCGGCCCTGAGTGGAATCAGAATGGTTTGTGTTGGGGAGAAGAACGGAGGAGTGAAGTATATTCATATTCTTCCCACAGCCAGTTGGAAAAATGAATTCAAAGTCCTAATGGTGGCTTACAGGCAGCCATGCCAATTTTGTACATCCCAGCATCTGAGAGTTGTTACAAGGGGATAACTTTTTTTTCTCTTCTAGTGACATTTAGAAGCTGTTCAGACAATTACAGCATGGACATTTTCTCTCTGAGAAAGTGGGTTCAGCCTTCCTTGGCAACCAATTAAGCAAAGAAAAAAAATAATAAAAGAAGGGAAAATTTAGAGTTTCCTGTACTGCTTCATTGCTTTGCTTAATTGACTTGTTTGAGTGTGCGCCAGAACTGGATATATCTTGTTAGAGTGGCAAAGTTTAAAAATCAACTAGATTCTGATTCCATGCAGTTTTCAACATAGGGAGGTGTGTAGTTGTTTATGGGGGGGTGGTAAAAATGTTCTGAGCGAGAGAGTGTGTGTTTAAGAGAAGGAAACAAATTAGTAGCTTCATGCTCTCAAGTCTTTAATAAAACTGTAATCTAGAGCTGACATTATAAATTCTGAATAAGCGTTGTCTGCTGTTTAAAACTTCCCATAGCTTACTGTCAAATACATTAAAATGGATTTGGAAAGTCTGTAAGCTTCTAATCATGGATAAAATATATTCTTTTATAGAACTCTAAATTTGTGGTAATTATGTGCCATTTAGTTAATCTCCCTATATTATTTACCAAGCATATTTTGTAGTCAAACGCTTGAAGAGTTGACAGGGTAATATTCAACAGCAGCTATGAGCAAAAAATGAAAACGAGTGAGTTAGGAGGAAAATCCATCTGGATGTAAAAATGATTTGTTTTCCTGTTACTTGTTTATGGATTAAGTCAGTGAGATCATTAACATAGTCACCCATGTTCCATTAAAACACTCAGGATTGAGAGAGAGTTTGTGTGTATATGTGTGTGTATGTTTAGAAATGCAGAATTTTATCTTGGTTGGGAGAGGGGATAGAAAGAGTTTGTAAAGTGGGCACAAAAAAGAATAACATAGAATGACTAAATCCTACTTTTTAGCAGCTCAATGGGTGGAAAATTATAGTTCACAATAACCTATCATATATTTCTGAAGAACTAGAAGAAAGGAACCTCAAATCTGTTAGTATTAAGAAATGACCAAGAGAAGGAAACATTAATTACTTTGAATTGATTGACACCTGCCTAAAATATTGAAATAATTCATTATCCATTAAGTTCTAAGGTCATCACATATTAATTAAAAGTTAAAAAATACTAGAATATTTCAAATGTACCCCCCATAAAGCTAAATAACGGTACTAAACTTCAGGAATCAAATTTGAGCACCTGTGTTACAGATGCTGATTGACAACTGATCTACTAGAGGAAAGTGGAGATACCTAGATACTGTATAGCCCCACAGTTATTGGTAACAATGAGTATTTTTCTGAAGCTTCTAAGAAGGGAACAGGCTTCATTATTTTTCTGAACAATAAGGAACCAAAAGTCAAGAATATTGCTATGTGGTGTATTTGACCATCTTCCATAAGATCTTTCTTACGTTTAGAAGATAACTGAAAGTGCATGTATGTTTATAAATTGTTTTCTAATGAATACCTGGTGAGAACATGGCAGTAGCCCTGTGAAAGGGGTATTTATATGATCTGGGGTAAAACCAACTTGGACCTCATAACACACATAGAGAACAGAACGCAGATGTGGGAGTGGCTGGGGAAGGTGGGAAATTGCATGTCATATTGACTGTGACCATGGTTAACTGATAGTATTTTGTATTCTCGGAAGGTGTTGAGACAATGCATTTTAATATTGGTTACGGCAAACAAGTTATATATGTGAGAAGTTGCACAGAATAATTAGCTAGATTAATCTATTTCAAAATATATCTTTCAAAACAACATGATATGTAAGAAGAATACACTCAATTTTCTGTTTTAAATTATAACAGGGGTTTAAGTGTACAATTCAATATTGTTAACTATATTAACAATGTTTTACAATGTATTTCTAGGACTTACTCTCTTCACATTACTGAAATTTTATATCTGCTAACTGCAACTCTGCCCCTCTACTTTCTACAAATTTGACTACCTTCAATATTTTACTTAAGTAGGATCATTCGTGTGTTTGTACTTCTGTGAGTGGAGAAATTGGAACTTGGGTGAAGCATTGTTTGGAATTGCTGTATGAGGCTTCCTCACAAAATCAAAATTCAAGCTTTGCTGTGATTCAACAATTCAAAAATGTCTATTTGCATAGAAGTAGTGATTTCCAAACAATATTAGCTTTCCAGTATTGATGACAGTATTACTCACAGGAGGAAAAATAGAAACAACACAAATCTTCATTGATGGCAAAGTCATACTGAGTGGCGAGAGAGAGAGAGAGAGAGAGAGAGAGAGAGAGAGAGAGAGAGAGAGAAAGAGAGAGAGAGAGAAAAGAAATTTTGATCCTTTTATCTAAGACAGTAAGCATATCACAAAGGTTCAAGATGGAAGATGATATGCCTATATCTCTGACTTTTAACAATTCACTTTTTATTTCCCTTGACACAAGTTTGAATGTAAACTCTGGATGAACAACTTTAACCACATGCTCGGTAGGAAATTTTTCTATTAAAATGAATATGTTGCAATATTAAAAGATTTCAGGGCTCAATACAGATATTCAGTTCATAGCTACATTACTCTGGCATGTTTTATTGGCACAAAATACACAACAAGCCCCAAATACAAAGTAATTAAAATATTTTTCTCAAGCTTTCAGGCTAGTAAGTCAAAAGGCGTGATGAGCATTATCAGTAAGCTTCTCATCCCCAGTGAGACTTTTCTCCTTGTGGGATGTGATTGTGAATTGTCAGCACCTGATGCTGAGATCATGTTCGCTGCCTCCAGAACAGCTCTGCCAAAACTTCACTGAAGGGGCTGTAGAGATGGCTCAGAGGTTAAACCTCTGCCTCAAAACCAAAAGGACCCAAGTTTGGATGGCCTATCCTGTGTTAAAAATTCCAGGCAGAAATGGAGGACGCCTGTACTTCTGGCTCTGGAAGGTAGAGCTTGGGAAATCCCAGAGCAAAGCAAAAAGGAGGTAGAAGCAATCCAGAATGATTCCCAAAGACACTGTTGATCCGCCAGTGACACACACACACACACACACACACACACACACACACACACACACACACAAATAAACTTCATAAAACTGTGCTGAAGGGCCTGTCTTCAATGAAGTCCATTTTGAGTACCTAGGATTCTCTTGTTGAGCAGGCTCATCAAGTCCTGCAAGCTTATTTATTTTGAGATAAGTTAATGATACTGTGAACCATAAAAAGTGACTGAAAACATAAACTGTATGTGCTTCTTGTCTCCCATGTGAGGACTCTGCATGAGTGTGTCTTTTGTTTTAAGGTACTTTGTGGTGGAGACAAGTTGTGAGATTACCTAGAGTTCTTGTGTTAAATTGGAAGCTCTCAGAGGACATTATCCTATTAAATCTTGTGCATTTCCCCAACACTTTAACACCTGTTAAGACCTGTGACAATCAAATGTTTTGAAATGAATGAGAACCATAAAGCATGAACAGGTGGCTCATCTTTATTTTGAATATTAAATGTTCTAAGCTGTAAACCAACCACAAAACCTGAAATATGTTACCACATATTTTCCCACCTACACGTCAAGAATACATCTTGAGAAGGAAATAGAAAGTGAACCTAAAAATGTACTTTTCATTTCATATTGTATATATGGTACCAAAATAGAATGGATCTTTTTTAATGCTTGCTTATGCTGACTTACTGTCACATATAAAACTGCCTTGGAAGTCATGACAATGTTTACTGGCCTGTGCTGCATGATTTATATGATCAGAATCCAATCCAGGGCATAGAATAGCTGTGTATGTGTGTAATTATGTGTGCTATTTATTATTATTTTTAACTAGTCAGCCCAGTCTCAACAGAGTAAATACTGGGAAAGGATCAATGCTCTTATATTTTTTAAAAAAAAATCCATAAAAGATAACTCAATGTAAAAGAGATATGGCAATTTCATGGACTTCTCATATATAGATAGTATAAAAACCACACAATATCTTCTCTTTTCTGAATTTTTATTCTTTTATATTTTGAAAATATGCATTATACATTAAATATATTTCCTCCATTTCTCCCTTTTTTCTTCCCTCTTCATCCTCTTGTTTCATCCCCTTTGTTTCCTTAGATGCTTTTCTTTTCATTCTCTCTCTCTTTCTGTGTGTGTTAAGAGGGCACTTGAATGTGTATGCCTGTGGCAGTTTCTCACACTTTGCCTTCAGCATCATTTCTGCCTGGAATTTTTATGTGGGATCTAGGAATCTGAACTCAGGTCCTTTTGCTTGTGTGGCAAAGACTTTAATTCCTGAGTCATCTCTTCATCTTTCACTTTTACTAAGTCATATAGAATGTGTCTACGTTAACTAGAGAAACTACAAATGAGAGAAAAAATATAATATAGTATTTTATATCCTTCTGAGAATGGCCAGAAATTAGTTTTTACAGTTCATCTGAATGTTGCTGATAAATTACCACCAAACAGAATAAGGAAACAATGTGTCTTTTCTTAGGATTGTCCAATTACAGTAGTCTAATTGCCAGGACATGCATCATTACCAAAGGGTCAAGCAAGCTGGCTGTACCATCTCTACATAACTGCTGAGAGAGGAAGAATCCTTACTTGCAAGACCAGCATGTCTGGCCAAGTAGACAAGGATGCCAACTTCCTCAACCAGCTCTCTGCATTTTATTCACCTGTCCTGATGTCATTAAAATTCAGCTTCAACATTTTGAAATTTCAAAACTTCTTAGCCATAAGAGTCTATCAAATCTAAATCTGTTGAATACATAAACATAGCTAAAATAGACTGGAGAAATGGCTAAGGGGCTAGGCCTCTGCCTCAAAAGCAGAAGGTCCTAAGTTCATATCCCTGATCCTACGGAAGAATGCCAGGCAGAAATGGTGGAGGCCTGTACTTCTGGCCATGGAAGGTGGAGCCTGGGAAACTTCAGAGCAAGGAGGAGGTAGAAACAATCCAGGGTGATTCCTAAAGTCACCCTTGGGCCTCCAGGGGCACACACAGTGCCATCTAAAACACACACACACACACACACACACACACACACACACGCACACGCACACACACAAGATAAAACATCAAATGGAAACATCATCAAATTAGGGCCACAGTCCAGCTAATCAAATACCACATCCTGTATTTCATTTATACACTTATTCTGCTGCTTATTACATTGGGACTCAAAGGATCTGGGTGCCGCAGACCAGAGCCAGGGCCTTGAGACCAGGGCTCCCCTGGACCAGGTGGAGAACAGAAACACACAATTCTCTAGGCTGAGTGAATCTGGACCCACTTTATTGAAACTTAATGACAGCTTTATATTAGAAAATTCTAGGGCAAAGAATGTGTCCCTGCACCTGCAAACAGAGGAAAACAAACATAGACCCTCCCAGTCTCCTATGCTCAGTAAGAATAAACAATTTTTTAAAAGTAGCTAACCCATTGTTTGAGGGAAAAGACACAAACAGATTCTATTCTCCCAGTTTTTTCAATTCTATCTAATCTATAATGCTTCACCAGATAGCCATGGGGCTGAGCCCACATAGTTGTCATTGTTTTAGCAGACGTTGCATTTTTAAAACACACAGAGGAGGACTGAGCTCCTTTAATAATAAGGTTGCTTATGTCTTCCTTTGAGGAATTCCAGAAGTGTATTGCCATCAGTTGTTGATGACCCATCCGTGAACCATGCATTCTCCAAACCTGGGGTCCATTCTGTCACGGCCCCATATCGCCAAGAGTGTCTCTTTCCTCTCGCGGGGCAGAGGCAATCATTGGTGGGGGTGCACTCAGATGGTCCATCTCTGTGATTTCCCATAAAAGTGCTGTTTGGGAAAGGGAAGACATGGCACCCTTTGCTACTGACATGGATTCTCCCAGTTTGGATTGCAAATACCATCTCCAGTGGATAGTCTTGGCTTCTAGACTTTCTGGCATGATGGTCTCTTCCTTGGCCTTCAGCCAGGATAAGAGGGGTATCACGGTTCCTTTTAAAGTTCTAGTGCACACATAGCATAGTCACATACTTCTGGAAGTTCTGAGTTAGTTCATAGGTGGGAATTTTACCTACCTATATTTTAAGACTCTTGAAGTTTTTCTCTAATTTCTTGAAAATCAGTGCACACATTCTAGCTAACAAATCTACTTATTGTGAGTGACTAGACATGAAATCTCTATTTGCAATTTGCTTTAAAGTTAAAAGCAAGCTTTTTCTCTACATCAGAGAGCAGAAAGCTAGTCCCAAAAAAACCTAAGGACAGGTAAAAGGCACACTCAATTCCCAGAAGAATTCCTCCTATCAGAGACAAAACTTAAATTATCTAGGGAGGAAATCCTAGTACCTGCCCATGGGCTTTACTGTGATATTCCCCAGGAAGCAGGCTTTAGGCCCCCAATTGGGCAGAGATACACCAAGGCCTGACAATTCCCATATTTTAATGCCATGTCCTTTTCCCAGAAATTGTTTCTATAGAACAATATTCTGCTATGCTGGGACCTTATCCACCACATCTGGGCAATCTCAGTCCTTGTTTTCAGATAAAAGTTATACAAATAGAGTCTTTCTGGACCAGGCTGTATTTCTACTTGCACCCATCCTCAAAATATATCCCATAGTTCTAGCATTTCCAACAATATTTTGGGTTCATCTCTATTCCTCTTTTGCAGAAACTCCCAATCTGCCACTTGGTGACAAGGCTCAGCTGTTCCCCATGAACCCCTTAATTGTGCACCAAACCAGTACTTGCTGTGTAATTCTGGTAAATTTGACAGTGAGGATGAAATGTAGCTCCATCAACTCAAGCCAAAGCTGTACCAATTTTTGTACACTGATACTGGAAAAGCCCTTTCCTAGACAGCCAAAACTTCCAAAGGGCAAGAAATGGCTTCAGCTTGGGTTTTTGGCACCTAAAGGAATCTGGGTTTACAAATCACAGATTCTCCACACATTGGTATTAATTTCTTTTACTGTACCATTGCAAAGCACTGTTTTCCTTCACTGATGCTGTCATCTCTGACAGTGGCAGCTGCTCTGCTGTCTGTTCTTTCCCTTTAAGGCTGCCAACAGAGCTCTCCTCAATCAGACTATCATCTCTACATTCAACTTTGGCAAAGTCCTTATTCCCTTCTTCAAAAATTGCAGCCAAACAATCCATACTATTACCATTTCCATTGGCCCATTAAGCTGCAGAATGGTATTTGTAGTCCTCATACTCAAATCTTCAAACATTTCAAACTTTGCCCAACAAAACCATTCAAAAATCCTCAAAATCTACATAGTCAGATTATCAACAACACCCCACTTTTCTGATAGCAAAACCTGTTGCAGTTCACCTGCATTGTTGCTGATAAACAAGGTGTTGCTGATAAACAAGCTGTTTATTCTCTTCTGTTGTTCAGTTATGGTTGTTAGTGCAGCTTGATAGGGGAGCTCACATCAGTACCTGGGCCCAGGGAATACACCATCTCCACATAGCAGTTGGGAGAGGGACAATCCTTACTTGCCAGACCAGCATGTTTGGCCAAATGTACACAAGGATGCCTCAATCAGATCTCTGTATTTTATTCACCTGTCTAGGGCCTAGTTCTACCCACAAGGGGCCGAGCCTTTACCCATCAATTACACAATCTCCTGCAGGTTAGCTATGGACTTGCCTCAACTACTAATTCTCTACAAATGTGCCCAGAACTGAAACCCTCAATCATCAAATTGACACCTGTATCTAACTATAACATTAGCTTAATATGATTTCTTCTGCCTATGATATTCATTAGGTTAGTTTAAACTAACTTTTATTTAATAATGACCACTACTTAGAAGATCAAACATGTCATATACAAGGTCAAATTGTAACTATGACTATAAGGTAACATGTATTCTGAAGAAAAGAAAAGTAGGATACCATAAATTAAATAAGCTAATATTTTCTGATATTTTTGAGTCTTATCTGTCTCTCCATCCATCTACCTAACTATAACTTCAAGTGCTCAAAGAAATGTAAGACTGATCTGGTATTAAGGAAACTATCTGAATATATTCTTGATGTACTCTGAAGGCTGGAAAGGGCACATTTTTTAGTCAAACATAACAAGTCTAGAGATGCAGTGTACAACGTGAAGACCATGGTTAATGATTTATATTTATTTGCAATTTGTCATTAAATAGTAGATTTTAGCTGCCCTTGCTACAAAATTACACACTTATATGAATATATAGATATGTCAATTCACTTCTCTATATTAAATTCATTATAACATCATGATATATACCTTAAATATATACAATGTAGTACACTGAAAATAAGTGAAACTATGAAAATTTCAGGAAAATGGATGGTTTGTTAAAACATTGCATGCTAGCTCATAAAGACAAACACCTCATGTTGTCTCTTGTGTGGATTCTAGTTGCTAATTGTCAAATATGTGTATCTGGGTAAAAGTATATGTGGAGAAAAAACCAGGAAACATGAGTTGTGAAAAAGTAGCTTTAAGATAAGGGGTTGGGGAGGACCACCGAACAAACACCTGAGTTGTGAAAGTGGAGTTTTGAACACTGTCAAGAAAGTGTTCAGATGAACAGATCAGGCAGGGAAAAGGTGGGGAGCAGTGGGAAGGATCTACTCAAACAAAGTATTATGAAAATGTCATAGGAAGACCTTTCATTTCATATGCAATGTAAAAATAAAATGAAGTAACCTTTCCAAGGAAAGAAGATATGAAGTATGTAGTGGGATTTACTCAAAAGCACATGATCTTTTAATAATAAACTGACATTCCCTTTTATGAATGATGTGGGAATTATGAGTTTTTTCCCTTAAAACATGAGTCAATTTGACAGTGTTTCTCATCAATGAGAAAAATCAATTCTTTGTAGATCTCCAAATAAATATTTAAGAAAAAATTATGAAACTTCAAAAGTTAGAAAAGGTAACAATGAGAATGTGAAAGAAAGCAGTATTAAGAAGTAAAAATTTAAAAAGTATATGTTCTAACTAAACTAAAACAAAACTGTCTCTTTTAACCACTAAGAACTAAAACTTAAGTGGATACATAGAATGACCAGCAACAGAAATTAAAGTAGGAATATATTATTAAGAATATAAACCAAATATGGATTTGAAACAATGCAGATAAAGTAATATATAAATCCGTTCACTTCTTATCTGAAAACTAAAACAGTGGAGGATTTGTTGTCTTTTGAACTGAAGTTATGTAGTAAAAAAACACACTGACAAAGTATCAGTTGAAATGAGGGAACAATTTTTGGTGCAGAGGACAGTACTAAAGGGCTTCAGCTGATATGTGAGGAAATACGTTGACTATCCAGATGAAATCAATAATTTTCTTAACAAACATAATTTTTTAAATTATCCTGAAGAAGATTATAAATTGAGACAGTTAAAGAGAATAGTGAACAAGTTCTCCACTTGCGAGCATCACAGGTACATTAGACTCCTTTTTGTTCTTTCAGGTAAATCTTAGTGACACTTCAGAATAAAAAAAGAATGCATTTAAATTCACTGGGGCATAGACAAGAGGAATTATTCAAACTTACAGTGTAAAATCATTAAATAAAGGCTATGTATGACTAGCACACAGGAAACATATAACACCCAAGTTCCTAAAGTGGAAAGCTTGTTCTTCAAAGTCAGGAACAGGCAAAACAAGGACGCCCACTCCCAGGACTCGCATCCCACCTATCACCAGAATTATGCTCCAAAGACATAGGGCAAGACAAAGAGGAAAAAATCATCTGAGCTGGGAATCTAAAAGTAAAACTGTCTTTTTTTTCATGTGATATAATCTCATATAAGAAAATGCTGAAGACTCCACACAAGTCGTTCTAGTTAATTTGTTCAGTGAAGCTGCATGATATAGTCAATAAACAAAATCAGTCATTTGTTTATACCAGCAACTGTTTGAAAATGAAAGTGATACATGTCCTTCTTCTCTTATTTTTTGGCACTTACATGTATAAATATTATTTATTTATGTGTTTTCACCACTTACTGCCTATTACCATCTCCTTTTCTGCCCCTCTTTTTTTTTTCTTTGTCTTTTATTTATTTATTTCAGCTCATACAAACTTATTAGGTACACCAGTTCCCTCCCTTCCTCCTCCTCCTCCCCGTACCCCCTGCTCCCCCTCCCCACTCCTTTCCCTCCCCATCCCCCAGTGCCTCCGCCCCTCTTCATAGTTGTCCTTTCCTGCCAGTTTCCCTTCTATATTCATGTCTTTTTTGCATGTGTGAACCACTAGGTTTCATCTGTGATGTCTGTACTTGTAAGTGCCTGAATACATGCTGAGGTATGGATAACTTCTATTTGTATTAACATTAAAACAGAATTATGTGGCAATATATTTTGTGAAGGGGATGGCTATGTACTAATTAAAGAGAGTGCCAAAACAGAAATGAATGGGAAACGTTCTGTGCTCATGTATTGGATAAATAACCATTAAAAGGTCCGCGCTACTGTAAGCGATTTACAGATCTCATGAAATCCCTGTTACAATTCCAACGGCATTTTTCCTCGGGAAATGTGTAAAATCTTAAAATTAATAGAGAATCAAGAAAGACCTTGAAAAACAAAACTAATGTGAATTGAGAGAACAAACTAGAGGCATTATATCTTTTGGCTTAAAAGTATTAAAAAGGCTACAATCAAGAGAATACAGTATTGGCATAAAAATAAATGTGGAGAACTAGTGGAAAAGAATAGAAGTAAATTCATTTGCACTGACAATTGATTTTGAGCAAGGGACCATAACTCTTCAATAAGCAAAGATAGAGCATTCAATACATGAAAAGGGAAAATAACCATAGTAAGGAGCAAGTAGAGCTGCCCCAATATCACACACAGACATCACCTTAAATGGATTAGAGAAAATAATACAAGAGTTGAAAATGTAAGACTCCCAGAAGACACCTTGAGGGAAAGTGTTTTTTGATATCTGTCTGGAATTATATTACAGATGACACCAAAGCCACAGGCAAAAAAAAAATTAGACAAAGAAGATTGAATCCAACTAAAATGCTTTTCCAGGCCAAAGAAAATACCAAGGTTGAGGGGACAGCGAAGAAGGTGGGAGAATATATTTGCACATCACAGATTTGAAGATGAGGGACAACCAAAATATATAAGGAAACAAAGAAATTCAGTAGTTAACTTCCAAATGAAAACAAGTAAATGGGTTCAAACCGAGTAAAGGATCTGTACAGCCTTTTCTCAGGATATTATGGAAAGAGAAATGAGACAGAACAGGAAGTCAGATACTATAGGATCTCACTTCTCACATAAAGATTCTAAAGTATTTGAGCTCATCAAAGCAGAGACTACTATGACCTTTAGCTAAGGTCTATGGTGCAGGAATGATGGTCAAAGGTTTCAAAGTCTTAATTACATAAGTTTGATAAGTTTTGAGTCTTTAATGCACAACATGGTGACTGTGTTTAATAAAGCCGCATTCCATATTTGAAATAAAATTAGCACAATTTTCCTACTAAAATGTGATGCACATGTTTAACAACAATAATACAGACTAATTTCTCTTATGAGGATCAATGACAGAATTAAAAATATACAATTCACCAATATATTAAAACATACTTGATAAATGTGTCTTAAAAAAGAATATGATGTTCTTTCAAATCAGATTTCTTAATATATTCCATCACTATAGTGTAAAAAATGAAAATATGTTGGACATAAATGCTTCACAAGCATTAAAATTCAGCAGCCCATTAAATTTCAAGATCTATTACTGACTTAATGCATGTTTTATAGTTTAAATGGATATTTATCCTAAAATACAGAATTTTATATATTTTAAGTATTTTATTTGGGTGATATTAAACTGGGTACCGAGAGCATGTTTTTTAGTTCCATGTTTTATTTTTCATTCTCAACTATGGTGATGCTAAGGCTCTTCCTATTTATTTAAAATAAACTTTACTGCTACTGATTAATCTATTCTCTTGTTGATAGACATTTAAATAGTTTTCCATTTCATTTAAAACAGTTCTTCTGAATAGATCTTTACAAGTCTTTTTCTCTCGTTGCATTGACTTCTCACAGGACATGCAAAGTTTACCACATTGTCCTCCAAGCTCCCATACTATACCAAGCTGTGTTCCTACCAGCAGGATACATGATGTCATATCTTTTTCTATATGTGAGTTTGACAGATTTTGAGTTTTGTTTTTATCTGACATGTATGACTACTTCAACATATTTTTTTTCTTAGTTACATTTTTCTGATTCCTTATTCTTCACAAAGAAAAAGATGATGTTCTTCATTCTTTTGCTGGACCCATTATAATATTAAGACAAACTCCCAAACCATGTCACACAAAATGTAGAAAAGAAAAGTCATTTTTCCAGATGAATAGTAGAGGAGGATTTATAAATAAAAAATAATCAATATATTTCAAAATTGCCTTGAAGAGAAATGCTTAAATGGACCCATGTATATTTATTGTTTTTATTTTTGGTTTCAGTTCCTTGAAGAATCCAAACAGAATAAACACTCATTCGCTTCTAAAAATGATTTGTAATTCTCAAATGTTATTAATTTTAACTCAAAAAACTAAGTGAATAAGGAGAAATGATACTTAAAATTGTATTATACTTACTAGAAAATATCTGTAAGATTCTCTGAGATCTAGGATGGAAACTTTCACTTGCAATGTTTGTTATACTTCTAGAGGTGCAGCGAGAGTCAATATATGAAATGAAATATATCAAAATATGACATATTACACATAAAACTCTCAATTCTTGCTGATTATTTGATCATATATAAATCATGTATAAAAGTATTGTAATTAAGACATTGCATATAGAGTTATAAGGTATCTCTTGAAAAATGTAAATGTCATATAGCTTTTGTTAATCACAAATACATTAAATCTTGTAATATAGTGGAAAATATAACTTATAACTGAAACAAACTATCTAAAATGATTTTATGAAGAGATACACAGTATAGGTAAATAAATTCATTAAAGATACCCAGCATTACATAATATAGTGTATAGGGCAACAGAAATTAAACAAATACATACAGCTAATGCATCAATAGCAAAGTTAAGAGACCAGAAAAAATGGAATTACAAATTGAATACAATAGTTTATTGGAAAACTGTATGGTAGAACTTCCAGGACATAAGAAAATTTGAATTATGACAAATTTAATTAAATATAGTATTCTTCTGTTATAAAAAGATAATATGGGTTGGAAATGTGCTTTTGCCATAAGCGATCCTAATATTATAATAAGCAGTAAATATATTTATATATAAATATTTAGGTTCAGCAATAGGAAATATAGACATTGAATTTGGAGAGAAAGAAGAAATGCACAAATTTTTAGCAGAAAGTAACCAGCATGAATAAATATAAAGAAAACTCTACCTCAGCACATTTTAGTTAAAGGCTAAAACTCAAACATAAGCAAATATCTAAAAAGCAGTTATGGAAAAAAATGACATCATTTATACAGGGAAACAGTTACACAAATGATAGCTGACTCGTCAGAAATAATGCATTACAGAAGACAGTCGAATGGCACCTTTATCATACTACAAAAACCAAACCCAGAAGTGTACCCAGGGTAAAAAGCCTCCATAATCAAGAGTGAAATTACACCTCCATTAGTCCTCTGACTTATTTGATGCAAACTGTACAGAGGTTTAAGAAAAGTCACATCCAGATCAAATGGAAGAGCAGTGCCACTTGCAGATTCTGCCTACAGGTCTGTTGAGGAAAATAAGTTTTCCTTTAAATGAAGATAAATCAAAAATGGATATGACCTGTTCCTTCAGATGCATTCTCCACTGCCTGCCGTCTGTCTGTGGGGATGCTGTCTTTAATGGCTAGCAACAATAGATTCCCTGGTTCCACCTTGCAGTGCAGTGTAGACAGCACAAAGTACAAGTCAGAAAGCAAAGGTAAGAGAGGGTGGCTCCCAAGGACCCCAGCTTCCTGGCTGCCTAATGAAGGACTACCCTTGGCTGGTTTCCTTCTGGGAATGCCCTTGCTCGTCTCCTGTGCTGGAGATGAAGACATCATTCTGATATCAGGACTCAGACTTGATTTCCTCAGAGGTACACAGGTAATGAACCTTGCTAATGTTAGCTGCCACATGAGTCGCTCTCTTGGTTTTCTCATTACATTGCTTTCCTTGTTCCTAACCGTATCTCTTTAAGCCATTTTTAATGTTTTTATTGATCATATAGTCTTTCCTATAGAAACTTGAACTGAAATGGTCAGAGTTCTTATTAGCAAACACCAGGAGGGAAAAATGGAACTTTTTACATCAAACAAAAATTATTTTTTGCGTATGTTGAGGGGTGGTGGTGGTGCACATGTACCATGATATGTATGTCGAGGATGGAGGCTCAAGGGACTAGTTATTTGAGAGTCACTTCTATTCAAGTCTAGTCAGACAGCCTTCTGTCCAAGTTGCAGTTCTTAAGAGAAGCTAAGAGAAGGTGTACCCTTTCTCTTGTCACTCCTCATTCCTTCATATACATTGAGAAACATCACTCATGACACCTAATTCTAGACTCAGAATCTGCCCAATGGAGGTCTATGCTGGTTCTTATTTTAGATGTGTTTCTAGTAGTTTTGGAAGAAAGGGAGAAAGTGGTATTCTGATGATTGGTTATTTTTCTTTCATACTCAAACATCCCAGGATGAAATATACAAGGGATTTTCATGTTTACAAGAAACAAGAAAGAAGCTGGGCAAAATGAGAAGGGCATCAACGTGTGGTGGAGGACCTCTTAATGCAGGGAATGGGAAGAAAGTGAGCCCTACTGTGCCGTTAAGGACAGTTGTGCAAGACATAGAAGCCCTGAACTAATGTTATATGTTGCAAGAAACCTGTGTCTCCTCAGAAAGAGTTGATTTTAATGCTTGTGCTAGAGAGAGTTATTGACACAAGGCGGTCAGCAGAAACGGGCCTGGGATTTTAGCAAGGAGCAGTTGTGGTTCTAAGTTAGTTTCTCTCCCTGGTGCTGCAAATCTGAGAATTATTTCTGAGGTTGCTACAGTAGCCCCATATTACTGCAATGTAGATGTACTGTGATGTGATGTTATAGTTAGCTGATAATATATTGCCATGTATCAACAAAGTAAAAATAGAAATTACTTCCAAGAGGCTAATTGTATAAACACACACACACACAGATTGCAAACTAATGAAAACCCAATAGATGCCAGTTTTAGCTTATGTAACTGTCTCCAAAGAGGTATCTTTTTGTAAATATTTTATTTATTTATTTTGCATGTGTGTGTATTGTGTGTGTGTGTGTGTGTGTGTGTGTGTGTTGCCCATGCCTTGGAGGCCCAGTGGTAATTCAGGTATCATTTTGATTGCTCTACCTCCTCTTGGTTTTGCTCTAGAGTTCCCCAGGCTCCACCTTTTAGTGATAGAAGTGCAGGCTGCCACCATTTCTGCCAGGCTTTTTTTTTTTTTAACCTGGGATCTGGCATCTGGGAGCTGAACTCAGGTCCTTTTGATTACAAGACAGAGTCTTAACCCTTAATCCATCTCTCTAGCCCTATAATCAGTTCTTTTTTTTTTTTTTTGAGTTTAAATGCACTTTATTTTTAGACAACCTACATGACATTTTTTCTTAAAAACAATGCCTCCACTCCCGATAAGTCATGTTCAAAATAAAAGCTCAAGATGACATCAGTCCCAGTTGTCTCAAGTCCTGGTGTTGTTATAGACGACAAGCAGCAGCCATTGTGTGACAGGTGACAAATCAAGTATTTCCCAATTGTTAACATTTTTCCATTTCTAATCCATCCTTAAAGAAAATCATAAATGGTGTCACGCTGTCCTCACGGTAGTCCAGGAGAGCGATCATGCCATCTGGATTCATGTTTTCCCCAATAAAAAACTGGTAGTTATTGAAATTAGCAAGGATGTGCTTCATTGTGCTTGATTTGTTCTGCAGCCCCGGTCATAAAAGGCTTTACCCTTCCTGGTTTCTGGTCTTCCAGTTTGCCTTTGAGTGATTTCATGTAATCCTTGATGTACTTCTCGCAGGCCTCTTTTGTGAAGCTGGTTTCCTGCAGGTGACGGTTCATGACAACATCAACACCGGTGACTACTGTGCTTTCGGGCCCTTCACCCTCTGGGCCTTCAGCGGAAGCATTTCCACCGATGAGCGAGTCATCGATGTTACCTTCTGTCCTACTGACCATCTTGCCCTCCACCTCGAGGCACAGCCGATCTACGATCTCCCGGATCTTGTAGACGTCGGAGATCAGCTCATCGTGGCTGATGAGGTCCTGGTAGACGATCACGATGACGGCAGGAGAGAGGCGGCGGCGGTGGCGGCGCTGGCCTGAGAGCTCGGAGCTAGCGCGGTGCAGCCCGAGCGGCGCTGGGGGGAGGGGGGAGCGGGCGGAAAAGTATAATCAGTTCTTATGATACTCTTTCTGTATTGTTGACTTCACAGTCACATTACTTTTACCCAGACATGCCAGCGTTAAATGGCTCTGTATATATGTAGATACAACTGCATGTATGAAATAAAGTTATCTTCTGTGAAAATTCACTCTGGGCAAAGTAGTGCTTGTGTCTTAATAAATCTCTAACAACCCTCAAGCCCCTTCCTTGTCTGTATGTCATAAACAGTAATCTGTGCTGGTGAGAATCAGTAAAGATAATACTATAGCTCTATTTCCACTTCATCCACTCATCCTATTTCTGTTTGATTGGCTGGGAATACCTGGCCAAGTGGTAGTTTCAGCTTCATTTCCCACACTAACAGGGAGCTCAAGAAGGGCTCTGGGTTATGCCCCTGAGTCCTGAACCCTCACTAGGGTGGAGGACTCAGAGGAAGGTTTGTTATTCAAATAAAAGGATGCTCCAGGGGATGGGAGGAAGTGGGGTGAAAGGAAGGGGGGAAGGGAGAGAGAGTGCAATGGAGGAGGACTGGAGGGAAAGGGGGAGGGAGAGTTCAGGGGTACCAATGGCGCTTGTATGATTAAAAAAATAAAATGTGGGAGAAAAATTAAAAAAAACATTATAAATGGAATAAAAATATACTGTTTGATTTTTTATGGCAAGTTCTTTCCTGACTATGGTTAATTTTTAAATCAATAAAAGCCTGTTTGAAGGACAAAAATAATTTCTTTACATATTGTTAGTAAATCTTTACCCAGAACACCAAGTACTGCTCTCCATCTACTCTCTGCATTATGCCAATGAGAGAAATAGTCCTCAATGCCTTGAAGAGTCTGCTGCTTGCTGCTTTGTTTGTGAGCAGTTGTGTTATATTGTTTCTCTGCCTTTGAGTTGTAGAAGTTTGTGTCATGTTTAACATTTCCCCAAGGACTAACTAGTATCCTAGCAGAAAGAGCTACTCTCAGAGTGAATCAGAGGCATTTTCGGGACAGGAAAGAGGAACTTCCACACTTACAAAACTTTACTCACTGAAGAGTCACATAAAGTTCAATAGGGAGTCCTGTGATACAAGCAGAAGGACAAGAAGGAGGTATGGGGGGCATAGCAGGATGGATAAAGGGAAGGTGGGAGAAGGGTGTATGGATGGGGAAGGTAGGAAAGGAGAGAAGTGGAGAGGAGGGGATCAAGAAAGACATAAACCCAGTTTATTTGTAAATAAATTAATTAATTAATGATAGAAAGTATTTAAAAAGTAGAAGTTTGTGTCATGTTTGATGAAACTATGGTGCATAAAGTATACTGTAATTGTATAGACAATGACAGAAGTGGGAGTGGGACAAAAAAGGAATGGAGAGTTTCCAAAAGTATGTCAATCACCTGTGAAGGCAAAGTACCTCTCCTCAAGACAGGAGGGTCACCCACTACCATCACCTTTTGGCCTGTGGATAAAAGGTACAGGGCCATCAGATTGATCTTGCTTGCCATGGAGAAGGCTAAGTGTTCACCACGGAATACTTGAAGATGATGTTGTTACGCTTTACTCCTAGTCAGAGCCATCTGATTTGACTGGACTTCAAGACAGCGGGAAGCACTGAGGGTCTGAAACCCACGTGTCTCTCTGAGTCCTGGGAAATGAGGATAAGTTCAGGATTTAAGCACAAGGTCCAGGGCGTTCTCTGCATCAGTTGCCATCTCCTTTAATGACAAGGTTGAACCAACTTTCAGGAGACATTTGTAACAACTGACCAAGATGCCACACATTAACGCTCTTGCGAAGGGCACCATTCCCCCATAGCAAGCTGAGTCAGTTGGCTTTCTTTTTAACTGCTTAATTTAGAAAGCCAAATGATTTCTCTAAGTAGAACGTCCAGAATTCCTTTATAAACTGAAAACTCTATATCAGTTGTCTCTTCGAGTTTCATACACCAATGTGTGCTAGCACATAAGTCGTCCCAAACTGAATTGATATATAATTCTTTTTAATGCATGGGTTTTGACTGGAAAGAAAAAGCAGCTATGGAAGTAATTTCTGTGATAACAGGAATGATCCTAATGGTGACGGCGGCGGTGGCGGTGGTGGTGGTGGTGTCGACGGAGGCCGCAGCAGCAGCAGCAGCAGCAGCAGCAGCAGCAGCAGCAGCAGCAGCAGCAGCAGCAGCAGCAAGGTAGTTTCAGCCACCACCACTTTCTCAAGCCATTTCTAAACCTCCCCCTGTGTCAAGTACCGCTCAATGAACTGAGCAGGTTTCATCACTGTCTGTGTATTCAATGAACATTCTGCCTGTTTGTGGTCTATGTACTTTTCTCAAGTTCAAGTGGCTATTAACTAAGACCATGGTTTGGAAACATCTATATTAAAACAAAGCAAATATTCAATCTCCCATTTCATTTTGTTTATCTTGTTTGGTTCTGCCTTGTCTTTTGCAACTTCGCCTTTGGCATGGACATTTTTTCAAGGTTCCTCCTGCATTCCTATTCTTGGATTCCCACCTGTAGGGTAAATGTCTCAGTTCTCTGCATTGTGCTACCTCCTCAGGTCCAGCATCTCGGAACACAGGGTTCTGAGCCCAGCAGTTGTTAAGTAAATATTTGTTAACTAACTTTCCCTTTTCTATTTACAAAAAAAAAAAAAACACATTTCCCACAATGTTCACTACTCTGCCAATTACCTTGTTTCAAAATCTCAGAGCCACTCTGTAAATTAAAGCTTAACACAGGCTGACAAGGTCTACAAAGGCTTTGTTCATTTTCCCAAATAAAAATGTTAAAAGCAACAGAGAAGTTCTTAAAGAATAAAGAAAGGAGGAGGTAAAGACTTTAGGCTAAGTAGGTAAATAGAAAACTCAGTACTTTCAGTAGTCTAGCTAAAAAATGGAGTGATTGAAAAATACAAAAGCAAATAAATAAAAGATTTGTAAATTAAAATATGCAGTGAAGTATTAGAACAGCTTGACATTTCTCAAAGTAAATTTCCCGTTGGTCTATTATACCAAGAAAAGAAGGTAAATAGTCAATTTCTTCATATCTGGCTTTGAGTTAATAGTGAGAAATGAAATTCCATTGCTGAGGAATTCAGAGATAGCTACCAATGTTTTTGTTTGGATTCAAAAACAAAAATAAAACACCTCTTCAAAAGGAAAATGTTTTACTCATAATAAGAAACTTTGTAGAAAATTATAGTCTTTAAAGTTCAACAATCGTTTTTAAGGTTTGAAATTAATTCCAGAATTTAATGTAGTTTTTAGAGACTTCTTGATTGATATTTCATACTTGGGATGAGTGATTGGGAGAAGAATTCACAGGGCCAGTAACAAATGACACTATGACTCAGCCGGTGTTGATCAAAAGGGAACAAGGGGAAAAAAAGAAGTCTGTCTTGGCCTGTTTGGTCTTGGGTAGTTAAAACATGAAAGTCAGGCCTGGGGCTGGCAGTTGGTTCATTAATCCCAATCTCTTCAAAAATTAAGGCCACTGCTTCAATAAATCCCACTCAGGTAACATCACGGCTCCCTTCTCTTCTAATCCACTAAGTCAAGTTAAAGAATCCCTTCTTATAGCAGCTGGAAAATGAAAAGGTTATGCTTCTTTTTCTTCAATTTCCTTTTTAATTTAGAAAAGTCACATCCAATAGAAAGAACCAATTGTCTCATATTTAATTCTAGTTCTTTATTTGAGCAATAATGACAGTAATACTGCTTAAAAACAGTACTGCTTCTATGCACCTTTTCAATGAGGAAGTATCCAGGTGATAGTACTGAAGTCACCAGCTATTTCTTTGAATCAGAGTTTTTTTTTTTTTTCTTGACTTACAATTATCTGATTACAGTTCTTACTCCAGATTTGCAGGGAAGTCCACACCAAGACCAGGAGCTGAGGAAACTGATCACACATATTCACAGGAGTGCTGAGGGAGGGGCAAACTTCCCTTGCTAGACAGCAAGACTGCAAAAGCATGCTGATGCATGTCAAACTACTGAATCAGATTCCTTCTCTCCCCCATTTTACCCATCTACCTAGGGAATGATCCCACTCACCATGAACTGGGCCTTCCCCCATCAATTAGTCAGTCTCCTAAAGGCTTGTTTAGAGCTTAACTTAATTACTCGTTCTTTACTGTGCCCAGAGCTCCAGCCTTCAATTGCCAAGTTGCCACTAGGAGCTGTCTACCATAGAATGGAAAGCAACTGAGCAGAGAGGAAACTGTAGTTTGTCTAAGCCACTGCACTGACTTTGTGAACTCAGACAAGTCATTTATTCATGAGTGGTATGGTGGACAATGTTAGAATTCATAGATAAAGACTCAAGCTGCATTTAAAAATGGCTGCAAGGCGAGAAAAAAATTAAAGCTCAGATACTTCAAGTATGCGGTCAATGCTTGAACTTGTGAACTATACTAGTATCTTAGGAAGGCATTTTATAGTCTCCACCCCTAAAAATGACAACAGAATACATCAACACTTCCTATCAGTCTTCATTTCCTTTTCCAATCCACAAGGCACAGCTATAGTTAGGCCTTAACTTTGACCAGAGAAATATTTGCTTTATACTACAGATTCCACTATGTATAAAATCTTGTAGAGATAGGAATGATTTTTGTCATAAGGTAAGTTAGCAAGGAGAGTCTGAAGACAGCTATAATTCCTGGGCTAGATGTGATGTCAAGATGGCAATTTAGTCTCTTGCACACAATGGCAGGACAAGACACAAGAGAGGGTTTTTAATCTGGACACTTATCTTCTTTCTCCCCTGTATAAACCAGTGATATGGCCACAGATAAGGTCTTCTATTCCTTCTATTTACCAGAATTATCCTCTCTCCCATTAACCATACATAAAAGAATCAAATAAGCTTTTCTTATCTAAGGGTATAATTAGAAATGTTTAGATGGTATTTTATTATCAAGTACTTAGAGCTAACACTAAGAAATCTGTTCTTGTTTTGTATTGGATTTCTCCCCTTTCACTATTGTTTATACATGTTTACAGTACCAAGCAAATGTGAGTTTGCCCAGTGAAGGGCTACTTAAATTACAACAGAGACCTCGTCCCTTAGTAGCACAAACACCCCAAAGGGAGTCTTATGATTCATATATGTAGAGGGATGTGAGGGCTGCAGGGAAGTGGCTGGATTGGTAACCCAAGTGGAAAGTGAGAAAGGAAGGAGTTGGGAAGGGAGGTGAATGGGACAAAGACATACACTCATTTTGTTTGTATATAAAAATTCTTAATAAAAATGTTAAACAAAAAAATTCAAATAAGCAAATCAAACACATACAAATACAAAGGCTAGAGTCCCCCAAGTGACAAGCCACTCTGCACATAAAATGTTTCTTCATAGCAATAGAATTTGTGGGGCCAGTTTGCTTACCAGCTAATTTGCCTGTTCATAAATGTGACACTTGAACTTGATATTTGGAGTTCATGATGGAAGGAAAGAGATGACTTCTAAAAGTTGTTCTTTGACCTCCACCTGTGTGCTATGCATGCTCTTCTCTGTCTTTCTCTTTGTCTCTTCTCTTGCTCCCTAAAATAAATAAAAAATTAAATGCTTTAAAAATTTAGTTAGGAGCTGTGTCTTAGACCTTGACTTCTCAGATGCTGTGATTCCCCACCCACTGGAGATATCTTTGTCTCTACAAATTGTGCATGCAGGACTTACATGCTGCTAACTTCTAACTGACAGACATTAGACATATTAAATACACTATAATATACAGGAAAACTCACCCCTCAAAGAACTATCTTATCCAAACTCCCAGAGTGGTAAGTTTGTGAAAATGCGATTTAGACAAAAGTACAAATGGGATGGGAATTAAAACTTTTGTTTTAACTGTCATTTGAGAATCCTTGTAGACCAGCACAGCTTTAGCTCCTTTCTAATGTTAAATAAATAATCTTCGATATTTCTAAACTAGTACATTTAGATTCAGAAAAATTGAGACCCTTTAGAGTCCAAGATGAATTCAAGGCAGGGAGTTATATAGTGTCTATAAACACCTGTCCCCAGAGACTTGAAATGTGTATCTCCTAAGCTTCTGCAGAAAGTCAAGCCCTTTCTAATCCTTTAGATTGCATGATTTATTGGCTTAATGGGCTGGTAATCCATAGATTCAGGCTCAGGCCTTGTCTCTTCTTAGTTGACAGTATACTTGGCAGTTAATCTTGATCTTCAAATTCACTGGATTAAGTTGAGCTGTACCTAGATTTAGTGAACAGACCTTTGGGTGAATCTGAAAGTGCATTTCCATAGAGCATTTCCTAAAGAGAGGAAGACCTAGCCTGTACATAGACTACAGCATTCTATAGGATGAAGGACCAGCAGGGAATAAAATGGGGGGCAGGGAGAGAGAAAGACAGCCAGTATAGGCATTCCCCACCCCCTGCATTCTGCCTGTCATGAGATGATTAATCTCCCCACATTTTCCTTCTGCTGTGATATTTTTCCTCACCATAGGCCTATAGCAAACAAAAACAAGCACTGTGGACCAAGGTTTCTAAAACCATGAGCCAAAATAAATCTTTCTTCCCTTAAGATGATTTTGTCAGGTATTTTGTCATAGTGATGAAAGGTCTGACAAATATAGTATTTAAAGAGAATTTCTCAAACTCTCCTTAGCCCTGACTGTCTCCATCTATCCTGGTCCACTGAGTGGGGGAAATGAATACACTAGGGGATTACGGAGGGGGAATTACGGGTACAGGGAGACAGCTAATTGCCTTGTGCTGATGTGTGCTGTAGTCGAGGCTTGGCACCACAACAAGCTATTATTTCAACAAAAATAACAGAGCTGCCAGTTAAGTCAGCTGACTTTCTGTCTGAGTATGCCTCTCCAGTGAGCAGCAATTAACTGATCCCCTTTGTTCTATGAAGGGCCTGAACGCAGTGTGTGGTAGGTAGTTACTGTTTATATCACTTGGCAGAAGCTTCAGTGACCTTGCCTGACCTTTGTCAGATCATCACTAAGCTTGAGAAAAGTGAAGCTCTCCAATGAAAAGGATAAGAGAGAGAAAGGGGGGGGGGAGGTAGATGGAGATGTTTCTTCTTCTAGTTAAGAATTGCCTTCTTTCTTTGCCCTACTATGACCTTTGCATAAAATAATATGAGGAATTTTCTGTCCAAAATAAAAAAAAGTCTTGCCTGATTCTGAGAAGCTGAGACACATATTGGAAAAGATTCTGGAGGAACTAAGATCTGAAATCCAGAAAAGTGTTTGAACCACTTGGTGCAAAGGCAAGAAATTCACAGAACATGACCGCATGGAGGAGCTATATGGTTCAGTACACAGAACTCTGCTTGCAATCTTGGGCAGATGTTACAGCCATCCCCAAATCCCCTAAACATCTATCCAGAAACAGCCACAAGGACTAGAATCTAACAGACTTGTGTGGACCTAGCCATTTGTGTCTTTCAATTGCTTTGCAGTAGGATCTAGTGTGTAATGAGGTGAGATCATTAGAACTATGTGGGTCTGGGCCAAGAATATAGATGTAACGTTGGGACAAGCAAGAAAAGAAAATACTAGGCAAGAAGAAATACAAGGGAGAAAACTAGTAGGTGCTGGGTCAGTAATTTCTGCTTCATCAGACTCACTAGGCTATTCTGATGTATATTAAAGTTTAAGGGTAATTGCAATACATCATTGAGTTGTTATGTTTCCTTACCCTCCCGTGCAGTATGCGTGTATGGTAGGGTATATGGTTATGTGTATGCGTACACACTTGCCTGTGCTCATAAAGTCAATAATTCAACTGCAATCTTTCTCCACCTTATTTTTTGAAGCAGAGTCTCTTGCTTAACCTGAAGCTTGTTGTGTTGACGAGATTGGCTAGCTAGAATGTTCCCAAATCATCTGTCACTTCTGCCAGTCTGGAGTTATTGACATATGCCTCCTCACCTAGGTTTTTCATGAGTTTAAGGAATAGGAACTCAAATTTTTCTGCTTGCACAGTAAACACTTTATTTACTGAGTTATCTCTTTATCATCTCCTTGCCATTTTTGATATTAGAAATATTGTTACTAGTAGAGTTATGGTACTTGTAGTTTATCTATCTATCTATCTATCTATCTATCTATCTATCTATTTTTCTCTTTCTATGATTGAATATATTACTAGTCTAACCATTACTAAAAGCATCCAGTAAACTTTACTTATTTATTAATCCTTATCTTATATTTGAGCTCTTTCTTGCCCTACATTTGGGTTAAAATAAATGCTGATGATGCATAAATACTAAATACTAGCTACAGGGCTCATCACCATGAGTTAACCATTCTACCACAACAATTCATAATGTTTTGTTGAAGTCTGTAGCCTACATATCCTTGGTAAGAATTCCTTGGCAAGGAGTTGTTTGAAAAGACATACACATTTACCAATGGCTGATTAATTCTCTAAAAGGAGCTGATTATTGCTCATTTGCAGAAATTTACACTCCTCCTATCATTTTTTATCTGCAGATTAAATGAAATACACATCCCTTTAATAGCACATGTGGCTGACTGAAAAGGGAAGTATATGAAATGTGGAAGTTGAGGAAGCTTTCCCGAGAATTACAACAACATAATGTAAAAACTGAGTGAAAATGTCTCCCTTTTTACCCAATGAGCAAGATTATTGAAGCAACGTCAGGTAATGTTGACACTGGACATAAACTTCGTTCTTACCAGGGGATCTTTAACTGTGAGGATCAGAGCAATTGTAGCTCCCGCAAGAGGCTGGGGACCAGTTCCTGGTGATCTAAGATCCATTATATTCCTAGACTTTAGCAAAGGCAGAGGAGCCAACCATGGTATTTGAGTGTCATTGGTTGAGTGATGAAAATTGTACTTCTTTTAAGGGACTATCCTATGCCTGGTTCTCTCATGGAGTGAAGGTTCCAGAGCCAGTGCCAGCATTACCAGAATGATTTCAAATTACAGTGTGTGCAGTCACTGCACTTGTGAACAGTTCCTTGGGGGAGTTTGCATAGACAACATTGTGCATTTGTTACTATGCACCTGTGGCCAGATTGCCAGAGTCTGATTTCTGACAACAAATTAAATAGAAATTAAGTTAAAACAAAACATTATATGAGGTTGCTATCTGGCATTAAACTTTTATGAAAACAGATGGGTGAGCATCATCTCTCGCAGGAGCACATCTGAACAGAGGCAGTTTCTCCAAGCTGCAGGTGTAGGCATTTCAAGGGCCCCTTGGGTCTCCTGGTGAGACTAGAAGCAAAAGCAGAAATATAACAGGGAATTGTAGCATCTATGGTTTCCTGGGCTAGGTCTTGGAAAAATGCTGTAATGAGGAATGAGAACATACATTTTGTACTACATAGATGCAGAATATAGACCTATTGGACTAATCAATTATCCAAATCAATCAACTGAAGTAGTTATATTTTTAACTTGTCAATACTGTATCAAGCTTAAGAATCATTTAAACATGTGATAAATTATGAGAGTGTTCATCAGTAGAAAAAGGGATTACTGTGATTGGATGTGGTTTTTAAGTATTATGTGCTATGCAAACAGAAGACTAGCTCTGAATCATTATTGCATGTGACAATTTTCTAATGATGATACAATAATATAAACCATCTTGATTGTATTTAAATAACTGTTGTATCTCCAGGCACTTAGATATATTGCAGTTCCAGACAAGTTATTTAAAATTTGCCAGTATGTTTTAAATGTTGTTCTAATATTGCTTCTCTGGAATATGTACAGAGAATAATTAACAAAGGAAAAGGACATGCACTCGCTTTTTAAATATTGGCTCACCCTGTTTTCTACGTATGTCAAGCTCTACTGATGTATTTTACATTTAACACTATAATTTTCTTCTGCATACTTGCTAATGTATCTCTGGTTTTCAAGACTATGATAAAGAAATAAATTTTAACTACTTTGCTAATTAACATTCCTTGTTCACTGTGAAGTAAAGACAACTAAAAATTCCAATGAATTCGGATGTATTAAGGTTATAGAAGAATGGTACCTGGTTCTGTCCTAAGTGAATATATTTCTTAAGACAGGTACATTTATCATGTAAAGTAGAATGGTAAGCGCACAACAAAAGAGACCACTGCACATTAAAAGAAAGTTCAAGATTTTCACCTTGTAAGATAAACAAAAAAACAGAGCAGAAGCTAAGTGCATTAACGTGATTTTTTTAAAGAAGCAGGTCCTGTTCAGGTAGGATGGGGAGAGCTGCATACTGAATTCTCATGTAGAAATGCTGAAAGTGTGGGAGGAGAAAGAATATCCATATTTTTTTAAATTTATTATTATTATTATTATTATTATTTATTCAACTGTGTGCATATGTGTGTATGTGCGCGCGTCTGTGTGTGTGTGTGTGTGTGTGTGTGTGTGTGTGTGTAGAACCACGGACGAATTCGCGAACCACCATGGACGCCTCCACCTCCTTCTGCCCCGGGATTCACAGGCTCCGCCCTACCAGGACCAGAAGCGCAGGCCGCCCGCGCTTCCGCCTGGCGTCTATACGTGGGATCTGGGATCCGAACTCAGGACCTTCCACCTGCAAGGTGGAAGCTTAACCCCTGAGCCACCTCTCCAGCCCAGAATATCCATATTTAAATGTAAAACTTTCACTTATTTGATATCATCTAATTTCAGCTGACTGAGTTTTAGATTGTATTATAAAGATTGCATTGGACTTAACAGTGTTCATGTGAAGATAATTTGTGATGAGAAAATTTGAAGACAACCTGGAGATGGCCATAGTCTCATCTTTGAAAGTAATTATGGAAGCTAGAGATAGGGATGCTTTGTGGTCAGGTACGTGGTATCTCAGGCAAGCTATAATGGGAGCAAAACTGAAAAAAAAGATATGTGAGCAAGCAACATCAGGAAGGAAAAGCACAAGATTTGGGTGATAGAGAGAGGAAACAGGAGAATGAGTGAGAGATAATAAATAACGTCCAGGTCTTAGGAATTTTTGTTTCCCACTCACCTTGTGCTCAGTGAGTAGTAATTGCTTCTTTCTTTCCATATTTCCTTATTTGTTTTGTCTACCTTTACTAAGAAAGGCAGAGAACTGGTTGGATTATTGTGTCATATAACATACCCTCCTCTGTAAAACTTTTTATTTTCATCAGAATGTGAAAAGCCTGAAAGGTACAATAGAAAGATAGCTCTAGAATATTATATATCCTGATTTGAATTTTTACTCTGCCTCCTTCAACTCTGGGATGTTAGACAAGTGCTATCTATATCTTTACCTCTCTGAGAATAAGTTATTTTCATGTACACTGGGAATAATAGCCATAGCTACTTTGCAAAGTTATTGAATGGATCAAATGATACAAAACATAAACTCTAATGGACAATAGGTATTAGTAAATGACAGCTTCAAGAGAACACTCGAAGCAGAAAATGTCTTCTTCATGCAGCCTTCTTTCTCAAGAGATGCAGTATGTATTTCCTTCTGTGACCATAAGCACAATTGTTGTATTTCTTTTGTTCAGCTATTCATTTCACCAAAGGGTACATTTAAAAAAGCACTGCACTTCCCAAAATAAGTTGCTGAAAGATAATTGCCATTATGTAATATGATGTACTAAATCACACCATATCTCTCCATATGTTTTCAAGATAAATATTTTTCTAAGATAATTTAAAGTCTTTAATTGCTTCTTCATATATATAAGAAGGGAGAGTCTACTGCAATCTCCTTACTGCAATATAGGACAGAAAAATAGTATTTAAATAGGAACTGTCATCCAAGACTATCAGCACATGCATAATTGTTCAACATTTTAATTATATTTAAGTTATAACAATATTTTATTGCTTAGAATGAAAAAAAATTAAGACTGCTTCTTTCAGCAGAACCTAGAAGAAATGGAAATAGTGAGATTTGCTTGTCTCCATTCTCCAAACAATAAAATTGAAGATATGGCCGAAGTTACCCAACATAAATAAGATCAAAATGTGAAAAGTATCTTACTACACTAACAAAATTAGAAACACGTTTTACCAATGCAAAAGTAGAGAAATGGATTTAACTGATTTCTATAAATTCCCTTAAAAGAAAAATCTTGCTAAACTAAATGTTTATTAGAAATAATTAAGACAGCAATATTATAGCAAAGTTTAGGAAATATTTCTGAAGTAACTTCCTATAAAGAGACTTAGGTCCCATAATAAATAAATATTTGGCATTTGTTAATATTAGGTAATTTGTTTATTTTCTTGGAATGAAGAAATTTATAGCTAGTGTCCAGAGGTCTCAATCACAAACATAAAAAAGTGCAACAAATTAATTTTTTTCTGAACACTGGGAGGTACACATATATACAGAGGAGAATTATTGATTAATCTGATCTAATCAAACAAAATAAATGACATTGAAAATACTAATAATTTCCTGCCCAAAGATATCTAAGCAGTGGAAAGAGGTAAATGATCTTTGTTTTCAAAATCCCAAATTTACTATACTCTCAGTTCAATTCTAGATAACTATAACCCCTTCATTGCAACTTATGAAAAGTTTCTCTTATACTTTTTTGGATTAAGTTCAAATGACTTCCAGAGAAATTTATCCAGTTTTTAATTTTCTACAATTTAAGAATTAGGAAGCAATAGTAAAAAAAAACTGATTTCATTTGAGCCCATTTCTTAACTTTTAATGAATTCCCCAAATGCTCTAAACATTTTAAATTAGCAAACTCATGGCTAACTTGGTCTACTGATGTCGAACAAGCCTAGAACTAGAAGAAAACTAGAATACTAGCTTTATCAAGTCATCCAGACAACATCTTATGGCAAAATGCCTCACATTGAAAATCACTATGTCTGAACTGTTTGGTTGTTCTGATTTGATTAGATTGGATGGTGGTAGTTTTAATTTATATAACAGATATAATGAGAGTCCAATTGATTTGTTCTACTTTTCTCTGTATGACAAAATTAATCTATTAAGCATCTGGAGAGCTTCAAGAACTCACCTTCTGTGATGAGGAAGAGGAGTCTTTGTGGTAACCAGACAGTCTCACACATATGGACCTGAATAATTTAAGGTTCGGACTCTCAGTAGGATGTTCATTCTCTCTAACAGATAGTACCAAACGTGAAGCTTTATACCCAACACCATAGGGCTGCTTTCTCACTGCACCCACATTCTCTTTTTTATTTCTATTGCTCAGCCTCTAAGCAATAAATGTTCCTTAACTCTGTACCTCTTACTGTAGAAAAAGCAGGTAAGCTCTCAGTTAGTGTAGACAGTGCCATGAGTCAGCTAATTAGAGGCATACACATCTGATACAAAAGCATAGAAAAGCACAAAGCTTAGTCCAAATCTCTAAATGAGAGGTGATTATAATATTAATGTTGAGAGCTAAATGGGTTAGTGGAAAGTTCAGAAGACTCTGACTCAGTCTCCTGTCTAGCTAACTCTAGGCCCATCTCTTGGTAGCAACAGAGCTCTGAAAAGTAGTTTTCTTTTGAGGATCACCAATTTTCAATCTTGAAAAATAGAAGTTTGGTGTTCCATCTTTATATCCATGATATTTCAAATAAAGCCAAGGTGCTCTTTAAACACTTAAAATGTCTTTAAACTCTTGAAATGCTTTAAAAGTATATGAAAATGTTAATAACTATAGTATTAATATCCTTCTAATAGTAAGTATAAGAAATACAAAATGATCCTAGACATCTTAGCCTTACATCTATAATATGAGCACTTCTGAGGCACAGGAAGACGGATAAGTTTTTGATTAGTATCACAGCCTCAACTTAGATTGTACCCAAAAAACAGACTTATACCTGGAAAACACCTGAAGAATAAGAGATCGTCTGCGAGGAGGACATTGGCAAAATGAATAAGTGTGGAGGCTCATATGCTAGAAAGATTTGAAGTACAGATTGGAAATAGACTAGCTGTTGGAATTGGAATTGGAAGTAAGACAGGGGTTATTCTAAATAGAGCTAAGTTAATGAGATCGAAAAATAGAACCAAGTTAATGAGACTGAAAGGAAGTGACATTGTGTGTGGTCAACATGAAGTTAATACAGACTAATATGTAAAAGGTGCATGCTGAACATGTAGAAATTAAAGTTGGCTGAGTGGAGGTAAGGAAGTGAATAGTCTTTCTCCACAAGTGGTGGTTGAAAAGAAAGACAATTCATCTCTTCCAACCTGCTTAACTGAAATATGGAATGCTTTAGGTTTCTTTGAGCACAGGGTCCAGTGTCTAGCACTTTGCTGGAATTTGCTGAGACCGAGAGATTCAGCACCTACACGTGAAGTTTTCTGTATCCACCTCACTGGGTAAGTACACATTGAGTTATTGTTATTTCCCGATATGATATCTTTTTGGATAGTGACAGCTGTTTTACTATATTACTTTGTGTCCAATTGGTACCTTCCTCCACATGGAACTAGTTGGTAGTTGTTTTAAGAGATATGGCCACCAGAAACATTCAAAGATTATAACTGATATACATATGTTCCATTAGGGACATGTTCCCCAGAGAAATCAGTAAGAAAGGGTAGGGGAAGGAAGGCAAGGCAAGGTCCAAAAAATCCAACAATAAAGAAAAACTTCAGATAAAATCTAGCCTCAACCCAATGGGTTCTGTATATTAACTCTAGGATCTGATTTGCAAATTAGTTTGTATGTTGAGTTGACCTAGATAAGGAGTGTAGGTTTGAATCATCCCACTTTGATTAGTCATTGCCTAAGGAATGCCCTAAGAAGGAGGTAATAAAGCAAGCCTGCAGGAATTTCCATAGTCCCACGCTGGCAAGGTAAAAATGTCCAAGGGCAGAGACAGGACTCAAAGAGCATAAGGACAGGGTATGTAGAAGTGGCAGGAAGGATTCTTGAATATGAAAGGCAATTCAATGCTTTTTAAAGGCACTAATTCCATAAAATCATTATTTCTAGCTATGGTTTCTTGGCATTTCATTTTTGTTATAACCTTTCACCCAAGAATCTGAAGCGGAGTGTTGGGAAACCCCAGACTTTTCACATACCCACTACCTCTTTTGTCCCTGTAGTGAGAAGTGTTCAAATTTAACTCTGCATCCCAGAAAATAATTAGGTCTTTAAAGCCTATAAATTACATTTGTCAGCGGTAGAGAAAACAAATGGAGTTTCTGGTCCTCTAGTGGCAATGATGAATGGCAGCACTGAGCTTTTGCTGTAAGAAGCTTGTGGACTTAGAAGCTTGTTTAGGACTCTTAAGGAAAAGACTACTACTCCAAATTATTTTAGATGGTGGAGGCCAAGCTTTGTGTGTTGGGACTGGATAGTTCTACTGAATTGGAAGGTTTTATATGGCTGACATCCATGCTATTAACAGGAAAATATGCTGTCAGAGCTTCATCTTGGAGTAGAATATGTGGGAAAGGTATATGGATTCGACAGCCCATTAACTAGATTTATATATTGCTCGAAGTTATTAATAGCACTGATAGTATCTGTATAGGGTATTGATTCTCCGCTGCCATCATGATGCAAACCCTTAGTGTCTTACTTCAGAGTGTAAATTAGCATCAAAGCTTCAAAGTTTAAGGTATACATGATTTAAAAGAAGTCCTTCAAAGGCTTCAAATGCATACACAGAGAAGCAAAGAAACATTTACCCCAAACCTACCATAGGACACTAAATCCAATCTGGACTACTTGTAGTTTTTGAGAAATGTACTCTTTAGAACAATCCTACATACTCAGACAGTTGGGAAGAGACTTCAGATTCTGTTAAAACAGATTGTTACTCTGTGTATTTGGAAGTGGCTTAGAATAGACCTCTCCTCCTTTCCACTCTTGTTCCCATAATGGTCACTCTCTGTACTGTTAGCACAACACCAAAAAAGTCTCAATGTGTTATGAACCTGTACACATCTTCTGTTTTTCTCTGGGTCTGAGGAAGGAAGTTGAAACAAATGACTGTATTTAATGTAGTGCATGTCTGCAGGAGTTTTCAGTCAAAGTTAATTTTGTATCCGATAATATCCTTTGTAGGCATCACATTTCTAATGTGCCAGTGTAACACAGCATTAAACCGTAAGATGCAATAGACCAAAAGGAAAAGCAGAATAAAAACAACAGCCAAAAGAAACATTCAGCCAACATCTCAGCTTGCTTTTTAACCATACACACAGTCATCAGAATAAATACAATTCTAATAGAAGATGTTCTCTGGGCTTAATGATTATACAAGCAAGGAAACCCACACAAGGTCTCTGCTCAGTAGGGTTCAGGGAAAAAAAATCCTTGTGGAATTCAAGTTTCTTCACAGTTTAGTTGCTAGGTCGTATCTAGAAACCTACATTTGTATGCATGAGTTAGGTATATTGTAGTAAAATACCAGAAAACACTCGAGATTCTGGGTGCTTTAATGAGAGAAAGACAATGCACAATCCTGTGAATCAATAAAAGGCCACCATAAAGCCATCCAAAATGCCTTTTAAGTGCCACATTATTCTTCACCACTCCTGTTCAGTCCCTGGAAAGAGCGCTCACTATTTGTGCAAGCATACATTTAGTCCAGCAATGGGCAAGGACTGGTGCCGTATCCTCCGGAAGTTATAGACCCGCACAAAGTTTGTCTCCATCTCTTTATAGGATGTGTTTTAAAATAATTTCTTTCACAGGCATCCTAGCAATCGAGGAGCCCACTATCAGAATTTCTAAATACTGCCATGGATTTAGAAAGTGGGAACTGCGAAAGAGCACTGGGTAAAATCTGAAAAATGTGGTGTGCTGGAGATGCAGAGTGACCGAGGCACATGGAAATCTCATGCAAACCAATGAGGGAACCTCTCTGTAGATGAATAATTCTCACAAGTTTATTTAATACTTATTCGTGAAGTTGGGAGAGTCATTTCTTCAATCAGAAGCTTATAAAGAAAATACATTGTAAGCACTTCTTAATGTTTCACAGCCATTGGACAATAAAGCCTAAAACTATTAGCAAATCAATTTCTGTTCGCAGGCAACTTTTATTTTGGCTTCAGTTTTCCTTTTTATGAACAAAACTTTGCAAGATTTATTAAAATTATCTAACATTTAGTGAGTGCTTATTATGTGCCAGGACTTACGATAAGTGTGTTATCATTATGCAAGGATCAAAACAACTTTGTATTGCTAATTATACTGCAATAAAACTGGAAAAAAAAAC
The DNA here is from genome assembly GCA_023101885.1 of Typhlomys cinereus. Lineage (NCBI taxonomy): Eukaryota > Metazoa > Chordata > Mammalia > Rodentia > Platacanthomyidae > Typhlomys > Typhlomys cinereus. The sequence goes on along the minus strand of JALPQD010000388.1, from coordinate 1,597,190 downwards.
ACCCTTAATCTTAACTTCTAAACTGAGCCTATTAGTTTCATTAAAATAAAAGATGCAAAATAAGGATATGAGAAGAAATTACTGGTTCCTGATGAGGGACATTAAATCTTGCATAAACTGTAGTCATAATCTCAGCTAACTGTGTTGTACATGAAAATTCAAAAAAAATCATTTAGAGTTGAATCTCAGGGACTTTCTCCCCCTCCCCCCAACCAGATTCATTACTTCATGTGCCCTTAGAGGGCGCTGTCTGCTTTATTGGATTCATAATCAAATTATGCTCACGCTTTATAAATCTCCAGCCTGACCTTTAATCTAATTTGAAGGTGTTCTATAAAAATCCCACAAATTCAATTTCTTTTACCTCTGATATAATTACTTTGACTGTTAAACTTCAGTGTTTTCTTTTTTTCTCACTTGTAACTTCAGGTGGCGGTTACAATTTCAAGTTCTTAAAGATACAAATATTTTTCTTAGTATTTGACTCTTAGATTGCAATATAGGCAAATTTGAATTTTATTTTGTACACACACCGAGTCATCAACTAGCATTCCAACAACCTTAGAACTGATATTGAAATTCTGAACATTGCTCACATATGGAAAGTCCCATTACTTCTTAAAAACTGGGTAAAACCAGCAATGTAGCAGAGTTCCCCTCTCTCCACATCCTCTCCAGCACTTGTTGTTGTTTGTGTTGTGGATTTTTGCCATCCTGACCGGGGTAAGATGATATCTCAGGGAGGTTTTGATTTGCATTTCCCTGATGGTTAAGGAAGTGGAGCATTTTTTAAGATATTTGTTAGACATTTTAATTTCATCTCTGGTAAAATCTCTTTTAAGTTCCAGGGCCCATTTTTTAATTGGGCCATTGGTTTCCTTGGTGTTTAATTTTCTAAGTTCTTTGTGCACTCTGGACAGCAGAGTTCTATCAGATATGTGGTTAGTGAAGATTTTCTCCCATTCTGTGGGTTGCCTTTGAGCTCCTGTTACAATCTCTTTATCTGAACAGAAGCTCTTTAATTTCAAAAGATCCCAACTGTTGAGAGTTGGTAGCAGTGACTGTGCCATTGGATGTCCGTTTAGGAAATGTTGGCCTAGCCCAATCAGCTCAAGGGAGTTCCCTATCCGTTCAACTATGATTTTTATAGTCTCTGGCCTTATATCAAGGTCCTTGATCCATTTGGAATTAAGTCTTGTACATGGTGACAAGTACGGGTCCAGCTTTAATCTTCTGCATGTGGAGATCCAGTTTTGCCAGCACCATTTGTTGAAGATACTGTTCTTTTTCCATTGGATTCTTTGGGCCCCTTTGTCAAAGATCAAATGACTGTATTTTTGTGGGCTTATATTTGGGTCTTCAACCCTTATCCATTGATCTGTGTGTCTATTTTGGAGCCAGTACCAGGCTGTCTTTATAACTATGGATTTGTAATATAAACTAAGGTTTGGTATGGTAATACCTCCAGCAGTGTTTTTGTTACTCAGGATTGTCTTTGCTATCCTGGGTCTTTTGTGCCTCCATATGAATTTTGAGATTATTTGGTCAACTTCTTTAAAGAATTGCTTTGGGATTTTAATTGGTATAGCATTGAATTTGTATATTGCCTTTGGTAGGATGGTCATTTTTACAATGTTGATTCTGCCAATCCAAGAACATGGGAGGTCTTTCCAACTTCTGATGTCTTCTGCAATTTCTTTCTTTAGGGTTTTAAAGTTTTCATTGTAAAGGTCTTTTACCTCCTTGGTTAGGTTTATATGCAGGCTCATACAGCCATTCTGGCAAGCCATCTGGAGATTCTTAAAGAAATTAAAGATTGAAATGCCATATGACCCTGCGATTCCACTTTTGGGAATAACCCCCCATGCAGCAGAGGTTCGACTCGATAGCACAAGCACGACCATGTTCATAGCAGCACTGTTTACAATAGCAAAGTCATGGAATCAACCTAAATGCCCAACAGTTGGATAAGGAAACTGTTGTACATCTATACAATGGAGTACTACTCAGCCATCAAAAATGATGAATTACTGGAATTTGCTGGGAAATGGATGTCATTAGAAACAATTATATTAAGTGAAGTATCCCAAACCCAGAAAGTTAAGCGCCATATGTACTCCCTAATAGGTGCCTCCTAGTACCAAACTCACCCAGCCCACATTGAGACACTCAAGGGTAAACCTATGTAATACAGTAATTGCAAGGATTGTGAACAGGAGGGATGGGTTTGGAGGGCCACACCAGACACAAGGAGAGAGGGGACCATGTTACAGCAGAGAAAATCGGCCTCCAAGGACTGCAAATAAGTAATGTGACACCTGGTTAAGTTCACAGACGTTCATTCCTGATCATGTACAACTGAGGGGGTATGATCTCACCAGAAGGGGAGGGCATATAGTCTGGCAGGTGAAAGGTGATCATTTTGCAAATGGCTGACTGACTCCTCTCTCACTGAGGTTTCCTGCTTTTCTTACATCTACCCTTGAATGTTCTATTATAACAAGACTCCAGTTTAACAGTTTTTTGTCTCTGACCAGGGGGTGACATACAGTGCCCATCAGGATGGAGTGAAGGGCATTGCAGGAGCAATAAAACTGCAAAAGAAAATCAACAAACCGCAATCCAGAATTTCAGAGACTCTATATCAACCACATAGAACTAAGCCAGCCTAATCTCTCCCCATCCTGAAGCTCAGGGACATTTGCGGAAGAGGGGGCGGTAAGATTGTAAGAGCAAAAGAATGGGAGGAGCAATGATTTGAAGATTCTCCACACTAGTTAGGTCTGAAGCAATCATAATAGGACTTTGCATGCCCTGCGCAATGTCCAACACACTATTGACCTCACAAAGTCTAACATCGGCTAAAGGCACCAAGATCCTTGGAGGCAAGGGATTGACAGCCACAGTAGTGTTTCTATGCTTACGGGAAACACGAGAAAGGGTTCAGGGAAATGCCACTGGGTCCTTGTACGTCATCAGAGAGGAGGACCAAGAGGAGAGTTAGGCATACAGAATAAAGGACTCTCTGGAAATTGGGGGGGAGGCACTGGGAGATGGGGCGGATGGGAGGGGGAGCAGGGGGTTCGTGGGGAGGAGGAGGGGGAGGGAACTGGTTTATCTATTAAGTTTGTATGAGCGGAAATAATAATAAAAAATGTTAAAAAATTAAAAAAACTGGGTAAAACAAAAGATACTTTGCAGATTATACACTCAGCACATACGGGATTTTGCTTATTTTCTTGCCCTTTGTTAGCCAGTATTAAAAGACAAAAATGAGATTTTTTCCAAACACTTCAATAACCAATGCTCTATAGAATGTGATTATGTGTATTAACACAGGGAGTCTGTATCTTAGAGAGGTACACAGTTACCTGAACTTAAGTGGAGAAGCCAGATTTCCTACTTGCCTCTGCTAATCTGTAGTCTTCTCTCTTTTACAAATACTACCATGATTCTTCGATGATGGCCATCTGACACCATAGGCATGTGGATTTTCCATGTATACAAAGTCTTACCTATATGCATGTGTCAAAAATAAAAAGCTCCTGGGCTGGAGAGATGGCTAGGGGTTAAGATTCTGCCTTGCAAGCAGAGGGCCCTGAGCTCAGATCCCAGATACCAAATGTCAGGCAGAAATAGTAAAGGCCTGCACTTTCTGCCTTGGTGAGTAGATTTGGGAAATCCCAGAGGGAAGGAAAAAGGAGGTAGAAGCAATCCAGGAGGATTCCCCAAGTCACCCTTGGTTCTCCACAGGATATACAGTGCCCTCTGATACAGACACGTGTACACACACACACACACACGCACACACACACACAATTAATTAATTAAAAAATTAAAATGCTCTTAAAAAGAAGCAAAGAAAAGAGAGCAGAGAGTTGTACTAGGAACCAGTCACTGGGTTGGTGATTCCTGGGCATATGGCTTGACATTAATCAGGACATTTTGTGAACCTTGCACAAAACAGTGATTGCATTTGCGCTATTCCACAAGGTGGGGATAGGACCTGTTCAGTGTTATCCCTGGTCTTGTCATCATGATGTTTTACTGTGCATTTTTCCCAATATTCACTTTCACCCGCGCAACCACTTTCGTCTGGAGTTAAGGCTTCCCGAAAGGATTTCTCTTGTTTACTGCATTTACCTCCAGTGCAGCCCAGCATCTAGAATGGTGCCAGGAATGGAAAGTGATACACACATTGATTCAGTAAAAACACCCTGGAATGGGATATCAAAGTCTCCATATAATTCCAGGGGCTCTCATCATTGGGAATGAAATATTTGTCCTTATCACCACACTTCAAAATGACTATCGTTTCTCTTTACCACTTTGATAGCTTTGGATTCTGGTTTGACATAGTATCTTATGCCTCTTTCAGGTCAGATGTTTTGACATTTTTAAGATTTATTTTTTATTCTTTCAATGTTTTATACATGATTTTATAGTGAATTTATGATCTATTCACACTTTAATACCCACCCCAGCCCCCCTCCTCTTCCTATTACAATCCTTCTTCCCTGACAGTCACTCTCCTATTTTCTTGTCTATTTTGCATGAGTGGCTCACTGAATTCCATCTGGATTGCCTTTAATGGCATGTACCTAGGTCGCACTTGCCATCTTCTCTCCTGCTCCCATCAGAATAAACCCTCATCAGTCCCTCAGGGAAGTGTGGGTGGGGCTTATTGAGTTCTTTGCCCTTTCATTGTGAAATGTTGATCTTGCCTTTTTTTCTTCCTATCAAATACAGATTCCATTCAGATGCACAGACATTTGAGGCTAAAGACTAAGGCATGAAATTTGTTACTACTGAGAAGCTGCCACACTCTTTGGGTTATAACTGTTGTCTTTGAGATGCTAAGATGTGAAATATTAATCAGTTGATAGAAGTTGGAGCATGTTTTGTTCTTTACTCATTTTGCTTCTGGCAATTGACTCTCCTTGGGTGGAAAGTATAACTTTGTTGGTGCCACTTACCTCTAAGCAGCCAATGAACAGAGAGAGCTCTGCCGCTGAAAAACGAGGGAGGAAAGACTTGTTTTACCTTTGAAACCTTACTGTTTCCATTGCTTCTTGAACCCATGCTAAAGCTCTTATAAATCAATTAGTTTGCCGAGCTGCTGGAACCTTCCTAACTCGATCTCTCCCTTCAAACAGTTCCTGCCAGGGCCCAAACATGCCAGAACTGGTTTATACCACACTAGAAATAATCACTATTTGAATTCCTAGAAGCCTCAAAGCATAAATTTTATTTAGATAAAAATCCTGCCAGCCTTGGAATTTTATGATGACCTAGTCCCTGATGGATAAATAGTCGTGCGGAAATAGATTTTCATCCCTGTTTTCACATAGCCAGGAGATGATAAAACTAGGACCACCCCAAAATTTTATTTGCTTTTCATGAAGATTTACTGCAAGACTCTTTTACCAATGCAGTGACTGAGATGTTTTAAATATATCTTGGGCCACCATATGAGTGAAGATGGGTATGAGAAAGAAGTAGGTTTAAGAAACTTTAATCACCCCAGAGATTCTGAACTTCATATTACTAGAACACAGGTGGTCATTGGCATGTATATTAGTGGTATAATAGTACTTACCTAAGCAACTCCTCATAAATATTCTGCAGTACTGAAATTCTGCAGACCATATTGTTTAGGTTTTGTTCAACCCATCTTTCAAGTCCAGGAAACTGGAGCAAAGTGTATAGAACTTGAATATATGGTCCAACTTGACTTTAGTGATATTCTCTCACATGTAGGGAAGGTGGAAACAGTTTCCATCAGATGACTTTAGACATTTCTTAACCTACATTGTGATCTGACTTAATTTAAAGAGGTTTCCTGCTAAGATAACCAGTTAAATATGAATTGAATTCCTTCAGACATCTGAAGTAGCTTCTGACTTTGCAGTTTAGAAGATACTATCACACACTAATTCATCGGAGGCCTGTTTAACAGCCTCTTGGGGGAAGGCTGAACAAATAAATTCCTTCATTTGTAAAGTGGAGTCCAGTTGAATCTGATGGGGCCAAAATGGTTTCATCTAAGTTTCAGAGCTAGGAGATAGTGGAGTTTTGATGTTACTAATGGTCTTACTTAACTATCCCTAAGGATCTAGAACAAAGTTCTCCTAAGTAATGAATTCCCTTAGTTCCCTACAGTAAGTAACATTTGTCATGCCTAGATTTGATTTTTCAAACATCTTTTCCAGCTCTTCTTTTGTGTAATGTTGAAAGGATATTCCAGCAAGTATTTGTGACTACTCATTTTATGGCCAGAGTCAGAAGTGTCAACAAGATCCTCAGAGACCAGAAAAGCAGTGGGAGTTTTGTAGTAAGCCCCATGAGAAGACTATCGTGAGCATCTCTTAAATTCAAGGTAAGTCCTTTCCTATCTGTAGTTAGACTGAGACACTCATTCTCAAAACTCCTCTCTCACTTTTTTTGCCACGTGGTATCTTGGTGCCATTTTGGTAAATAACCCATTTAATGTTCTTATATTTTGTTGAGACATTCATGGATGAGAAGGGTGAAGATGCCTTTTTTTCACTATGTACTTCCCCTCTTACTACCCTTCTCGAAATTCTCTCTCACCCTTTGAAGATGCTCCTTCTTTCAAATCCATCAATAATTTATTGATTCTGCCCATATTGTAAACTGAGAATCTTATTCTTTATCTTTTCAAGGTAAATGAAATCAGTTTAGGGTAGGAAATCAGTTGAGGATAGAGAGAGTTGGTGGTATTGTTTTTCTGTTCACAAGCTTAACTTTCATAATGTTGACTGTGGAGATATTTTACAGGGTAAAAGCACTTGCCTTACACATGTGAAAACACATTTGCATACCTGGAACCTTTAAAAAATTGGTATAATGGCATGTATCTGTAATTCCAATTCTTCTATGGCAAGATGGAAGGTAGAGACAGAAACCCTGGGAGCTCACATACCAGTCTGCCTGATGTATACAGTGGCAAAAAGTGTAAGAAACTCTGCCTTAAACAAAGAGAAAGGTGAGGACCAAAACCCAAAGGTTTCCTCTGACTTCCAAACATATACAGGCATGATCTAACTATATACACACACATAAACATGCAAACATATATATCCAAATGAATCATACATGAAAGATAAACATCTACATAATAATGCTTGATTGTTTTTCTTGAACTAATTATCTCCAATGAGGAGGTAATCACCTTTTTATTAGGGGTAATACTGTCAATCATATCCAAACATGAAAAGAGCAATTTCTTTGCATATATATTAGCAAGGATGTCAGAATGTATGACTCTAATCAGTATTCCTTTTCCCAGGGAATATGTTGTTAAAACATACAGAATCATATTTTAATTTTAAAAATAATAGCAAATGTCTTCCACTTACAATGTGCTGCTAGACATTGTTCCAAATACTCTTACATATGGTAATTCATGTTGTCCTCAGAGGAAACCATCTTTAGAGAAATGCAATCATGTGCAACAGGGCCATAGCTCGTTACCCTAGATCAAGAACTGCTGAACTAAAACATTTGCTCTGCTAATTGGTTCCTGCTGAATATTAAACACTTAATAAATATTTAGTAAATGGAAGAACTAATAAATGAATGCCAATATTGCTTAAAATCCTTTATAGTATTCTTTGTTAGAAAATGGCATGCAATATAATCAGTCTCATTACTCTGCAGTTGCCCTTCATTTCAGTCAAGAAATGGTAGTATTGAGTTTCATGAACCTCCTCAATCATGGAAATGGTTGCCACTGACCATTGGATAATTATACAAAATCAATCAAATTTCTCTCTGAAAAACAGAGTACACATTAGTCTTTCAAAACTATTAACATTTTGGAGGAGAGTTACGGGTTGTGTAGGGTTACTCTGTGCATTGTAGGACGTTTAGTCGTATCCCCATCTCTGACTCACTAACTATCAACACATCAGAGACCCTCTCCTTCTAGTGTTGACAACTGAAAGTGTCTCCTGTCATCAAGCTATGCTAATGATAGTGACAAAATTTTAAATTTGTTCTCCATTCTAGTTAGATCTACAGGTGTCAACTTGACGACTAAAGGCTGGATTTTGGGCCCATCTGTGAAGCACCAGTGGTTAAGATAATACTTAAGTAAGCCTGCGGGAGAATATCTAATTGATGTGGGAAGATCCAGCCATGTTGGGAGGCACAATTCCCAAGACAGATGGTCAGATGGAGGTATCTGGTTCAGTAGTTTGGTATGTGTTGGCAAACTTTGGCAGTATTGTTGTCTGCCAAGTAAGGTTTGCCTCTCTCTCTGCAATGTGTATATGGTGTGGTCAGTTCTCTGGGATCCTAGTGTTCATGTGAACTCAAGTTGGACTATGAGTTGAAACCAGACTGTAAGCAAGATTAAAATCCCTAAGCCTGAGGTCAAACGTCAACATGTTAAGAATCACTCGTGCGCACCTTTAAGAGGCCTGTTGTTTTAATGAATAACACGTTTTCCTCATTGACAATTCTTCAGAAAGATGTTAAGTCATGACAGCATCTTTGGAGAAAAGAGCCCCTTCACTGGAGGGCTAAGTCCACGGTAGCAGCACACATTGTAATGTTTAAATTCTTATGGATTGTTAAGTTACAAATAAATAAGCCAGAGTATTTATTTTATCACCTTCCTCCCTCTGCCTGGAACTATAGAGCTTCCTCATGAACCTGATCATGTATTTGATGAGAAAGGGGTCCCAGGACCACCCTATGGCTTGGGTTAAGTGACTGAACTCATGTGCAAGCACCTTACCTGAGAGGCTGCCCCTTTTTTTTGTAGGCTCACTTTCTTCTATTTCTCCATTGCTTTCTTCCTCTTCTCCAGCATTGTGCCTGTCCTCCACGGTGTGGTGGCTAATCTCCGGAACCAGGAGAGAGGCTCACAGTTCACCTCGGATGCCTCTCTGCCTGTCAAAAAGGATGAGCATCTTTCCTCTCGAGTGGCAGCTGCTGCCCTTTCCTAAGCCACAGCCCAGCAATCTGTCCATTCAGAGCCACGGGCATGAGGGGTCGGTTATGGCAGATTGACCGAGGGGCCACAGTAAACACGTCCCCTCCTTGGCCTTAAAGTCCCAAATGAATAGAGCAGACATCTGAACGGCTCAAGGCCCTTAGCTATCAATTTGATTAGTAACTGCTCAGCCACTCCGACAGCTCAGCAGCCAATTAGCGGCCCCCAGTCATCAAAGTTAATTTGCTCACATTTCCCCCTGCAAATTGATAATTGGTTGAAGGGAGCACTGGTTGGTTGGGCTGCTGGACTGGAGGGAAATTTTGTGTTGTCTTCTGGCTGAATATATTTAGATTACAGGGGAAGCTAAGGGACCACCTGTCCCAAACTCTCCACTACTTAAAGTGATAGCTTTGTATAGCAAGATGTTATGACGTTTGGAAATGTGATGCTCCATTCCTTTCTGGTTAACCCACATCCCATTTGTCAGAGTTTCTTAAGTGATGAATACATTAAAACATCATTCTTCCAGTCCTCTCCCAATCCTCACAATTTGTTTTTATAAATGATTATTGATATCAATGACACTGTTTATAACAATGTCTATGAGCTGATTACATTTTATTGCAAGCTGTCCTTCCCACTTTTCAAATCATTCCTCTTCTGTGTTGACTTTACTTCTCATGGAGGCTTAATGCCTGTCAACAACAGTGCTCAATTTTTTTCAGAAGGAACCATTGACTTTGGGGTATGAATCACAAAGACAGAAGGGCTTTTATATCTTTATTTTGTAAAGTTAATTTTGTTTATTTAATATAATTATCATGGTGTGTGGTGGGGTAAGTGTGTATGTCCAAGCACACATTTGGAAATTGAAGTCACATTTGTGGAGCTGTTTCTATATTTCAACTTTTTTGTGTGATTTGGGAACCAAACACAGGTCATCAGACTTGCATTCAAGTACCTTCCTTAGATGAACCACTCATTAGTTGGTGAAGGCCTTTCTTTATTTTCTTCTTGCATAGCACACGTATATGGGATTGACTATACCCCTCAGCAACTATGCCCTTGCACTTTGAAACAGTTGCATAGATTTGTGTATCATCGAGCCTTAGTATTATTGCTTTCTCCCTTTACTTTTTGAAATCTCCTGAATTATTTGCTTGTTACTACTGCTGGCTTCTGGGTGCCTTAAAGTTAGTGGTCATTTTAAACTTTCCACGCTTCTTATGGTTATCCTTACATTAAGTCCTCTTCAAAGCATCACTTGACTGGTCAATTATTTATTTTGTATGTCTAATGTTTTCATAAACTTTCATTCTTTCGACGAGTATTTATTTTAATCATTCTGTTCAAGTTGCTGCGTGTTCGGGTTTCATTGATAGGTGTAATAGAGGAGGGAAAAGTCAAGCAAATTTCAATGAAAACTTTTGTAACTTATAATTCATGCTAAGCTGCTTACAGGAACACCCATAAATTCAGAGGGGTGAGGAGATATACACCTGCCATGTACCTAGGAGATGCCAGAACTGTAAATGTTAGGGAACAAAACTGAAGGTTACCTCAATATTATAATCACAGAGGATGAAATACAGAGAAATAAGCTACAGTGACTAGCAGCATTGACTGACTAATACTGTGGGGCTTAGTCTCAAGGTCATTTCTTATAAAAATCAATCATTTTAGCCACCAGACTCCATGAAATATCACCTCTTCTGTAGTTTTGACTTCAGCTCATAATTTAAATTAATAGTTAATATTTCTGATTGTCCTCAAAATAAACTAACTCAAATTCAATGTAAATCACAGTTCTGACTTTTATGGCATAGATGAGAACATGTTTGAGCCCATGAGTAACCTGTTTACTCACAAGAAAACAGATATTTATCAATTTCTTCCATTCTTTTTTCTTATGCTTTCTTTTCCTCTTCTTTCTCCTGCAGTGATTTAGTTAATGGTTAGTAATGCATTAAATGGGCTAAGCACATGCACAATCAGGAAAGAGCATTCATCAAGAGTAGTTGTCATAGAGATCTAGTGTGCATAAATGGAGGTTAATGTTGTACCATGTGAACAAGTCCTATAAGCTCAAATCTTAAGAGAAAAGGCCTAAGCAGTTTGATGATCTATGGGGCAGAGGGTTAGAATTCCCCATTTCTTTTGCATCAATTCAATATTTTAGAAATATTGGTGACAGAGAACCCGTAGAAGTGGGTTTCTGTGTTACATGCTTTCAGTGACAACTCTCTGCACCTCTGAAAAAAATAGGGTCTGTTTTCTACATGGAAGAACTCTGAAGTCTTTCCCAGATATAATCCTTAATGATTACGAGAAAAATAAATTTTATTGTTATTCCTATTTAATCAAGGTGAACACTAATCTCTTCTAGACTTTTTTAACTGCTGGGTATAAAATCTTAGTAGTTAAGAAGAGTCAGATATATGCATGTGTGTGTATGAATATAATATGTAGATTCACATTGCATGTATCTTTCATGACAGACACACTGTAGCTTGGGCTGGTCTTAAGCTCACTATATTGACCATAGTGACCTCAGGTTACAGATATTCTACTGTTTAAGCCTCCTGAGTGCTGAGATTAGAAACACGCGCCACCATGCCTGGTTTGTCTTTCAATTATATTTATTGTCCTTTTCTTAGATTAATTTTCTCCCTAATTAGGGAATCGTCACTTTATAGCATTCCCTCAAGAGAACAGGATGTGACAACTTTTCCATCTGTCTCAGTTCTTGAAGTCAGAAAATAAACAGTTGCTCATGGCATGAAGGACAGAACTAAAAATGTTTATGTCTTTTACAGCCAGAAACCTCAAGTGGAATGGAAAACACACTGATATCCTGGGGTGAGAGTAGGGAAAGAAATATTAGAGGAATAAAACCAACATGTGTGAAACCAAGAACAAAGCAGAAGAATGTGGAATGATGGCCAGTGAACTGGGACCTGGGAGTTGGCACCACATTAGGAGGATGTCTTCTGCGAAATGAGGACAGCAAAGAGTAGCCACGTGTAGTTCCTCGTTCAAGCCACCAGTCAAGTCTCACCACTATCTAATCTCATGGCTGCAAGTGCCATTTTCAAATTTATAAATACAAGATGTATACAATATGCATTCGTAAATGTAATATATATGTACCTATTTATAAATCCAAATTGCATACATATGTAAATGAAAGATGCACACACACATATATATGTAATAAAGCAACACATTGTTTTATACTATGAACTATAAATGATTTTAATTGAACATATTGACTAGCAGTGGAGGAATAAATGGGCATTGAGGTCTCTATGGAGACTGATGATCATAGAAATTCTTGCTGGAGAGCTATAGGAAGTATGCCAGCCAGGAAAGCAGGATCCTTTGATGGAGGGCTGCATGTGTCAGGCAAAGGTACTCTGGCTTGATTCAGTAGGCACATATGCAAATCCAAGATATATATTATATATATATGATACATATATATATCCAAAACATATACATCTATATAAATCTATGTATCAGCTTGGGTGGGCAGATAGACAGATAGATGGATGGATAGATAGATGCATATAGAAATAAAATTGCCTTAAATTGTATTCATTTTCTTTTTCTATTTATTTCTGTGTCTCTTTCTCCCAAGTAAAAATTTTTTTCAAAAGCAATAAATAATGCATATTGGATGAATAGATAAAATAATTACTCCACGAATGGATGTAATTGGGAGTGCTTTGACTTCATATATCCATGCATATTTGCACAATATGCTAAGTCAGTGAAGAGGTAAAAGAACAAATGATATGAATTGAAATTTCCCTAAAATTCTTCAGCCTCCTTCCCTTAGTCAACCCTTCTTTCCTACCTTCAAAGACACATTTCTGCAGATTTTGTGTCAGTCGTGACTCAAGAGGTCATTCTTCTCCACTTTGAAGCTTAATAAAGCTTAAGAAGAAATGAATCTGGTCAATTTCTAATATGTCTAGAAGATCACATCATATCAGTGTTGTAACAAGGTGATAGAGCCAAGGAATGTTCCCTGTAACAGAGAGATGCAGTACATAATGTAATTTTGTAGTAAAGAATTAACAACATCCCTCCATCAATCCACCTGAAGGATTTCCATGATGCCTGGCAGACTCGGTTATTATTCACAGGTCCACATACCACCCACACCATTCCTGAAGAATATAAACTTGTAGCTGTGATTCAGTTTAACAAGAACTGATAAGTTCTTTAATGCAGTAGAAATTTAGCTTCTAATTTTGCAGTGGAGGAATAAATGGGCATTGAGGTCTCTATGGAGACTGATGATCATAGAAATTCTTGCTGCAGAGCTATAGGAAGTATGCCAGCCAGGAAAGCAAGATCCTTTGATGGAGGGCTGCATGTGTCAGGCAAAGGTACTTCGGCTTGATTCAGTAGGCAATAAGCAAGAAGTCATTGTATTTTCTTAGATGAGATGGAGGTGGTGACATGGTGAAGGTATTGTTTGGAGTGATTGAGAAACCCAATTGTAAACCATATTTCTGCAGTCCTTGAACAGTGTGCATCAGGCCCACATGGAATATGTAGTAGTTGGGCTGGAGTAAGTCTGGTAATCTGCACTTCAACGAGAATCATAGGTAAGGAGGCGCCTGAAATATGATTTGCTCTGTGCTAATTATAATATGTAATAAAGCAACACATTGTCTTAGACTATGAACTATAAATGATTTTAATTGAACATATTGACTAGCACAAATGAGCACATACTGTATGGTTCCATTTTACATAAAATCTATACATAGGCACAATTAATCTCTGATTTTTAAAGAATCGGAACAATTATTTAGTTATGTGGGTCAAATGATTTTAAAGTGGTTACAAGAGGGCTGGAGAGATGGCTGGGGGATTAAGACTATGTCTCACAAGCAGAAGGTACTGAGTTTGGATCCCAGGTCCCATGTTAAAAAAAAAATGCCAGTAAGAAATGAAATGGCCTGCACTTCCCTCCCTGGTGGATGGAGAGTGGGAAACCCCAGAGTGAAGCAAGAAGGAGGTAGAAGCAACCCAGGATGATTCCCAAAGTCACCCTTGGGCCTCCACAGGGACACACAGTGCTCTCTGACACACACACACACACACACACACACACACACACACACATTAGATAGATAGATGATAGATAGATAGATAGATAGATAGATAGATAGATAGATAGATAGATAAAAATTTTAAAAAGTGGGTAGGATGAAAGTTCTTCAGTGTGAGATGTATTCTACTTTTTGATTTGGATGCTTGGTACAAAGGTATGTGCAGTTGTCAAAACTGATTGCATACTGAATAAAAATATATGTGTTTTGCTGCTATTCCATAATAACAGTAACCAGGAAATTGTGTATGTCACATTCATGGCAGGCAGACCTTAGATGACCAGCATCGAAGGGATCATTTGTTTGTCCTTATTTCCGTTTTTCTCTGTGTGAATACATTTGATACTTTGATTTTCTCTGGATACTTGCATTCAGTATTCCAAGTAATGTTTTATTACTTTCAAGATCAGTTAAGTTGCTTGGAAATGTTTCCCAAAAAGTCTGACCTATCGTAATTCCTATAACAGTTCACTTTAGCAGAAGCTTTAGTATTTACTTTTACATGTATCCTTAGACAAGACTACAACATAACTGGTTATATTTGTTCTATAGATGAATTGATTGCTTCTGACCACTCTATTTGAATATGTTAGGTTTACATAGGCTTAGATAGGTTTACATAGATCTGTGGTTAGTTCCAATAAACATTTCATTTAAAAAGCAATCAATGTCTGTCTCTTCAAAGGGAGATGCTTGGCAGCTGTTCATTTCTTGTTTTTAGAACTGAGCGAAGAAATTCACAAAAACATAGGTAACCTGGAGCTTCTGGCAAATAACTGATGTTCCACTTGCTTTCTGGTTGACAGAAGCATCTAACTTGAGAAAACCAGAAATGTTTAGGTTCATTTTTCTTGACGTACAAAGTAAACTCTAATGTTAAAAAAAAAGGATATTACCTGGATAATTTTGATTTTTCAAAGTGAACATTGATTTGAATAAAGGGAATTAAAGAGTGATCTTCTGGATAGAATTAAGATAATATTTTTCAAAAGTTCAAAGGAATTTTGGTGAAACAAAATGGGAGACGAATGGATAAAATTTGCCTTTTCTCCCTGGTAACCCTGGTAATTGTGAGACATGGAATGATGTGGTATCAACATCATTGAAAGGTGTGTCAGCTCTCTTCAGTGAGGAAATGATGAGAAGGCTTATTTCTTCAAACTAGACTAAAATGGCCATATTGCCTCTTTCCACGGTGCTAGGAGGTACCATGAGGTCAAAAGCATTTTTTTTTTAAAAAATCATGAGCAAAATTTTCATTGTGAGAAATGCTGTGATTTCTATTTAATAGAAGAAATCCATGCATAAAATGAACCATGCATGGAAATCTCAGGTTATATTCAAACAAATTAGCAACCTACAGCTATTGTCTCTGCCTATATTGATTTAGGTTGAAAACAGAAACAATAACATGCCTGCCACTCCAAGCAAATAGAAATAATTAAGCCGCTGTCTTCTATTATTCACATTTCTATAGTTAGCTATCCTTTCTTTTAAAAGTTTCAGTAAAAGGACTGGGGGGCTAGCTCCCACTAGATAAAGTGTCTGTACTGAAAATATGATAACCAGAGTGTGGGTCTCTAGATAAAAGTCACATAAACTGGCTTAAATATTGGCCAAGTGTCATCTCAGTACGTTTACTAAGGTAGAAACCTGAGTATCTCTAGAAGTTTGTTGGCCTGTCAGCCTGGCTCATATAGTAGCCTGGAACAGAGCAGTAGTAAATAGACCAGAAGTCCAGTCTCAAACAAGATGGAAAGTCAAGGAATAATACCCAAAGGTTTTCCTCTATCTCCACAATCGTATCCTGGCACATGAAGGCTAGTACTTACCCATACATATACTCACACATAACATACACATCACACACGTGCACACACACACATACACACACCCCCCCCTCCAATAAACTGGAAAAAATAGTGAATACATTAAGAAGGCTTTCATATTATATTAAAGAAATTCCTGATTATAAAGAAATAGCATCAGTTCTGGTAGGAATATATAAGGTGATATTTACTAATGGTAAATGTATTAGTCAGGGTTCTCTGAAGAAACAGAATCTTTAGAATGTAGTATATATATAAACAAGTTTATTAAAAAATAACTCACAATAAAAATAGTGTCCTTCAAAGTAGCTGCCCGCAGTTCATATGGTTCTATCCTAGTCATTAGAAGTCTGAGGGAGGAGAATCTTCCATATCCCAGTTGTACATCAATATATACAGTAATATAATATGCTCCCCTCCCTTCTTTAAGTAAGAGAAATTAGAAAATTTCCCTCCACTCATGATAAAGAGAGTTTATTGTTAAACTCTCTTTAAATGTTAAATGGCAGAAAGGTAACTTATTATTTATCAACTGTGAGTTTTCCAGCAGAAGTTGGATAGGAAATTGAAAGAAAATATGTATAATGTTGCTGGATTGAGAAAGAATTCAGAAAACTATATAAGCTTCTGGTCTAATTCTTGTCTTTTGTGTATCATTTGAATTTGAAGCTACTCCAGGATATTGGTAAGCTATAAGAAATAAGGATTGGGAAATTGAATGTTGTGTGCAGGAAGTTTTGGTTGGCATTTTTATTGTCTGAATACATTCCCATTTTCACCATTAAAAATTAGTTGTAAACTCTGCAGAACTGGCAGATCTTTCTTTCACATGTGTCATTCAAAATTTTGAAGGTGGAAACGGTTTTAAAACACATTAGAGGTTTTTTCTTCTACAAGCTTTGATGTCTATTACAAATTGTGCTTAGTATATCCATGGTTTTAGTGGCTAGGTTCAGAATTAATTGTGGTGGAACTTGTGATGCCTTCAAAACGAATAAAATAAATAAGCTAGTAAATAAATACAATTCTTATTGCATGCAGTGCAATGTAATTTTCAACATAGGATTCTTTCCATTTAAGATTCTCTATAGACACACACAGACATGCACATACATATATGTGCATGCACACACATAACATTTCAAAAGGCAAGTGAGGTGTGATTGGTTAAGATATTAAGGTTATATTAAATCATGGACATACAAAAGCAGAATTAAGATTTTGAAAGACTTGAAGCAGCTTGATCTTACACACCCAAGCTCCTTGAACTCTGTTAATGCTATTACTGATTTACCACATGCTGGATTTCCTTATTCTTCTTCCTTCCTTCCTTCCTTCCTTCCTTCCTTCCTTCCTTCCTTCCTTCCTTCCTTCCTTCCTTCCTTCCTTCCCTTCCTTCCTTCCTTCCCTTCCTTCCTTCCTTCCTTCCTTCCTTCCTTCCTTCCTCCTTCCTTCCTTCCTTCCTTCCTTCCTCTTCCTTTCCTTCCTTCCTCTTCCTTCCTTCCTTCCTTCCTTCCTTCTTCCTTCTTCCTTCCTTCCTTCCTTCCTTCCTCTTTCTTTCCAAATTCTCAATGTTAAATGCAGACTGTGTATTTGGTTAGACAATGAGGAATCCTGAAGAATAAATAGTTCTGAGGTTTCCATCCAGGTAATGGACACTCAGAATACTTTCTGAGCATAAGGCTTTTCTTGATAACTTGTATTTTATGGGATCGCAGTACAGAGATGACCAGTGCAATTCTTCTTCTTCATCTTTACCCTGACACTGAGAATTTGATCAACCATTGTTGTCTTGTCATGTCTTCTTCTTGTCAGGATTTTGGTGAGGACAGTTATAAAGCTGTAATGCACAGTGATATTTGCTTTTGAGGTTAGGGTTGCAATGCTAAGAGAGACTTCTGAGCCTTATGATGGACTCTATGTTCCTGGATGGGCTTAAAAAAGAAATAAAAGAAAAAAAGAGTTTGATACTTCTTTTTATTGGTTATTACTGCCATGGGAATGAAGATCAAAGTCTTTATCCATGATTATCCATTGGACAAATGCAATAAAATATTCAATTTAGAGTTAAGGCTAACTGTGCACCATCTTTCAGAACACATTCATCTCTTAATCTTATATTCTTTCCTTGCCCTAAGACCCACAACTCTTTAAGAAAATTCTGGTAACAGCAACTACATTCAATAATTAGCAATATCTCACTTTACACTAGGCAAGTGAGAGATTTAATAAACATCATGTGAACATATACTTTGGTGGAAGTGTCAGGTTGGTTGCTTCAGATACTGGTAAAAAGAACAGTTCAGTGCTTATCAGAATTTAATACCCAATGGGAGAGGAGGGCCCAGAGGAGAGTGACATGCACATTAAAGGATTCTCCGGGGATTGGGGGAGGGAGGCACTGGGGGATGGGAAGGGAAGGGTGAGGGGAGGGGGAGCAAGGGGGTTGGGAGGAGGAGGAGGGAGGGAGGGAACCAGTGTGCCTACTAAGTTTGTATGAGCGGAAATAATAATAAAAAATATTTAAAAAAATGGGCCTTGGAACTTAAAAGAAACTTTACCAGGGATGAAATTAAAATGTCTAATAAATATCTTAAAAAATGCTCCACTTCCTTAGCCATCAGGAAAATGCAAATCAAAACTTCCCTGAGATATCATCTCACCCCTATCAGGATGGCAAAAATCCACAATACAAACAATACCAAGTGCTGGAGAGGATGTGGAGAGAGGGGAACGCTCCTACATTGCTGGTGGGAATGCAGGCTCATACAGCCACTCTGGCGAGCCGTCTGGAGATTCTTAAAGAAATTAAAGATTGAAATGCCATATGACCCTGCTATCCCACTTTTGGGAATAACCCCTCAAACAGGAAAAATTCACCTCAATAGAACAAGCACAACCATGTTCATAGCAGCACTGTTTACAATAGCAAAGTCATGGAATCAACCCAAATGTCCAACAGTTGATGAGTGGATAAGGAAAATGTGGTACATTTATACAATGGAATACTACTTAGCCATCAAAAATGATGAATTAATGCAATTTGCCAGGAAATGGATGGAATTAGAAACAATTATATTGAGTGAAGTATCCCAGACACGGAAAATTAATCACCGTATGTACTTAATATCTTAGTATCAAACCCACTTAGAGACACTCAAAGACAAATTTCTGTAATACCTACAGTAATTATAAAGATTATAAACAGGGATGAGGAAGGAGGACCCCACCAGAAACAGAGGGGACCATGTTACAGCAGAGAAAATAGGCCTCCATCAAGGACTGCAAGTAAGTAATGAGACATCTGATTAAGTTCACAGACTTTTCTTCCTGATCATTTCCAACTGATGGGGTACGATCTTACTAGAAGGGGAGGGCATATAGGCTGCCAGATAAAAGGTAACCATTTTGCAAATGGGTGATTGACCCCTCTCTCACTGCGGTCTCCTACTTCTATTCCATCTACCTTTGCATGTACTCTTATAATAAGACTCTAATTTAACAGGTTTTTATCTCTGGCCAGGGGGTGACATCCAATACCCATCAAGATGGAACCAAGGGCATTGCAGGAACAGTAAAACTGAAACAAAAATCATCAACAAACCATAATTCAGAACACCAGAGACTCTATATCAACCACCTGGAATCAGGCCTGCCTAATCTCTCCCCATCCTGAGGCTCAGGGAAATTTGCAGAAGAGGGGGCGGTAAGATTGTAAGAGCACAAGGATGGGAGGAGTCATGATATGCAAGATACTCCACATAAGTTAGGGCCGAAGCAATTATAATAGGACTCGGCATGATCTGCGCAATGACCAACATATCATTGACCTCTCAAATTCTAGCATGGACTAGAGGCACTAGGATCCTTAGAAGCAAGGGATTAACAATCACAATAGTGTTCCTATACTTAAGGGGAACACAAAAAAGAGTTCTAGGAATTGCCACTGAGTCCTTACACCTCATCAGAGAGGAGGACACAGAGGAAAGTTTGATATACTCATAAAAGGATGCTTCAGAGATGGGGGAGGGGGCACTGGGGGAAAGGGAGGGAGGGGGGAAAGGAAGGGACAAAGCAGGGAGGGAACAGGGAGGTCCAGGGAGGGGAGAGGGAGGGGACAGGGGTTCCTATTGTATTTGTATGAGCAGAAAAAATAAAATAAAATAAAAATAAAAATAAAACAAAACAAAACAAAAGAATTTAATACCTATTTAGGATCTTTCTGTAAAGGTAAGTATTGCGGTTGCTGTGTATTGTTGCTGATAAATTCAATGGCTTAAGAAAAAGGAACTTTATTTTCTCTTTTTTTTAATTTATTATTTATTCAATTGTGTGTGTATGCGTGTGTGCGTGTGTAGAACCACAGACAAACTCGGGAACCACCATGGACGCCTCCAACTGCTCCTTGTTTACTCTGCCCTGGGATTCACATGCTCCGCCCACCAGGACCAGAAACGCAGGCCGCCCCCGCTTCCGCCCGGCGTCTATACGTGGGGTCTAGGATCCGAACTCAGAACCTTCCACTGCAAGGCAGAGGCTTAACCCCTGAGCCACCTCTCCAGCCCCTATTTTCTCTTAATAATAGTCCAGTTACTGCAAAAGAAAATCAACAAACCACGATCCAGAACGTCAGAGACTCTATATCAACCACCTAGAACTAGGCCAGACTAATCTCTCCCCATCCTGAAGCTCAGAACATTTGCGGAAGAGGGGGCGGTAAGATTGTAAGAGCAAAAGGATGGGAGGAGCAATGATTTGCAAGATACTCCACACAAGTTAGGGCCGAAGCAATCATAATTGGACTTTGCATGCCCTGCGCAATGTCCAATACACTATTGACCTCACAAAGTCTAGCATCTGCTAAAGGCACCAAGATCCTTGGAGGCAAGGGATTGACAGCCACAGTAGTGTTTCTATGCTTAAGGGGAACATGGGAAAGGGTTCAGGGAAATGCCACTGGGTACGTCATCGGAGAGGAGGACCCAGAGGAGAGTCAGGCATGCACATTAAAGGATTCTCTGGGAATTGGGGGGGGGCATTGGGGGATGGGGAAGGAGGGGTGAGGGGAGGGGGAGCAGGGGGTTCGGGAGGAGGAGGAGGGAGGGAGGGAACTGGTGTACCTATTAAGTTTGTATGCGCAGAAATAATAATAAAAAAATAAGAAAAAAAATAGTCCAGTTACAGTTCCTTGTCCAGATTGGCAGGAAAACTCACATTAACAAAAGGAATTTAAGGGAATTGGGTACACTATACACTCATAATGATCAAGAAAGGGCCAATCCTTACTTGCCACACCAGCACGTTTGGCCAAATATAAAGGAGAATGTCAACTTTCTCAGTTTCCCCTCTCTTACTCACCTGCCCAGGGACTGGTCCCACACACCATGGTCTTGGCCTCCACATCAACTAGACAAGCTTCTATGAGTCTATTCTTGATTTAACTCAACTAATAATTCTCTACAAATGTTCCCAGAGCTTTAAGTCTCAACTGTTAGGTAAAAAACACCTGTCTCTAACTATGACACTTCACTTCCTGTCAACCGGACACAAAACATATAACTTTTAAACTTTAATCGAAAGTCTTTGTCCCTACAGATGTTAAATTTGCTTTTGATGTAATATAAATAAATTAATTTTTATTGATTTTAAAACTCTAAAAGTTATCATAGACAAATTTTAAATGTTTTGTCATTAAAACTTCAGTTACAACACGTTAAAAGTTCAAAAGTTTTTTTATTATTTATTATTTATTCAATTGTGTGTATGCACTTGTGTGTATGTGTGTGTGTGTTTGTGTGTTTGTGTGTGTGCGTGTGTGTATGTGTGTGTGTGTGTGTGTAGAACCACGAGCAAATTCGGGAACCACCATGGACGCCTCTACCTCCTCCTTGTTTACTCTGCCTTGGGATTCACAGGCTCCACCCTACCAGGACCAGAAATGCAGGCTGCTCCCTCCCGCTTCCGTCTGGAGTCTATAGATGGGGTCTAAGATCTGAACTCAGGACCTTCCGCCTACAAGGCAGAAGCTTAACCCCTTAGCCTCCTCTCCAGCCCCCAAAGGTTTTTTTTAACAATAGGAGTCTATCAAATCAAAATAAGTTAAATATTTCAGCACAAATAAAACATCTAAAGTGATGCACCATAACACAATAAGAAAATATCTGTCATAATTAGGCACAAGTGTCAACTTGACAGTTGGGGGTTTGAGTTCTAGGTACATTTGTAGAAAATTAATGGTTGAGTTAAGCCCAGAGCAAACCTGCAGGAGATTGTCTAGCTGATGGGGAAGGCCCAGTCCATGTGGGGGGGACTAGGCCCTGAATGGGTGAATAAAATACTGAGAGCTGGTTGAGGAAGTCATCATCCTTGTGTATACTGGCTAGACATGCTTGTCTGACAAGTCAGGATCATCCCTCTCTCAGCCATTATGTGGTGATATTGTGCCCAGGTCCCTGGTCTCGGTGCATGCTCTCCTGCATAGCTGGACTATGAACTGTAATCAGTAATCGTAAGAGAAAATAAACCTCTTGTTCCCTTAAGCCATTTGATAGTGATTTATCAGCAACCATCAGGCAAACTGCAAGTATATGCAATTCATATCAATTCAGGAAAATCAAATAATTCATCGTATACTTCAATATCCATCTTCTGTTGCTTATCATGGTGACTGAAAGATTCTGGGCAATTCTAGTCCCTCCTTGAATGTCAACGTTGCATAAGCAGCACTTCTCTGAACAAGTTGAATCTCTACTCACAGTCATTCTCAACATATACTCCATAGTTTTGGCATCTCAATAACACTTTGGATTTGCCTCTGCAGCTTAAAGTATCATCTTTCTTTGCTGGAACTCCAAATCTGGCACTTGGTAACAAGATTCAGCTGCTCTCCATAAACCATCAATCTTGCATCAAATCATTATCATCAGGGTAATGTTGACCAATTACGCAGAAAGGTTGAAATGTAGCTTGGTTAACTCATACCACTTCTGTACCAACTTTTGCACGCCAATCCTGGAAAACCCCATTTTTAGGCCACCACAACTTTGAAGGGAAAGAAATGACTTCGACTTGGGCTTTCAACCCCTAAAGCAATCTGGGTTTTCAGACCAGGGAATCTCTATAGGATAGTGTTTATTTCTTCCACCATCCTAGTGTAAAATGCTGTTTTCCTTAAATGATGCTCATTTCTCTGAGAGTGGCAACTGGTTTGCTATCTGCATTTTTCTCATCAAAAGTTTCAAGACTCCCAACACAGCTCTCCTTTGTCAAGCAAACTAGTCCATCATATTTAAATTCAACTCTGCCCCCTTCATCATAATCTGGGCCTAAACAGTTCACAACTCTGTCACCGTTACTATTTTCCAAACCGTCCAAAAGCTGAACAAATTTCAGAGCACACAATCTCTTGCCTTAAAGATTTCCATAGTCCTCAGTAAAAAAAAAAAAAAAAAAAAAAAAAAAAGATTCAAAGTTCACATAGTCAGATTCATTAGCAGCACCCAATTCTCTGGTACCAAATTCTATTGCAGGTAGTTATTCCGCATTGGTGTTGATAAATTTTGACAGCTTGAGGTAACAAGGGGCTTTGTTTTCTCTTATGATAATCTAGCTTCAGTTCCTTATCCAGCTTGGGAGGAGAGCTCACACTATCACCGGAAATGAAGGAACTGGCTATCCCATATCTTCACAATGACGAGAGAGGGGCAATTCTCACTTGTCAGACCAGCAAGTATGGCCAAGTATAGAATAGAATACCATCTTTCTAAGCCATTATCCTTCATTTTATTCACCTTCCCAGTGATTAGTCCTGCCCACTGTGATCTGGACCCTCCCCAATCAACTAGATAATCTATTGAAAGTTAATTCTGAACTTAACTCAATTCTAGTTCTGTACAAATGTGCCCCAGTTTGAATGAACCCTCAACCATTAAATTGACACCCAAATCTAACTATAATAATAAGATTCAGGAATAGGTTGTTTATAGATTTATTAATTTATACATCACTACTATAGACATAATCAGGTATGTAGTCTACATAACTGAGACTACAGCTGAACAGTTTAGAATTGGTCAAAAGGGCGTAATCTTCCTTTTAATGTGTATTCTCATTGGTATGTTTTGTGTAGACAGCTTTTGAGGACAGATTATGAACCACATACAAAGAAGATATTACAGTTGTTCTAACATTGTTTATTAAGAAGAAGGCCAAAGTTTTCAGAGGCCACAGGAAACACACAGACTAAAATCTGTCTTTTGGAAGGGAATTTCTTATATTCCTTTTGGTTCCTTTATACATTTTCTTATTGAGTGCAGAGTGGGAAAACTTTTGAATGGTTCTCAATCCTAGAATAATCCAGCATCTGTGAAACATCAAGGGAATGGTAGAAAAAAGTCTAGCTCTAGTATCTAGGGTCCTGCTGAAGTGCATTTTGTAGCAATTTCTTCTAAATTCTAATACTCTATTTTGGAGCAAGTGTCCTTTAAGACTCAAGCACTAAAAAAAAAAAATACTAGGCATAGGTAAGAAACAACTTGCAAGTCTCAGGAATTTTCTGAAATACAAGATTCACAAAGTCATTCCCCGTATTTGTATAAGCAATAATAACTGCTTGAGTAAGAAAACTCTTTTGAGAGAAGAAAGTGCCTAATCATTCAGGGAGCTCCAGAGTGGCTGCCTTTGAGTTGTCCATGCTTCTGTAAACCTTCACCTATTTTCCAATAATTCACTAGTTTGCTAAGCTATGCCTGGATGGAATCATAATTTTGGTCTGATGTCAGGGCCCTATCTCAGATGAGTAGTCATTTGCTCATGTCTACCCATGAAAATTCACATAACACGTAGCTCATTTCTTTCCTGGTCTCTATCCTTTTAAGGTCACTTATTTTCTTGTGCTTTCCCTGACCATAAAGGGAGATTTTTGTCTTGTGCGTTGTGAGCAAACCATTCAGAATTTGCTCTTGTGAATCATCAGGTGGATGCTTTGTTTGATTAAGACCAGATTCATATTAGATCCTCAAAAGAGACATGACCCACAATCATTAAGAATCATTAATTTGGGGGCTCGAGAGATAGGTCAGGGGTTAAGTCTCTTCCTCACAAGCAGAAGGATTTGAGTTCAGATCCCAGATCTCATGTAAAATGCAGGACAGAAATGGTTGCAGCCTGCATTTCCAGCCCTGGAACGTGGAGCCTGGCAAATCCTAAAGGAAAACAATAAGAAAGTAGAACAATTCAGGATGATTCCTGAAGTCATCCTTAATATATGTGTATATGTGTAAGATTCATATACTATATTCCATTATATATGTATCATACAGTATGCATATATAAATTTATCATTCAAACCATTTAAAATGTATAGTTTACTGAAACTAAATAAGTGTATTTGCAAAGTTCTGTAACCTTCATCATGACAAAATTGAAAACTTTTTCATCTTTTAAAACTTTGCTTCTCCAAGCAATCACCTCCTTCCCCTTTGTCCCCTCAGCCCTTGGCAACCACAATTTTTACTTCCTAACTCTGTGAATGTGACTCTTCTCCATACTTTGTAGAAGTGGAATTATATAGCATTTACCATTTTGTGACTAGTTTATATTGCATAGCGTACTGTTGTTAAGGTACATCCACGTTGTAATGTGTGTAAGAAATATCTTTCTTAAAGAAGAATAATGGGCATTTGATGTATATAGCATAGTTTGTTTACCCGTTGGATAAGGAATATGAAGTAAACCTTTGCTGATCACATTACTTTTTGTCTGGAATGCTATTTATGCCATCTCCTGTAGTGATATTACTTCTCATTCTCTCTCAAGGCATTCCTGTCTGAACAATGAATTATATGCTTAGCCTTTGAAATGTAGTATTGTAAGATCCCCATATTCACTGTATTAGAGCACATATCCAGAGCAGACTCAGGGCTATTTTGTAAATATTCTGATTCACTGATCCAAGCAGCAACTCTGTATGTATCACTGAAGTACAAATGGAGTGTGTCAGTGGGTATCATTCTCCTGTGAAGAAAGCAGAGTGGAACGTTGATTTTTCAGATGGGGGATGGATATATTATAACCATTGCAACTGAAGACACAAGACTGTCCCAAGTCATTGTAAATAGGAGAACATACTTATCAAGTCTGAAGTGGTGACCGTTAGAAATATCTCTCAGCTGGCTGGGAGAAAAGAATGGAGTGCCATGTGAAAGGAATACACATAATTCCTCTTTTCCATACTGGCATGATGCCTCTCTCAAAAGCTGTTAAGGGAAAAGGGGGGATATTTTTGATTCACAGAGATTTTTCCCAAAGAGGATTCCTATCTTTTGATGACGCTCTCTGATCCTATAACTGCAGGGAATTTATTTCAGATCAGCAGATTGGACATAGCATGAGAAAAAGATAATTCCTAGAGAGGCCCAGTGTGACTGATGGAAACTCTGAGCCTTCAGACTGGAAGCCTGGACTTGTACCAGTAGGGAACTTCTTTTGGATCGAACTCTGAGAACACAGAACTAGGCTCAATGGTTTGTACCATATTACCTGCTGCTCCATTGTGGATGCTTTAATAGCTTCATATTATGCAATAGAGTGAATGACTAACAATTGAGTCTATCACTTAGTAACCTGTTGCTTCAGAATATGGACAACTCTACAATACCCTCTATTCAATCAATAATATTATGTTGATTTTCAATTTGTCTTCATAGGAAAAGCTATTGACCATCCCCTATAGGGAAAAGAGTGGAGGAAAAGTCAAAGCAAGAATCATTCTGTATCTACAAAAATGCTATAATTTATGAAAAGGGCTAGCTCACATTATTAAATTTTAGTGGTTTCTAGAATATGTTTCCTTATATTGTTTTTGTACAAAAGTACAATTTAAAGATGTCTGTGATTTTAAAAGAGTCAAAGTTTTAGAAATCATGTCAATTATTCACACTACTATCACAGCCCATATCCCTCTGTGCTTTCTTGATGTTGCTGAGCTACATCTTCTAGTCTCCACAACTGCTAGAAATGTCCCAAGACTGAACACCTAGATCAGAAGTGGGGTAACTCCCAGTCTTGTCCTTGAAAATATTCTATGTACATCTCTCCATGGTCTTTGTTCATGATGTCAGCATTGGAGAGTAAGAAGCATGGTAGCTCCAACTGTCATATTAAAGCATTCAGAGTTTTTTTTTTTTTTTTTGTTCATGGTTGAATCTGTGTGAGAGAGCCATATCTATGACACAGAAACACTGGTATGATCAATGGAAGGAGTGAAAAACTAACCTGAATTTGGTTGGAGACCATTAAAATGTGGAGATTTGCTTATTGCAACAGTGAATACTACCCTGACAGACATACAGCCATATAACTGTAGTGTTCTCTTGCTATCTCCAGTACTTGCTTTGATTTGATAAATATTTCCCTATCAAAATTGCTTATGTTAGAATTTACATCGAAAGCTCTAAATAACGAGCTTATATTGTGAAGTTTATTTTTGTTTTGTTTTGCTATTTAACCCTTGACTTCTCACTAGGGAACAAAAAATATAGGTCTCATCCATCATCATTTTGTCTGATGCTGCCTCAAATTGTTTCTTCTAACTTCCAAGCATGTTTGTAACATAAAATTGTTTATATAAGTATTTATTAATTATATCAAAGCTGGGACTTGTAGTGTATAACCTGGCTATTTTTCTTTTCTTGTAGAAAACTTTGATTTTATCTGAAATTAATGATTTACTTCTTCATTCCTCTCTTCTTCATTAACTTTGTCTTTTTGCATTTGTTTAGTTTTCTAAATAACTGTCATAAAAATCTGCTCCTCAAGTTTTCACTAGCCCTTGTAAGTAATCACCATTGTGCAAACTACTTTTGCCATTGTAAGTGATCATCCTGCCAGTAACTTTTTGCTGACTCCCTATTTCACAAATTTCATTTTCACACATTTGTATTTTTCCCCTTGGTTTTGTATCTCACATGAACACAATCCATTTTTCAATAGCTTTCTGAGATAGAGTGCATGATATACTTATTTTTGGCATGACTAAAATATCTTGAGATTCAGGTGTATATACAATAATTCATGTACATGCTAAAGAATGTCCTCAGAACTTTGATTATCTTATGAAATCTTAGCTTTGGAGTTGTTACTATATATACAGAAACTAAAACATTTTCTTTGTGCAAATATTTCCCTTTCATCTAGAACGTTCTTTGTCTCACCCATGCCTTCAAATTTACAGTGAAGCTTTGCTTAATGAGCTTTGGCTGGGAAAGCACATTCTTCAGCTCTGCAAAAATTATGTCTTTGATGACGCTCTTTACACATTTGCTATCATTCATTTACTCAGAGTTTATCTCTCAAATGACTCCATTGTTTTCCCAATTTCCCCCATTTATTTTTCATTACTTCTCCTGTTTTCCTCCCTGAGCAATTCCTCCAAATTTATTTATCCTATCCTATATTATCCTATATTAAATTTATCCAAATTTAAATATCCTCTCAGTTTTGCTTATTAATTTTCAACCATCTAACACTCATTTATATTCTTTGCATGTTTCTTTCCATAATCTTGTCATTTCAGAGAATATTTTCTAGAATTCTCCATCATGTTTACAGCCCTCAATTGACATAAAAAGACTAAAATCCTAGTCATATGCCCAAATGGAAGAGTCAATAACATGATTGCAAGAGTCAGGTAGAGTGTCTAGGGGTCTCAGTCATACAGATTTATAAAGAATTCATTTAATTCTGTGGAGAAGTCAATTGAAACTAGAAGTCAATAGAATATTGATGATAGGAACAATGGATTATCCACAACTAAAAAACTAAAGGGAATACTAACTTACTTCCACTATTTATCTCATATCCAATACTTACTTCAATTATCTAAGAATCCTAGCCATTTCTTACACCAAAAAGTAAGGACTAAAGAGTGGATTAGAAGTTCTGTGAGTTAACTGAGACTACTGATCATGCTCCTGTCTTTAATGTTATCTGCAGTAGCTGTTTCATTATGAAATCTTTAGTGTCTCTTCCTTTAGTTCACTTACTCTCAGTTGGTTAGATACAGTGGAGGAAAATTGTTCTGTTTATGATTGCAGATAGATGAATCAGTCCTAACTTTCTGGAATACATGGAAGAGAAGCGAGGAGTGAGAATATTCAATATTTAATGTGAAACTTTTACTATTTTCTCTCATCAATCTCTGTCTTCTTTCCCTGTCTAGTCATGAATTAATTTTAACTAATTAATTTTGTTATGTCTGGACCCCTCGATTGATATGCTAAAGAATAAAGTCCTAGTCATGCACCCAATTAGAGGAGTCAGTAACATGACTGCTAGAGTCAGGCAGTGTTTCTAGGGGTCTCGGTCATAGACCTATGGAAAGTTAGTTCTGTGGAAAGTAAACTTTCTTGTTTTTACAAAGCTCTGTCTGTGTCTTTTAGAGATTCTTTAAACCCTTTAATTTTTCTGGGTCTTTTTTTTTATTCCAAGAAAAAGATTCCGTTTTCTTGATTATGCCAAGTCAGCTTTTTCCTTGTCCATTTTCAAAAAAACAATCTTTTTGGCCTGATTCTGGGTTTGTTTTAAATCTCATCTCTCTTTGTTCATTGGTATTTTATGCTTTCACACATTTCTGTCACATTTGTGGGGCCTGAGGAAAGAATCAAATACAAATATATGTATTCAGTTTGCCATCTTTAGTCATAAGATGAATGCAACTCAATGCTCATCAATAATGCATTGAATCAGAGACTCCTAATGCAAGGGAATTTCTTGGCTGATATCAGCTCTAACCTGTCACCAAGCCTAGGAAAGTTCTTCCTGGCAGTTGAGCTACATGGAAAATCAAAGCATAAATATTTACAGGACATGGCAAACTCACTCATCATTCACACAACATGTAACTATTTAGTGACAGTGACATTTCAACTTCTGGGAATACACCAATGAACACCACAAAGTCCTCCTTTTGGAATCACTCAGGCTGGTAAGGCATTCAAATAGATATGAATAACACAGGGAAAGGATTTCAACAGGATCAACCACAGAAAAGTTTAGATGTAGGTATAACGGGAATTAAAGGTATGTTAAGAGTTGATAATTCTAAGACATGGAAGAATACACTCTAGTCAGGCAAAAATGGAAATAATGCAAGCCTAGAGACACAAAAAAGTGAAGTAAATCAGAAAATTATATATAATGTGGAGAGGATAAAAACACATAAAAAATTTAGCATAAGTCAGATTTTAAAGGCTGTGAATGGCATGTTAATATCTGTAGATATGAACCTGCGCTCAAGGATCAGCCCTAGAAAAGTCTTCATTGCATATATGAGATAGATCACTAGAGTTGACTAAATAAGCATCACTAGAAACCCATTCATTTCCATCAGTGATACCCTTTAGAACCTTTGACACTCTCCATCGTTGTCTGGCTTGCCTTTTCACAATTATTTTAACTGATGATACTATGGGTAGAAGATTCATTTTATTTTTCTATCAAGTAGCAGAGTTCATTTACTGATATTTCATATGAAGTTTTCTAACTACCTTTTAAGCAGTGATTTAAGGTTGTATCAGAGATAACACTATCATGAAAGAAAGAATTGATTATGTCCTTCTCCAGGCAGTAGGGTGCACATGTATATCTAGAACCCAGTCACAGCATCCTGGAACTCATGAATTCTTTCTTATCTTAACCCACCCTCTTTGTGCCAGTTTTTTTCTCCCAAATTTTACTTTTTTCCTAATCATACAAGCTCAATGGGTACCCTCTTTCTTTCCCTCCCCCCCATCTCAGTCATTCCCCATTGCACTCTGCCCTCTTCCCTTCTTCTTTTCATCCCCCTTCCTTCCTCCCTTTCTCCATATGCCTCCACTTTCCTCCTTCCCATCCCCCGGAGCATCCTTTTGTGTGAATATCAAACCTCCCTCTGAGTCCTCAATCCTAGTAAGGGTTCAGAACTCAGTGGCATAACCTGGAGCCCTTCTTGTGCTCTCTGTTAGTATAGGAACTCTTTTTATTATGACTGTTTAATCCCTTGCCTCTAAGGATCCTACTGCCTGGAGCCTCCTCCCCTGTGATCCATGCTAGAATTTGGGGGGTCGTTGACATTTCAGTCATTATGCAGGTCATGCAAAGTCCAGTACTGACTGCTGTACCCCTAACTTGTGTGGAATATCTTGCATATTGTTGGTTTTCCCCATCTTTAGGCTTTCACAATCTTGCTGCCCTCTTCCGCAAGATTCCCTGAACTTTAGGAGGGGAGAGATTTGGCTGGTCTGGTTCCAGGTGAAAATGTAAGGTCTTTGGTGTTTTGAATTATGGTTTGTTGTTATTTTCAGTTTTACTTTTCTTGCACTGCATTGGCTACATCCCGATTGATATCGAAGGTCACTCCTAACCAAAGATAAAAGACTGTTTAAACAATCTTAATAAAAGGAAGGAAGGGGAAGGTGGACCTCAAAAGAAAAGGAGATAGAGGATCATGCTTTGGTTGAGAAAATAGGCCATAGTCACGTATTGCATGTAAGTAGTGAGACAACTGGTGCAGCTCACTCTCACTTTCCTTCCTGGTCCCTTGTGACTGAACAGGTTTGATTTCACTAGATGGTAACCATTCCAGAAATTGGACATTGACCCTCTCTCCACTGCTGTGTCCCACTCCTTCTCTTCCATCTACCTTTGAATCTCTCTGTGTCAGTTTTATACTTGCAGTTCATACTCTGATTTTTTTCACATGTATCAATTCACCCTATTTGTTTGGTCTGGGCATGAGGTGGGATGTGTCATTTACTACACTGCGTGTGTGGAGCACAGAGGACAATAATGGTAATATGTTCTCTCCTTAAGTAATGAGAGGCACAGATACCTAGTTCCTGTCATTCTTTTTTGAGACAAGCACCATCAGCTACTGAACCATCTCACTGGACCTCTGGGGTTCATGTTTTAATTACTTCTGGCCATGAAACAAGCAAACAACTTTATATTGTTCTCCTCCGGTCAACTTGGGCTCTGGGCCTTAAGAAAAGCTCTATTATCCCTACATCACCATAAAATTAGTCTAAATTGGGATCATAGTAGCAAAGGTGATCAGAGATGGAGAATCTTACTTCTGATCTCCCCAAGGAGAACAGGACAGCATGAGAAGCAAAGCTACATCTCTTAAGAGTCAGGCGGACCTGGATTCAAAACCTAGTTTAGCATAGTTATTTTGTCTGTGGGGGAAGTGAGACTCGGACATTCTTTCATAAAATGATGAAATAAGTATTTGCCCATAGGGTTATTCTAAAATTTAAATAATGCAGTGTAAGTGGAAGAAAGTGCTAAATTTTTAAATATAATTAGTCTTTTAAGTATTATAGATTTTTAGATAACATCGTGTATATATTCTTAATTTTTGTATTCCCGTGGTAAGATTCATTTTACAAAATATATTACATTTAAAAAATAAGTCTCTAGTCTTGAGTTAGCTAGGTTTGCAGCAGTTCATGGAGATAATATGAATTCAGTGGGGTTTTCTATATGTTCTAGAGGCCTCTTTTCTCTGTAACTGTTCAGCTCCCTGTTCCCTCTCCATTCTTCTGTCATCTTGAGTCCTGCATGTACCCAATTTTCTCTTCCCTATGTTAAAATTTAACTGAAGGAAATAAGGACTGTCTTTTTGGTATTCAAAAGTACTTAGCACCCAATTTAGAAAGATTTTTCAATAATAGTATCAGAAAAGTCTTTTATAACTGTATTTCAGATTATGCAATAAATGTTTAAATATAAATCCTGTGCTAGTGCAGAATTCAAGCAGGTCACTTTAGCGCTCAGAGGTGCTACCCAAGGCTTGTCCTTCTCCTCTGCCAATTATAGCACCGGTCAGGATATTTGCTCTATGAAATGGTGATTTCTTCCAAACTTTGGTCTACCTACTGTTTTGTTTACATTGAACAGATGAAAAATAGAAGTTAAGAAAAATATGTTCCTACAAAAATTATGGAATCTTTGGTTTTTGTTTCAGAGTTGTTGCAGCATGTGAAATGTGCAATTCTAGATCAAGCACTATCAGAAATGTGCTCCCCCAGTTGGTAGACAGCACTGTCCTTTGGATTCTGCGAATTTCTCCCAGGCTCACGGCTGCCTGTGTGGCTTTGCTAGGAAGAAAGGCAAAATATGATGCTATTTAGAAAAATAAATTCCTTTCCTGGATGCTTCCTTCTCCTCTGAAAAATGATGTTGTTCCTGCAAAGGGAACTTTCCATCCAGTGAGCATTTTATTATATCTCAAGATGTGGAAATTTAGGCACCTCTTGGCTGTGTACTCTCTCCCACACGGCATGAGTAGCAGTCACTGAGATGTGAAATTTCACTAGGTGGAGTAAGTCTGGAGCATGCACAGTGTTTTGCATTTACGTCCATGATGTCATGATGGGACGATTGAAAAGCTGGATGTCATGGGGACTTTCGTGCTTTCCATGTGGCTTCACATCTTTTCATGGTCTCACTGGTTTACAAGGCAGCTTAGGAACATGAAAGGGGGGAAGAGTGAAAAATTAGTAGTTTATGAAATTCTTAAGATTTAAGCTAGGAAATGCAGCCTAAGTTGAACTGCAAAGCAGTTTATAGGACCCTCCATGGCGTAAGAGTAGACTTCTATATCCTAGATTTCCATTGGGAAGATTATCAAGTAATTTGAGGCTATCTTTAATGAGTCAGGGATCATTGCCCTCATTTTGATGTAAGTTATATTGAAACAAAAAGAATCTACCTAACTTCTTCAAGTACTCACAGATGTTTATAGGATGTATATTTAAAGACATACAGTCTTAATGAGCACAGATGTCCTTATACACCAAGGCTCTGTATGCTGGAAGAATCTGACTTATTAGTTTCATTTTATTTTTTTAGTCTGGAAAGCTCTCTTCTTCAGGCCAGACAGTTCTGGTCTCAGGAAATCTCAGATTCCATTTTAAAAGTCTTGAGGGAACAGCTCAGATGGACCAATGTAAGTCATGAGACTATCCTGGTACCAATAAATGTAGTCAAGGAGTAGAGATATTTATTCCATTCGACTCTGACTAGGTTCTGACCAAGTTTGCCACCAGCAATCTGGTCTGTTACTAGGAATTTCAAGGAATTCAAGGAAAAGGCTCTAAGGCGGATGTGCATACACAAGGCCGTGGGCAATGAATCTGACCCAAGATTTATCTCAGTATTTGAATCAATACTCACTCTGTATTGCAGTGAATACTTAAACAACTTGGTTTTCTGAAGAACACTTTGCCTCCCAAGGGTGCCCTGTTACTGTTCGAAGAATTTCAAGCTTCAGAAAGCAGAGGAGAGAAGTGCTTTGAAGTGCTAAGGCCGTTCCCAGTTTTTGTATTGGAATAGCGCCACAAAGACCCATCAAGAGAGTATCTGGTCCACTTACATGTTTATGTGTTCACCATGGGATCCCTGCAGTCTACCACAGCTGGATGGATGGGTGAACAAAACCAGTTCAATGCAGTTTAGCAAGCATTTATTGAACCATCAGGCTGATTGATGATCTCCTCTGCAAAGCTGATAATTTTGGCTTTGAGGGTAATAACAGATGCAGGATTTGTGGGAGAGTATTTAGAGAGCTTTGGTTCCTGGAGTCAAGGGTGTCTGAACAAATTCTTTGAGGGGTGGGAAGTACTGCATAGGAAAATGATCATTAGCCCAGGCAAAGTCCCTCTAATGCTTGAACAATACAAAGCAGAAGCTTTCCAGTCAGTTGACTATCCTTTACTGTAGTTCTTCAAATATTTTTCTTCTGAGAAAAAAATATTAAAATTTCAATGGCATGATCAATAATGTCTCTCCCTATACTGTCTATGATTTACAATTTTAGTGCTGAAAAGAACTATTTCCTGGAATGTTCCGTATCATTTTCTCTTAAAAATTAAGTTATATTGTAAATGTGCTTGGTGTAACAGAATTTAAAGTAACTCCATCATAAAATCCACAAAATGAAATATTACATCCTATAATCTGTCCATTATTCAGCATTTGTGCAAACCCAGATTTTCACAGATCAAATTTCCCTCAGCTGCCATTGTGACGTCCCACTTTCACCAAGACTCCTGGAGTCTAGTTAGCTCCCCAACAAGTCATTGTAACATTGTTGTTATAATGCATTATAACAACTGCATTACCTCTCACAGCTGACGTCAGACATGCTCAGGAAACCTACTGCTTTAAGTAAGTACATGTGTCCAGAACAACGCAAAAGGAAGTCAGTCAACATTTAAACTTGCCCTCCTAGGGGATGGCTGAAGGATGCATTTTTTTCTTTGTGCTTGTGCATGTGTGTGTGTATGTATATGAGTGTGTGAGTGTATGTGTGCATGTGTGTGTGTGAGTGTATCAGAGAACACTACTGTGTGTGTCTGTGGAAGCCCAAGGGTGATTTCAGGAATCATCCTGGATTGCTTCTACCTCTTTTTTGTTTTGCTCTGGGATTTCCCAGGTTCTGTTTTTCAAAGTAAGAAGGACAAACCACCACCATTTCTGCCTGGAACTTTTCATGTGGGATCTGGAATCTGAACTCTGGTTCTTCTGCTTATGAGGCAGAGTCCTAACCCCTGAACTACCTTTCCAGTTTGGAGGACTTGTATTTTAAGTGTAATAAGACAGGTCATTGTTAGAGATGAAAGTGACGTGAAAGGAATCTAATCCACTTACTACCATTGATTTTTTTTTTATGGGTAGTGCTTGATTTATTCGTTAAAAAACAAAAACCCAACAGGTTTTATATATACAAAACAAGATGTTTTTGTTTTCAAGGGTTAAAAGCACTGTTTAAAAAGTTGATGTGGAAGCAGGGATGACGAGGAGCTGATTCCCCCAGAAGCACTTGTGTGAACGCATATGCACACGCAACCTGTTACAGGCAGGTCAAGACTGCTCAGGACAGGGAAGAGATCATAGGACCCTTGGGTCACAGCGCAGAGGCGGCCGCCGCTCATGGAGGACCGAGCGTGAACGTTGGCTGCGCTGGGCAGAGAGAAGAGACTCACTAAGATCCAGATACACAGAGCCAGAAACTCGCTTCATACAACTGAGCCATGGGCAGAAACATCAGATGGCCAAATGGCAAACCCCAGGGGCGACAGGAAGAGTCACGATGCAGATGTGTGACCCAGGGGACAGCAAGGCCTCTGCCCCTGGTAGTCACAGGCACCTAGCATCTCCTGGCCTTCTGCCTTCCTCCCAAGAGGAGGCTGCAGAGAATCCCGAAGGGCGCTGGTTGTAGTGTGTCAACAATGGATCTAGGGTCCCATAGAGTGGGTGTGGTAAAGGTGGCCCAAGCCACCTCATGACCACACTACTCACAGTCAAACGCAGGACAGTCAAGACACACGAGTCACGATTTAAAAAAACACGGTCTGTGGCTTCCACGGAGAGAGGCTTATTTGGATGTTAGAATCCTCCAGCCACTCTGGGATGATCTTGAACACTTGACCATCCAGGTTCGGCTGACCACAGTGTCTGCAGCCCACTGATTTCCACACGTGACAGGGGACGGCCAGTCCGCCGCTCCCTGGCTCTTGTGCTTTGAAGCGGAACACGGGCTGTGACCGCAGCCTCAGGCAGTCACATTAGCACTGCATGAAGCAGGCAGCCGCCGCAGTTCTGGGACCTCAACACAAGCACCACGAATAGCCAGAAGGTAGAGTGGCTTCAGTCTCTGACCCCCTTGGGGACGGCGAGTACCAAAGCGTTTGCTAAATCTACCACACATACGTGGACCACGGAGAACTGCAATTAGGAATGCCCGCAATACCATTGATTTTTAAGTAATGGCACTATTTCAATTAACAAGAATGGACATGAAGATCTCTTCAGTTCTAGAGTCACACAATAGACTTTCGAACTTAATTTTGCTTCTCTTGCACAAAGGTGATTCATAGTCTCAAAGAATATTAATATTAATGACCATAATAATATAAATTGATGAATACATATGCATGAATGGATATACTCATATATTCATATGCCGTGATGAATACATATGTATGAGTGTATATACTATATATTTGTACACCACTACATTCACACAGACACAATACATAAATGCATTTATTACAAAAATGTTTTCTAATTACATTGTACCAGGAAAATAAATCCAAAAGACAATAAAATAAAACAAAGCCATACCAAACAATTACGTTACAGGTCTATGAAGTAAATCTAGCTAGATACAAGTTAGTCCTGTTCTCATATAAGAAGGTAACTAGGCACAGGTGGTAAGTTGAGCAAGAAAAGGGACCCAAGGGCGGTGCAGGAACAGCAAAACTGAAAAACAACAAACCACAGTCCAGAATATCAAAGACCCTACATTAATCACCTGGAACCAGGCAGGCCTTATCTCTCCCCATCTTAAAGCTCAGGGAAATTTGTGGAAGAGGGGCGGTAAGATTCTAAGAGCCTAAAGATGGGGAGGAGCAACAATATGCAAGATACTCCATACAAGTTAGGGCCAAAGTAACCATAATAGGACTTTGCATGACCTGCGCAATGACCAACATATCATTGAACCCCTCTCCCCAAAGTCTAGCGTGGATCACAGGAACTAGGATCCTTAGAAGCAAGGGATTAACAACCACAGTAGCGCTCCTATACTAAAGGGGAACGCAAGAAAAGGTTCTAGGCAATGCTACTGAGTCTTATACCCCATCAGAGAAGAGGACCCAGAGGGAAGTTTGACATTCACACTAAAGGATGCTCCAGGGAGGGGGGAGGGGTACTAGAAGAAAGGGAGGGAGGGGGGAAAGGAAGGGGAAAAGGGGAGAGCGAACAAGAGGTCTGGGGAGGGGTGGAGGGAGGTAGGGGACTGAGGTACCTATTAAGTTTGTATGAGTGGGAAAAATAAATAAATTAATTAATAAAAAAATACATCATCCAAAAAAAAGGGACTATCAGATTACAAAGAAAATATTGATTGGGCCAATTAAGTGTTAAGTGTCTTTGAGTGCATGTCAACCCATCTGACCTGTAAATTATAGGACTTCAAGCTGTGGAGTTGACTCAGTGCTTCAAACTCTTGCCTCACTAGCATAAGGACCTGAATTGTAATCTCTGGAACCCACATTAAAAATGACAGACAGATGTGAAGATATATCTTTAATTCTAGTCTTGGAAGGCAAAGTAAGGGATTCCTCAGGCAAGCTTGGGAGACTAGCCCTACTGACATGCTCTGGGATTGGAGATCCGGGCGGGCTTACAACAATAAGGCAAAAAAGTAATCAGAATGATTCCTGATATCACCCTCCACAGGCACGCATACTCTAGTGTGTTAGTATACATATGCCTATACACAGCAAATCCACACACACACACACACACACACACACACACACACACACACGCCAAAAGGAAACACACACACATACTCACCCAATACACACATATAGGAAAGAAAAAGAACATAAAATTTTAATAAAAGTCTATAAGAAATAAAGAGAAAATGGGAAATATACTCTCTTAAGAACCAAAGCAAAACCAATGGAATTTAGAGTTCGTGACTATGGGAATAGATCTGAATCCAGATTCTTGTATCCTGAAACAAATAATAGGAACAGAGATAAATAGATAGTGAGTGGGATAGTTTTTTAAAAAATTTTTTATTATTAATTTATTCAATTGTGCATGTGTGTGTGTGCGCATGTGTGTATGTATGTATGTGTGTGTGTAGAACCATGCTCGAATTCGGGAACCACCATGGATGCCTCCACCTCCTCCTTGTTTACTCTGCCCTGCCCGGGGATTCACAAGCTCAGCCTTACCAGGACCAGAAACGCAGGCCGCCCCCGCTTCTGCCTGGCGTCTATACGTGGGGTCTAGGATCCGAACTCAGGACCTTCTGCCTGCAAGGCAGAGGCTTAACCCCTGAGCCATCTCTCCGGCCCCAGGATAGTTTATTAAGCAAAACTGCAAAAGCAAATCAACAAACCACAATCCAGAACTTCAGAGACTCTATATCAATCACATAGAACTAGGCCAGCCTAATCTCTCCCCATCCTGGAGCTCAGGGACATTTGCGGAAGAGGGGGCGGTAAGATTGTAAGAGCAAAAGGATGGGAGGAGCAACGATTTGCAAGATTCTCAACAATAGATGGGGCCAAAGCAATCATAATGGGACTTTGCATGCCCTGCGCAATGTCCAGTGCACTGTTGCCCTCATAAAGTCTAGCATCTGTTAAGGGCACCGAGACCCCTGGAGGCAAGGGATTGACAGCCATAGTAGTGATCTTATGCTTAAGGGGAACAAGAGAAAGGGCTTATGGAAATGCCACAAAGAACATTCCCCAGTGCAGAAGCCAGTCAGAGAGTGAGGAAAGGGTAGAAACTCTCACCGGCCCAGTTACGGGCACAGTGAGCCTTTATGAGTCATTTGCATAGTCCCCTCCCTCTGCCCTATTGGTATTGTTCAGATTTCTAAGCCATTTCTTTGCATTCTCTTTTTTGTTATGTACCTCTGGTGAGAAGAGTTTTCCAGTCTTTCTGACTGCTGATGAGTTTATGTTACTCTTGATGGCCTGCTCTGCCCTGCTTTCTCCCTGCTCTGCTCTCCTGCCTTGGGCACAGTCATACCCACACTGAGTGAGCAAGTGATGACTATGCAGCAGTGACAGGATTTACAATTTGGATCTTGTGAATGTTTATTGTAAGGGGTTCTGTCTAGTTCATTAAGGAACACTCAACAGTACATGGCTTTAAGATAATCCCTCGTGCCATGGTTATAATGTGTGCTGTCCCCCACAGACTCGTGTGTTTGAATCTTTATTTGTGTGGGGAGATCGTGGCACATTAAGGGGGTGGATTCTTGCTGGAGGAAGGCAGCCACAGAGCCTGTCCTTCAGGTTGTCTAGCCCCACCAAGCTTCTGGGAAAAGTCTGCTCTTTCAGTTTGCAGAGGGCAGTTTTGTATCTCTCAGCCTCCATGATAGACATGATTTAGGCCACCTCCAGCTTCTGTCAGCCAGCTCTGTCTTTTCCAACATAATAGACTATATCTCTGCTCTGGAACCATAAATTGAATAAATCTCCCTTTCTCCTCTTAAAATGTTTGAACTTCAGTGGTCTCTCACAGCAGCAGAGAACTGTAACTGCTGCACTTCAGAAGTCAGGAAAATAAAAAAATAATGTTTCTTGTTACTCATATTCAAGGTGTAAAATCTGTGCTTTTGTGCTCCATTGTGGTCCGTTGGGATCTAATGTAGCCACTGGGAGGAGAAGTGAAACCTATCCAAACTGTAATGAACCTACTACATCTGCTACACCAATTCTTTTGGGAAAAAAAAAGTTGGATGAGCTAAATGAAGGATGCCTCTCATCCAGAGGTGAGTATGGTTACAAAAACTGAAGCACATGGAGAATCATCCACTGAAACTTCGAGCTCTCTCTACTCTGACCTATTTCCAATCTAGGAATTCTTTTTCCCTTAACAAACTATCTCTGTTTCTGCTGCTGTATTTGTACCCCTGGTTCAGCTCCTTGTCCTGCGACACAAAACCTATGAAATCCCAGGAAGAGCTCTCTCAATGTAGATTCATGACAATGGCAGAGAAAAATACTCCTCTTTGCTTGAAAAGAGGCAGGACACACACTAAAGGCATTTAAATTATATACCTATAAGTCCATGATGAAATCTGCTAATTTGCTGCCCTGGGACAGTTTATGTTTTCAAAGTTTATAGGTTACTTAGATAGAAAGGATAATCAAAGAAGAGTTGATGACAAGTCTTTGTCATAAATAGCTTGCAAATGGTTACTGCAAGATGGGTTGTGTTAAAGAATTCTAGAGGGAATGATACTGTCCTTCTGAGATAACCCTAATGGAGAAGATAACATTTAAATTCAGCCTGGAAGGCACAGGCTGTAGCTCATCAATTCTATGAAACATTTAGCTATTATGAAGACTCACAGTTTACTTTCCATATCTTACCATAGCAGTGCTAGTTTCAAAGGTAAATAGTATGAACCTCTATGTAAAGTGTGCTCATTTTTCTAGTTAGAAAAAGCATATGTGTTTATCTGAAAATATATAAAGGTGTATCACAAAAGATAATCTATAATCATAAACATTAGAGTAAACTGCTATTAATCCATGCTTTTTTTTCAACTTATCATGGGTTTCATTCTAACATTTTCATATGTATGTATGTTTTTATCGCAAATACCTCATCCTCCTTCTAAACCTTTCCACTGACACATTTTCCCTTCCAAACTAGTACCTTTCCTACTTCTTTCAATCTGTGACTCAATGAGATTTATTAGAATTGCTCACATGATCATGGATGACTTATTAAATAGGCTTATTTTTAGTCGAGGCATAAAAGAATACAGTAACTGAGGATTTTTAGCTGTACCTAGACGTTTCAATTACCCATAGTTTAGCTAATACAGGTCCTCCTCACCCACAAGGAACTGTTTATCATAGTGAACATCTATGTCTCAAGTAACTCATTGGTCCCAGAAAAATTCATAGTTTTCAGAGATTTGATATAATTTAAAAATATATTCAGTATATTAAGACTCAATTTCTTACATCTCAGTTCCTATTTATTCTGATCCTAGCCGTCCCCAGAATAAACTTAATCTTGCATCTGAGTTGAAGTTTTTGTGACTTCTCTGTCCCAATTAATGTTTCATTCTTTACTGAATAGTCTCAGTAGCATATAGAAATAAGA
Organism: Typhlomys cinereus; assembly: GCA_023101885.1. Lineage (NCBI taxonomy): Eukaryota > Metazoa > Chordata > Mammalia > Rodentia > Platacanthomyidae > Typhlomys > Typhlomys cinereus. The sequence goes on along the minus strand of JALPQD010000388.1, from coordinate 1,555,563 downwards.
CTGTAATGTTAATGTTATAATAAGCTTTATTTTCTCTAAATGTTACACAGATATTTAAAAATGGCATTGTGTTTGGAGCAAATGTAACTAACAAGTAATTGTCATGCAGCATGACTAACACTATTGCTATTATGCTTAAAGTCTTCATTGCTTACCTCCCTCCTGCTGCCCATTTCCCAAACCGCTTCAAATAATATATCCTTTAGGCATTTTATTCAGTATCTAACAGGAATAATTTTGTTAGCATTTGAGCAAGATAGAGAGAAGATGATTTATAACAGAAAAATTGAAAGTCCAACAGTTGATATTTTTATGACTTCCTGTGTGTGTGTGTATGTGTGTGTGTGTGTGTGTGTGTGTGTGTTTAAAAGAGCAAATATTGACATAAAAGTACTTGAAACCGAGAAAGCTTTCTTTGACTGCAGGTACCATTGTTTTATATCAGTGGTCAACAAGAGTACATGAGTGTTCAAGGAATTATTTTGGTACCAACAATGCTTGAATAATAGGAAATAGATAATAGGAAAAAATCATGTTAAATACGAATTTGTAGTGGAGGAGTTTGGAATGACAACTTTCTCTTGTACCTTATTGCCTATTTAACATTTCTTTCTACACTGATATCTCAGTCCAAACACCTACGGATCCCGGGCTTGTAACATAAATGAATAATAGGGCAGGTACAGCCAGTTACTACCTCATAGGACACAGGCTATTGGAACAACATCTAGTAAAAGCTGTTCTGAGAGAGTTTGGTCCCACCCTATTGCCATATCTCTCTACAGTTTTCAAGAGATGACCTTGCATCATCCTTACTTTTTGGTACTCTCCCATTTTTCCTTACCTTGACAAATGAATAGTTTTAAAGCAAGCATTAAGTAAATATTACAAAGAATATTTATAGACTGAATTTAAATAGCAAGATCCAGACAAAAGGTTTCTCTTAATGCCACCATCAAAGCTGATAGGGTGCACAATACAAGTAATTTATCAAAATTGAGGACTAAAGTGGAAGCTGAACCCTCTCTCACTGAAAGCAGATAGGGTTGACCAAAGAAAGTAGGACTGTCCCAAATACAGCAAATCCTTATGCCTGTTACAGAGAAATAGTGATGGTCATCAACACATGGCTGGGAAAGTGAGGTGGGTCCCAAGATTTGGGGAATGGAAGCCAAATAGAAGGGAAGAAAAGGAAGGGGTTGCATCAGTTTAATGGATTGTGTTATGCCACACAGCAGAAAATTTAGAACACAAATAGCTGGGAACAAGGATACAGTGAGAGTGTGGGGGCAAGATGTCAAAGAGCATTTAAAATAGTGTTCATGCAAAAGGATGTCTGTGATGGGGTCTGGATCATTCATTGGTCAAACTCCCAGGAAGAAACGGTCATGACAGAGTAACTGGTCTGGAAGGGTTCTTGAAGATCATGCCCCACTGCTAAAATTGTTCTACCAGTTAGCAGGAATTGTCTCCAATCCCCCATAGAGGTAAGGTCTCTGGACTAGAGAGATGGCTCCGTGGTTAAGCCTCTGCCTTTCAAGCGGACGGTCCTGAGTTCAGATCCCAGATCCCACATAAAAAGGCAGGGCAGTAATAGTGGCAGCCTATACTTGTTCTAGAAGGCAGAGCGGGGGAAACCCCAGAGCAATGCAAATCAGAAGTAGAAGAAATCCAGGCTGATTCCTAAAGTCACCCTTGGACCTCAATAGGGACACACAGTGACCTCTGATACACACACACACACACACACATACCACACACACACTAATTTAAAAAGATCGAAAAAAGACATGAAGTCTCTAAAAATAGGTAAGTTAAGTTCCTTAAGGTGACTTCCAATAAAAAGGAACCAATCAGACATAGAGGAGATCAAAAGACTTAAAGAAACTAAGACTAACCAATAACAGTTTTCCCAGGCTTGCCTAATCCCATGAATACCTCTGTTCCTGCTAGCCATCAGAAGGCTCTCTCTCTCTTTCTCTCTCTCTCCCTTCCCAGACTCTGTGTCCAGGAGTTCCTTTCTTTTTCTCATCTAATAAATCTTTCCTTAACTTTTTCCATATGTTCTGGTCTCATTCTTAGAACCCAGGAACACAAGAGCACAGAAAGATAACCTATAACAATGTAATTACAGAACAGGTAAAAAATGAAACATATTGCCTGGATAAAAGATAGATATGGGGATATCACTCAATGATCAAATGTTTTAAGTGTTTTCTACTTTTATTCTTACCTTCCTTCATTCATTCATGCCAGTAATATTTGCTGAGCACCAGAATATATGCTCTGTGTTGTTATAAGAGCTCAATATGCAATATGAGTTGTTTAACACTCTGAAACTTGAAAGGACTTTTGACTACACTATTTTCCAATGAATCAAAATCAAAGAAGACCATTTCATTTTATTTTGACATCTACAGTGTCATTTTCCTTCTTACCTAAATCAGGAAATGAGCAATCCTAAGAGAAATTTTTTTCATAACTAAAGGAAATATTGTTTGAGAATTAAAAAGGAGATTTTTGAATGTCAATTTCTAGTTCCTTTAACTCTTGCATATAGAATTAGAGGGTTAATTTGCAGATCCTCAGGGGTTATTCCACTATGAAAGATCATTGAACACAGATAAGCAAAAGTAGATCTTCATGTCCTTTTTAAAATACCTCATTTTTCAAGCAAACAAGATATTTGCAAAAAATAAATTTTTTATATATAATCACTGAGTAGGAGTGGGTATTAATCATTTTGGTAAATAGATTTTGGTTTACTCCCCAAACATAGAACTGAAACAGCATGCAAATTATTCATAAATGAATTTGGGAGAAAAGGAGGTTAGTCCTTGGAACTGCTGGTTATAGAAGTAGTTCATAAATTATATTTTAATATGACAATCTATCTCCACATCAGGGCATAGCATATAAACACATGAGGTTTACATGTGTTCAGGATACTTCTGGTAAGGGTGAACATATGTCAAGTGTACCAACTTTCTACTACTCTACAGACTGGTAGTAATAAGTAATAAACTTTTTTGAGTAAACTAATAACTTATTCCAATAAATTAGTAGTAGTGTGATTTCTTTATTGATGTAGAATTTTCAAGGGGGAACAACGAGTAGACTTTTCTGCTGATTGGAGCAGTTTAGAAACAAAATGTACAGTCTCATGGTGTTCACAGAGGCCAGTAATATACAAAAGCAAAAACCATAAAATGCGAAGTCATATAGTAGCTGTATTGATAAAAAAGATTTTTATTGCCAAGGTAATTTCCGTTTATGTGGGAAAGGCATTCCATGGAACTAAGAACTTGAGAAAATCTTGTCAGAAGTTTGGAAATGTTAGCTCCATAGATACTCAGCATGAAGAGATCATTGCTTCTGACTCATCTTCTACTTTACCTTCAATTTTCAATTCTTCCAAAAATAAAATTTGATTTCTTGTGTTTTTGCAAAATGATTTAGGTTTATCAACTGTAAGGACTAGAAACATTAGGAGGCCAACATATTGCTTCTTTGTAATTCAGACATTGGTAATTAATAACTTTATTAACATAGATTGTCTTTTGATATTATTGGGCTTTTCTGTGCAGGGTCACATGTGATTCTCACAATTGAAGGATGCTCAATTACTGTATATAAAATGCAGTATTTTCCACATAACCTATGAACAAAATCCCATGTAGTTTAAATCATGTGTAGACTCATATGATCACTATTGCAAATGAAATTCTATGCAAATTATTGTTGTATTATATTGGTTAGGGAAAAATGTTAAAAAGAAAGTTGTTGTGTTTCATACATATACATTTTTCCTCAATATATTACATCAACATTGGTTTAATCTGCAGATGTGTAACCTAAGAATATAGAATAGTAGCTGTATGTATTTATAAAGCAATACTTGCAATGCTGCCTGCATATTAAGAAACCTTGAAGAGATTCAGTTTGTTGCACAAAAGTAATATTCCAAATTGTAAAGGTAGGTGCACAAATCTGAATTATGTTAACATGAAAGGACAATTATCTGCATGAGGCTGAAATGTAATTATTCCCCTCAATTGAGACAGAATAGTGCATTACACAAAAAGTCATCCTTGAAGATTGTAAAATACTTTCCACTGAATCTGGCAGGCACCCAGCGTTACTGACACTGTTCCAATTTTAACACTTAAGTCTCAACCTGAAGCAACCCTGCTGACAAACTATAAGCAAGATGTGGAATATGAAAAGACAGAATACTTCTATTTTTAGTCATTTCCCCATTACCTGGAAAATGCCCAAGTAGACTATGTTTTTCTTTTAAAGTCTGCTGAGTAATTATTGCTGGCAAGTAGTGATGTAGACAGATCTATGGAATGTTACAGGAATGATTATTATTTAAACATGACCTCTTTCTAATGGTGGGAATAGTGGTGGGCAGATTAAGATGAAAAAGACTGGCTCTAGAGAGATCCAATCCAAAACCTTAGACCTTTATGACACCATCCTGCATTGCAGCTCAGAGCTATAGAAGGCCACCAAGTTTCTTTTTCTCTGGAAGAATCTCAACCGATTGTTAACAGACCAGTGTTCCGCAAAGAAAAGAGGAGCTGTATAGGCATTTGTGAGCAGGCATGTTTCGTGGAGACACAGTTTGAGAGTCAGAAGGAATCTTAGAATCATTAAGTCCAGCTGTATCTTAGTTATGCTTCTTTCACTGCCTCTGGAACAGGAGACAAGATTGTATGAAACAGAACCAGGAGTTAGAACACTCTCCTAATCATATTTGAGATTCTGTTCCAAAGACGCTGCAAGATGACAACTCTTTTGCCAGCTTCATTTTAGGGTCCAGAAAACTAATCTAAAAGGTATCTAACATGGGTTTATATAAGTTCATTGTTACCACTATTTTATTATGTTCACCCCCAGATCAGTTTGTTCTTCCATGCCTACAAAGGGGTAGATCAAGTCTTAGAGTCTCAGATTTAAATTCATTGTTCTAACACAATTTGCAAACATTATAATTTGGATAAGATGTGTAAATAAAAACTTATAATACTAGTTGTTGAATTTCATAATTTCACTTTTTTCCCCCTGAAACAGAGTATCATGTAGCTCAGGTTGGCCTAGAACGTCTGTCCTCCTGCCTTTACTCACAGTTATTGAAATTACAGGTGCACGATGATGCCTACCTAGTTCTATTTAATTCTCATAAAAGTTCCACAAGGTTAACTTTCTCATGGTACTTGTCCCAGCTCATGAATCTTGATAAATGTCACAATGGTAAAGTCAAAATTCATTCTAGGTAGCCAGTTCTCTGGCTATCTGATCTCAAACATTCCCCCAAGGTAACATATGTCAGCCATATGTCCCCTATGCAAACTTTCTTTGTTCCTTGTTTTGCCTCAGGTTATTGACTGATGCCAGATAAGGTACATAAGATGGAAAAAAAGCAGTATAACAACTGAACCAACAATCTAGCTATTGAACCAACAACTCCCCCTCTTTCCTTCTATCTAAATAAGAAAGTGAAGAAACAGATGAATATATGCATTTTGAATTCATGCAGGTCTTTTCAGTGAGTTCTTAATCAGAACATAATAGATGCTTGAATGGAAAGCTCAAAGAAAGGTAATAGAGTTTGTGGGTCAGGACTCAATTGTGATTCCCAGAGGAACCCCACCCAAGTGACCATCTTGGGTCAATGAGATACCTGTGGACGTGAATCATTGTAGACATTCCAAACAGGTTATATCAGCTCTCTGTCTGATAAGGGTTATGTAGATCATGAAGCTAGTTTGCTAATATTCTACAAGGAATATAGTCACCCATGGACTAGGATAGTTATATCATCAAGGCCAGAACATTTCCACCCTGTAGGAAGATGAATTCAGGGAACCAAATTACAATCAGAAGGTAGATTGATTAGAATGGAATTAGAGCAAAAAAGTGAATTAGATGATTTGAGGCTTGGTGATATGAGACAAAATCAATCTAGTGCGTCCATCTTCACAGTGGGAATAGTCTTTCAAGAGACGACATAATATCCAAATTTTCCCTGACCTATTTTTGTCTTCCCTAGGAGCTTGGAGAGGCTTAACTAATTTTTTCATTTGATTATGATTTTTCTCTAATTATTTTATGACCGGTCTCCTCTTTTTTGCTGAAATTATTTCTTCTCATTTTTACTATTTAATGGGTGAATACTTTAATGTAGTTCAGCTATTATCCTAAAATTTTCTATTTCTTTCAAAGGTTTTCCTTGACTCTTAATTTAGCTCCAAACTTCTGCTCAGAGAGTTCTAAGTGCTTGCACATATTATTAGGCCAATGGGATAAATGTCTCAAAAACATAAAACAAGGAAAATATGGTACTCTGTTTATCCTCAATTCTGTTCTTTGTCTATTGAAAATTAGCAAAGTCTTTTTTTTTATTAAAAATTTAATTATACATTTTAAAATTTTTTACCAGTTCCCTCCCTCCCCCCTCCTCCCCCTCTCCTTCCCCCAGTGCCTCCCCCCCAATTCCCAGAGAGTCCTTTATTGTGTACGCCTAACTCTCCACTGGGTCCTCCTCTCCGATGACATATAAGGACCCAGTGGCATTTCCATAAGCCCTTTCTCTTGTTCCCCTTAAGCATAAGATCACTACTATGGCTGTCAATCCCTTGCCTCCAGGGGTCTCGGTGCCCTTAACAGATGCTAGACTTTATGAGGGCAACAGTGCGCTGGACATTGCGCAGGGCATGCAAAGTCCCATTATGATTGCTTTGGCCCCAACTATTGTTGAGAATCTTGCAAATCGTTGCTCCTCCCATCCTTTTGCTCTTACAATCTTACCGCCCCCTCTTCCGCAAATGTCCCTGAGCTCCAGGATGGGGAGAGATTAGGCTGTCCTAGTTCTATGTGATTGATATAGAGTCTCTGAAGTTCTGGATTGTGGTTTGTTGATTTTCTTTTGCAGTTTTGCTGCTCCTGCAATTCCCTTCACTCCATTCTGCTGGGCACTGTATGTCACCCCTTGCAGACCTTGATGGAGGCCTATTTTCTCTGCTGTAACATGGTCTCCTCTCTCCTTGTTTCTGGTGTGGCCCTCCTAACCCATCTCTCTTGTTCATAATCCTTGCAATTACTGTGTTACATAGGTTTACTTTTGAGTGTCTCAATGTGGGCTGGGTGAGTTTGGTACTAGGAGCCACCTATTAGGGAGTACATACGGCGCTTAGAAAATTAGCAAAGTCTTATTTAGCAGAATATTTAGAGAGAGGAGCTGTACATATCAGGTCATATACTGTACTTTTTGCCATAAACTGAAAAAATTAAAAAATAGAATAATTCATAGTGACTGTTGCAGTTCTTTTTTATTATTTTATTTTTTTCTAGTTTTACAAGTGTTATAAGTTTTACTTATCCCTACTTCCCTTTATCACCCCTCCCTCCCATTTCCGTTCCTTCCCTTTATCAATCCATCCACTTCCTCCCACTCTCTTGCTTGTCCACTTCTATAGACACTAGGGTTCCCTCTGGCTTGTCTACTTTTGTGGGGTTCAGGCCTATCAGGCCTATCATGGCCTATCAGGCCAAGTTGCCTGTCTTTGGGCCACCCACCAATAAGACTATTTCCTTTCACTCATCCAGCTTTAGTCCTGAAGGTTTCCACTATATGTTTTAATCTCTCTTGAGTTCCTTGATAGTCTATGGGAGCACATTGGTGTGAAAGTCATTATGCAGGTCTGGTAAGGACAAGTCTCACTGCAGTGAGTTCCTGGATGCAACAGTCCTCCTTTGAAGGGAATATCTTGTCCAATAGTTGACCTTCCCATCTTTAGGTTCCCACAATCATACTACTCTCTCTTACATGAGGTTTCCTAAGCCTTAGGATAAGGGGTTACTCTTCTTCGTGCTGTGGAACAGTACTCATAAGTGATCAACTTAGAGGAGAAGGCTTGCTTATTTGGCTTATCCAGAGGTAATATAGTCTGTCATGGTGGGAATTGCACAGCAGAAAACTTGGCTGTAGGCAAAAGTAGGAGGCCAGTTCAGGTAACTGTAGTCATCAGGAAGCAGAGAGAGCAAGAAAACAAGAGGTAACAGGGCCAAGCTGTCAAAACTCAAGGCTGACCCCCATATGATGAGCTTTTCTCCAGAAAGACTCTACTTAAAGATTCTTCATCCTTCACAAACTAACATCTTCTAAGGATTCAAAAACTTGAGTTTGTGGGGCAACTTGCACACAAACTGTGGCAGTGACCTAATGTAGATCACTGGTGAAATGTGGGAAGGATAAGAGTGACTATTGATAAACTCTATTTTAGGATGATGAGAGCATCCTAAAATTACATAAGAGTGAACATTCCTCAATTCAGAAAATGTACTAAATAAAGTTAAATGTAGCCCAACTAAGTTGCCCAGCAAATGGCTACTTGCTGTGTAAGCTTGAATGAATCCTGATGTTGATCTCTGAACCCATGTAAAGGTGATGGAGAGAAATAGTTCTACAAAGTTGTCCTCTCATCTCCATGTGCTTGCCTTGAGACCTATGTCTCCATACACACATATGTACATGTGCACAAACACACACATACACACATACATACAAGTTCACTCATGCACACATACACACACACACACACACACATACATATATATATATATATATATATATATATATATAAACACAGCACATACTCATAGCAAAAATTTAAAAAGCAAAATGTATTTTAAAAGGGTGAATTTTTTGGCATATAATGTATCAAAATCACTTATGCAAGAAAGTTGAATAAGCAAATAAATGAAAACTTAAGGGAAAAATGATACCTGAAGTCAAATTATAGACTGAATATTCAAATGTATTGCTATATATTTTTCTACTTTGTGGGCCAAGAGAATTGTTTCCAAAGAAGGTGATTTATGTATTACAATGTCTTAAACGTGGAGCAACAATTTAATCACATCTACTTTACTATGCCTCTTAAAACCAATAAGAAAATACTGAAAAGCTATTTGTTTTCAAATTTTAAAGTCACTTTAGTTCACTAGACACCCATTCAACTAGATTATCCTAATCTGAAACTTTAATTTAGTTAACAACGTCTCACATTCATACCATATCTTTAATGTAAAAGATCATGTAATTTTGACCTTTTCACCTTAGTAAACTCATTAAAGAGGATCATTCTTTCTGTTCTTTGAACACTATGAGGAAAAGGCCTTATTCCTAGGTGTCGTGCATGGTTCATGCCCGCTCGTTCACTTCTGAGCTTAATGATCACTCCTGTCTATCTGTCCTGTCTATCCTGAGACCTTCTCCATACCCAGCACTGAAGGTACTTCTCTGACTAGTTTCTATAGTATCAAGAGTAAGGTTATCACAAAACACTGGAATTTGACAAATCCCATGCAATCTGACTCGTTTGTAGAAAAATACCTAGATTCTCCGATTTCTATGGGAGATGGCAATGTTTTGTGTATTATGGAGCAACTGAAGATGTCAGAGGGAACCAACCCACATTCCAAAGTACTGAATTCTCTTCGGCATTTCTGTCTCTTCAGCTTCTTTCATTTTCTGTTCCATAGTGACCACTCTTCTATGTGTGTTTCTTAGAATTTCCTCTCATATAAGTTGTAATCAACTCTTCCTCTCAGAGTAGGTTTTCATGAGAATCCAGAAGATATTGCATTTGTGATACATCAAAACAAGGCTCCCTGATGTTAATTAAGTTAATTAACACAATCCTATTATTCAACAGATTGACTAATTCTAAATTTAGAACTGGTAAGTGTGATATAATAACTTCCCTTATAGAATTTGCCTAGAATAAATAGGAAAATTTTCTTCATTGTTTCTGAGGGTTTTCAAGAAGTTTAGGTGCTTCCTAATTTTGCTGATGGCTAAGTATGTTGATTTAATGATCTTTGACAATATTGAAGTATGAGTGCTTCTCTAAAATTAATTTGAATTTATATCACCTATTGTCTCTCATTATTTTTTTTATTTCCACTCATACAAACTTAAAAGGTACACTGTTCCCCCCCACTCTGTCCAACCCCCATCCCCCTGTGCCCCCCTCCCCTCCCCTTTCCTTCCCTATCCCCTAGTGCCTCCCTCTCCCATCCCCTGAGCATCCTTTAATGTGCATGCCAGACTCTCCTCTGGGTCCTCCTCTCTGATGAGGTGCAAGGACCCAGTGGCATTTCCCAGAACCCTTTCCTGTGCTCCCCTTAAGCATAGGAACACTACTGTGGCTATCAATCCCTTGCCTCCCAGGATCCTAGTGCCTTTAGCAAATGCTAGACTTCGTGAGGTCAATAGTGTGTTGGACATTGGGCAGGGCATGTAAAGTCCAAATATGATTGCTTCGGCCTTAACTTGTGTGGAATATCTTGCATATCATTGCTCCTTCCATTCTTGTATTGTCTCTCATTATTATGATTATTCTATTTGATAGATATAGACTGTAAGAGAAAGATAGATGATAGATAGATGATAGATAGATAGATAGATGATAGATAGATGATGATAGATGATAGATAGATGATAGATAGATAGATGATAGATAGATGATAGATAGATAGATAGATAGATAGATAGATAGCAATAATGTTCATTGTCTTTGTTCCATAATTATTCTTCTGAGAATTTAGTACCTGATTAGTTCATATTTACAAATGTGCATATATTCTGTAGGCCTGATTTTAGAACTTTTTCAATATAATAGGCTCCCAACTAAACTATTTTGGCATCATCATTTCAGTATTCCTCTCAATAGCAAATGAAAAGAACTTAAAAATATTTTAAATGCTGAACAGCAACACAAAATAGACTCATATTATAGTGCCTTAATTAGTTGTAAAATCTCTGTTGTTAGAAAAGATTGCACAAACAATATAGTCTTGTTAGAATAGCAAATGAAAAGAAGCTAAAAGAATCTAATAGCACACTTGTACTATGATTATCTTGTGTGCATTTGCATATTGACAAAAGCTAGAATAAAACTAGATAAGGTTACTTATCAAATTAGATATTTTCCTCTTGTCTAGCACTGAAATCAGAATTGAAAGCAAATGCTTTCATTATAGTTATAAATACAATGTTTTAATGCTGAGGAATTGCCTACAAAACTGTCTCTAGCATTAAGTATAGCTGAAAAACAAATGATGACTACTTGAAACTTGGGCTTTGAGGGGGGGAGGGAAGGAATGGAATTGAATAGGTTTTTTTGAGCTATAATTCAAACTTTAAGAGAAAGCTAAATGGTTGTAAACATGCTTTTAACTTTTCTCCTTCAATCAGATCAGCAGGATGGTTATACATGTCACTGCTGTATATTCAACTTGGAAATCCTAGATTCGGAATACTACAGGGCAGGGTGCAGAGAAATCAGATTCTGAAGGTAGAAAATGACTTTGAAAGTGTAGTATTGTAGAGTCAGAATCAGCTCTGCTCACCTGACCATTCATATAGAGCATAGTCAATTTTCTTATCTCCAAATGAAGCCACAGTCTCTGACCAACTGTATGTTTTTGGCTCTTGGAGGATCAAAAGAAGTTCACAAAGGAGCTGTGAAATCGCAAACACAGTCCCAAATGAAACACGGCAGAACTTAAAAGTCAGATGATGTATGATCGGATTTACAGTCTGTAGAGGTCAAGGGCGTAAACTCTTGCAGAGACTCATTACCTTGTCTGGGAGACACAGATCATTTGGCGGCTCCCATGATAGATTCTGAGGGTGGGTGCCTGGGTCACAAGTGTGGCAGATCAGCTCCGTGGGCTGATGCATGGCTTCTTTTCCTCTGATGTGACAGGGCCCATTCTTTGTTTCTGTTCTTCCCGAGAGTGATTCAGGGAGGAAGAGGTACGGTTGGCAAGTTGAGATCTAACTTCTCCCAGCCTCATTTTTCACACGCATTGCACACATAGTCTCCCTTGACACTTAACTCTTTTCTCTCCTTCTAGGTCTGTGTTCTGGGCATAGCCAGGAACAGTTCAAACAAGTTTTTCTTTATAAAATGCATGCTAAGCTCCTCTAGTTCTGTACAGGATACACAGTAACAATCTTCCTGTCAAGAGACATTTAAATACAGAAAAAAAAAAGAGTTCTCACATAACAAATGACCAATGAGATTAGCAGATTAACTGACCTACTGACTGATGCGTTAAAGGGACGGTAAACAATAAATAATTACATAAAGACTATCAGTTCAACTAAATACATATATTTCAATGAGTGCAGTTTGAATTAGCCTCAAACAACTAGCACAATAAATTGCATTATTTTTTCAACATTTTTTGGTGTGTGTATAAGTGTGTGTGTGTGTGTGTGTGTGTGTGTATGCTGATTTTTCACCTTATTTTTTGAGACAGTTTCTCCTCTTGGACCCAGGGCTAACTACTTAGTAAACTTGGGTAGCCATTGGGCCCTGGGAATTTGCCTTTTTCTGACATTCTCCAGTGCTGGGGTTTACAAGTGCATGCCACCATGATTAGATTTTTGTGTGCATGACGGAGATCTGAATTCAAATCCTCATATTAAAGTGGAAAGCACTTCACTTACTGAACCACCTTCTGAGGTCAACTTTTTGCATCATTTCCTGTTTTCTGCTTCATTCTATAGTGTGACAGATTTCTAGAATAGAGTGTCAGCTTGAGTTTAATCTTAACATTTGCTACCTTCTAAGTATATGATTTTAGATAATGTTTAGGTTTTCTATATCTAAAGTAATTTTAATATCAGTGTAATCTTAAAATTATTCATGAAGATTAAAAGGCATTATGTACATTTCATTAAAGGAACAACCTAGCATATGCTCACTAAAGGGAACAATTAATGTAATATATATCAAGACATACTTGTTTTTAGGTATGAACTCAGATCTTGAATGAAAGGTAAAGAATATGCATAAATAAAATATAAATAAAATGTATACTGTATATTTAGGGAACCATAGTGGACAGACAGATAAACAATTTCAACAATTGTTCAGGATAGATCCATGTAAGAATATCTTCTTCACGATACAAATATTGCAGATCAGTAATACTCCCTTGGAGCACCTGAGGTCTTTTCTAAATGCTGCCACCACAAATCTATTGAGTCAATTTAGCAAGAAAAATCAGTCAATGTAGTTGTTAAGCACCATGAAAACAAAATGATGGACTGATTAGAATGCCTGCAAATGGATGGAAGCAGCAATTAATAAAAAATGTGTTGTGTGAGAAGAGAAGAAATTGAACAATAAGATTTTCTTTTGAAATACATACATGCATATATGTATGTACTTTTTCTAGCTTTATTAACATGATAAATAAAAACATTTGTATTAAGCATATATGATTTAGTTTTCTGATGTTACTGTAACTTACACAATGATCCCCAGTCAGTCAAGTACATCACAATTACTTTTTTCTCCTTTGTGGTGAGAACTTGTGGAAACACGGACATTATGACTTTTATTTGGCAGAGAACAAATGAGAGGTAAAGTATTTAAGGCAAGGAATGTGGATCACTGTTTCAACACAATACCAGGCAAAAAGAACTTATAGCTTGGTAAAACTGAGAACAAGAGCTCAGTAATCATCAGGAATATACAAGAGAGTCCATGGACTTTTAGATTTTAAATTGACATTTTTACATATTTCATCTTACAGAAGTCTTTGAAACAATGATATGAAATAAAGGACTCTGAAATATCATTTAAAATGACTGAGGTAATACACAGAATCTCAAGAGATTAACATTAATATAGTCTACTGAATAAATACCAAAAAGCCTTACTGTTAGCTTGTTGCTATGGCATCAAGCCTATGATACCCAAATAAACAGAAGTTGCACAGGAAAACGTAGCTAATCAGTCCATTGTTTTGTCTGCATGGTGCTTACCACCTGCATTGACTGATTTTCTCACTAAATTGACTCAATGGGACATTTATGGTGACAACATTTAGAAAAGACCTCAGGTGCTTCAAGGGAGTATTCCTATCTATATGACTAGACTTTATTACCCCATGAAGTCAGTGATTACACATTTACTTAATAGGCACACATATATACATGCATACAAATTATGTACATAATCAAATGTCTTATAATAATTAACATTTAGCTGTCTTGATTGTTTTAAATAAAACTTTTCCCTTGATAGAACATTCACGGGGGAACCCTTGGTGTTTTGAACAGTATTGTCTACATTTATTTTTCATCAGAAGAAATGGAGTGTGCTTATTATTTATTAACTTCTCACTATTTAAAAAGATATAAAGCACATAAATTGCCACATACTCGGGTTGTCAATAGAGTCATGAAAATAAGGAGATAAAGAGCTAAAGGATGGGGAGAAAAATCATTGTTCCTGCAAACTAGGAAGAAGCTACTTCTGATGAATTCAGTTTATATCCTGGATATCATTTTCAACTATCAAGGAAGGACATTTTCAGAAAGATTTCTGTGGTCAAAGCTGAAAATTTAAAATCAGGACTCCTTGGAATCTCTAGATCTCCAAGTCACAACTTTGTAAACAGAATATGAAATATTCTCACACAAGATAGAAAGGAATTGCTTTGGTGGGATGTTTTTAGGAGTTCTCAGAAAGAAAAATTTTTGCCCCTTCAATCTAAATAGAAGAAGGGGCTAAATTTAGCTTAACAGACTTCTGAACTGTCCAATAATTGTCACTGTAACTGCTTTCACATAAAATAACCTATGGTGAAGAGGAAAGGGCAGCTAACACAGTATGCAAACTATTTACATCACCATATTGGATTACTTTAGCACAAAAGAACAGCAAAGCTTATTGAGTACTTTTCATTTCAAATATTTTTCTATGGAAATGATTCTTTCTTAAATTAGACTGTGAACAATTTATGTGATATGAATGATTGTTGCAGCACTATCAGGAAAATCTAATTAGTGAAAAAGTCCAAGAATGGAAGCCCATGCCTGTTTATAAATGCGCGAGTAGGTAAAATGCACAGGTAAGGATGGATGGTCTCGTCCATCCATGTCTTTCTCTTTTAGAAACACTAATTCAGAATATGCTTTTCTCAAAAGAGGGATTTTGTTCTATTTGTACTTACATAAAAGCACTTGAAAAGAAAGACAGAAATTCCATGAGAAAAATTACAAGGGAAGCAAAATTTGTCATAAACATCCCTGCTCTCTTGGGTACTCACACATTCCTTATTCCTCTACTATGATTAATTGGTTATGCTGGATTGTGGCTTTTGAAGCTTTTTGTTGCAACCGTACAATCAATACATGTGCAAAATATTAAGATTTCATTAGAGTTAGTTAAATTCAATCCTATAAGGGTATCTGCATTTTTGATAATGGATCACCAAATCATCATTTCTATAAACTGCTGTGAGAAAGAAGACATAAAATGAATCATAAGGTTATTAGCCATGGCACAAATAAGAATAAATTAATACTCAAGTACTTCATGTAGTATTACAACCTTGAAGTATTATTAATTTCTAATAACTTTGCAACATAAGAGAAAGAAAGTAGAGCCTACTAATTAAAAATGATACAATGTTTTAGATTTTAAATCTTAGTTCAGTCATTTAACCATTGCATGACTTTGGGCATATATTTTTGTGTCCCTCCCCTTGAGCATATTTCTTATAAGACAAATCAGGTTCCATATAGTGAGCACAAGAACAGTTTATAGTACCTTCCCCTTAGAGTTTTGATAATTAAATTGCCATTATCTGTTAAATTAATGTACGTGTAATCATACATCACCTATTGGGCTCCAAGTATTATTTTATATCTTGCTAATAATAATAGATGCTATCAAAATTAAGCACCATCCTTTTATTATAGAGAATATATGAAATTTGCACTTCATATTACTAAATATATAAGTGACTTTGATAAAGATAAGATAGGCTATAGGCTATTCACAGGCTCAATAATTTGTACCCTTCGTGCAATCATAGTTCAAGTTGCTGATAGATACTACATGGAGTTCCTGTTATAGTTGGGAGGTAGATAAAAAGATAAGTGAGAGTAATAGTGAATATCTAATATGAAAGGCATAATAGAGAAGGAATATACAAATTTAAATATTATCAAAAAGACATTTGATGAATTTTTCTATAAAGAGAGACATAGGTTTAGTAATGTAAAAAATCCATGTTAAATTCTGGGGATAAACTTTTTTGATCAAGGAACTATGAGAGCAAAATTCACAGATTGCAAAACTACTCAATGAAGCTAAGGAATGTCAATGAGTTTGTTGTGGAATAAAAACAATTGTTAGCAGGATACAAGTATCACAAGAAGTTTAGAACAAGTTAATAGAGAATCTGATGGATACAGAATTTCAACTCAAGGTGTTGCCTGCAATTGGAGAATGACATGGTGGGACATGGTCTCACTTACATTTTAGAACTATTGGATTGGTATAAGCCCATTACAGTCCAATGGCAGAAGAAAGTTAAAGCAAGAGTAGAAACAAAGTAATAGAAATTTCTTCATTTTTGGATGTAAGATGGATAAAGCATTTTGAAAGCAAGAATTTGTAGATTTGGGATATATAATGTGGGATGAGCTTTATGCTGGTGCATTTGTTAAATTTCTGGGCACATCATTTGTACTCCTCCCTCTCTGTCTTCCAGGAATGCAAACACACATTTTTACTGGGTGGCACTTGAATTTAATCAAGTGTGAAAATATAAACTCCTTGCAAATGACTGTATTATTACTGACAATCCCTAAGAAAATGCCACAGTCTGTGGTAAGTCACATAGCTGCTTGGGGGGGCCGATGTGCTCTTGGAAGTCCACTTGGAGCAGGGGAGATTTGAACTAGCTCTTAATGAGTGAGTCAGAGAAGGGAAGGCAATAACATTTCATTAAGTCAGATATGGAATATCATAACCTTTCCAGATTCTGGAGTTAAATGAAAGGCACTGAGTTGATATACTGAGAAAGTAAGTCCAAGTGACTTTGATCTCTAATTAAATGCTATATGCATTTCTTATCCTACTTGTATCACACTCTAGTAGTGAAGTTCACCAAAGGTGACACACATTTGTAACAATCCAGAAGGATTCTAATGTATTTCAGGGCAGTTTGATGCTTCCTCCTCTCTTCATGAGAGGTGTTTGGTGGGTGAGGAACCCTATGAAGTGAGGCTCTGTAGAATTCTCTGGCTATATCAGATAGAAGTAAAGTAAATGATTTATTTCATCTAATTAACTTCATTGGGTCATTTGATAGTGCCACATCTGCCTGTTTATGCAACAACGCTTGATGTGATCTCTTCTCCATTGGAGTCCAGATGGCTACAGGAGAAACTCCGTGATACAAGCCCAACACCAGCACCTCAAAGATGACTAAACACTCTCTGAGACTAAACTAAACACTAGTAGAAGTGATTAATACAATTCCAGTGGACACTTTTCCTCACCCAGGAAGAGGGTTGCAGCCCAGTGAATATGAACAGGAGAAAAGCAGGATGACAACCTGGGGTTGGCCTTCCTGTGTCCAGAGCACTTTCCCAACCTGGTCTACAATTTCTCTGTGGATTCGATGTTCCCTCTGCTTTCTGCTCTTACTGAAAACATAGCTGCTTCTTTCACTTCTCACTAACATAAAATCAGTTCAACAAAAAGTTTCAGGGAAAACACATACGAACTTAAATAATGAAAATATAGGGAGAAATTCAGAGATGGGGACTTAGCTTTAAGCCTAGTTGATCCTTTGGAGTAGTGACATGAGATTAGAGCCTGGATACGAAACGGCCATGCAACAAAGACTGTAGATACATAGAAGAATAAGACAGCTCCTCTGAGGCTCAAACACAATGGATTTTGTTAGACAGCAGGTTTGTTGCAAGCTCCCCCAGCATGGTGTATGCTGTCTATCTAGTTCTTACAGATACGGTGTCACCCACAGCATCAGCAACACCAGATCATAAGTTATGAGAACTGTCCCCTGGGGGAAACAGTTCATAAGATTTTGTCATAGCAAGTGAATGAAATGATCGGAGGTGGGACTACCAAAAAAGCAGTGGAGAGGGACAATTAAGGAGACAGTTTTCAAGGTTTTTTTTTTCCCCCCTTGGGAATTATTTCCTGATGTCCCAGCTAGAAATGAGCCTCTCTAATGTGTTGAGTGGTAGTTAACTTGTCTGTATGCCTTCCTTTTCCTGTTAAAAATTCTTGATGAATAACAATGATTTCTTTTACACTGAACCTACAATATTGCACAGAATGTTACATACAGAAAGGGTGTCATTGAGAAAAGGTGTCTTTATAAATGAATTAATTTCTGGATTTGAAGTATAAGTTATTACCACTTTTTTGAAAACTGAATCAATTGTAAGTGATTAGAAGATCAGCAAAACAAGAAATAAATGGTCCTGTTGGTTATATGATACTAGAAACAGATTATTTTCAGGGCTTTTTATTTGTTTGCATGACTCACTATCCTAAAAATACTAGACAGTATCTGTCAAGTGACTTTTACATATATCAATAGTGCCTTTTATATTTGGGAACTCTCCAGTCTAAGTTTCTCATAATAAGCCTAGCATTTTTGCATCCATTTCACAGGTTATAATCAGATTTTCAGAGAGATTAAAACATGTTCCATCTGTAGAGTGAAAGGAAGTGAGAGACTGGATCTGAATTCAAGCCTATCATATTAGAAAACAGATATGCTTTCACCGTAGCATAAGGATATCAGTTTTGAGATCACTCTCTGAGATCTCATCATTTGGATATAAGGTCATCAGCGTTGTCTGGCATTTATTAGAAGCTGAGAACATGCTCATGTCATTGTTGACTTCATCTTTTTAAAGGCTCAGATAATATTTTTGCCCTTTCCTCTTCCTTTTCTGTCTTCTTTTCCCCTAATCTTTCAGAAGAATCAGTTGTGGAGCTTTTAACACATGAAGGCAGGACTGTCTTGGGATTCCCAGCTCGGTCTCCTAGGCTGGATAGAATTAGACTCAATGTCTTCTTGCATGACTCAAGTCATTTAGCTCTTGAACAAGACAAAAAAACTTGCAGTAAAGCACCTTCTTTGTAGAGCTGATGTGAGAATCAAATGTAATCCTTTATGAAAGCAATTATCTCTGAGCCTTGTATATAGTAAAGACATGAAAAATATTTGTCTTCATTGGCCACTGTTTAATAAATAAATTGTGTATCTCAGATGTAATCTTCAAATTATTTCAAAAATTTGTATACCTGTTTCTAGAATGAAGAAGCTAAACTTTTTAAATCATAAGAAATATCAGTCACATAAAGGTTAATAAGAATTATATATATTTATATGTAACATGAATTGTATACATAATAAATACTGAACTCACTGGTAGTAAAATCTCTAGGGAAGCAGGAATTAATAAATACATATTAAAAAACCAAATCAGTTTCTAATACTGTCAAATTCATCTTATGAGTAACATAATATATTCAAAATCCTTTTGCAAAGTAATATATAGAAAACAAAAATTAGCCAATGCATCTGTAGAAATACATTGTTTTCTAGTTATATCTTTCTTTTCACAACTGAAAAATATGTGAGAACAAGAGGGCTCATAAACTTGAAATGGGACTGTGTCATTTTTAACTGTTACCCTTGGCACTGTGTGAAAAAAAAAACTTGTTTGTTTACCTGGGCCAGTTTAGTGACTCAGAGGGTAAAGGATGGAATACCAAATCCTGAGTTCTGGGTGGCAGTAGGACTTGCCATTTAAAATGACCGATAAGCAACATGAAAGAAATAACAGAGGATGGACCACATCTCATATCCTCAGAATTAATGACAGTTCCTTCTGTCTTCAACCCTCTCCAATGTCCTGTGGTTGCTAAGCAACCTCATAGAAGTAGTGGAGTGAGGAAGATATGTCAAAATCATTATTTTTGCCTTAAAGAGGCAGTGGCTATAATGAAAGCAAAATACTGTACTTTATCTTTGTTTCAAGTAGTTTATACTGGAGCGAGGAATGATTTCTTTTCTACCTCACTCCCTCCTTCCTGTTTTAAACATGAAAGTACTGGATACTTTTAAAAGATTTGAGGTACAGTCAAAGACAAATACAAAGGAAGAAACAATGCAGAGGAGAGGGAAGAAGGAGGGAAAGAAAGAGAAGAGAAAAAGAGAAGGAAAGGGGGAGACAAAGAGAGAGAGAAAGATTGAGAAAAAAGAGTATTTTTTGACTTTCTTTCCTAATTACTCCAGAAGCAAGTTATGAAGTCTCTATTATAGGATTTATAAACCAATGCATAGGAGAAAATATATTGGGAGTTCTGCGTAATGGGCAAAACCTTTGGGATGGGGAGAAGAAATTGTAGCTTTGTCTGTCCATTTACACATGTATTCTCAGAAGCTCTGGAGCATTTAAATTGTGTGAAATATGGGTCTAAGACAATATTTGAGCAACACAATACTAGGTTAGTGAAGATAAAGGTTTCATCCCTACACAAAACCTCCATTTCTGCATAGAACTTTCTTATAAATATTGCAGTTGAAGTTAAAATTCTTATGTTTGATTCCTTTTGCTGAAATTAATTTTTTCAGATGGTAGATTTTTTATACTTCTCTTATCCATGGAAATCTGGGAGATCTATTTTAAATACAGATCTGATGCTATCCCCTGGATATAGGTGGTATCATAAACTAGAATACTGGACTTGTGCATGTTTTAAGCATGCAGACATGAAATTGTGTCTTAATCGAAATTAACATGTTGGGTGGCCATGCATGAATCATATAAATCCTGATTAACCTTGGTTTTAGGATACACCAAAGAAGAACATTAAATACCATAACCTAAAACGTCTGAGACTAAATTGGGTCTTCCATATTAAAAATTTATTTCAATCACAACAGGACTGTTGCATCCAGGAACTCACTGCAACAAGGTCTACCTTTGTCAAATCAACACAATACCTGACATAACAACATTCTCCCAAACGTAACTCTTTTAGAGAAAGAATGCCAGGAAAAAGGAATCCTGGGGGAATTTCCAAATGATGTAGGCAAGTTTGTGATGAAGTTAATTTCTCTGGTTGCTCCTTGAAGGGGTGATTACTTATAATGCTTAAGTCCATGTATTTTGGACATAGTCAAAATATTTATTTATTTATTATGTATACAATGCATATTATGTATACAATTCAGGAGAAACTGTTACACCCAGAGAAAAATTTGGAGCAGGCGCTTGGACACAAGAACCTTTCCATTGCTAGGTATGTCCACTGGTGAGCTGTTTGAGCCACCATGGATAGCCATGTACTTGCTAGTATAGGTATCTGATATAAAGCCCTGTGGTCACATATATAGAATATTAAAGACTGGAGGGAGGTGACTTGGAATATAGAACAAGAGGGAATGGGAGAGAAGGAGATCAAAAGGAAGAGAGTGTGAAGGTCAAAAACATAAATTCATTCCATTTGTGTATGAAAATTTCCAAAAATAAAGTGGGACTTTTTTTTTTAAATGGTAAGGGTGAATTACAACAATAAATGTTCAACAACTATTTCTCTGTTTCTTTCTTCTTACTTTCCCCAATGGATTTTCATTATTGAGTATCTCATGTGGTGCATTATTTTTTGTAGCAATTCTAACTATAATGACTGAGCAACAAATAAAAAGTAAATATTATCACTCAATCCCCAGCACTCCAATCTCCACTTCTTTAGGGAGCGTTTTTTAATGTTTCAGCATAATAACTGAAATGTCATTTTTTAACTTGGATGTTAGACTTTCTTGCTGAGAGGAATGTGGGATTTGGCTGTATTGGGAGACCAACCAGGTGTGATGATTGGAAGATGTGGACCTCCTGTTCTTCCCTCTCCACCCCTGCTCCCTAGCTTGCCAGTAGAGCTGGAATGTTCGTCTCTGAGTGGCCTTATATTTAAACAATGCCAAGGGAAGAATTGACTGACAAAGTCAATCTGGGATGATATCTGAAATGAGATGATGAATTCCAAGTCTCTAAGACTTTATTGGATTTTTAATATAAAAGGATCAGTTTGGGAAATCAGGAAGGTTTTTGTAATACTTCCATTATTAAAAAATAAAAATTGAATATCATGCTTTCGCTCTTATGGTTTCATACTAACACTGTATGTTCTTTAAATTTTTATTTTCTCTGCAGCCACATATAACTTATCAGCCTTCTTAAGGGAGCCAAGTGCAGGCACATGTATTGATGCTTTCTGAGAGTGGAGGAATTTGAAACTAAAATAACTTTTAAACACCAAAGAGTGTTTTTATGTGTTGATTTGGTATTTTAAATGTGGTATACATAGTTCTTTGTGAGAAGATGTTTAAGATGGGAAACTGCATGGGAATTTATAAAATCCAATTATAGACTTTAGGCATGTTTTCCTTTTTCCAATTTCTCACCTACTAATTATTACAAACAGTCTACCATTCCATGTAGCTTTCAAGGAAATTGTGCTTGAAAACAAAAATGAAACCATACGTAACTCTTTTAGAGAAAGAATACCAGGAAAAAGGAATCCTGGGGGGAATTTCCAAATGCTGTAAGCAAGTTTGTGATGAAGTTAATTTCTCTGGTTGCTCCTTGAAGGGGTGATTACTTATTATGCTTAAGTCCATGTATTTTGGACGTAGTCAAACCTGGATTCATTAAGCGCTAAGGATTCTAGGATGTGACTGATAAATGTCACTTTGGTCTCTCCTGTAACAGAGAATGACAATAAAACGGTGATGACTATGTACCTAATACACAGCCAGGAACCCATGTGAATAGTTATAACCACCATTTCCATCTTTATGTGATATTTAGTCTCTTTCCTGCAAACAAATGTATAAACCAAGAATTTCGAAAGCATTCTGAAGACCAGGTATATCTGTCTCCAACTAACCCTGAAATTCTAGTTTCTGTCTGACAGATGTGCCTTGTGCAAGGAGATAGAATCTTATAAATATAAATTTCTATGACTTAAGTGAATGGCAGTGTAACCAGATTGCAAAGAGATGACAGTTGCAGTGCCTTATAACCCTGACCCAGCATCACAAGACCTTCTTGTCAAGCCTTTTGGATGTTTTACAGTGGGATTTTTGTCTAGTTCAGAAATTAACGTGAAAATGTGTTCTGAAAGATAAGTCAGAACAGAGATTCTAGGCACAGGTTTTAGTCTTTTGTGATCATTAACTTACATTTTTGCAAAATTAGGTATTTGTTGGAGGATTATCTGGACATAGTTATGATATAGATGTTTCATGTTAAATCAATGGTGAGATATTTCATAGTCTTAGCATTATATACCTTGAGATTATAAATTCTTTAACAAAAAGTCATTCTCAGATGCAGAGCCTAACCTCAATTTTCATTGCAAGATTAAATTCTCCCTCCCCATAGGAAGAGTTGCTCCTTTTCTTTTTCTTTGTCTCTGTTATTGTCCTTTACTCTCCTAGAGTAAAGTAAAAAAAAAAAAAAAAATGAAGTTTTGTGTTTCTGTATGTTTGCATCACAAGTATGCAAACTCTAATCTTGCATGAATCTCTATGTGTATGGCAGGATGAGCCCCTGAAAAGTGTGGAAACAAGGGCAGCACCATAAGTTAACAACTTTGCCTCCTCTCAGATAGATTTCTGTCATGGTTCCACCAGAGCAAGAACGCATGAAGTTTACAAACATTTTCACTTGTCCAGTTACATTTACTACATTCTTAAGGAGACACCAGGTTTCTCAATCTCATGAGTGTTCACCTAACAGAAGTATCTCCTCTTTTTGGAGTTGGTTGTTTTCAAAATATTCAGCAAAACTTATGTTTATCTTTATCACAAATGAATAATTCTGTATCAAAAAATAAAGTTATTGCATGGTTACATGCATCCACCTGTGTGTATGTATTTGTGTATACATGTATACACATGTGGGCACATGCGTACATATATCTGTATTTATGTACATGTTTGTATATTTTTCCTTTGTTTAGAGTGAGAGCGAGAGCAAGAGTGAGAGCGAGAGCGAGAGCAAGAGAGAGAGAGAGAGAGAGAGAGAGAGAGAGAGAGAGTGAGAGTGTTAGAAGGCCCTGGTTATCCCTGTAGAGGAACAAACCTGACTTCAGGAATCATCCTGGATTCCTTCTATAGACATTTTGCTTCATCTAGGATTTCCCAGACTCTGCCATCAAGAGCCGGAAGTATAGGCCACTGCCATTTCCACCTGGAGTTTTTACATGGGGATTGGGATCTGAACTCAGGATCTTCTGCCTGCGAGGTAGAGTCATAACCCCTGAGCCATCTTTCCAGGCCATATGTGTATATTTGGATGTCTGGATGGATGGGTAAATATGAGTTTGTTAATTATGTGTGTATGTGCATGTGAGTGAGTGTGTGTGTTTTTATGTTTGCATGCATAAAGCAGAAGATAACATGGGTGTCATTCTCAGGAGCTGTCTGTCTTCATTTTTGAAAGAGGCCTCTCACTGGCCTGGTTTTCACTACTTAGGTCAAACTAGTTGGCCAGTAAGCTTCAGATTCACCCTTTCTTTGCTTCCCTAGGACCAGGATTATGAATGTGAATACTCAGGTTTTTACTTGTGATCTGGGAGAGTGTGCAAAGTACTTGGTTATCTGAGCTCTTTCACCAACACCAACAAGGTCTTTCTTAATGTTTACTTAAATAGAGGTGTAAAATCGCTTGGGTCACAATCTCTTAGACAACAATCTCATAGTTATTATGAAATATTAACAAATATAAATGACCATCACAAAGAACCAAATTATCTACAACTCAAAGATGTTTATGTATCTGGTTGTTGTGTGTATGTCTTGGGGGCTAGGTGGAGCTGTAAAGATAGTAATTCTCAGGAAATAAACACACTTCATTGACATATGTGTGTTTTCTCTTAAATGTCACTTACCTTTCAAACTTCCTTCCAAGAGGTAGTGAAAAGCCTACCCTGAAAATGCAGGTAAGTTCCTTCTTCAGGTTGAATTATTTTACAAGGAATACATCTACAGAGTTCATGAGCTTGACAGTCTGTAGGAGACCTGAATAGAACTTGGGTAATTGGTATATCCCTGTATGTCCAAAATCTTATTTTAAGTCATGATGTGTCATTGAAGATAGCAAGGCAGATCCACAGAAAAGAAAGTAACTAAAGACACAGACTATAGAAGATACAGGTGATGTATGACAATATAATTTTTTAAGTTAAATGCATTATCAAAGACATAGATGCTTGAATTTGGATGAAATGACACATTGCCATAGTTAAACACAAGTGTCAACTTGACAGTTGAGGGTTTGAGCTTCTGGCACATTTGTAGAGAATTAATGGTTGAGTTAAGCCCAGAGTAAACCTGGAGGAGATTGTCTAGCTGATGGGGAAGGTCCAGTCCATGGTGGGTGGGACTAGGCTCTGAACAGGTGAATAAAATATTGAGAGCTGGTTGAGGAAGTTGGTATCCTTCTGTACACTTGGCCAGACATGCTGGTCTGGCAAATAAGGATTGTCCATCTCTCAACTATTATGTGGTTATGGTGTGGCCAGTTCCCTCCACCTGGTGTTGGTGTGTGAACTGAGAACTGTAACCAGGAATTGTAAGAGAGAATAAACCCTCGTTTCCTTAAGTCATTTGAAGGTCATTTATCAGCAACCATGCAGACTAACTGCAACACACATAAAAGTTCAAAACCTACATTCATTTATGAATGATTAGTCATGACTATGGATCGATATAATTTGGACAAAAACTTTCATGTGCAAAATTCATGTATTAGTTTTTTCAGTGGGTGCAAAAGCAGGAACACTATTAGTCCTTCATTCTATACACAAACTATGACTCAAACTTATGTCTTTTTAGTTTCTAGGTAAAACCCAAGTTAATTTTGGCTTACTAATTTTAATATAAATGATATGTATCAGTTAATATGAAATTATAGTAAAACTACAACATTGGCAACTTGAGTCCACTTCTCCGAAGCCCACATGATGGCAGAAGGAGAGAACTGCCTTCTTAATATTGTCCTTTAGCTTCTATCCATATGTCATAGCATGCACGTATGTTCCCCCACTCATAAATAAATACATAAATAAAAATATTGGCGAAATAAAGGGATATGAAATCAGGAATGTGCATGAGAAATTGGAAGTGTCCTAAACAGAAATCATTATATCACTATTTGTGTTTTCATTATAAATTAGGTATTTAGAGGTTCCTTTGATGATATTTTTAGTCAGCTTATAAAATGATGAATTTCATTGTAATATTTTTCTGTGTGCCCGCAGAGGCCATCTCCCCCTTCCTTCTGCTTTCTTTTCCTACATAAAACAGGTATTTTTACAGCTTGGTTGGGAAAATTACAGAAACTGCAATATTTGTCCTTCTGAGTCTGGCTTCCTCTGTTTAACTTGCTTACTAGTTGTCCCCATCCCTTGCATGCTTGCTCTGTCCCATTTGGATGTCCCTCTCCTGATGATGGCCAGCTGGAATTTGTGACTCAGTGGGAATCTACTTGTAAAATGCAACTGCCTCTGCTTGGAGATCCTAGAGGCTCCCACTGAACTCTAGGGCTAATCACACCAGCAATCAGATCAGTCCTTTGTTCTCTATTACAACTAAGGCTTTGAGGCGAGCTTATTAAATCCTGGCAGTACCCAAAGCCAGTGTTTAAGAAACAAAGGCAGGCAAGTGTGTAGCGAGGTCTCCCCAGGCACACAGGATGAAGAGGAGAATGAATCCACTTCCATCCAGATGTGGTCAACCTTGTTGATACACAGCTGATTCTTTGTCTTTTTTTCCACACTAGAAATTCAAATTTGCAAACATCTTTCTGATCAAGAGAAGACAACTGCTACCCCAATCAATAAACACCAGTGGGATTTCTGCTTCTGACATCAGGGTTTCTGAACTCGGTTCAACTTTAATGTGATCTAGAGCTTGCTGTTAACTCTATTATGAACAAACATGGGTTAGAAAAAATATTAATTGATCAAAGTGTGTTACAGGAAAGGGAGAGAAAGACCCAGGAGACATCGTTCAAAGTATTGGGGCTCTGTCTTTGGTAACCCTCTCTGCAGCCTGTAAAATAAGAGGGTTCTGGGGGCTTAGTTCTAAGGTTTTTATTTTTATTAGATTCTGCTGATCTATAGTTAAGTGAAGGTTGGTTTTCACTGAACATAAAGGATGCTGAGAGGCCTCAGGCATGTGGATGGTACCAGGCACCTGCTGGTGGCTGGGGGAGGGAAATAAGAACAGGTGGCAAACTCTTCTGCTGTTTGCTGTGGACTCATCCCTGCCTGGCAACACCGTTAGACTCAAGCCCACATTAATTATGAGCCTCCAGCTTGCTGCTTCTGCTGTCTGAGCTCAGAGCACAGTTTCCTCATTTTCAGTTTCATTCTAGGGTTCTGTGAAAGAGAATTTGTTTTGTTCTGAAAAAGTGCTTACTTAGCAAGCAGGCTTCCCCTCTTTACCCCCCTCACAAGTCCCATAATAATAAGGATCAAAAAAGCTAATTTTTGCCAGACTTGGATTCCATCAGCCAGTGCTTCCCAAAGACAGCCATGTTATTACAAAATTAGACTTTTTACGACTGGAATAAATACTGTGCAGTCTTTGTAGCCAGCACTTAATGGATGCTTTTGCTAATTCCACTGAATAACAAGGATTCTTTGTGAAAATAAAAGGCAGACAAGGTATAGTAAGCCGGCAATTACATATAATGTGTTGCTGTTAGCCTGCCAAAGGGGTTCATAAACCCGCAGGCAAAGACTGGGGTGTTTCTCAGGGCTCTCACCCCAGTGGCCACTTTGAACACCTCCCCCTTGGTGAGTTGTTTACTCAGAAGTGGATAGATGCTGCAGCTGCCTCTTTCTGTGGTTTGGTAGGGAGGCTTTATTACCTTCCTTCCTTCCTTGTTCCGTTCCCTAGGAGAATTCAGGTGCCAGCCAAATTCCTTGCTGTCCTATGAGCCGATGCTCCAAGAAAGCCAGAGGTACTGGAAAACACTGCGCAGCCAAGGGCAATGTGTTACAGTGGTTCAGGACATGGACTTAGTGTGAGAGGGACTTGGCTTCAAGCACCTGGCGTATCATATGTTCAAGGTGGGTGAGTGATGATCAGGGAATCAACTAGGTTCCTTCACTCATCTTGCAAGTGGACATAATAGAAGATTGACACCAGGACTGGAATGTACTAGAGTGACCTGCAGAGCTGGGTCAGCGCCCTTGCCAGAGATCTAACTGTTGACTTCTGATTCTGAAATTCTGGGTGACAACTGGAAACGACATTTCTAACACTTTAGTACATGTCATCACTGTGACCAGCAGTGCAGGGTCACCATGAGCATTCCAAATAACATATTCTATGTGCATCCATATGTGGCGTGTGTGTGTGTGTGTGTGTGTGTGTGTGTGTGTGTGTGTGAGAGAGAGAGAGAGAGAGAGAGAGAGAGCACTGCTCTTGCCTTTGGAGGTCCAAGAGTGACGTTGGAAATCACCTTGGATTGCTTCTACCCCTTATTTGCTTTGCTCTGGAGTTTCCCAGGATCTGCCTTCCAAGACTAGAAGTGCAGGCCACTAGCATTTCTCCCTGCCAATTGTTGCATGAAAACTGGGACTTAAACTCAGGACCTTCTGCTTTCAAGGCAGACTCTTAACCCATGTGCCATCTCTCTGGCCCCATATGATAACATATTGAGAATTTTTATTTCTCACCAGCAGCTCAATAGGAGGCATCACATACCTACAACTGGGAAATTTATTTAATTGCCCATGGAGTCTTGTAGGAGCACCTCAAGACAAGTTGTTTTCTCTTTTCTTCCCCTTTCTGGGTACCCTTATGTAAAACATATTGGTTAACAGCTTTTTAATATTTTTGATAGGCTTGTAATGTAAACTTCTGTCTGGCTATATTTAAATAGTGTAATTATTTACCACTGCTCTTGGTTGCCCTCCAGAACCTGATAGTAAGACCCTTATTTCTGAAGACACTATACACTACAATAATGGATAAAAAGCAACCTAGAATGGATATAGAAGTTTTTTCTTTTCTAGCTCTACTTCATAGTGCCAAATGTATTGATGTGGGCTGCCAGGCAGGAAAGTATTTAATAGCCTTACCTAACTGTGAATGTTTCAAACTACAATTACAAATGCTCTGGCAAGAAGGTGCTATTGGTGTTATAGTGACATGTAAGTTACAGGGGTAACCAACAGCTTTCTGGTTGGATATAAGGACTGTTTTTTGACAAGGAACACATGCCTGGTACTGTAAATTTAGCTAAATACTTGTGGAAAGGTAGAGGTAGACCATAGGCCCTAGGTGGAACAAATTAATTGGTGTAACTATAAGTACTTAATAGTAAACTGTCTTCTAAATACTAATTTTTACACCAACACATTAAAGATGTTCTCAATACTTGGCCAAGAAATATCATTTTGCAATGTAAGATGTGCAGAGAACCATGACTGGCCAACATGCAGAGAATAAGTGACTTCGGCTTTAAACAGGACATCTAAATAACATCCATCCCAAGACTTTCAGAAGAAGGAGTGATAAGAATGTAAAAGAGAGTGTAGTAGTGCTTCCAGAATGTATCCTCTGGTTGTGACTAGACTGCTGTCCCCAAAACTAACTATAGCAATGTCCACCTCTACTAGACCTGCACAATAATGTTTATCCCATTTTACCATGAAATACTGCAACTCCTTGAGAGACTAAGAGCAGGAGAAAGAGCATTTTTAATCAGCAATTTACCCACTGATGCCATCCAGATATCTTAGATAGGTCATAAGAGGTAAAATCACATAAATTCACTGTGATTTTAAAATTAAAATAAAATTAGAAAAGTAAAAAATTAAGAAAATGCTTATTCTAGACACTGTTGCTTTTACATCATCGGTCAGTATACCATCCATCTATGTGAGTCTTCTGTACAAAGTCCTTCACAAGGGAGTTTAGACTAGCTTCAGGCTTGAAATCCTTCTGCCTCAGCTTCTTGAGTGTTAGGATTATATGCATGTGCCACCATATCTGTACAAACACTGTAATTTTTTTCAGTTTCATTTTGTAAAATTCTTGGCAATGCTGTTCATTTGTTTAGAGAGCTGTGAACCGGAGTAGGCAGCTCACACTTTATTCTCAACTGTGTCATGTTATGACTAAAGCTACAGAGCTTCAGAATTTATTCCTCTTGAACATGTGTGATAAGTTCTGAAAGAGAAGAATGACCACCAGAGGAGGAAGATTCCTCTCAAGGCTCAAGATAAGGTGACGGTCACTGCCATTCGCACCCCCCCAATATCAACATCTACTCATTACTCACATCCAGGTTCATTGCTGATGATATAACTTTGATATGAATGCTTCCACAAAATCACATTTAATGTTTACTCCCCATCTGGTGGTGCTATTTTAAGAAAATTCTAGAAAGAAGATAGGGCCTATTAATTAGAAGTAGATCAATGCCATAATACTCAGTCTCACTCCAGGCCCTAAGTAACAGAAACCTCCAAGCATAGCCAATAAGAAGAATGTTTTTCATTAAACTTCTTTGTCAGATATTTTAGTTACATCTCCAGGAATCTGATTAACACAGGTACTGTACCTCTTGGCTTCTCAAACTCAAAACATACTTACACAAATAGTGTCAGCATTCTTATTTCATAGTCATGGACAAAATCATGCAGAAATATTGATAAAAGACTTGTTTTATGCATTTGTCAATGGTGGAGTTAGATTTAAATCTAGGCCATGTGATTTGAATATTGCACTTATTCATTATTGACTACTTATACATATAATGCATAGTAATTGTGAAAATTAATGAGTTTCACTGTGATATTTCTATACATGCATGTCTATATTCATTCTGTATTCACTTGCCTACCTCTCTGTAGGTGTTTTCTTTAGTAATTGTCTCTTTTCCTAGTCTCCCTTTGAATTTCGAGTGATCTGTTTAAGAAAATTGTGCTGCTTTCTGCATATGAGAGAAAAATATGCTACATATACCTTTCTGTATCTAGTTTATTTCTCTTCTGGGAAATTACCTCATTTCTTTATCTAATCATTTGTTTTTTGGCACCTAGGCTGATTCTACATTTGGGCTTTTGTGAATAGTATCACAATAAGAATGAATAATAGATTCTGCATGTTTACTTTACTTCTTTTGGAGAAATCCCCAGGAATTGTAAGCTAGATCCCATTGTAGTTATATTTTGGTTGTTAGTGGAGTGTACACTTTTCCACAGTGTTTGCACTGATTCACATTGCCAGTGTATAAGGCTTTCTTTTCTCCACATCCTTATCAGCATTTTTAAGCAACCATAATCTAACTTGAATGGACTCTAAATGAACTGTTGATTTGCATTTAAAAAATATTATTTATTCAATTGTGCATGGATGCATGTGTGCATGTGTGTATGTGTGTGTGTGTGTGTGTGTGTGTGTGTGTGTGTGTGTAGAACCATGGGCGAATTCTGGAACCACCATGGATGCCTCCACCTCCTCCTTGTTTACTCTGCCTCTGGATTCACAGGCTCTGCCCTACCAGGGCGAGAAACGCAGGCCGCCCCTGCTTCCGCCCGGCGTCTACACTGGGGTCTAGGATCCAAACTCAAGACCTTCTGCCTGCAAGGCAGAGGCTTAACTCCTGAGCCACCTCTCCAGCCCCTGATTTGCATTTTTAAGGGCTAAAGATATTGAACACCTTTTCTTTATTTGTTGACCATTTGTGCTTCATTTGACAAGTATCTGTTTTGATCAGTTGCCTGATATTTTTATTGGATCATTTGTCCTCGTGATAGTATTTTGAAGTTTTTACATATTATGAATGCTACCCAGTCATCTGCCATTTGTATAAGTGGGAACAACTCTTAATTCTGCAGGATTTCTTCTCACTCTGGAGAGTGGTCTCTTGGCTGTGTAGGTTATAATTGAACAGAATCCCTTTTCTCAATTCTTCTTTTATGTTTCCTATGTTATAGCAGTCTTATTCAGGAAATCATTGTCTATGACAATACCATGCAAAGTTTCCCTGCGTATTGTTTTATAGTATTGGAGCTTTGCATCTTACAATTAGATCTTTGATCCATTTTGAGGCAAGTTTTGTGAAGATAAGATTCTAGTTTCATTTTCTACCTGTAGATTTATAGTTTTCCCAATCATGATTAGGGTTCCATTGATCTACAGGTCTGAGTCTAACCCAATGACAGGCTCTTGTTGTGACTGTTTAATAGTAACATATTTTTTATAATGCCACTAGCATTAATCTCACCCTTGGCAATAGATTATCTGTTCCTGACCTCAGGAGTTTTCATATGAACTTTTGCTACTTACATGAATAATACTGATATTTTTGTGGAAATAGGTTTGATAACATGGTTGTTTTAAACACATCTGCTCTTCCAGTCTATTTTTACTTTTAAAGGTCTTAAATTTCTTCTTTTATATTTTGTTATTTTCATCACAGAAAATTTAGCCTCATTAATTAGGTTTAATCCTTACTTAATTTATCTATTGTTTGCAAGGCTATTCAGAATGGTATTGCTTTCCTTCTTTCTTAATTAATAAGACCAACTTTTTATAAAAGCAAAGGATTTTTCTTTTTTCTTTTTACCTTGCATCTTTGCTGAAATTTCCAAATATATTCAATAAAATACTGCCATTTTTGGTAGAATTTGACGAGATGATAGTGTATTGAACTACCAGACACAAAACTTCTATCAAGTTATATCAATGAAGACAATGTGTTATTGGCTTGAAATCAAAGAAGTAAAACAGTGAAGCAGGATATGGGACTTACATACCTGATTAGCTATCAGTAAAGTGATGGTGTGCTGTAGGGCAAAGAGTTTTTTTTCCATCTATCTTGTTGATATTGCTATCAATTAGTCATGTATACAGAATCATACAAGATTTGGTTCTTTCTCAAACTTTTAATAAAAATAATTTACACATATTTACATGATTGAAATGCAAAATGTGAAAAAATGAACATAGACAGAAGAAAACTATTTTTATGGCATAATGTTTAGGCAGAGATTTCGTGAACAGTTTACAACATACGTGATTCAGGAATATAAATGATAATGCTTCTTTCTCTAAGAATCACTTCTAGTAAAAAGTAGCTAAGTCATAGATTATTATTGATAAAACCAGGACACATCAAAAATTTAAGAACAATCTGTGAATCAGTTACTTAGGAGACAGAGACCAATTAAAATGGGCAAACAACTTGAAGAGACACTTTCTAACTAAAGATAACTTAACGAACAAAACATACTATAAAGTTTCTCAACTTTATGTTCATCATGGAAATATACATTAAAAGTACAGAACAATGCAAATGAATGCTTATATATTAGGGGTCAAAATAGACATGAGATCATTGGAAAGGAAATAAATCCATAAACCACTTTTACAAAGTGTATAATAATTAAAAAAATCATACACATAAATTGTATCTACATTCACTTTTGATAAAGTATTTGCCCAGATTTGCCAAAGATGATCATATGTAAGATTATATTATATTTTGTGTTTTGTTTTCAATTTCCATCTTTGTTTTTTAAAAATATGGAGCATTCCCAAATTTATATGCTATCTTTATGCTTGGGCCATTCTAATCTCTATAATTTTGTATGCTTTGTGTTTATGCTGCCAAAGTGAGCACAATTTCCAGCTTTCCTGCTAAGAACTATAAATGCAAGCTATCAAAACATATGATACTCTTCACACTAATATTCTTTATTTACTTTATTTTTAGTGTTGTATGGTGTGAATGTGTTCCTGTGTGTGTGTGTGTGTGTGTGTGTGTGTGTGTGTGTGTACCATCAGTAGCATGTATGTGTGGGCTAGAGAACTTTGTTGAGTCAGTCCTCTCTAATCAACTTCATATGGACTCTGGAATTTAAATGAAAGCATTAGACTTGTATAGCAAGTATTTTTACTCAGTCATTTCATCAGCCTCCCCCCTCAGCCCCAATGATTTCACAGTCTGCGTATAACATAAATTCCCCAAAATAAAGTGTATAGATTATTTTACATAGATTTATTTTTACACAGTAAAAATGGAGTGAAATTAAAATGTTTTGAAATAAAAGTGACCACAAATGTTGAAGGAAGCATAATACAATATATACTTATATATCAATTCCACATATACTAGTTTGGAAAGGAGGGAGAGTCGTGAGTGCAATGTGGTAATGCTGAGGAGTCTGATTATTCCCAGAAACTAGTAACATGTCTAAGAAAAAATTAAGAGTAGATTCTGTGCTGATAAACTTTACTTCTTGACCTGTGTGTCTATTATTAGGGGAGTATATATCCTTTAGAAAATGTATCCAGCTATGAACTTGATTAAAGAACATGTATATAATAATATGGATTTTATTTCAAGAAAAGATACTTAAAAATCACTAACAAAGGAAAACTCTGAAGTCATATTTATTTCAGAAATTCTTGCCAAAACAGTTCCACATAAACAACCTTCTGTATGGTTGTGGTCTGTGCTTGTCTTGTACAGAATTACTTGTGTTTACTGACTTTAAAATTTGTAAGATTGATTATGAGAGGACAGATGTTTGATTTGCAAATATTTACCCTCTTGCCCAGCATTAACAGTCCTGTTAGCTAAGCTGCATACACAATAATATGAGATTTACAGCTGACCTGTACATGCTCGAGAAGATGATGCAAAATATCGATTGATCAATGACTGCATGCTTACAAAGCACCTTAGAGATATTCGATATCTCAAGAAAACAGAGGAGGATAATTCAGATGTTCTCAGAGTGAGGCTTATATAGAAGAAATGGTCTCAGGGCTCTCTGTCCCTTGACTTCTTTATTCCTGTCAGCAGGATGAAAGGTTGGAGTAGATTTCCAAATCATCTACTCAAAAATAAATACTAAATTCCTTTTAAGACATCAGTCCTGAAGACAATATGGAACATAGAATGAAGATAAAATTGATGAGGTAGAAACACCCTCTGACCTTGGAAGATTTGCCAAGTACTAGTCCTGGTTTTGAAATACCAAGACGTTTCTTGCTTTTACTAAATCAAACTTCAAGTTTTAAACTTGATAAGAAACATGTCCTAGAGTAATGGATCTTGTCTCTGGCATATAAGAGAGGCTCAAGATGCTTTGCCAACATTTTCCTGCCACTCCATATGCTTGAATTTTAGAAAGAGTACGTCATCATTTACCCTACCTTCATCTTTAGTTTCCAGGAAGTCTTATTTCAGATAACAGATCTGGGTTCTCAGAATCAAAGGTCAAAGTCATGGGCAACATGGAGTCCAATATGAAGTCCAGTGAAAGACTTTTTTCTACAATCTTGATATGGGGCACCAATGTTTGTGGCTACCAACCATGTTACAAAGGCAGGAGCCCAGTCCAAAAGGCAGGTTTTGGACCTTACCATAGCTAAGCCTCCTGCTCTACTGAAATAGTGTTCTGTGCAAATGCCAGAATCTGATTAAACCAAGCAAGAGCATGCTATGATGAGCCTAGAGGGTGAGAGGTGGGGAGAGTGACAGCCATTTTAATTCTGCTGAAATGTTAAAATGGATGAAGAGCACCGGAGTTGCAAAGTCAGGGAGCTCTGGCCTTAGGCCCGTGATTGATAGAAACTGCAGCTTTTATTATATGAGGAATATTGAAGATGTGCTAGAAATCTGATAAAGGAGCAATGAGCATGACTCAGCACAGAGAGAAATGAAAGAAGATTTAGGGTAATCTTTATTATTCTTTTCAGTACAGAGAAGCAGGCATTATTGCTTTAGTTCCTTGCAGCAATATGTTCAGTTTCTACCACATGTTAACTCTTCCAAAATTTAACTCTTGTTTCATCTCCAGAGAATTGGTCAGGCATCAGCACCAGTGGGTGCCTGTAGTACACTGCACAGGAGATGTACTAAGTTGAAACATGGGTGAGTGGCCAACAGAAGTTAAGAACATATTCATGGGCTGGGGAGGTGACTCCGGGTTTGCCTTACAAGTAAAGGGACCTGAATTCAGATACCCAGATCCCATGTTAAAATGGGCAGTCAGTAATTCAGGACCTGAAAGCAAAGGAAACCCCAGAACAAAGCAGTATGGAGGTAGAGTAAGCCCAATTGATGATTCCCAATGTCACACATACCCAAATTCCCTGTTGTATACATTTACACACACACACACACACACACACACACACACACCTATGCAGTTTTACTAGTGGGCAGTTCAAGCTCATACAGTTTCATCCCAGGTATGTGGCTATGAAAAGAAATAAACCAAAATTTAACTAATAGTCATACAGAAATAGGATACTACAAAAATCTAAGTGACTCTACAAACAAGGTCTGCATAGGAAAGCCTAGTAAGATGGATGAAATGGTCGGGAGGAAATGGCATGCACGTAGCCACGTTGACCACGCTGAGTGCACAGCACGAAGTAGCAGGCATCTCAAAGATGAAGTGAAGGAATGTGTGCAATTTGCATGGGCATCACTATGAAGGACTTTATCTCTGTGTCAAGGTCCCCTCTGAGATCCTTCTGACCTCATCGTGGTCAATTACAAACTTTTCCTATTTAGCCTCATGTAAGGCAGCTGTCCTTCACATTCTAGACCAGTACATAGCACTTATGTGGCATCGTGCTAGAGGACATTACTGTCGAGAGTTTGGCCCCTCATTCAGAAGCATCCTTTTCAGGGTCTGTAACCAGGGCATTCCCTGGTGTCTCCATCAAGTTTACCTTTCAGAGAGCCTTGGATATAGAATTTCAACCAACTTAGACCAGTAACTTTCTATTCTTATCCCTCCCCCATCTTCTCCTCTGCTCAAAAGTCCATAAAAGGCCTTTGTGTTTCAGCATAAATATATTTCATCACATTCTAAGAAAAATATAAGTCAAATCGAATAAATAAATTTCACATAGATGGTCATGCATCAAATGAATTATTCATTATCTAAAGACTTCTTTATATTAGAAGGAGAATGAAAGGAAAGGCTATTTTAATTTTTGTGAAGTTTTATTTCTTTTTGTTCAGGGCTTCATAGGAGCGATCTGATCTCCTTGTGTCTATCCTGCATGCACTTGACCTTTTCCTGGCTATATGTTCGTGAGGAATAATGGTACATTGGGTTGCCAGCGCTTCTACTGGCCTTTTGACAGGATTGTCATAAGGAGGGAATGAATCTTTGATTGTTACAATCAGTTGGTCTCATTATCCTGACTGAACACCCTGATTCCAGATCGCATGACAGAATTAAAAAGACTGCAAATGACTTCTGCTTTCAGCTTCTATCAAAGTGATTCTGCAATCACAGCTGCAAAAGTGGAAGAGATACAAAAACAGATGCTTAAAGGCACTAGAAGTCATGGGGAAGGGCCAAGAGTTGAGAGGCCCTGAGCCTCAGAAGATCGGTGGTGCTGTCGTGTTTGTCATTTCTAAACAGCACGAGGCTGAGAAGAAGACCATGGATACAATATCTGAAATTTAATCAGTCTTGCAGCAGTGGGAGAAAAAATGAGATCTTACTATTACCAAGGAAAATGTCTGGAGCAAAGGAAGCCTGTTTCCAATATCACTTCTCTCCTTAAAGCATTTGCCTATTGGTAATCTTCAGCAGCAGCAACAGAGCTAGAAGTCAGGCTAACATAAAAGTGAAGGAGATAAATGTTAGGCTGATCTTTTGACAGTCTCAAGTGCAGAGAGGACAACAACAGAGCCTAGACCATGGAGGATTGGTGCCTGTGCTGTAGACAGACTAGATTCACAGGCAGAGCCAAGATTAAGCCCTTTGAAAAGGTCACACTACTAAAATCATTGTCTCCCATTCTGTCTGTACACAAGGAGAACACAGAATCCTTTGTAAATATAGCATCATAGCATCTCAGAGTTTTGAAAATAATGTTTCCTATAGCTATAATTTAATTTAAAGCAGCAATGGCGAATATTCCAGAAAAAAATCCAAATGGTCAAAAATCTAATAATTAGCAGAAGATAGAAGCCAAAGAACTGTGAGAGAGAGAGAGAGAGAGAGAGAGAGAGAGAGAGAGAGAGAGAGAGCCCAGCCCAGCCCCCAACCACCCCGGAGCCCCACGCGTCCTGGCGGCGGCGAGCACCCAGGCCGACTGCGGCTTAGCCTGGGCCCCGCCCGGACCCAAGCCCCTCGCATCCTGCCCCTGTGCGCCTAGCCACGCCCCTGGATCCCAGGTGAAGAATTCTGCCATTGAGCCAGGGAGCAAAGAGCCCAGCCCAGTCCCGCCCCCCACCCGGGAGCCGCCCGGCCAGCAGCACCACGCTGCGCAGCCGCCAGCTTTGCCCCCAGGGCCCCGCCCCTCTCCGCGCCTACCTTCCCAGGTCACAGGTGAAGAATTCTGCCATCAACATCAGACCCTCTGCCTCTCTGGCCCACCGGGGACCTACGCACGTGGTCCACAGAAGACACACTGCTACTCAGAATTCAATAGATCCCAAAGGAAACTCAAACAAAATTCTAAGGAATGAAGGGAGCACAGGCCATACATCTGGACTCCACTACAATCATCATATCATGTGGGCGAATTTCTTCTCATCCAGCCCAAAGATAAGTAAACTTTTTCTTTTCACCTTACTGATCCTTTAAAGTATCAATGCTGTAGATCAACTTTCTCATACAACCACCCCACAACATACAACTCCAGGGAGTACACCACTCACCCCCACATTTCACCAAGAAACTAAATCGTAAAAGTGCACTACCAAACTAATATTCACCCCCTGGTAACATAACCTGACTTAACTGATGTACTAACAGCCTAGTAGCCTCATCTAGGATATAATAATAACAACACACAAACATACCCAATCCAAGGTAAGCACTAGTAATAACTGCAAGAGTAACAATACTAACTATGTCGATTCAGTGAAAAACACAGAAACTGAAAGGTCCTAAAAAACAAAACAATAATGTACAAGTCAAAGTGCAGATCCACGAGAAACAAAACCCAAGAAGACCAATCTCCTGCCGAAAGAATCAATCCCATAATGAGGGATTCCGACCAGAACAAACCCACAGAAAATAGCACATAATGACTTTCAGAGTATGATCCTTACCATGATTAATACTATGAAAGAGGAAATCCGAGAAGAGTTAAACAACCGTATCAACCACTTCGAACAGGAACACAACAGGCACTTGGAGGAGTTGAGAGAAACAGTTCAAGAAACAAAAATAGGTATGGAGCAATTAAAACAGTCTCAGGCAGAATTTAAAATTGAACTAAAAGACAAGTTATCTTCAACCCAAAACTCAACAGAGAGTCTTATCAGCAGAACAAATGAGGCAGAAAATAGAATTTCAGATCTTGAAGACAAAGTGAGAGAATTAACCAGCTCAATGGAAGAGATTGTTAAAGCCAAAAAGATACTGGAGAGGAACATTCAAGAGATATGGGACATCCTGAAGAAGCATAACATGCGCATTCATGGAATACCAGAACAAGAATCCCAAAATACCACACCCGAGGAAATATTTCAATTCATCATAAATGAAAACTTCCCACAACTAAAGAATGAGAGGCCTATTCAAATACAAGAGGCATTTCGCACTCCAAACAGATACGACCAAAATAGAAAATCGTCACGGCAAATAATAGTCAAAACACTCCACATTCAAGACAAAGAAAAGGTGCTGAGAGCTTCAAGAGAAAGAAAGCAACTCACTTTTAAAGGTAAACCTATTATAATAACAAATGACTACTCAATGGAAACAGTAAAAGCAAGAAGAGCTTGGAGAGACATACTTCAAGTATTAAATGAGCAAAAATGCCAACCCAGACTGATATACCCGGCAAAACTATCTGTCATGATTGAGAGAGAAAGAAAAGTTTTACAGCACAAAGACAACTTGAAGGGATACATGTCTACCAAACCAGGCCTTCAAAAAAACCTAGAACTGATACTCAAGCTTGAAGATAAGAACAAGCGTATCCAGGAGGACAGAAGGGAAGTATAATACCACCAAAACATAAATATCAAACAACATGCTTACAAAATCTACTAAACATAAAAAATGTCCAGAATTAAAAATAATTTCTCCATTATAACATTAAATGTCAATGGTATTAACTCGCCAATTAAGAGACACAGATTACAAACTTGGATTAAAAACCACAATCCAACAATCTGCTGCCTTCAGGAAACTCATCTCACCACAAAAGATAGGCACATCCTAAGAATGAAAAGCTGGTCCAAAATCTTACAAGCTAATGGAACCAGGAAACAGGCAGGGGTAGCAATTATGCTTTCAGACAAAGTGGATTTCAAACCAAAGAAAATCATAAGAGACACAGATGGATACTACATTTTAGTCACAGGTACAATTCACCAGGAAGACTTCACAATCCTGAACATTTATGCACCCAATACAGGCCCCTCCACATTCATTAAGAAAACCCTACAGCATCTAAAGCAAGAAATCAACCCCCAAACGATAATTCTTGGGGACTTCAACACCGCCTCTCAACATGGGATAGATCAACAGGTCAAAAGCTTAACAGAGACACTTTGGAACTTAACCAAACCCTTACTGAAATGGACCTTACAGATCTCTATCGAACTTTTCACCCACGCACAAAAGAATACACATTTTTCTCAGCAGCACACGGAAATTTTTCCAAAATAGATCACATATTGGGCCACAAAACAAATCTACACATATACAAAAAAGTTGAAATTCTAACCTGTGCCCTATCAGACCACCACGGCCTAAAGCTGGACATCCACAACACAACAAACAAGAGAAAATACAATAACTCCTGGAAACTTAACAATATGATGCTGAATGAGAACTGGATTCAGGAAGAAATTAAAAAGGAAATTCAAGATTTCCTGAAAGTGAACGATAACGAAAATACAACTTACCAAAATCTCTGGGACACAATGAAACCTGTCCTAAAAGGTAAGTTCATAGCTCTTAATGCCTACATCAAAAAAATGGAAACATCAGAAATAAACAACTTAACAATGCAGCTTAAAGCTTTAGAGAAACTAGAGCAATCTGATCCCAAAAGCAGTAGAAGAGAAGAGATTAGCAAAATAAGGGGAGAAATATCTGAAATCGAGACTAAGAAAACGATAGAAAAAATCAACCAGTCAAAAAGCTGGTTCTTTGAAAAAATCAATAAGATAGATACACCCCTAGCTAAATTAACCAAAAGCAAGAGAGAGAAAACCCAAATTAACAAAATTAGAAATGAACATGGAGTAATCACTACTGATACCCAAGAAATCCAGAGAATTATAACATCATATTTCAAAAACTTATACTCTGTGAAGTTTGACAACACACAAAAGATGGATGAATTTCTAAGTAAACACATCTTACCTAAATTGGATCAGGAAGTTGTGAATTACTTAAATGGCCCTATAACATATAAGGAAATTGAAAAAGTAATCTAGAATCTTCCCACCAAAAAATGTCCTGGACCAGATGGATTCAGCACAGAAGTCTACCAGACATTTAAGGAGTCAATAACACCAATACTCCTTAAACTGTTCCATCATATAGCAAAGTAAGAAACACTACCAAATTCCTTCTATGAAGCTAATATCATCTTAATCCCAAAACCTAATAAAGATTCACTTAAAAAAGAAAACTATAGGCCGATCTTCCTGATGAACACAGACGCAAAGATTCTCAACAAAGTCTTAGCAAATCGGATTCAAAAACATATCAAAAAGATCATTCACAGGGACAAAGTAGACTTCATCCCCGGCACACAAGGTTGGTTCAACATACGCAAATCAATAAATGTAACTCATCATGTAAACCAGTACAAAGTCCAAGACCACATGATACTCTGGATAGATGCAGAAAAAGCTTTTGACAAGATCCAACAGCCTTTTATGATCAAAACGCTAGAGACAGTAGGAATGGAAGGAACCTTTATCAATATAATAAAAGCTGTATACAACAAGCCCACAGCAAGGATTATGCTCAATGGGGAACAATTGGAAGCATTCCAACTTCGATCAGGAACTAGACAAGGCTGTCCACTCTCACCACTTCTATTCAATATTGTACTTGAAGTCTTAGCTGAAGCCTTAAGACAAGAAAGGGACATAAAAGGGATTCAAATCGGCAAGGAAGAAGTCAAGCTATCCGTATTTGCAGATGACATGATCTTATACCTGAGGGATCCCAAAAACTCCACCAGGAAGCTCCTGGAACTAATTGAGAAGTTCAGCAGGGTGGCAGGATACAAAATAAATGTGCAAAAATCAGAGGCCTTCCTATATGCCCAGAATGAAAGAAGTGAAAAAGCCCTGAGAGAAACAATCCCATTTACTATAGCTCCTAAAGAAATGAAATACCTTGGTATAAACCAAGGAGGTAAAAGACCTTTACAATGAAAACTTTAAAACCCTAAAGAAAGAAATTGCTGAAGACATCAGAAGGTGGAAAGACCTCCCATGCTCTTGGATTAGCAGAAGCAACATCGTAAAAATGACCATCCTACCAAAGGCAATATACAAATTCAATGCTATACCAATTAAAATCCCAAAGCAATTCTTTAAAGAAGTTGACCAAACAATCTCAAAATTCATATGGAGGCACAAAAGACCTAGGATAGCAAAG
The DNA here is from genome assembly GCA_023101885.1 of Typhlomys cinereus. Classification (NCBI taxonomy): domain Eukaryota; kingdom Metazoa; phylum Chordata; class Mammalia; order Rodentia; family Platacanthomyidae; genus Typhlomys; species Typhlomys cinereus. The sequence goes on along the minus strand of JALPQD010000388.1, from coordinate 1,513,021 downwards.
ATAATCCTGAGTAACAAAAACACTGCTGGAGGTATTACCATTCCGAACCTTAGTCTATACTACAAATCCATAGTTATAAAAACTGCCTGGTACTGGCTCCAAAATAGACACACAGATCAATGGATAAGGGTTGAGGACCCAAATATAAGCCCACAAAAATACAGCCATTTGGTCTTTGACAAAGGGGCCCAAAGAATCCAATGGAAAAAGAATAGCATCTTCAACAAATGGTGCTGGCAAAACTAGATCTCCACATGCAGAAGATTAAAGCTGGACCCGTACTTTTCACCATGTACAAGACTTAATTCCAAATGGATCAAGGACCTTGATATCAGGCCAGAGACTGTAAAAATCATAACTGAACGGATAGGGAACTCCCTTGAGCTGATTGGGCTAGGCCAACATTTCCTAAACAGACATCCAATGGCACAGTCACTGCTACCAACTCTCAACAGTTGGGATCTTGTGAAATTAAAGAGATTCTGTTCAGATAAAGAGATTGTAACAGGAGCTCAAAGGCAACCCACAGAATGGGAGAAAATCTTCACTATCCACATATCTGATAGAGCTCTACTGTCCAGAGTGCACAAAGATCTTAGAAAATTAAACACCAAGGAAACCAATGGCCCAATTAAAAAATGGGCCCTGGAACTTCAAAGAAACTTTACCAGGGATGAAATTAAAATGTCTAACAAATATCTTAAAAAATGCTCCACTTCTTTAGCCATCAGGGAAATGCAAATCAAAACTTCCCTGAGATATCATCTCACCCCGGTCAGGATGGCAAAAATCCACAATACAAACAACAACAAATGCTGGAGAGGATGTGGAGAGAGGGGAACTCTGCTACATTGCTGGTGGGAATGCAGGCTCATACAGCCATTCTGGTGAGCCGTCTGGAGATTCTTAAAGAAATTAAAGATTGAAATGCCATATGACCCTGCTATTCCACTTTTGGGAATAACCCCCCATGCAGCAGAGGTTCGCCTCGATAGCACAAGCACGACCATGTTCATAGCAGCACTGTTTACAATAGCAAAGTCATGGAATCAACCGAAATGTCCAACAGTTGACGAGTGGATAAGGAAACTGTGGTACATCTATACAATGGAGTACTATTCAGCCATCAAAAATGATGAATTACTGGAATTTGCTGGGAAATGGATGTCATTAGAAACAATTATATTTAGTGAAGTATCCCAATCCCAGAAAGTTAAGCGCTGTATGTACTCTCTAATAGGTGGCTCCTAGTACCAAACTCACCCAGCCCACATTGAGACACTCAAGGGTAAACCTATGTAATACGGTAATTGCAAGAATTGTGAACAGGAGGGATGGGGTAGGAGGGCCACACCAGACACAAGGAGAGAGGGGACCATGTTACAGCAGAGAAAATCGGCCTCTAAGGAATGCAAGTAAGTAATGTGACACCTGGTTAAATTCACAGACGTTCGTTCCTGATCATGTACAACTGAAGGGGTATGATCTCACCAGAAGGGGAGGGCATATAGTCTGGCAGATGAAAAGAGATCATTTTGCAAATGGGTGACTGATCCCTCCCTCACCGAGGTTTCCTGCTTTTATTACATCTACCCTTCAATGTGCTATTACAACAAGACTCCAGTTTAACAGTTTTTTGTCTCTGACCAGGGGGTGACATACAGTGCCCATCAGGATGGAGTGAAGGGCATTGCAGCAGCAGCAAAACTGCAAAAGAAAATCAACAAACCACAATCCAGAACTTCAGAGACTCTATATCATCCACATAGAACTAAGCCAGCCTAATCTCCCCCCATCCTGAAGCTCAGGGACATCTGCGGAAGAGGGGGGCGGTAAGATTGTAAAAGCAAAAGGATGGGGTGAGCAATGATTTGAAGAGTCTCCACACTAGATAGGGCTGCAGCAATCATAATAGGACTTTGCATGCCCTGCGCCATGTCCGTCACACTATTGACCTCACAAAGTCTAACATCGGCTAAAGGCACCAAGATCCTTGGAGGCAAGGGATTAATGGCCACAGAAGTGTTCCTATGCTTAAGGGGAACACGAGAAAGGGTTCAGGGAAATGGCACTGGGTCCTTGCACGTCATCGGAGAGGAGGACCAAGAGGAGAGTTAGGCATACACAATAAAGGACTCTCTGGGAATTGGGGGGGAGGCACTGGGAGATGGGGAGGGAGGGAGGGGGAGCAGGGGGTTCAGGGAGAGGAGGAGGGGGGAGGGAACTGGTCTACCTATTAAGTTTGTATGAGCGGAAATAATAATAAAAATTGTTAAAAAAAGACTGCAATACAAAAACATACTGAAAAAAAAAAAAAGAAGCCAAAGAACTGTTCACTTAGGTGATCCCAAAATAAAGTTTTATTATATAATATTTAACTAAGGTTTAATCTTTTGTAAAAAAAAAAAAAGGAGATCACCAAAAATAACCAGAACAGTGCAATGGTAGTTATTGAACTGAAAAATGACGCAAGTTAAATTTATAAAAAAATCAGCCAATAAAGTAGACACAGAAGACAATATGATTGTAGAATCAGAAAAGAAGTCAGGAAGAAACATTCACCATGAAAACAAATAAGCTCAGAAAATATGGAAAATGGTAATACATTCCTTGGGATCACATAGGAAAGATCTAACAAATGAATCCAGGAGACAAAGAACGGGGTGGAAACAATACATGAAAAGACATTGACGAGGTATACTTACTGTTGATGAAACGAAGTGAAGCAAACTAGTCAGAGAAAGATACCCATATACTTAAATGAAATGTTAAAAGATAAACACTAAGACAAAATCTTTAAGTAAATCAGTCAAAGGCAAAGTGACACAAAGATTAGACAAGTGATCTGTGAATAAAGTGGCATGGAAACGTAGGGTGCCATCATGAATGGGCAAAGCAAAGGTAGCTTCTGGCAGACCCATCACCAATGTCCTTCAAAAGTGAAGATAAAATGGTATGCCTTTTAGCAATGAAAACAGGAATTTATGCCATCAGTTTCTTTGCCACTAAATATTGAGGCCAGTTTGTCATGCAGAAATAATGTTGTTGAGCTTGTTGTGGTGACTCAGGTCTGCAATTCCAGCTCTCAGGAGTCTGTGATAAAAGATGGTTTCAAATTTGTGGGCAGTCTGGGCTTTCTTATAATTTCCAGAGACGCTCAGACTACAGAATAACACCCCATGTCTTGAAAAAAAATTGAGATTAATTGGGAGTGTCTAAGAAAATGAAATTATGTGCTACTTTTTAGGATAAGAAATACAATCATGTAAATTTGCCAGTTCTCCCCAAAGTGTTGAGTACGAGACACAATGCAATCATAAATCCTAGCAGATGTGTAAAAGTCAAAGTTGCTATAATAGTGTATTAGCAAAACGTTAAACAACTAGGCCAATGGAACAACTTGCATGTCCAGTATCCACATGTGTAAGGTTACCTGACTTGCGAAAAATGAGTCTGGAATCACTGGTGCCCTTTCTGAAAAACACAAAACACTATGTCTGATGCCAAATTCCAATATTAATTCTATCATGAACCATAAACCTAAATATAATCACGTAATTCTGTTCTTAGGATTGAATCCAGGGCCTTGTGTGTGCCAGGCAAGCACTTCACTAATCTATGATGAACCTACATCCACTACCAAGTGAAACATTCACCACCCTGGAGGACAGAGAGAAACGTAAGCGGCAATTACTGTGCTGAGGACACACTCCAGTTGTCTCGGCCCTTGGGATGCAGTTCTGAAGAGTCATCTCCTGTGCTGGTGTGGGCTCCTCTACTATGCAGCAGAGTCAAACATACACCTGTAGGGAAGTTCTTGCCCATAAGTAGTCCCAGTTAATTCACTGGTCCACGAAGATGGACTTGGGTAGTCTCATTTGTTCAGTTCTCACTGCTTTATCCAGAGTGAATAGATACTTGCTTATGTTTTCTTGAGAAAAGTCATACAACAATCTACATCTATCCCTGTTTCCTTTAAATTTTAAGTTCAAGATAGTGTCTTACTACATTGATACCAATATATTGCCCAGAATTGATTTGCTCTGTGATCCTGCTGTACTGTGCTTAGGTGCAGTTACAAGAATGTAATACCACATATAGAGAAATGATTTAAAAATTTCAGCAATAGACCAAAAGAGAAAATTCTCATGTGATATAGTTGAAACATCCAAATAAGACAAACACACTAAAATAAAACAATGGTGAAATCTTTTCAACTAAGCAGTTTTTCATCATTTAACTGGCAGAAGTGAGAAAAGATAAGTATTGGAGGGATAGAACATATGCTTAATACAAATAGCGAATAAGAAATTACAACTCAAAATACAAAAACCTTACTTGAAAGGAAGCAGGAAGTATAATATTACCAAACACATGAAATATTTAAATAGGTGCATCTCAAAAGATATAGTCAAGTGACAAAAATAGCCCATCCAAATGGAATTCAACCATACCAATCTAAATTTCAGGTACAAAGAGCTGTTAATGCCCACGAAAAGATTGAAAATGAAAAATGTTCATAAGAATGTGAGGGACTGAATTGCATGCATTGCTGCTAGGAACGTTTATTACCATAACCATTCTAGTAAATTGTTAAGTTATTTTAATTAACGTATAGACACTATTTTAGAACCCAGCATGTCAACTCCTGGATTCTATGAAGTGGAGAAGCTTTATAAAGATGTTCATAATGTACCCAAACTTTAAAAAGTTTAGATGTCAGTAAGAGATTGAATACTTTTTCATTTATTCATGCAATAAAACAATAACCACTTGAGAATAATTATAAGAAAGATAAAAAGAGGTGGGAAGTTATGAAAGAACAGACACCCTTGCAGACCATGTGAATGGCAATAAATCTTAATAGAACCTTTATGATGAATAGTATGGAAGTCTCCCAAAAAGCTAAAAATAGAACTACTGTAAGATCTATCACTTCATTACTGTGTTTGTAACTAAAAGAAAGGAAATCATATTATGCAGCAGTTCAGTGCTATGTATATATCCAAAGGAAAGAGAGTTAGCATGTTGATAAGATTCATGCACCTCCAAGGTTGTTGGACACCATTCATAAATGACCATATAAAACACAAACATAAATGTCATAAAAGAGTAGATAAAAATATTGGTACATGCAAATGATGTAATTGTATTCATCTGTTAAAAATACAGAAATCCTATCACTTGTGGGTCCTAGGAGATATTATGCTGTGTGAAATGAGTCAAACATAGAGAAACAAACATTGCTGAATGTAGGAGGAATAGGTGGAGGAACAGGTCAACAGATGTGATGTTATTAAATAGGAAAAGAGTGAATCCTGATGTTCCTTGCAGCACCAATGGATGATACAATCATCAACCATACATTTCATTGTATATTTCAAGCAAAAAGAGTCTAAATATACTTATCACAAAGAAATAATGCACATTTCAGATGATGGCTCTGTTGATATTCCCACTGGCACGTATCATCCACTATTCCAATCTTCTAGACTGCAAATGCTCACAAATTCATATTATTGACTATCATTGTTCATTTATGCATGAAAATTTTAAAATTTTGGGTGACAGACAACAAAATAACTCAGTGGGTAATGTGTGTATTCACAAAGCAGGCAGTCTGAATTTAATTCACAGAAATCCAGATGACAGGAGAGAACTGACTTCCATAAGTTGTCCTCTTTCTTCCACCCATGTACCATGGGATGTGTGTGCATTTCTCTCTCCTTCTCTCTCTTACTTAATGAATAAATTACTAAAAATAAGATACAATTTTGGGTGAGATACTAAAACAAGAATACTCATAGAGATTAAAATTGATATTTATTTGATATTGATTCATAAGTCATTCCTTCTTAAGATTAATTATGGATGTCTGTAGAGATACTGGCAACAGTGTAGGTAACAACCCCAAATTGGGAAACACTGTTCAAATTCATAATGGCTGAAGGATTTGCTATAATTTGATAGCTCTTGAAAAACAGTCACTGGGATTCAAGTGGAAAAAATGAATTTAAGTTTCCAGCTTAAAATGACTTGTAAGAATTCCATTTTGAGGGAAATTAGCAGATACTTTCATTTTTCCCTAAAACACTAATGTTCAATACTTTAACTATAAGCTAAGTATCTTACATACAGCAAATTGTGATTTAGGTTTATTTCCAATTGTCAGTATAGCTTTATAAATGCTGTTTAACTTGCCAGTCATAGCTCAACAAGTAATAGTCAATGGATATTTAGCTTCTATGTGTAATTACATACTATGCATAACACTGTGTGCATTTAGTATTTCTAACAAGCCAGAAAGAAGTAGTAATCAATGTCCTCATTTTATATAAGAAGATCCAATCACTAGTAGTGATTTCAGGTCTTAAGCTCACAGAATCAGAATACAAGCCGAGGGTACAACAGTTTAGTTACATTTCCCATTGGCTTGAAACAGAAACACAGCCACTTACGAGATAATTGGAGGTCAACAAGAGCCAGTGAGCCATCATGCAAGTAATGTTCCTTGATCTTCATTTCTTTGCTAACCAATCTTATCAACATATATTTGCATGAAACCAGTGTATGTTTCTCACTTCAATAATTTTAGACATGCAATTTTCTGTTTTAGAAAATTCTATTCTTACAATGAGGATGTGATAAAACTCAAATCACACTTTAGATATCATCAAAACAAGGAAGGCCCCGTGTGTCTATCTGCCACAGAATAAGAATGAGAGCATTCTGAGGATAATAGATTAGATAGATAGATAGATAGATAGATAGATAGATAGATAGATAGATAGGCAGACAGGTAGATAGATGGGCAGACAGGTAGATAGATAGATAGGCAGACAGGTAGATAGATGGGCAGACAGATATATAGATGATAAATCAATTAATGATAGATGGATGATCCATAGATCATAAATAGATGGTAGTAGATAACAAGTAGATGAGAGATGATTGATATATAATTCATACATATATAGATGGCAAATAGGTAGTAAAGAGTTAATACACAGATACATAGATGATAGATATAAGATAGATATAGACAGACAGATAGATAGATAGATAGGCAAACAGGTAGATAGATAGGCAGACAGATAGAGACGATAAATAGATTAATGATAGATGGATGATCCATAGATCATAAATAGATGGTAGTAAATAACAAGTAGATGAGAGATGATTGATATGTAATTCATACATATTTAGATGGCAGATAGGTAGTAGAGAATTAATACAGATACATAGATGATAGATAGATAGATATAGACAGACGGACAGACAGACAGACAGACAGATAGATAGATAAATAGTTCCTTAGAAGAGTGAGTCCTAACCTGGCTCATTTTTTGGAGGTGGGGTGGGGACAAGCCTGCACATGAAAGCAATTCTGATCTTGTTTTTCAGTTGTCCTTAGTACTCCTGGAAGCCTAGATGACAGCACCATTATTGTGAATATAAAAACTTTGACTGTATTGGCTTGACCTTTCAGGAATCACCCTAGATAAGTGTACATGATCTTCTGCACTCATTTCTCCTTTTCCAGAACCTTGGGATCAGCTTAGTCAAGCCTAAATTTTGGCTCATAGCAGAAGAAAAGAAGTCTTTTGATTGCCGTTAGGGACAGCACAAGAGGAGGATGCTGGACTTTTTTTTTTTTTTTTTTTTGGCCCAAAGGTATAACTTCACCATAAGATCCATCTTGTTAATAGGACCTTGTGGTTTTTCTTTCTCATGAAAATAATTAGAAGCAATTCCTCCTGCAAATACACAATAGAAAGTAGGAACTTCAGGATGTCTTTAAGAGACCAAGAAATAGCACTTGTGAGTTTTCTTATAACAGAGGGCTCTGTACCATTGGCAGGAACTGATCTATACAGATATTTCCCTTTATCTATGCTATTTTATTCTCATTAAACCTGACAAGGAGTATGCTGTTTGTACTATGAATTCACAAATAGATGCATGAGTCCAGATTTAGTGAGCAGTAAAGAAAAGGTTAAAATCAGAATGTTTTGTGCTGAAGCCAATCTTACATATTTTTCCATAACTTGTCATCTATGCCAAACTTTTGGTGATATTTCAACTCTCTGTACCAGGCAGCTAACTTCAAATATTTAAAAATATATTGAGTTACCTTTAAGGAAGCTACACTTTGCCAAGTGTTGTCTATAAGCAGTTTTTAAACTGGTCTTAAGTGAAGTAGATTTAAGAAGTATATAATCAATCTCTATCAGCTTCATATATTAATCTCCAGTAGATAATATAAAAAACCTCTGTGTTAATCATTCTTGAGAACGTTCCTGCACTTGGTGCATCCTCAGTAGACCTCCTCATCACTAATGCTCCTATCTGCCTGGGATCATGTTCCCAATACCATCAAATAACTAATCAACACTGTTGATTTAACTTACTTTCACTGAGTTAAAACATCTAAAAGCAATGAAATTCTTGAAAAAGGCCACAGAGTCAAGTCAATAAAAGCTCTAGGGAATAATCATTTTCCCTCAACCATCCTAAAGTGGGATGCTCCAGCTCTTATTTCACTAGAAGCAATTATCAAATGAAAATCCTTTTAATACACTAAAAGTCAACTAATGCTGGACGTGTGCTCAAGTCTCAAGTCTAGCTGACTTTGATTTTCAAACATCAGGGGTAGCAGGTGAAGAGAAATCTGTCAGTGTTGCAGGAAACAGAGCTGGGAACTGCTTCTCTGTAATTTCTACCTTATAATCACAGTGAGTTTCAGATATACTCAGTGCAATAAAATTGGGCATTTTTAATTTTTTTTATTTACTCAATTGTGCACATGTATGTGTGTGTGTGCACATGTATGCGTGTATGTGTATGTAGAACCACGGACGAATTCGGGAACCACCATGAACCGCCTCCTCCTTGTTTACTCTGCCCTGGGATTCACAGCCTCTGCCCTACCAGGACCAGAAACGCAGGCCACCCCCGCTTCTGCCTAGTGTCTATACGTGGGGTCTAGGATCCGAACTCAGGACCTTCCACCTGCAAGGCAGAGGCTTAACCCCTGAGCCACCTCTCCAGCCCCGGCATTTTGTTTTCATTAGCAAATTATCATTCTAATCATTTCTAGACATTCCTAAAAAGTAAATAGATTGTTCAGTGCCATAAGATAGAATTAACTAACTTCCTGACTTTCACTATGAATGTCTCAAAGATTAGCATCAATATTCATTGTATATTCTCTGCACTAAGGTTAGCAGCAGGAAGTCAATATAAATCTCCAGGTAACCTCCTATGCTATCACTTATTAAAAATAGATTAAGCACTTATCATATGCCACATAGTAATGTCATTCACACATTATTGAAATTCTTTTAGAAATATAACAATGAAGATATCACTTGCTCCATAATACATAAATGAATAAAACTGGAGAATAGTTGGGAAGTTGATCTGGGTAATACAAAGAGTCACAGAGATAGACATGTCTTGGAAGTAAAGAGGTGCCCCGGCCTGTGGGACACTCTGAGAACGGGGTAACTTAGGAGGGGGGAGGACAAATGAAGAACAGGAGACACAAAGAACAAGAGCAAGTCAAGAGTTCTGATCAAGCTCTAACTTTATTGAACGAGGGAAGGGTTTATATAGTTCTTGGGGGGAAGGGGCTTCCCAGGGCAGGGGTTTTGGCGGGAAACCATTTGGCCAAGCAGAAAACGCTGCTAGGAGACTGAGGTATTTATGGCAGATAAGATAAACTGCAGATGGCCGCTTGCTTCTCTGACAAAGAGCTCAGCTATGGGGGGAAACAGAGACAGGCAGGCGCCCAAGACGGTCACTTGGGCAAAAGGTCATTTTTTATGGCTCCTGGCAAAGAGGCGGACACAAAGAGCACACAGAGAAAATGACTCCTTATCCAAGGCTACTCCGCTGGTTACATAACAGATGTCAACTTGACAATTGAAGGCTAAGCTTCAAGCGCATCTGTGAAAAATTGACCTGTGGGTGGGCTCATTCCCTGAACAGGTGGATTAAAATAGAGAAAACTATCAGTCTTCTTTGCCATACCTGAACATACATGCAGTCTGGCAAGTGAGGTTTGCCCCTCTTTCAGCAATCCCTGTGGATATGATGTGGATAGTTCCCTAACCTCCTAGTGTTATATGGTCTTGCCTGCCAAGCTGAACTAAGATCAGTAACTAGACTATCATAAACCAGAATAAAACCTTATCCCCTTAAGCTGGTTGGTCCTGAATTTATCAGCAACATGTAGACTGCTTGTCTCAAGCAAACTACAATAACCATGTCAAATGTTTGCAATATTCAGTCTTCAGTCTAGAACAAAGAAGCAAAATGTGGCAAGTAACACAGCTATGTAATTAAGAGATGTCAGAGCAAGCCCTGAGCTTATCAATGACTTCTTTCAGCCTTTCATGTATTTTGCAATTTGTGCACTGTTCTTAGTCCGTTTTCTTATCTAGAAGTATACATACCACACCTATGAAAACTGACCAAGTCCAAAAGTGGTGTTAAAACCACGGACTGAATTCTAGCCTGTATTAGCAAGTTTCATTCATTGGATGACTATTATTTCCAAGTATGCATAGCAGCCCTTTTCTTTAGACTACCTAATATTAGAATATTAATGACAATTCAGAGGCAAATCTATATGTTATAGCTGCATAGTTTCTTTACATTTGAGTTCTTTTAGAAAGAATCATAGGGACAAGGAACTAGTGTGGGGGAGAGAAGGGGAGATGAAAAGGTAATGGGGAAGGTAATCAGAAGCATAATATGCATGCATGAAATTGTAAAAGGACAAACTTATCAATAAAGAAAAGAAGGGAAAAAGAAAAGTATTATTACTCATTTTGAATTATTGCTTGTGTCTTCAAAGGATCCTAATTATACATTGTTCAAATTTAAGATTCTCTATTATCCCTAAAGCCCAAAATCAATTGTATTTGTTCTATGAAAAAAATAAGAAAATAGTAGTTCTATTTGTTGATTTGCGAGAGAGAAGGTGCACTAGCCACAGTGTATGTGCAGGTTTGAGAACCACTTTTGAATAACAGTTTTCTACTTTTTCCCCTCTGAAAATTGAACTCAGTTCACCAGTTTCAACCACAGGTGCCTTTATATACTGAGTCCTAAAGCTATTTCAGCATGCTTAAAATGTCAGGCATGCTCATCTGAGCAAGGGAACATCAGGTTCAAATTGTTTTGCTGGCACAGGAGAGTGGGGGACATGTAATCACATCTTGACTCCAGTTTCAGCATTTGATTTGACCTTCAACTCCCTCTTCAAGACTTTGGGTGAAATGTCTACTGAGAATGGCTATTATGGTGCAATGATGTACAAGACTACATACCACACCTCTTCCAATGCCATCAGTCCTTGGGCATTCACCAAGACTTTTGTTGTTGATCTGAGAGTCTAAATATCTCTTCCTAGGGACACATGGCATCATAATCACCACAGGGTGACTTCTATCAGTAGATGAAATATCATCAGCTTATCTCCCTGCAGAGAGAAGCACAAGTGCCCTTCACTTTCTTTTTACATTGGTTATCTCACTGACTTGGAACTTGTCAAGGAGGCTAGCATGTCTTTTCAATGCCTGTTGCATGTCCCCATGACTACAGATTACCAGAATGTGTCACTATGTTCAGGTTTTTATTTAGCATGGGTTCTGACGATTGAACTCAGGTCTTCATGCTTTGCAAAGCAAGTACTTCACTGACGTAATTATCTCTCCAATTCCTACTTGCTCATTCAATATGCAGTACCCTCTGTCCTGGCTTGGTTTTCCTTGGAAATATCAGAGTATCACAGTTAGTTAGAGATCATCTTCCCACATCTTCTCCAAGGTCATTCAAAATCTTATTCATGTGTTCAAAGTTTTCCCACAATTATTTCCTTTCATTGGCTTAAATAGAGGCTTCAGTTCTCTTTCTCAAAAAACAAACAAACAAATTAACAAGCTATCTACTTAACTGCATACTGTTTCTGGCTTAAGAGATATATTTAAAATTTAATTTACTTTGCTGCTTGTTTTAGAGAAACCTGATAGTATGTAAATGGTCTAGGAAAATGCTATATTTAAGACATAGAAGTTCATCTATCTTCAGAGTGTCAAGTGACCTGTGCAACAGCAAGAACATAAGTGATACCCTGCTTCTATAGTTGGAGGAAAGGGAGAATGCGTTCACAGGAGCCACTCTAACAATGCTTATCTAGGTGTGTCAGCCACATGCAGATTTCTCAGATGCAATCCATTATATGAACATTTGATGTCTCCTTGAGAGAAGTGAGGTGCCTTTGATCTATTTAAATCCGTGACCATTCCCTCCTAAGAAGTGGTATCCTTCATCGGAGCCCAGCAGGGCTTGTTTTCTGAATGGCTGTTCTCCAGAAATAGAGTACTGCAAGAGCTCTTCAGCAAAGCTCACATTGTTCACGGCTCCTTCTTCAGGCTTTACAGCCCTGAGCTTTCTTGCTTATCAACTTCCTACTCCATGGATTAGCACAGGAGCCTAAAGCCGCAGAAACCCTACAAGGTGACACTAAACTAGTCAAACACACATCTCATGGGGACTCTGCAATTTTGTTCCTTTGTCTTTCTGTGAGGCAGAGTTTCCAGTTAACCAATCTGGCACGGAATGTTCAGAAAGGTGCCAGAGAATGGTCCCAGGATTCTTCTAGTATGCATGATATGATCCTAGTAATTTTCATGATTGAGACTACATAGAATAACAAGTAGTTTTCCCTATCCAAATTTCTAAATAGACAAAGTTGCAGAAGCTCTTGACATTTACAACTTAAAATCCATGCACAGAATTATCCATGTGACCGTGTTAAGGACCCAGTGATGTAATTCAAGCCATAACATAATCTGAGATATCCTCAACCATAAGCTCAAAAGTATCACTCAGGTACTGTTTAAATTTCCTGTGGCATACAGTGCAAATCACTTGGACCATGTGCATTAATTTTTGTGTGGATTTCCTCAACAAAATACATTCCTTCAAGAAACCTGATAATTTCAGGAATAATGATCAGTGTCTTTCCCATGTGACTTGTGTTGGGTGAAAGGAGGATTGCCCAGTGTGCTTGGGGAAGGAACATTTTGAGTTTCCACGTAGAGTGAAGTAGTGAAGTTCAGTGATGCCCAAGGCAGAAAAGGCAACCCTGATGTTTCTCCTATGGTACAATGATTTCAGAGAAAGCGAGACTTTCCCAGTGCTCTAAGCAGGGCTGAAAGACCAATACATCCTGTAGGGTTATGCCACAGCTGAGCAGTTACCTGAATCAAAGGGCTGAGCAGCTGATGGAGATGCAGCATTGGTGGGCACACACATTCAGAGACCAAAAGACCAGAGACCCGCAAAGACAAGTTTAACCTTGACAGACAACATCTTTGAACAGAGAATGAAATAGATGCATCCCCTGCCCCCCCAAAAGCAAATACTCCTCAGATCCCCACAAACCTGTGGATGTCCCCGGAATGAGAACAGTGCAAAGGAAAGAAAATTTCTAGCTTCACTGAACTTTAATTGGGAATAACAGAAAACAGACAGTCCCGAGTAACCCAGCAATGACTAGACTCTATGGAGCATTAATACAATGGTGGGTCAATGAAAAGGTGAAGCTGAATTTCAGAAAGACAAGAAGAGATAAAAGAAGCTACATTTTTCACATCTCAGTATATCTCTTGAAAAATGTTACATTAAATTAAATTGACCTCCCTTAAATTTCTCTTTATTGGTCTTTATTGTACCTTCTGGAGTCATTAAGAATATCGCTTTCCACATGACAGCTCAATAGAAAACTGCAGCACAGCTCCTAGGTTTTCGCCAAATAGTGTTGTTCCCTTCTGGTGAATGTGATCACAGTAACCTCAGTCATCTTATTTCCACATTCCCCTGCACCCCTAAGTTTTCAGCATGGCAGCTTCTCTTCTTATACATCACTCAGACAAATCTCCTAGGAGAATCAAATCTCCTATAAGAATAAAATTTGAACACTTCCTGACAAATTTAAAATTTCCAAAGACCATGGTCCCTTATTTTAGGTTCTCTTTAGTCACTTACACTAGGATAGAGCTCATGTAGGCATGCTTTTAGAAGCTTTGGACGTGTCCGTGAAGGTAGAGATTAAAACCTAGAATGAAGCATAATAAAGAAGCACAGGGTAGTGGATCTGACAGATCATTTTCCTTTACCTAGATTGTACTTTCTTATTAAGGATTCTCAATGTAGGATTTCCCCTTGGCAGCAATCTAGCTAATTGTACCAGCCAGTCCTAGGCTTCTGTTAATAAGTTTTTAGTTCACTTAAAGCAGTGTTTGTTAAAAAATAGCATTCTTTGTGGGTACAGGGTCCTGAACACTGAGTCACTTCGGTCCCATGGCAAGGATGATGTACATGTAAACCATTGCATAAAGGAATTTATGGTCTGGAATGGTAAATAACGACAAATAGAAAACCTCAGTACAAAAGTGAGGATGAAGGCAGAGTGCCACAAAAGGAAGGATTTACCATGTTGAGTAAGGAGTCAATGAAAATAAATTGAGGGAAAAAGTAATGGATCAAGTAGGCAGAGAGCGGTCCTCATGGGAAGCTGGAAAGTCCTCATTTGTGATGAGAAAAGGGTCAAGCAGGTGTCAGAATCATCAAAATCAAAGGCCTTCCAACCGGAAGTAAAAGTTAGTTCCAGGGTAATAGACTGAGTGCAGCAAGCTGAAACTCCAGGTCTATTTACCTCTGTATCATCACTTATAATTGTCGCTTCAAGAATGTACACATCAATCCCCTGTGGATTTTCAAAAAATGCAGATTCCAGTTTCCCAGTTTTGTAATGGGATCTGAAATTTCATGTGTCCATCAACCTCACCAATGATATTACATTACTGACCTCAGACCATATATCACATCACACAGAACTGTGGGTATGTCACTTCAGAAAGTGGGGCTCCATGTTCTGAAACTTATTCCAAAAAAAGCATCTAATTCCCAGAAGGCAATCAGCAGAACACTGAGATGGAAGAGTCCTGCATCAATCTAACTCCTAGCTCATCAAAACAGTAAGACAGGAAATTTGGGCTAATTGTTCTTAATTTGCTACCAAATCATCATCAGCACAAATTATTAGGAAAACCCTGCACATAGAAGGATTTTCACTGCCTTGGCAACAGAGTCACTACAGGCTTCTATACCAGCCACTCATCACTCCCTTCCATTGACATTGTTCGGAAGGTAGGGTTTAGTGATGGGTCCATCTCCCTTTGCATACATGAATCATTTCTATGAGAGAAACTATAAATAGGAAGTGTGAATATGGATCTGTTACATGATTCAAAATGACTGCCTGCCAGTCCTGCTCTTTCAGCGCCTACTCTCTCTGGCTAATTTATCCTACATGGGGATTTCTGTGCATGTCAGGGAATATTGGAACAGATTGAAACAAAACTTTCCATCCAATTTCACTGCAGACTTCAAGTAGCAGTGTGAGATGGCTTGGGTAAAATTCTCCCAGAAGTCTGCATCAGTTCACATTGGGAAGCCTACTCGATTTCAGACGTATCGAATGTTTAACAACATGTCACTCTTGAAAACTCAAAAAAAGGCTTCTGCCGGAGTTTCCCTGTCTCCTTTTGGTTTTCTACTCCCTTTGCCAGAGTCATATTATTACTGTTTTTCTGCCTGCCAGAAAGACTGCTATGCTGTGTAATAGATGGGATTCTACAAAAGTTTTCAATGTGACCCAGGTTCCAGCAATAGTGAGATTGGTTTAATGAGCTGTCTCTCTTGGGTACCAAGCCTGAGAAGCACTAATGGAATGTCTAGTAGTATAAAAGTCTGACCTGCACCATTTTTAAATGGTACATCAGAATCTTTTGCTAATTAAAAAAAGTCCTACAGATAATTCTAATGCAAAACTCAATATTGAGAACCTCCTGGATTAAACATAGACATTGTGTAAGGGACATGGATATTGCTATTGAAACAGTGAACAGAGGGTTTTCTTTGCTCAAGAGCTGTGAGATCAAAGCAGATTCTGGAAGATACTTTATGTGCAGCAGAATACTGAGATATAATGTCAGGATTCTACAGAGTGAGTCTATTGCTTCTAAAGCCTGCTGGGATACATTCAAACCCTGAATCATATACCACAATCATGTCATGAAGTTCTCTAAGCCTTCCCTAACAGAGACAGAAACAAATGATAAGCAAATTATTGAGTGATGAAATTAAAATTCCTTGATGATGGTTTTCTAGGTTCTCTCTCCCTTTTTCTTTCTCCTCCCTCTCTCTTTACACACACATATGTACACACAAATTATTAAAAGTATCTATTTACAATTAAGTTGTGTCACTTGGACAAATGATGAGTTCTTTATAAAAATTATTAATATGTGAATGAAATTAACCCAGTAGTAGTCTGAAAGCAGTTGTCAGCAACAATATTGTATATAGTCTGCTTAACAGATGAGAGAAGAAGGTTGAATCCCTGATGTTAAAAGTCATATAAATGGTTTCTTTCTACTTTTTATTTTTTCCCCTCTTCCTTCATCCAATATTGGAATATTTTGTTCTAGATTTTCATAAATTGTTACTAAGTTGTTCCGTTACTTCAGTAGTCATGTGGAGAAACATGCATTTTTACTATTGTTGTGCACAACTCATACTGTGGTATTGTGATGTGCATTCCAGATGCTATGGGAAAGCCTAGTTCCCTTATCATGCAAGTCAGAAGGACATCTGTGCAGATGTCCAGAGCAAAGAGGTATAACATACCTCAGCTTTGTTTTACTTAACACTTTCCAAATCTATACATCCATGGGATGTATTCTTTGTAAAATATCTATTGGCATGTGCTATGCTGTGCAGCGTATGTTTCTTGAAATGTGGGTTTAGTTATGAAGTAAAATTGGATGAGATGATCATTTTGCCTATAAGTCCACTTGAAGTCAACCTACTACCTTTCTTTCATTCTATTGAATGCATCAGAATAGTGCTATTACGAATGCCATACTTTTAAAAATTAAAACTCAAAAATTTCCATACTAGAATTTAGGTAAACAATTGACTTTTGGATCATAGCCTTAGATCGTCTCATCTTGCCATGCTTTATTATTATGTACATTTTATTTTCTTGCCAATGTTTTGGAAAGTAGAAGAGAAAAGAAACAGTTTAAATGTTTCTTCCCAATATCAGTACATTGGACCTAGGACCTCCACAGTAATATCAATATCCCTGCCTTGTTTCTAATGTTATATAATTAGTGTTCAGAGACTTCTTAAAAGTTGTCCTACATGTATCTTATGCAGATGTTTATAATCAAATAAAGAAAGTTCTCTTTCCTCTAAGTTTGCTGAGCATTTATGTTATTAATGATTGCTTTGTGACTTTTGTCAAATGGCTTTCTGTATCAATTGATGTGGTCACATAATTCTTACTTAGTCTGCTGGTATGGTGGATCCCACTGATTGAAATCCTACAGATGAACCATCCTTACATACACAGAACAATTTTCCTTGGGTCGTGGTGGATAATCGTTGCTCTCTCACTGTGAAGCCATCTGGGTTCCTTTATCTGTTCATCAGAATATCATCCTTCTCAGCCTGAAAAAAATCTGAGAGATGAACATGAACGTGAATGTCCTGCTTTCTGATGATGCCATGGGTCCCAAAGACTCTGATGCTTAGGCCATCCATTATTACCTTGCAGCCACATGTCAAAATCACCATGGAACTGTGCTATCCCCAGCTTCTGCCTCCCTGCTCCAGATGAGCAGCTTTCATACGACAAGACTCTCTGGCTTTTTCATATCCCTTGATTTTAGGGTGATAGTTTATTCTGAGAAATAATGTATCTAAACTCGTTTTTATTTTAGACCTACTTCTTCATTTAAGAATAGGGCCCTTTTCCCCACCTGCTCGGGACGCAAGCAGTCCAGCCACGACACACGGCACCCTAGGTAAGCACCCCCTGCTCACCCCCAACCCCCAGGTAACCCACTAGTCCCAGATCCTCCCTCCAGCCAGTCAGAGCAAGCGCTGCTCCAGGCCAACTAATTCAGTTCAGTCAAAAACACACAGAAATTGAAAGAAGGTCTTAAGAGATAAAACGACATTGCCAAGTCAAAGTGGAAATCCATGAGAAACAAAACCCAAGAAAACAAAATCTCCCACTGAAGGAATTAATCCCATAACGATAGATTCCATCCAGAACAAATCCATGGAAAATAGCCAAGAAAGCCTGACCCAAGATAACGACTTTCAAAACATGATCATTACCATGATCAATATTATGAAAGAGGAAATCCAGGAGGAGTTAAATAACTGCATCAACCACTTTGAAGAGGAACACAACAGACACTTGGAAGAGTTGAGAAAAACAGTACAAGAAACAAAAACAGGCACAGGCATGGCATCATCAGAAAGCAGGTCATTCACATTCATGTTCATCTCTCAGATTTTTTTCAGTTAATCAGTTAAAACAGACTCAAGCAGAGTTTAAAACTGAACTAAAAGACAAGTTATCTTCAACCCAGAACTCAACAGAGTCTCATCAGCAGAACTAACGAAGCAGAAAGTAGAATTTCAGACCTTGAAGACAAAGTGGGACAATTAACCAGCTCAATGGAAGAGGTTATTAAAGCCAAAAAGATACTTGAGAGAAATATTCAAGAGTTATGGGACACCCTGAAGAAGCCTAACATGCACATTCATGGAATACCAGAGCAAGAATCCCCAAATACCACACCTGAGGAAATTTTTCAAATTATCCTCAAGGAAAACTTTCCTCATCTAAAAAAAGAGAGGCCCATCCATATACAAGAGGCATTCTGCACCTCAAACAGATATGACCAAAAGAGAAACTAGCCACGGCAAATAATAATTAAAATACTCCACATTCAAGACAAAGAAATAGTGCTGAGAACTTCAAGGGAAGAAAAAGTCACTTTTAAAGGTAAACCTATTAAAATAACAAATGACTTCTCAATGGAAAGAGTAAAAGTAAGAAGAGCTTGGAAAGACATACTTCAAATATTGAATGAACAAATATGTCAACTCAAGCTGATATACCCCGCAAAACTATCTGTCATGATCCAGGGAGAAAGAAAAATTTTTCAGCAAAAGGATGACTTGAAGGGATACATATCCACCAATTCAGGCCTTCAAAAAATGCTAGAAATGGTACTCAAGCCTGAAGAAAAAAACTAGCATATCCAAGAGGACAGAAGGGAAGAATAATACCACAAAAACCTAAAAGCAAAACAATACACTTACATTCTTTTTTTTTATTTATTATTTATTCAATGTGTGTGCATGCGTGTGTGTGTATGTGTGTGCGTATGTGTAGAACCACGGACAAATTCGGGAATCAACATGGACTGCCTCCACCTCCTTGTTTACTCTGCCCCGGGATTCCCAGGCTCCACCCTACCAGGATCAGAAATGCAGGCCGCCCCCGCTTCTGCCTGGTGTCTATAGGTGGGGTCTAGGATCTGAACTCAGGATCTTCTGCCTTGCAGGCAGAGGCTTAACCCCTGAGCCACCTCTCCAGCCCCAACAATACACTTACAAAAGCCACTAAACATAATAAATTTCCGGAATTAAAAATAATTTCTCCATTGTAACATTAAATGTTAATGGAATTAATTCACTGATCAAGAGACTTAGATTACAAACGAATTAAAAATCACAACCCATCCCGGCCTAATCTCTCCCCATCCTGAAGCTCAGGAAAATTTGGGGAAAGGGGGGCGGTAAGATTGTAAGAGCACAAGGATGGGAAGAGTAACGATATGCAAGATACTCCACACAAGTTAGGGCCCAAGCAATCATAATAGGACTTTGCATGACCGCGCTGTCCATCATATTATTGACCCCACAAAGTCTAGCATGAACTAAAGGCACTAGGATCCTTGGAGGCTAGGGACTGACAGTCAAAGTAGTGTTCCTGTTTAAGGGGACCACAGGAAAGAGTTCTGGGAAATGCCCCTGTGTCTTTGAACCTCATCGGAGAGGAGGATCCAGAGGAGAGTTTGGCAGTCACAGTAAAGGATGCTCCGGGAATGGGAGGGGAGGCACTGGGGGATAGGGAGAGAGGGGACAGGGGAGGGGGGAGCAGGGGGCTCAGAGGGGAGGTGGAGGGAGGGAGGGGACTAGTGTACCTGTTAAGTTTGTATGAGTGGAAATAATAATAATAATAATAATAATAATAATAATAATAATAATGAGCAGATTCAAGAAAAGTATACATCCATTGTTCTAGCTCCCCTTTAAAAAATCACTTAATATTCTAATTAAAATATAATATGTCTCATTTATTTAAAAATATCACAACCCATCAGTCTGCTGCATGCAGGAAACCCATCTCATCACAAAAGATAGCCACATCCTAAAAATAAAAGGCTGGTCCAAAATTCTGCAAGCTAATGGAACCAGGAAACAGGCAGGGGTAGCCATTATGCTATTGGACAAAGTGGACTTCAAACCAAAAATAATCAGGAGACACAGATGCATACTACATTTTAGTCACAGGTACAATTCACCAGGAAGACTTCACAATACTGAACATATATGCACCCAATAGGGCCCCCCACATTCATTAAGCAAACCCTACAATGTCTAAAGCAAGAAATCGATCCCAAAACGATTTTGGGATTCTTGTTCTGGTATTCCATGAATATGCATGTTAGGCTTCTTCAGGGTGTCCCATAACTCTTGAATATTTCTCTCAAGTATCTTTTTGGCTTTAGCAACCTCTTCCATTGAGCTGGTCAATACTCCCACTTTGTCTTCAAGGTCTGAAATGCTATTTTCTGCTTCATTAGTTCTGCTGATAAGACTCTCTGTTGAGTTCTGGGTTGAAGATAACTTGTCTTTTAGTTCAGCTTTAAACTCTGCTTGAGTCTGTTTTAACTGCTCTGTGCCTGGTTTTTGTTTCTTGTACTGTTTTTCTCAACTCCTTTCAGGGTCTGTTGTGTTCCTTTTCAAAGTGATTGATGTGGTTATTTAATTCCTCCTGGATTTCCTCTTTCATAGTATTGAACATGGTAATGCATGGTAATGATCATATTTTGAAAGTCATTATCCTGGGTCAGGCTTTCTTGGCTATTTTCCATGGGTTTGTTCTGGTTGGAGTCTAACATTGTGGGATTAATTCCTTCAGTGGGAGATTTGTTTTCTTGGGTGTTGTTTTCTCATGGATTTGCACTTTGACTTGGACACTGTCGTTTTAACTCTTAAGACCTTCTTTCAATTTCTGTGCGTTTTTCGCTGAACTGAATTATTTGGCCTAGGTCTTCGTGAGTCCCAGCTGGACTGTGTGTCCATCCCGGGTGGGTGGGGAAAGAGCCACAGTGATATCTTGTGCTATTACAGGAATACCACCTAACTCTATTGACATTTGGACTAGAGACTTTTGGCCTCTGGGATTATGACTAAAAAAATGTATCTCTTTTTTTAAGCCACTAAAGTTGTTCAATATTTTCTGTGACATTTGTAGGAACTAAATCTAGGATGTCACCACTCTACATCCTATTTTCATTCTTAATAATATTACCTTCAAGTTCATCTTCCAATTCATTATGCTTCTGTTATTCTATTTTTAGCACTCATATTTTTAGCATAACATGTGTCCTATTATATTAACTATATTGTGTTATACAATATTACATTTATTATCTGCTTTACTTGTTTGTCCAAAGGAAAAATTTATTGTCTTATGTCCAGGAGTATGTACTGCAGGCCCAGTTTTCTACAGGTTGACTAAAAGGAAAAGGAATGGAGGTTTACCTGATCTGTACCTAAAGAATTAGAAACGTTCTTATTTTCAGTGAACCACATTATTTTGTTCTCCAATTCCTATTTTCCATTTGTTTCCAAAGCATTTCCAATTATTCTCCAGGAAATCCTAACTAGCATCTACAGGAGTTGTGTTTGCCTGACTAATGTAATAATAACGATAATAATAACAATAATAATAATAATAATAATAATAAACAGCTGTTTTTATAAAATGTCAAGGATTCTTTCTTTGTTGTTTTTAGCAAAATATTAAATATACTGTGGCAGTTTCAAAATGTGGTGCCATATTTTGATATCTTAGTGGGTAAGGCACCTGCTCACAAATGTGAGTTTGATTCCCAGAAGTTCCTTAATAGAAGGACAGACTGACTTGGAAAATGGTCAGATGACCTCTGCCCATGCATCATGGCATGATATGCGTATGATGCATATCCCTCTCCTTCTCTCTCTCTCTTTCTCTCTCATAATAAAATAAATAAAATAAAATATCTTCAAAGTACTGTATCGAGAGCTTTTCCAGCATACTCAACATGCTTTAGCTTCACTTGTTAGCATCATTCCATACTAGGTACTTACAATTCATCTTTCTTCTGCTAAATAAGTTTGCACTTTTCCATCTGCACTTCATCTTTTCAAATTCTTTAAATTGCTCAAGTGTTATAGTCTGTTCTCTCATTCTATCAGTCATTTAGGAGTTCATTGCTTTTATTTAAAAGTTATCTATGTCTTTTTGTATGATCCCGTTAATATACAGTAGACACAAATATGTGTCATATGCTATATAATGAACAGATGTGCAATGAGATTGTGGTAGAGAGGAGAATGCACCCTTTCTCCAAAAGATATACATATTTCACACCTCATGTAAACACAATGCATATGTTCCCTGACTGGAAAATAGGTATCTTTAGATGTGTTATTTAACTCAACAGTTGGGATCTTGTGAAATTAAAGAGCTTCTGTTCAGATAAAGAGATTGTAACACGAGCTCAAAGGCAACCCACAGAATGGGAGAAAATCTTCACTAACTACATATCTGACAGAGCTCTACTGTCCAGAGTGCACAAAGAACTTAGAAAACTAAACTCCAAGGAAAACAATGGCCCAATTAAAAAATGGGCCCTGGAACTTCAAAGAAACTTTACCAGGGATGAAATTAAAATGTCTAACAAATATCTGAAAAAATGCTCCACTTCCTTAGCCATCAGGGAAATGCAAATCAAAACTTCCCTGAGATATCATCTCACCCGGGTCAGGATGGCAAAAATCCACAATACAAACAACGACCAATGCTGGAGAGGATGTGGAGAGAGGGGAACTCTCCTACATTGTTGGTGGGAATGCAGGCTCATACAGCCACTCTGGTGAGCCGTCTGGAGATTCTTAAAGAAATTAAAGATTGAAATGCCATATGACCCTGCTTTCCCACTTTTGGGAATAACCCCCCATGCAGCAGAGGTTCGCCTCGATAGCACAAGCTCAACCATGTTCATAGCAGCACTGTTTACAATAGCAAAGTCATGGAATCAACCTAAATGTCCAACAGTTGACGAGTGGATAAGGAAACTATGGTATATCTACACAATGGAGTACTACTCAGCCATCAAAAAAGATGAATTACTGGAATTTGCTGGGAAATGGATGTCATTAGAAACAATTACATTAAGTGAAGTATCCCAAACCCAGAAAATTAAGTGCCGTATGTATTCCCTAATAGGTGACTCCTAGTACCAAACTCACCCAGCCCACATTGAGACACTCAAAAGTAAACCTATGTAACACAGTAATTGCAAGGATTATGAACAAGAGAGATGGGGTAGGAGGGCCACACCAGAAACAAGGAGAGAGAGGACCATGTTACAGTAGAGAAAATAGGCCTCCATCAAGGTCTGCAAGTAAGTAATGAGAAACCTGGTTAAGTTCACAGACGTTCTTTCCTGATCTCACCAGAAGGGGAGGGCATATAGTCTAGCAGATAAAAAGTAATCATTTTGCAAATGGGTGATGGACCCCTCCCTCACTGAGGTTTCCTACTCTTATTACATCTACCCTTGAATGTGCTATTATAACAAGACTCCAGTTTAACAGCTTTTTGTCTCTGATCAGGGGGTGACATACAGTGCCCAACAGGATGGAGTGAAGGGCATTGCAGGAGCAGCAAAACTGCAAAAGAAAATCAACAAACCACAATCCAGAACTTCAGAGACTCTATATCTATCACATAGAACTTGGCCAGCCTAAGCTCTCCCCATCCTGGATCTCAGGGACATTTGCGGAAGAGGGGGCGGTAAGATTGTAAGAGCAAAAGGATGGGAGGAGCAACGATTTGCAAGTCTTCAACAATAGTTGGGGCCAAAGCAATCATAATGGGACTTTGCATGCCCTGCGCAATGTCCAGCGCACTGTTGCCCTCATAAAGTCTAGCATCTGTTAAGGGCACCGAGATCTCTGGAGGCAAGGGATTGACAGCCATAGTAGTGCTCCTATGCTTAAGGGGAACAAGAGAAAGGGCTTATGGAAATGCCACTGGGTCCTTATATGTCATCGGAGAGGAGGACCCAGTGGAGAGTCAGGCGTACACAATAAAGGACTCTCTGGGAATTGGGGGGGGGGCACTGGGGGATGGGAAGGGAGAGAAGGGAGAGGAAGGGGTTCGGGAGGAGGACGGGGGAGGGAGGGAACTGGTAAAAAATTTTTAAATGTATAATTAAATTTTTAATAAAAAAAATCTCCGGAGGTTATCCTGGGCTTGGCATCTTCTTAAATGAAATCTCTTGCGGGGGGGGGTCTTCAGTGGAATGTGCAATCATGAACCAAACTGAGGTAGCAAATATTAATTTTACTTAAAAATTATGTGTGTATCAGATATGTGTGTATGTGTGTATCAGAGGACACTATGTGTCCCTAGGAAAGACCAAAGGTGACTTCGAGTGACCCTGAATTGCTTTTACTTTCTTTTGCTTTCCTCTGGGAAAGCACTAGAAGTGTACACGACCACCATTTCCACCTGGTGTCTTTATGTGGGAACTGGAATCCGAACTCAGAACCTTCTGCATGTTAGGCAAAGTCTTAACCTCTGAGCCATCTCTTCAGCCCAATATTAATTTTTCAAAACAAAAAAAAGATGTGTTATTTAAAGATCTTGAAACATGAAGATGAACCTGGATCAACAAGGTTAGAAAATGAAAGCATGTGTGTGTGTGTGTGTGTGTGTGTGTGTGTGTGTGTGTGTGTGTATGTCTGTGTCTGTCTGCCTGTTTGTCTGTTGGTTTGTCTCTCTGTGTACTTGTATTTTGAGATAGTATCTCATTGTTACAGTGGTTTCAACTTGCTATATATTTAGAAATAACCTTGGACTCCTGATCCTCCTGCCTCCATCTCTCATATGTTAAGATTATAATTATTCAAGAAGTTTGAGGTTGTCATTGCTAGGTATGAAATTTGGAGTAAGTAACGTTCTTATTTTCAGTGAACCACATTATTTTGTTTTCCAATGTCTATTTTCCATTTGTTTCTAAAGGCATGCCAATGGTCTACACAGGACACAGGCAAAGGAAGCATAGAAATTCCTGAAGGGAACTCAGTTCTACTAACATTTTGATTTTAGCCTATAATCATTTCTAGCTTCTGACCCTAAAGCTATGAATATACATTTTAAGTCACAGAATGTGAGTTATTTTTGTAACAGAAATTATATAGCTGATACAATATTATGAAGCAACATAATTTTTTCATAGAAGAAATTGAGATGCAATACACTACTGAATTTTCTTAAAAATCTCCTATGTACCGAAAATATATCTGCCTTGGTTTCCAATTGCTATGATGAATGCTTTCATAAAAGCAGCCCCAGGAAGGGAAGGGGTTATTTTGGTCCATGGTTCCAGGTACAGTCCATTCTGGCACAGAAGCAGGAGCTTGAAAAAGCTGGTCACATCGTATGAAAGGTGAAAAAGCAGAGAGCCGTGCTGAGCTTTTGCCCATGTTAAATAGTCTGGAATTCTCACCCAGGAATGGTCTAACCTACAGGACAAAATGGTGGTTGACGAGTAATGAGTAATACACCAATCACCCTAATCAAAATGCAAATCCCATCAATTGTGAGTATGCCCCTCCTTTATCTTGTCTCCTAGGTAATTTTACATCTGCCCACTGGATACTGAAAACTAGGCATGCTGTATGTATATTCATGTACAACTACATGCATTTTACATGTGTATGCACAGTCATGTGAAAGAAGGTAGAGGTTTTATTCACCAAACAATAATATACGTGTCTCTTAGTTTATGCAGGGTTAGGATTTTCATTTTAATTTTTATATCTGCAATCTTTTAAGGACTATTAATAAGCAAAAATTAGATTTTTAACTGAAACATAATGATAAAAAGAGCAGAATTCCTATATTAAAACATAAAGGTTTTCATTGCTAATGGAGTCAGGGTCAATTATGTCAACAGTAAACCATCTGTGTATTCTGAGAAACAAATATGCAGTAATAGAAGACAATTAATTTTTAACATAAATAACTCAAAAAACCATACAAATACAGTGTCTTTTAAAGAGCTCCAATTATGCCTATTAGCATAAAGCCAATGTACCTGATGTCAAAAAGTCTTCAAGGCAGTTTTCAGACCCAAGAGAAAACCAGCAGATTTGGAACTTTAAATCCTTCAACTATACACTAGTTCTTATAACAACGATGTGATCCACAAAATCAGTAGTAGGTCTTGGTGCGTATTAGTCTACACTAGTTTGAAAGCATTTCTCACCATATTGCCCTAGGCAGCCATTGGTAATTATTTGGAATTTGCAAGTGAGACAATGTCTACTCAACAGTGTATTTTAGAATGAAATATGATAACTCCTTGGGATGATGTAAGGTTGGGATTGTCACTGTCCAAGTCCTATATGAGTTCCCTCTTTATGTATTCCTCTCTGACTCGCACAAATTATATTGAATTAGGAATATTTCCCTGTTTGACAGTCTTGCTAGTAATGACTTCCTTAATGTGCATTTTAGAGGAGTCAGAGGTATGAATTGATTCTAATAACTGAGAGGTCTGGGGGTAAGGCATGTCCCCCCATCTTTCCATCTTTACATGAAAACTACAATTACTAAGATTGAATAATTTACCAGAAGTCATGAAGATAATAAAAGATGTCAATATGACTTGAATCCAGATTGTTAAAATATAAGACATATTGGAAAAAGAATTATGATAAAGAAAAAGAAATTAGATATAATTTGTAGTAAAGTGGGAAATATTGAAGAGCTTTATTAAGTAAAAATCTTAAATATCAAAAATAAGACTAATTTTGCAAAGAGCTCTGAAGCCACACTTTGCAGATTACCAACTACTTTAACCATGTTTGTTCTCAAATAAATAGAAAGCTCCTGTGATTCTATATTCTCAGACTATGTGCTTAGACTAAGAACTGGACATTCTGCTTTGTGTTAGCATACATAACTTCAGGACAATGCTGCATAATTTGGGACATTTCTAGCTAAGAGAGTCAGTGGCTTCCTTTCAGAGAAATTTTGATTGTAGAGACAGCTAGGTGGCTCCACAGATAAACATACTGATGTGTAAACTTCCCAAACTGTGTTCAATATTCAGAACTTACTTCAAGTATATCAACCACCTGGAACTAGGCCAGCCTAATCTTTCCCCATCCTGAAGCTCAGGGAAATTTGTGGAAGAGGGGGTGGTAAGATTGAAAGAGTACAAGGATGTGAGGAGCAATGATATGCAAGATACTCCACACAAGTTAGGGCCGAAGCAATCATAATTGGACTTTGCATGCCTTGCGCAATGTCCAACACACTATTGACCCCACAAAGTCTAGCATGGACTAAAGGCACTAGGATCCTTGGAGGCAAGGAATTGACAGCCACAGTAGTGTTCCTATGCTTAAGGGGAACACAGGAAACGGTTCTGGGAAATGCCACTGGGTCCTTGCACCTCATCGGAGAGTAGGACCCAGAGGAGAGTTGGGCATGCACATTTAAGGATGCTCCGGGGATGGGAGGGGGAGGCACTGTGGAATAGGGAGGGAGGGGGAAGGGAGGGGGGCACAGGGCGGTGGGAGGTTGGAAGGAGGGAGAGGACGGGTGTACCTGTTAAGTCTGTATGAGTGGAAATATATATATATATATAAAAGAACTTACTTCAAGTTAGAAAAAACAATCTCAAAAGTGTCACCCTCTGACATCCATATGTATGATGTGACATACATGTATACATATACAGGCACATACACACACACATACACACACACACACACACACATTGATTTATACTTGCATACACTTACTAATAATAGCAATTTCATTTTTAGAGTAAGTCTTGATTATACCTTAGAACTCACAGATATTCTAAAATTTTAAAATTAATTCTTGTCTATCTGCCTATCCTTCAAAGAGTTTGACTTTATAGCACTAACCTTTTCCATTGGCAATAGAACTTGAAAAAAAAAATAACCAGGTTTCTTCTTTGTGTTGTTTATTTGTGACATCACTGCCAAACTTCTCCCTGAGGAACATTTATTTTGAAGTAAGCAACTCCAAATCTCTGAAGAATTCTGCCCCATAAAAAATTTGTCCAGAATTTACACAAATTAGGATAAATGGATTATTCAGCATAAATTGAGAGATGGATGATGTCCCCAGTATTTTAATACTAGAAATCTAAGTTCAAAAGAAAGAATATTTTAAAATTTTGAAAGCTGAATGAGTGTGTTTGTTAATTTCAATTGTCATCTTGACACTTAGGAGGCACAATCCTGGGAAAGTCCTTAAACCTCTAAGACATTGCAGTGATTGAGGTTAGAAAACCTGTTCATTATGCTGTCTCCACTCCTTGTTCAGAGGGTCCTAGTCTATAGAAACATGGAGAGAACTAGATGAGCATAAACAATCACTCACGATTTCATCTTTTCCTTTCCGCTCTTGACTGGAAATATAATGATACCAGTTCCCTCAGGTTCCTGATGCTATTCTTTCCTGATATGATGGATTATTTATTAACTGGAACTGTGAACCAGATAAATTCTCTTCCTCTAAGTTTACTTGTCGGTTACCTTGTTTCAGCAATAAGAAAGTAACTAGGACAATGACTAATGTTTCATGTAGACCAGGATTACAGACAGGTTTAAGCCTCAGGGGGCAGTCATCTTTTGCTGAAATCTTATATGTATTATGCACACAGTAGCTTACAGTTGAATTTATTCATTCATTCCTGATCCTTATTTCTAATCAAACCCTAAGTCTATCATCAGTATATCCTACCTGTCATGGCTAAAGTATGACCAGATTTCAAGTATTCCATACAGCTTCCTTTCTATCTTGCATTAGGTCATGTAGCTGTTCTATACTAATAGTCCTCCAAGAATTTAATCTTTCACTCAATCTGAGAGCTGAAAAACTATCTTAGCCTGCAAGATCCTAAGTGGTTTATTCCTTGACTGCGCTTTTAACTCATATTTGGCTCTTTTCTCTACTTTTCTACCTATTAGTCACCTATTTTCAAAGCTTTGCATCTTCTAATAGTGTAAAACATGAACATACTTCAGGGCCTTTGTATTTCTGTTCCCTCTTCTGGGTAGATTTTTCAAACCTTTGCTAAAATATTATGCTATGAGAAAAACTCCCAAAGCATACCACCAAAACTTGCACAAATGTAGCTTACCCCATACCTCTCAAAAAATTGTGGAGATGTTACAATTCTCCACAGCACTCATAGTCATTTGAGATGTATTTACTTCATAATTTGCATTCGTCTCATCAGCTGAAACTTAAGGGCAGACACTTCATGAGCTGCGCTTTCTTTTGACCACTTCAATAGTTTAATTCTTTTCATTGTTGTCTGTGTTTCAGGCAGATTTTCACTTTATCATCCAGGTAGGATGCAGCCCAGACTAAACTTAACTCATGGAAATCCTCCTGGTTTAACTTCCCAAGGACAGAGTCTAGAGTTTAATAGTTACTTTTTACAAGGCTGTGATAAAATACCTTGAAAGAAATAATTCAAGAAAATTAGGATTTACAGTTTGAAGGGGTCCATGCCATCATGATGTAAAATTCAAGGCAGCAAGAGGAGGTTAGTTGATTTAATTTATTTATTCACCATCAAGGAGAGAAAGTAGGAAGTTGTGCCTGGATATAAAACCTCAAGATCATCCCTAAGTGATCTACTTTATCCTTCAAGGCTCTACCTCCTAGAGGTCTATAAGCTTCCCAAACAGCTCCACTAGTGGGAGATGAAGTGTTTACCCATTTGAGCTAATGGCAGGTATTTCGCATCTAAACCAGAACAAGAATGAGCCAGGAAGCCAGGATCAGTCCATTTTTTTTTTTTTTGTATTTTGCTGCAAAGCACTGATTAAAAAAAAGAAAGATAAGGAAAAGAAAGGGAAAGGAAAATAGATTTCCAAAAATTCGTTTTTTTCTACAAGTAAAAAGGACATTGGTTACATCCTGTGAATTTATCAACTGAATCTCCAGCCTGGAAAATATGTATAGGTATATACATGTAATGATAATATGTTACAATAAAATGTAATAGATAAACCATCTTCATGAAGCCTCCTTCAATCTATTGTTAAATGAAGAGTGTCTTAAACTCTTCTTTCATATCACAGGAATTTCAGATGTCATTGATGTTAAGAGAGTGCTCAGCATGCAGCCAGTATTCCAAAGATGCATCTCCTAAGCTGTGATATGTCTTAAGAAGGAAGAGAAGCTTCCATATTTTCTTCAAACAACAGGTTACCTTGAAGAGACAAATAAACATGCATTCATGAAAACAAAAGGGATAAAAAGGAAGAAATCAACAGAAATAGAAAAGTGGTCCCAGACTACTTTCCTCATTTATAGATAAGGTTGGTCTTCCTCAAACACATGAAATAGATAAACTTTATTGGCTACTACCATAGATTACAGAATTGCCTCTGCTTTCTCATGCTGTTAGGTAATCTGCAATATTTGATGGTTAAGCATTAGGTAACAAGAGTACAGTCTTCATTAATGAAATTAGTGTCTAGAGAAATTAGATTCCAGAGAAGACAGTCACCAACATCTTCATTTCTAAAAAAGAATGAAACAAGATGTTGGTACAAGAGCTAGGAAGCAGGCCCCTATCCAGTACTAACATTCCACTTGACATTCTTATCCTGGAATTTATATTAATTTTAAGCCACTTACCCTATCCTTATGTTGTTTTGTGATAGCAAAAACTGGACAGATTGAACACATGGTCCCGTCTGGATTCTTTGTCACTTGAACAATCTGTCTTACCCCCATCTCTGCATGATCTTTCCCCCAATAAATTACCAGATATTTTCCTGGATACTTCCTTCTTCCAAGAGATGGTCAGCTTTCAGCAGCTGACTCTTGATCTAGGAGAGGAGCAGGACATGTTACCAAATTCTAAAAAAGAAGGAAATCTATTATAGCTTGGAATTTCACATTTGGGTTTCCCATCATGCATTGCCATAGGAAGGTGCTGTCTGTTTTTACCATGAAGATTCTACCCTGGGAGAAATGGAACTTTCTCATCTATAAGACAAATATTGCATTTTTTAAACAGCTGTAGAAGAACAATATGATCATTCTCTATAATACCCATCAGTTCATCTTACAGAGAAAATGAGGCAGCTGGGTTTGAATTGTTACCATCACACCATGTTGATCATCAGGAAGGGGTGTCACAAGTATTTTTTATTTTTTTCTGTTGTTTTGTTTTTTTCCTATTTCACCTCACCAATTGAGGTAACTCCATTTACTTTCCCAAGCTATATTTCTCCAGGTATTTGAAACCAGTCCATCTACTACCTCTATTCCATCATAAATATCACTTATACTAAAGTAAGTCCTCGGGGACTCTTGCTCTTTGTTTATATATGCTTTTCTTGCAGAATGAAGCTTGGAACAATACTGGAGATATTATAAATAATTTAAAAAGATAAAGCCACCTTTTCCCTTGCTGTAGTGTGTGCATGTATGTTTGCATATGTGTGTGTGTGTGTGTGTGTGTGTGTGTGTGTGTATGTTTTCCCCCAAAAGCTAGAGACAGAAAAATGTCACTAAAATGTTCAATCTTAATGTTGCTTTTTCCTGCCATTGGAGGAGATTTTCTTTACCCTCATGATTATTGTTTTGGAAGGCGGATAATATTGCTTCAGAAGGAAGGAAAGAAAGAAAGGCAAATCAAATCATGCGCAAACCTCTGGGTTCTATTATAGCATTAGGATGTCTGTCCCTGAGCGCGTTGGAGCATACCTTTGATATATGAAAATTTGTCATTCCTGGATACATTTCATTTACTGAATGCTGTTTGAGAGAAACTTTATTAAAGATGCAACACACTGGTACAATGCCACTTTATTTTGCATCAGTGCTTTCATATAAAATCCTCTCCCCAAACACTTTGGAGAATTAAATAATACAAGACAGGAGAGAACATTCTATATAAATTATACAACACTATGGCATAAAGAATAATTTAAAGAATCACTTAGAAACCCAATAGCTAGGGCCAGAGAAATTGAAAGAAGTAAGAGATTTTTCACAATGTTTTTTTTTGTCCCAGGGTTATGTAGACTGCTGGGGGTAGCAATGAAAGATGGAATTCATGGAAGAACATGGTGTCAGAATTTATTTAAAAATGAAACTTTTCCCCTCTTCTAAGGGAAATATGAAGTTGCTCCTGGTGCTTTTTCTTTGTGAAAACTCTATGAATGATAATAATAACACATTGGTTGCTTGTTATAATTCAAATTAGCTGGAAACTCTAGTCTTTGCTGATATTATCCACACATGAAAGGGGAAGTCATAAAGATGAAATTACCTGTATGCATGAATCTGTAGTTGCCAAAGAATGCCTGAGATCAAATCCTTGAGGCAAACTAAGGCTTAACTGAATCCAAGTCCTGCTGTGTGCTCTACTGAAGTGAATTTGGCCAGAACCAGGATAAATGAGCATAATGCTCATCGAGTATCCTTCCACAGTTTTCTAAAAATTCTATTCAGTTAGGTGTTTTTGGTCTCCATTTTAACAAGGCTCAAGAGCTTTAATTCATAAAAAAATCAGTAGAATGGAATGACCACCTTGTAGAAGGTCTACAAACAATTTTCCTTGTTCTAAAGTGCATTCAATTTCTATTCTTTTACATGAACCATTTCGAAGAGTAGGGAAACACACTATTTATCAGGTGTATTTAGGGGAACACCACTTTAAGACTTTAAGACCAAGCATGAACATATATATGGTGTAGTAAATGCTGCACTTATTTTTTTTTCTTTTTGGGAAATAATACACTCACCTGAAAGATGTTTACTGGTTTAAATCTATCTTGAAAATTCTAATTCATAGTTTCCCAAGTTCTCTGGCTTAGAAGAATATGCATGCCTAATTTTCTGGGCAATGAGGCTGTAAAGTTCTTGCTAGCACCAACCCACGTCCATCCTTTCTCCCTCTCCTCTCTTTCCTCTGTGTAACTGAGGCCAGAAGAGAAGCAGTGCCATTTGGACAGCCACCATGGCACAAACAGAAGAATAAAGGAAGAAGGTCAACAGGCTCAGGATGAAGGAAGATTAAATAAAGAATACTAACTTCAAACACACAGCTCAAGCATCAACTTTCAAATGTTGGGTAGGTGAAAAATTTTTTTAAAAATAGCCAAGATTTTCAAGGTGGGTAATGTGACTTTATTAAAGAAAATGGCTTGGTTGCTGTTCATTCACACTCAAATCATGTCAGGATTTTCTAAAATTGCAGCGTGTACTCTTATTGACATGTGAAGGAGGCTTGGGCTTCAGTTGACGCAGCATAAATTTGTTACTTTTTACATCATCATGACAAAGTATTTCACAGAAACAACTTAAGGAAGGGAGTTGAGGAAGCCAGTATTCATACTGTGGGAGTCCAGTAAGCAGAGACTACTGCAGAAATCAAAAGAAGTAGAGACTTAAATACCTACTCTCAGTGATCCGGCCATACTTCTGAATATATAACTATGGGTATATAATTATAATTTTAATTATAAAATACATAACTATGGAAACCGATAAGGTAGGTCAACAGACAGGCAACAAAAAAGGAAGATTGGAATCTCTCTAAGGATATTCCATATATACTATGAATGTGTCAATCAGTATAGTCTAAATTAGTTTGTAACAAAACCAGCAAATAATAGAAACTAGAAGACACAATTTCAGCATTCCTATGGCTTAAAATAATAAAAGACTGATTGCTGATTAACATTACCTATTTATTATGGTTAAATACAAGGCTTTTGTTTGTATTTTCCTCACTTGGGAATCGCAGCAGAAAGAATCTCCAGGATTCTGTATTTACTCTGGTAGGAAAATGGATAATAAATTGAAACACAAGTCACAAGACCACTCTTAACATCCTAAACACAGAAATATTATCCTAACATGAGCTTTGGGGAAGAACGGAAAATATATGGCAAGATTCATGAAACCTAGTTTCTCACAGTGACTTTACACTGTCACTTTCCATCTTGTCTCAGCAAAAAGAAAAAAATAGCGATAATAATAATAATCAACATTAATTACTGTTATTCATAACAAACCAATTATTTCAGTTCTTCCTTGACTGTTCTAAGCATATACGAGCTTGAAAAATGGATGTGTTTGGCCCTATCATTTCCTCTCACTAAGGGAAGCAGCTATTTGTATTCAAGAGTAAACAAGAAAGGTCTTGCCTCTCATTAGCTTGACAGGGTGGGCCAGCATGAGGTGTGTATGACAAAATAAACCAAGATCCTTTTGGCTTTCTTGTAGCTCCTCTGTAGGACACTAGTTGACAGAATGTGCTTTTTGAGTGAGCCAGGTAAATGGTACCAGGTATGATGGATGGAAACATACTAGATTTCTTCTGTATTAAATATAGAGATCCCATTCTGATTTGAATTTCCTGAAGGCACAGACTTCATGGAAATTTCTCACATAGTTCTGACTAAGGATTCTGTTTTCTAATGACAACTTGCAGTCATAGGCATCTCCTACAATTTGGCAAGGATAAAAAAACCCATGTCTCCTGTTAAGATTTTTTATGCCAGCATTAATTATAGAATTAAGAAATGACTTCCAGTGTGTCATTATGTTTTTGATATTCTTGGAAATCTTCTATGAACTTCTCATACAAATCCTACTTGTCTTCCAGCAGGCAAGTGACTCAGCTATGCAACTAATGGTAGACTTACCTTGTTTTACTGAGAATAGTTGTCTTCAGACTGACTTCTGTGACCCAGACTGAGATAAGAGTTCCAAGGCTGCAACTTCAACTGGACCAAACTTTGTCACTAACTTTTGTCACCTGACTGGATATTTTCTGTATTTTGCCTCTGGGCAAATAAAATTGTTGCCCACATGTTTACAGGGCATAAGAGAAGAATTGGGTCTTACTTTGACATTTTTAGGTCAGGGTTACTCATTGTTGCTTTTTGTTATTATTCTTTTTTAATGTAAGAGCTAAGCAAAGAAAGCAAGAATCCTTCAACTTTTACACGTTTATTTTAAGAGCTCACTCCTGCCTTTTCTGCTCAGTTAAACCTAAGGGATGCTTCCAAATGTATGAGACAAAACTATCAAGATGGTGATGAATATTTCCTTCAGAGCTGATACAAAAATCTCTAGATATCATCAGCCAGCAAATTACCAAACATACCTTGAATACAATTTGTATTATGTAGAGTTTTATTTGTTTCAATTTACAATGAATGGGATTTTTTCAGATGGAAATGAATAAAAAAGTTGGTCTATTATGAAAGTACTATGCAAGAAACTGGAAAGGAAAGAAAATCCTTTTACTCTTTGTACTTGGCTCCATGCTCATTGGTGAAGGTTAGTTCAGTTCTTTTGATACATGCTACTGAGTGGATCTGTGCTATGAGCTAAGAATGGGAGGGATGAACTCTTGAGGAATGTCATGAAAACAATTCTAGTTATGATTACAAAACAAAGAATATAGTGCTGTTCATAACCTGCCTAAGTTAATTGTATCTTAACAGTTGTTCTTAACTTTACCCCATACCTATTCTCTCGTATTCTATTTAGTGTTGTATACAAATAATTAGCTGCTCCTCTGCTTCTTCCACCTTGCTATTTTGCATCTCTTTCTTCTTTTTTTTAACATTATTATTTATTCAATTGTGTGTATGTGTGTGTGTGTGTGTGTGTGTGTGTGTGTGGACGCCTGCACCTCCTCGTTTACTCTGCACCGGGATTCACAGGCTCCGCCCTACCAGGACCAGAAACGCAGGCCTCCCCCGCTTCCGCCTGGCGTCTATACATGGGGTCTAGGATCCGAACTCAGGACCTTCTGCCTGCAAGGCAGAGGCTTAACCCCTGAGCCACCTCTCCAGCCCCCACCTCTTTCTTCTTAAATTCATCTCAAATCTTATCTATTCCATTTGTGATGCACTCTTCCTGGGTAGTGTCATGCTCCCTTGCATTTGGTGACTTCCAAGGGGATATAGATAAAGAATGCAAGTTTAAAAGTTTAAAAGAGAATGCATCATTTATGTGAATTCCTGTGCCTTGTCCATTTCAGAATATGTTACCCTTATCTTTGCAAAAGTACAAACCAGGAAGCCAAGTGAATCTGATTAAAAATGAATATTGAAAAAAAGAGTAGATTCTGGTTCCAAATTTTTAAATGCTTTAATATTAATTCTTTTCTCAGCTTCTGTGTCAATTCCCTGCCACAGTTCAAGCTCCACCCTTAATTTCCTAGATTATTAAAATGATTGTCCAAATGTTCTTACCTCCATTCATGACTGTCTAATAAAAGTCATGATCTAGACCACAGGACTTGGGGATGTTTAGGAAATCATATCTGTTCCCATCACTTCCCTACAGTAAAGTTTGTGCTATCTCTCTAGTGTTTTCAGAGGGATGCTTAAGCCCTGCACCTTAGGATATTGGAAGGGTTGGTAGTGATACAATGTGCACTTCTCTTCACAGGTTGTAATGCTCATGGAGGGATGTAAGAAAAAGGAGCAGTATCAGACTTACCTTCCAGTATGATGATTCTGCTAATCATGATTTTCATGGATGCTACTATATCAGAGGAACCAAGAACTCATGCAAGAGGTTGCAGGGAGATATCTTAGATGGAAAATGAAGAGATGGTCAAGTGGGTGAAGAATATAAGAGCCTACGTATGAGTCCCCAGAACCCACATGAAATTCTGAAATGGTGTGGCTGTATGCAAAATAAATGGGCAAAATGGTGAGCTCCAGATATACTGAGAGTCTTTGTTTCAAAATAATTAGTTTGTCAAAACAAAGGAAGAAGACATTCCTATGTCCTCCTCTGACCTCTACACATGTCTACACAGTTCAATGTACTATCTTGTACATGGGCACACATGCATTCAACACACACACACACACACACACACACACACACACAAGTCTGCATGCACAGATACTTTTACAACATATCATGAAAAGTTACCTGAATTGATCAGGTCAACTATTAAGCACTTATGAAATGTGAGTGTTCTATATTTAACATTTCAAAAGTGAGTTCTAATGTCAATAATCTGAAACATTACATTCTCTGAAGAGTAATATTAATACAAGGAACAGTTACAGATAGAGATGGACAAAATTAACTGTTAATAGTAAGTAAAGATTATTATTTCGTAATGCATGCTCCCTTCTTAAGCAATGGAGATCTGGAATTATAGTTGGTACAGGCCATATATATCAACTTCCTCTCCTTTTATATAAAAAAGTAATTTCAGAGTGCCTCAGCCTGTCTTGTTATCTACCTGATACATCTACAATGTGACAACCTCCTTTCCCATTGTCATACAGTTTTCGCTGTCCTCCTGGTGAATATATTTTACCTCTGGCACTCTGAATATTTGATTTCACAACTCAAAACCTTCAGCGTTTATTAACAGATGTTGAAGAACATAGGAGTTAAAATTTTTGTGTCTCTGAGACTTAAATGTGGATTGTGGCCTAAAATCTGAAATGTATTATCTTTAGTATTTCACTCATTTATCCACATCTGTCACCTATGGCTTTTGCATGAGAGGAGTTGTTGTAATTTTTGGCCAAGGACTGAAGTGAGAGGAAATTGTGAAATGATGGACAGTGATAAACAATTTCTTGGAAATTTCATACATACTAGAAAAATATGAATTCTCCTTTGACTATTTTATGTTTCCTATTAGCTCATTGACTGTACAGGTTGAAAATAAAATCTCCTAGGTAGCAGATTATGTTATTTAGACTCCAATGGGGCAGATTATTCAAAGAGGGATCAGTCATGTAAGATTTAATTTGACCTCTTGCAAGATAGTTGCTTTGTCCTCTTATCAGTGTATCCACCTCTTTCTAGATCTTTTCATAACTCTCAGCCAGGAGGTAGTATCCTCAGTTCTGGTCTAGTATGAGCAATTACATCCTCAAGCTAGTTATGTCTATCAATTTCATCTGCCTGCTCTGGATTATCACTGAA
Source organism: Typhlomys cinereus (assembly GCA_023101885.1). Taxonomy (NCBI): domain Eukaryota; kingdom Metazoa; phylum Chordata; class Mammalia; order Rodentia; family Platacanthomyidae; genus Typhlomys; species Typhlomys cinereus. Next base: position 1,474,725 of record JALPQD010000388.1, on the reverse strand, counting down.
CTATAAAGTGTGTTCCATACTAAAGTGAAACTCTAGATGGTGTATACCAGTTGCCTTCATCTTTGTCTTTCTCCATCAGATGACTGGGGACTGATGTCTTTTTTTCTCAATTTACTTGTCTATAAAACTTATGCCCAGAAATCACCATATTCTCTAGATACTAATAAAGTGTGACTAATGTGCATAAAAAGTATCTAGAATATGAACGGAAAAAAACATAGGGTTTATTATATAGATTTTTTGATTAAAAACAGCAGACATGAAGATAAAACTCATTCTAAGTCTGTTCAATATTGAAAACAATGACAACTATGAATAAGTGTTGAGTTATATTTCTTAGTCATACACCTCATTTTTTTTCCCAAAAGAGACCTAAGGGCTTGACAAATACATCAAAATGAAATACTAGGTATGTGGGCAAGTGATGAGGGGGACTGTTAGTAATGTTGACTGGCTTTATCATTTTTTGTTGTCCTTTTTTAACCCAGGAAGATAACATTTCTCATTAAAATGTCATATTTCATTTTGCTAGAACATAATGTATACTAAGTCCTTCCAGCATTTTTATATATTAAGGCATGAAAATTTAAGACAATGTCAACTGGCTTAGATTTTTACAATCATTCAAGGTATATCCTTAATGTTATTTATTTTTCTACTTTGAAAAATATATCTCCGTGCATTTCTCATAGGTGGGTCTAAAAATGTCATATCACTCTTATGATTGAAGTCTCAGAGTGGATTCAGAATGAATTCTGCATGCTTCTTTTATTTTCTAGTTAATATTCCCTGTCATTCATAGAACTGTCAGATTCATAAAGTGAAAGGCCATGTACTTCATTATTTTCTGTAACTGGGATAATGTTGTTTTGCTGATAAAATGAGAGTTAGTGTCCTATAAAAAGACAATATCATGGTATAGTACAAATGAACAAGAAAGTTAGTGCTCATGGGCAACTTGTTTACTCAGTGAGAAGCCTGGTTTCCAGCATTCCCCTTTGGTCTGTGTTACATGGCTGGTGATGCCTTCTCTTCACATTGCTGCAAATGTACTAGTCCCATTTGCACTGAGTTTTAGCCCATGATCTTCTACTTGCATGTGATCCTCTTTTCTTGGCTGCCTTCAAGGCTCATTCCTCTCTTTTTCTTTCAAGACATATTCAAAGTCACATTTTCGATGGGGTATCTCCCAATCAATTTAGCTGAAATACCATGCTATTTCTGAAAAATAAAAATTCAATTGCATTTATCTGCCTGTTGTTATCTCATATATATTTACTTGTGGACTTTCTGTATTACCTATCTTGCTCATTAGAACATGAGTTCGTGGCATAAGAGGCTCCATTATGTTTGTTCTGTGTTATTACTCTGTACCTATAATAGGACTTGATTACATAGTTCTTTCCTCCAGAAAGAAGAAGGGAGTCTGATAAGATTCTCAAAGGTCATGAATGTCCAGGAAGCTCAGGAAAATATCAGGACTCAATAGACCCCTCTTTGACATGATAAAAGCAGGTAGCAATAGCTGGAAAGAAGACTCTTGGGTGAAGCTACCTGCAAGTTGGAGAGCACCAGGGATATGACTTTCATAAATTGTCACTCATGGTGATGTGGGTAGGATTTTTTGTGATGAACCTGCCTTTGACTCATTCAATATTTCTGTAAAACAACAACAACAGGTGAGAGAGGTATGGGAGGATAGAAGTGGGGAAGGGGAGGAGGAGGGAAAGGAAGGAGGGAGTATAGGTATGTACCCATTGAGATTGTATAACTAGGTAAAAAATAAAAGTAATAAACAACAACAATTCATTGGTGTAATAAGTTAGTTTTTGATAGAATCATTTATCTGGTGTGTGGTGTCAGAAAAGATCACACAACAAAACATTTCAGAGTAGCAATCGTATGGCCCTACAGTGATTATTAAGAATTGCAACAGCAATTGATCCATGCATCCATAGGGGCATTTTGATATGGCTACATCTTATGGCTACATCTCCACCTGAGGTGTGTGGTAATTTGCTCTTCGTTGTAGAGGCATTGCATATGCCTTGTGATGGGTGGTGAGATAGTCAACCAAGGATAGGCTATCAGAGAGTCACATGCCCTTAGGACTTCAGAGTAGAAGAAGAGATGACATGCTTCTTTATTCGATGAGGTCTGCCTTGTGATATGTGGATGCACCCTTAATGGTGAACAGGCAGAGAATCTGTTATAATACTGTAAGCAACACATAAGGGATGGACTCATGGGCAGGCTTCAGTGCTGTTGCAAGGATTTTTGTTGTGGATGATAAGACATCGTGGCACAGCTGTCACCCACAAAGAACTTGTTCATGCAAAGGAGATTTCGAATGAGAAAAAGAAGATATGCAGATGCTGTCCTCCTTTTAGCCTCTGATTTGGCAGGAAAATCTCATGAAAGGATGAGATGAAGGACTTGCCTTGGCATGTCTTACAGCTGGTGTGTCACCAGGAAAAGGGTGCAAATTAGATCTGTGCTGCAAAGTCTTTCCTAAGGGCTGCAAATTTGGAACCTACAGACAAATCAAATGGTGATGAAGAACAGAGCAAAGTGAAGTGACAGAAGATATCAGTCAGGTCACCCTTTAACACAGAAGAAAGAAAAACCCATGATTCAGAATTCATAATAGGCTTTTCATGGACAGTACAAGAAACTATGCGAACTAGGGAATATAATGCAGCTGGACTGCCAGAGTTGGAAAATACTTTAAAGATGATAGTGTTTCTAACAGCCTGACTCATGGGGCTGTGGGACAGGTAAATAGGCAAGATTAGTTTGAATGTCTTGGAACCAGAAGAATTAAATAATATAACTACTGATCCCTCCTTAGGAGTAATATGAAGCATAATATGAAGGGATGTGATAGACTTGCTCATATGAGTCCAAGGGGCCACTTGGTTATCAACAGCTGAGGTGTCATAAATACTATGGACTGACAAGCAACAGAGAAACAGATAGAGATTGCTAAGAGATGGGACCTGTAAGTGATGGTGTTAGATGCTTAGCTCACTGAGGCAGATAGGACTGTGTTTGCTAAACATTAAAGACTTTATTCAAGAGAAGTCTTAGGAGTGGACTCAGGAATGCCATGAGACTTTAGAGGGTTTGCTGAGCCACATGGTGGAATCTGATCTTTACAAGATAGCAGAAGTTCTGGTGGATATGAATAAAGCAAGACATGTAAATAGTGTTAATAATATGGTGAGGCAGGAAAGGTTGAAAAATAAGGTAAACAGAAGTAGAAGAAAGATCTGACTCTATTTAAAGTTCCTTCAGCAATAGCAAACATCATCATCACCTGAAATGCCAAATTCCATGCTTATGAGCCTTTGAAAAGGATCAAAGTCTGACTAACAGTTCATCAAAGGAGTGAAAGTCAGGTTATACTCTGCTAATCATAGTCATATTCGTGGTAGAGGGTTTATAGGTTTCTATCTCACCCAAACATGAATGACTGCTTTGCACGAAACTTTCCAATGGTAGTTTGCAGTGTGGGTCCATGCATAATCTGTACCCCTGTGTCCTTTTGTAGAGGAGATATGCACACAATTGTGGCTTTAATGGAGATAATTGTCCAATGGTAGCACAAACTTAGTCGTTTTAATATTCACTTCTCTTTCCTGTATCTGTCTACTGCTGTTTACTCTCTCAGAAATTTAAAGGATTGTCATAAATTAAGATGTAGTCAACTCCAATATCTTGAATCACAAAAGTCTTATATATTAATAGGGGACTAATAAGATGTACTTCAGGTTTCTAGGTATGATCCACACTCAAGATACCCTATCAGGGTGATGACTGGGTTTCTATCCCAGGAGATCTCCTTCTTCATAGCAAGGGATGTACTGGGGACTACCTATGTCCACCTGTTTCCCAACTTCTATCCCTTTTGGGAGACTCTGAGAGTGCTGAACTTTTATTCTGACCTTCTGTAAATATGTAATATTGTCTTTTTGATCCTCTGTCAGACAATTTTACTTCTATGTCTTTAATATCTCTCTTATGCACCATTCATATTTCAAGTACGTACAACTCCTAGTTCACAGAACTGAATGCACCCCCTCTACTCTAATGCCACCCAGCACTGTATTCACTTGATATAGCAGATATTCGATACACCAAAAGGAAAAGTAGTCTAGGAGATAATTGGTTTTAATGGAGATAATTGTCCAATGGTAGCACAACTTAGTCCTTTTAATATACACTTCTCTATCTTGTATCTGTCTACTGCTGCTTACTCTCTCAGGAATTTAAAGGATTGTCATAAAATAAAGTGTAGTACCAAAAATTTGGTAAGAACCCAAAATTTTACATGTACTAAAAAATAATAAGCATTTAGCAATATTATTAGATATACAACTCTGTAAATACAGTAAATAAAGTAAAATCTTTAAAATAAAATTGCATCCTTTAAATGAGTGACTAAATGATATGTTGCACATGCAATAACTGAATAAAGTTGCTATGGATAAGCATGAAATGCAGTATTCTTCTAGCCCTATCTTTTAAATTATAACACATTAATTACTCAATTTAATTTAGTGTGGCACTGAAAGTCTATTATGCTGCTTCTCTATAAAAATAACTTCATTAATTAGATCTCATAGACCCACCTTCAAGACAGTGCTTATATTTTGAAAGATTATCCATAGATTTCTTCATTATAAGTCACTGTAGAAATATTCAATCCTTTGAGAATTTGTTTTACATATTTTGTATACAGTGTATAGTGTCACATTATTATTCTAAGCATGGGAAGAAACAAAATTGCATTTTAAAATTTCCCATAGGGAGATGATACTTATTTACCAAACTGTAGTGATACACCAGGGATCCCTTTTATTTTAGTTAAATAAGTATATTTATTGACTTATTAAAATAGTCAATATTCAATATACATTGAAGAATTAACTGCCTCTCTAAATTAAATCTTGACTACCAAGCATGAAAATTGCAGAGCCACTGCAAGCCTTGATTACATATGAATGTTTTTTCTTTATTTTAATTTTAATATTTTAAAAATGAAATTCCAGCCATACAAACTCAATAGGTGCCCCATCCTCTCCCTTCCTCCACCTCTCCTCAGTCCCCCTTTGCACACTCTCCGCCCTTTCCCCTTCCTTTCACCCCTCTCTCTCCCTCCTCTTCTCCCAGTGCCTCCCCCTTCCCTTCTCCCATTCCCTGGAGCATCCTTTTGCGTGAATGCCAAACCTCCCTCTGAGCCCTTCATCCTAGTGAGGTGTAAGAATACAATGGCATAGCCCTGAGCCCTTTCTTGGGCTCCCTGTTAGTTTGGGAACAATATTATGACTGTTAGTCCCTTGCCTCTAGGGATCCTACTGCCAGCGACCCATGCTAGACTTTGGGGGATCATTGATACGTCAGCCATTGTGCAGGTCATGTAAAGTCTGATTATGGCTACCACAGGGAACCTTGTGGAAGAGCAGGTGTCAAGATTGTAAGAGTCTAAAGATAGGGAGGACCAACAATAAGCAAGATACTCCACCCAAGTAGATGGAACTCACTGACAGTCTTAAACAGGTTTATTCTCAGTGGGGCTGTGCCATTCATGGGTGGCATCCACATTTGTGTGGTGGTGGTATCTCTAATCACAGGATCCAGAGCCTTCTCTTTTCCTGTTGCTGAGGTCTTCCCTAATTGATTATCCATGACTATGAAGAAAATCAAACTCCTAAGTTCTAAAACTGTTGAAAATCTATACTGGTAAGGAGTGCTTTGTAAACAGCAACAACTCAAGAGAGTTTTGTAGTCTCCAGATGTTGTTCTTCTGCGACCATTGCACTGGACTAACTGCATCTGTTTGCTAAGAGATGTTTTATACCCTGTGTATACCAGCAAGAAACAGTACCAACGTTAATTTGGCCATGAGACTAAGATACTTCCTTTCTAAACAATTCAGGTTAACTTGGGCTCATGAATCTCTTGTTAAACACAGCTATAATGATCAGAAATCAAGTGATAAATTCAAATGAGATTTTGGTTGCCATAGAGAACACTAAACAATAATAGTGAAGTTACCTAGCTACGTTTTAATGGCATTTTCTGCTTCTAAGGATAGCTTTCTTTGCCTGAACTTCTGGGTTTACACACACACACACACACACACACACACACACACACACACACACACCTTGTTCTAGTCCAGAGTCTCTTCCTCATTAAGTCTGTACTATAATGCCTTTCTTGGATAGACTAGAATCCTTATTGTCTCTCAAAATGCTGGATGTAAAAACATTACAAAGTACCATGATTTTAGGTATGAAATTGGTGACAAGAGTATGGGAACTTATTTCAGACCTGTCACTAGTTAGCAGCACATTGTTTCTTTTTCTATTCTTAAATTTATTTTTTGGTCAACTGAGTAATGACTTTCCATTCATTCCCCTCAAATGATTCTCCCAGGTATGGAATCTTCCATTTCAAATTCCATGCTCTGATGATATTAGTTACCATTTAGGTCTCTATTGTATCTTGAATATGAAATGTCCCCTGTCGGCTCATGTTTTGAACACTTGGTCCCCAGCTGGTGATGTTGCTTGAAAAGGTTGCAGAACCTTTCTGAAGTGGTCACTGAGGGATGAGCTTTGTGGTTTTCTAGCCTTCCCATACTTTTTTGATCTCTCTCTCTCGGCTTCTAGGACTGCCAGTATTTGGTAACCAGCTGGTCATCCAGCTCTCACTGCTATGCCTTCCTTGACTTGACAGAATGTATCCCTTTGAGCTAAAAGCCAGAATAAGCTCACTCTTCCTAAAATTGCAGGTATTTGGTTAAAGCAACAGGAAAAGTAACTGATATTGTCTTCAAAGTCCTCTCTATTTTAGTTCCAGTTCAAGGTATATGCAAATCAGAAATCCATAAAATTGTTTCCAAGCTTTTAGATTCGTAGATAGGAAAACTCACTACTTGTCACTGAAATACTCCAATAATAAAAGAAAAAAATCAAGGAAGGATGCTATCAGCTTCTCAGTAAATAGATTTTATTCAACATGATATACTCGATAAGCACACACAAATTGGTTGGCAGTAAAGGTTCAGTGGGAAAGGTGTGAGTCAATGCCAACCTGAAGCAAACACCTGGAAGTCATTGTTCTTCTCTACAGAAAATTTGTAGAGGAATCTCTTTCCGAAGAAACTGTGATTTATTTTTGGTTTTCCTACGCTGTCTTTTGAAGCCTCTCAATTTACACACCAGTGGATTCTGCTAATCTCATTTGCTGATTTCCTATCTTGTGAAATTAACATTTTATATTTAAGCATCTCTTAAATGCTCTCCTCTCCTGTTCTGAGCTGCAGCCCACCTGTGGAGTATGAAATAACACATGCCACATTAACACTCCTCTGCTGAGATTTTGATAGCAGACACACACCTGTGCAGTATAAGCAGCTCTTGACTTATTTCTTACAGAATCTGTTAATAATTGTGGCCACATTTATTTTCCTCCAGATGTGAATTAAAAATACCACCAGGGCCAATTTCCATGAAATTTGGAAGTGGATTAAACTACTCCCTCTCCATCTTTCTCCCCATGCACCATTTTACCAACTTCGAAGCACAGCAGAGAGCATGCCCATCAATTGGAGGACTGCTGGGCACCCCAGGAGCAAACCGCAGGGGGCAAATTTCACTTCATACACCGGGTGCAAGCTCACCTCACTGCTCATGGCAGTAAACACTCTGCCACTGAAACAGCAGCCATCATACTTTCATATATACAGCAATGGCAGTTGACCCAAGTATTATATTAATGCTGCTGTCACATGACAACAAGACAGAGCAATCATCCACTAGTCAATTTCATCCTTCAGAAACATTTTTAAATCAATATTTTTTCAGACTTACCAATGCTTCTCTTTCTCTAGATTCGTTTTTAAAGTAGTTGGTAAATTTCTGAGTCATTGAAACAATCACTAAAAGAAGTTACTCATGGGGTTTTCCAAAAATCTCTTTGTGGTGGTCCACCCTAAACATGAGGGCTGGCCCTACATGAAACATTTCTTTCATGACTATATTTTCATTCTTGGCAAGCAACTTTGTGCATTCTGATCCACACGGGACCCGGTCTCCTTTCACAGGTTAGCTTATAGCCAGAGCTAATATTGACTTTGAAAGCTCATAAGGGGAAAAATTCAGAGAAAAAGTCCATGGTTAAATCAGAAGTTACTTTCTGCATTTTACTTTCATTCATGTGTTTGCTTCTGTGAACATGACAACGTGTCCTTCTTCTGACATACAACCTTCCCACTGCCCTGTGTACATTAAAGTCTACATACAACTCTTTGATATTGAGTCATGGAATAGTATTCCTTACTGGATGGTCAGTTAAAAACACCTATAATCAAGGGGTAAGAAGAAAATGTGTTGCTCCTGTTTTTTCCTTTCACTAGTCTCTGCCTTTTTCATAGCAACTAGGTTCCATTCACAAGTGACCTCCTCCTTGAAAGGCAGGAAAAATAATAAGCAGTGCCAAAAGGATAAATTATGCCTTTTGCTCAAGAAATGCTAAGAACTCTGCTTGCTTCGTGCTGTACAGAAAGACATGGATATGAGGCATTGTATTTCTACAGTTTCTTCATTGTTATGATAATATAGTGATTTTTTTTATAATTTGCTTCTGTATTCTCACCCAGGGGAAGGAGAGCTCTGAGCTCTGGAAGGAATTCTCTGCTCCTGCTAAAGATTCTCAATTCAGAGAAGGAACTTCATTCATATACAATTGGGTGATACATTCTCCACATTTTCTCAAGAGCGGACCATTAAAAGAAAATACTTTCGTCAGGCATGCACATTAAAGGATTCTCTGGGGATTGGGGGGGAGGTATTGGGGGATGGGGAGGGAGGGGTAAGGGGAGGGGGAGTAAGGGGGTCGGGGGGAGGAGGAGAGGAGGAGGGAGGGAGGGAACCGGTGTACCTATTAAGTTTGTATGAGCGGAAATAATAATAAAAAATGTTTAAAAAAAAAGAAAAGAAAATACTTTTCCCCAAGGAAAAGGAGCATTCCCTGATGGAGAGCATCATATATATTCAAGAAAAGTGGCTACCAAGAGTTCTTACGCATGGTTAGGCAAGCCGTTCGGTGGTACCAAGTCCAGACTAAGCACAGGATGAGGGCTGGTACACTTATTGTACTTTTCCAATAAAATTGGTTGTCTTGTGTGACTGTCTTGCCTTTTGATTTTGCATTATATCAGTGTTGCCAGGGATCAAACTCAAAACCTTCTGGATACTAGGCAAGTGTTCTACCAGAGTCTTCTTTTCCTCAACCTTAAGCTCTTGTTTGGCCATTTTCTAAGCCTGGACTATCTTCCTTAGACCACATTCAAACCAAGAGTTATTCTGCAGCCTCCTAACAAGATTCTTGTCCCCTACCTTATCTCCTCTTATCTTATGTGACACTGTATCCAGAAGAAAAGTTCTATAATACTCAACTAATTCTGTCAATCTTCTGTTCAAAGCCAATGAAGGAATCACAGAGAACAGAGCTGAGTTCCGAGTTCCAAATACTTCAGCCTATTTTACCAGTAGCTTCCTAATCTCTTTGACTTTTAGGCTCACATTCCATCACTGGCCAGTATGTTCTTAGCACCTTAGTCAGCCTGAACTTTATTTAAGCATAAAAAGGAAGCAGATTGGGTGGAGGAGTCAATGGGTTGATACAATCTACCCATTCTTCTTATTTAATGC